>OZ012737.1:121803762-122403762 GCA_963859935.3 Lathyrus sativus
GGAGACCAATGGTGACTGCCTTGAAGATGGCTAAAGATCTGAACAAGATCTCTCTAGAAGAACTCATCAGCTCATTGAGGAGCCATGAGATTGAGCTTGAGGAAGATGAACCTCAGAAGAAAGAAAAAGGTAAATCTGTTGCATTAAAATCTAACAAAACTGCTAAAGATTTGCAGGTCATTCAAGAAAGCTCTGAAGAATCTTCTTCTGAAGAAGAGGATGAGTTATCCATGCTGTCCAGAAGGATTAACAAACTCTGGAAGCACAAGGGAAAGAAGTTTAACAACTTCAGAAGATCTGATAACAGAAAGGAATCTTCTGGTCACAGAAGATCTGCCAAGAAAGAAGTTGTGTGCTATGAGTGCAAAGAACCTGGGCACTACAAGAATGATTGCCCCAAACTTCAGAAAGAAAAACCCAAGAAGAAGTTTAACAAAAAGAAGAAGGTTCTGATGACAACATGGGATGACCCAGATGAATGTGAATCATCTTCTGAATCAGAAGAAGAATGTGTAAATGTTGCACTGATGGCCAGCACAGAGGATCAAGAGGAAGGTACCTCAGGATATGAATCAGAATCTGAATCTGATGATGATGCAGAAGAGGTAATGGCTAAACTTACCAAAGAAGAACTCATAAAAGTTTTAACAGAAGTTCTTAAAAGTTATAACAATATCAAACTCAAATACAAGAAGCTGAAAAGCAATCTTGAATCTGAGATTGATCTTCTGAAAACAGAACTTGTTGAGCAAAAAGAAATAAATCTGAAAATCAAAAATGACTTTGAAATAACTCAACAAGAATCTGAATCTGAGACTAAGTCATGTGAAAATATTTTAGAAAAATATGACTCTAGCTTTCATAGATTTCTTACTAAGAGCATAGACAGAAGCAAGATGGCTTCTATGATCTATGGTGTTAGTGGAAACAACAGAAGAGGTATTGGATATGAATCTTCATCTGGAAGCAATCCAAAACCTGTTGAATAACTTTTTATCAAGAAGACACCTCTGTATTCTCAATTTAAATTTGGTCACTTGAATGACATTAAACACACAAGCTCTGAGAAGAATACTTATGTGTTTAAACCCAAGGCAAGTCAGTATAAACATTATGTTGTAAAACAGAAGTTTAGACAAACCTACAAACCAACTAACCCCAAAGGACCCAAGAAGATCTGGGTACCTAAAAACGAAATAATTCCTGTTGCAGATGTTCTTAGCAGCAAGGTCAGGACACCAATCATGGTACCTGGACTCTGGATGCTCACGACACATGACACGAGAAAGGTCTATGTTCCAAAGCCTGGAACTTAGATCTGGAGGTGACCTGAGGTTTGGAGGGAACCAGAAGGGCAAGATCATTGAATCTGGCACTATTGGAAATGGTAAACTTCCCTCTATTACTAATGTTTTACTTGTTGAAGGGTTAAAGCATAACTTATTGTCCATAAGTCATTTAAGTGACAATGGTTATGATATTACCTTTAATCAAAAATGTTGTAAAGCTATTAGTCAGAAGGATGGCTCTATCCTATTTAGTGGTAAGAGGAAAAACAACATTTACAAAATAAATCTTTCAGAACTTAAAGTTCAAAATGTTAAATGCCTCTTGTCTGTTAATGAAGAGCAATGGGTCTGGCACAGAAGATTGGGCCATATTAATATGAGACGTATATCTCAGATTAATAAACTTAATCTTGTCAGAGGACTTCCTGATATGAAGTTCACTTCAGATGCTCTTTGTTAAGCATGCCAGAAAGGAAAGTTTTCAAAAACATCTTTCAAATCAAAAAATGTTGTTTCTACTTCTAAACCACTAGAACTACTTCATATTGATCTGTTTGGACCAGTGAAAACTGCATCCATCAGAGGTAAGAAGTATGGATTAGTCATTATTGATGACTTTAGCAGATGGACATGGGTAAAGTTCTTAAAACACAAGGATGAGTCACATTCTGTGTTCTTTGACTTCTGCAAGCAAGTCCAGAATGAAAAGAATTTCAAAATTATAAAAGTCAGAAGTGATCATGGTGGTGAATTTGAAAATAAATATTTTGAAAAATATTTTTCTGAAAATGGCATTGCTCATGATTTTTCCTGTCCTAGAACTCCACAACAGAATGGGGTTGTAGAGAGGAAAAACAGAACTTTGCAAGAAATGGCCAGAACCATGATCAATGAGACAAATCTGGCAAAACATTTTTGGGCAGAAGCAATCAATACAGCATGCTACATTCAGAACAGAGTGTCTGTTAGACCTCTTCTGAAGAAGACTCCTTATGAACTGTGGAAGAACAAAAAGCCCAACATTTCATATTTTCATCCTTTTGGATGTATTTGCTATATGTTAAACACTAAGGAAAATCTGAGCAAGTTTGATTCCAAAGCACAAAAGTGTTTCATGCTTGGATATTCTAAACGCTCTAAAGGCTACAGAGTATACAACACTGAGACACAGATTGTGGAAGAATCCATTCATGTCAGATTTGATGATAAGCTTGGCTCTGAAAAGCCAAAGCAGATTGATAACTCTGCAGATAGGAAAGTAGTCTTTATTGACTCTGAAGTTCCAGAAGCAGACAAAACTCAAGTAAAGGAACCAGAAGCAACTCCAGATGCTACTCCCTTAACTTCTCAGATGAATAATCTAAACATTTCTGAAGAGTCAACTATCAGAGGATCATCATCCAGAATTAAAGCTTCTCATCCAGAGGATGTCATTATTGGAAAGAAGGATGATCCCATCAGAACAAGATCCTTTTTAAGATCATCTGAAGCATCACTATTTGGACTAGTGTAAGAAATTGAACCATCTTCTGTAGAAGAAGCTCTGCAAGACAATGATTGGATTATTGCCATGCAAGAAGAGCTAAATCAATTCAGCAGAAATGATGTATGGGATATAGTTCAAAGACCTCAAGGATTCAATATAATTGGTACAAAATGGGTCTTCAGAAATAAGCTAAATGAGAAAGGAGAAGTTGAGAGGAATAAGGCAAGGCTGGTTGCTCAAGGGTACAGTCAGCAAGAAGGTATTGATTACACTGAGACATATGCTCTAGTGGCAAGGTTAGAATCTATACGCCTTCTTATTTCCTTTGCTGCACAAAATAACATCACTCTGTATCAGATGGATGTTAAAAGTGCCTTTCTTAATGGTATTATAGAAGAAGAAGTTTATGTCCACCAACCTCCTGGTTTTGAAAATGAAAAATTTCCAGATCATGTTTTCAAATTAAAGAAATCTCTATATGGATTAAAACAAGCTCCCAGAGCTTGGTATGAGAGATTGAGCAATTTTCTTCTGGAGAAGAATTTCATCAGAGGCAAAGTGGATACAACTTTATTCTGTAAAACAATTAAGAAAGATCTTCTAATTTGCCAAATTTATGTAGATGATATTATTTTTGGATCAACAAATATTATGCTTGGAAAGGAGTTTGCTACATGTATGCAGGCAGAATTTGAAATGAGCATGATGGGAGAACTCAGATTCTTTCTAGGAATCCAAGTTAATCAAACTCCAGAGTGCACCTACATACATCAGACAAAGTATGTTAAAGAACTTCTGAAGAAATTCAACATGTCTGACAGCAAGCTGGCAAAGACTCCAATGCATCCTACTAGCTCACTTGGCAAAGAAGAGGTAAGTAAGAAAGTAGACCAGAAGCTCTACAGAGGTATGATTGGCTCTCTTCTTTATCTTACTGCTTCTAGACCTGACATATTGTTCAGTGTTTGTCTGTGTGCTAGATTCCAATCAGATCCTAGAGAATCACACTTGACAGCTGTCAAGAGGATTCTAAGGTATCTGAAAGGTACTTGTAATGTGGGTTTGTGTTACAGAAAATCTGATAATTTCAAATTAGTTGGATTCTGTGATGCTGACTACGCTGGAGACAGAGTGGAAAGAAAAAGTACTTCTGGAAGTTGTCAATTTCTAGGAAGAAATATAATCTCCTGGTATAGCAAGAAGCAACCCACAATTGCACTTTCAACCACAGAAGCTGAATACATTGCTGCTGCTGGATGTAGCACGCAGATGCTCTGGATGAAGAGTCAACTAGAAGATTATCAAATTTTTGAGAGTAATATTTCTATCTTCTGTGATAATACTTCTGCTATATGTTTGTCCAAGAATCTCATTTTACATTCTAAGGCAAAACATATAGAAATTAAGCATCATTTCATCAGAGACTATGTTCAGAAGGGAATCATTAATTTAGCCTTTGTTGATACAGATCATCAATGGGCAGATATTTTTACAAAACCCCTTGTTGAAGATAAATTCAATTTTATTCTGAAAAATATTGGTATGGATTTTTGTCCAGAATGATATCTATCAGAAGTAAATTGTTACAGATGCAAAAATGCTTAAATACTCTGAAGTATTTCTTCTGTTTATTTATTCTATTCTGATCAATGTTTCTGATGAGAAACTCTGAACTAACCATCTTTAGAAGATCTGAACATTGGCTAACGTTTCATTTCTTGAGAGAATTCAGAACAACATGCAAGTAAACATGTGTCACAGAAAATCTGAAGAGGTGGCGTGTACATAACTGAAGAGACGTTTGAGGTGAAGTTTGAATAGTAAGAATCTTGGTTTTCCCCCCAAATTGTCAGAAGCATTTATTGTTTTGAAATGATTTTTAGTCTCTTCATTTAATGCTTGTCCAAACGTGCATTTTTCTGACTGTTGATGTGCCTAAGTGTTTAGTATAAATACTTGTCTTGTATTCTCTTTCACACTTTTCACTCTCTCAGAATTACATGCGTTTTCATCTCTTATTTTCTCTGCATAAAAACCCAAAACCTAAGTGTTTGAAAAAGCATTCTTCAATGGCGTCTTCATCATCAACAACTGCTCAGTTCCAATCTACTATGGCTGCTGTGACTTCAGAAAACTTGGGTGTTGCTCCATATTCTCCTCCCAAAAGAACACTTCTAACGCCTGTTGATAAACTAGAAGTTCTGTGTGAATCTATGGTTGAGTTTGATTCTCTGGCTGATAATGGATTTGAATTTCGTTCCATAATTAGAGCTCAAGGATGGGTTAAGTACTTTGATAGGCTGTTTGGACCAGTTTACCCTCTCCTTGTGAAAGAATTCTGGATTCATGCTTCAGTTTATCCCAAGTTCATCTTATCTTTTGTGCTGGGAAAAGAGATTATCATCACAGAGGATCTGATAAGAAGATTGATAGGTTATGAAGAAACAGATGGTGTTTCCCACTTGCCAGCTGAGCGTGTGGACATGGAAGAGGTTTATGAGGAAGTTATGACTGCTGGTCAAGCTTCTAACAGATTCAAAGATCTGAAGCCTGATTACAAGATCTGGGCCAAGATTTTCATGGGATGCATCCACCATAGGAAATCAACCAATTCTCCAGATTATGTCAACAATGAACAAATCTATTTCATGTACTGCCTTAGTTAGAGCACCAAGGTAGATCTTCCTTACATTCTGTTCATGCATCTGTGGAACCATATCAATGCATCTAGAGAATCTGTGAAAGAGAAAGGCCAGAAGATCAGGACTTGGATCCCTTTTGAAAGGTTAATCTCAGATCTTCTCACTGAAAATGGTTTAGTGACTGCTCTGTACGTTGCTGGGGTTATAGAGGAATTAGAGTTTATTATGGGAAAGCCTTTGAACGCTAAAAGTCTTCTAAGACTCAAAATTGTTGATGAACTCACTACTGCTCCAAAGAGGCTGAATATGTCTGACCTGAATAAGAGGGTTCCTGTAGCTGACTTTCCTCTATTCTTTGCTGAAGAACCTAGACATATAGTGCTTATGTATATAGAAGAATGCAAGAGGGAAGGAATACTTGTTCCAGCTAATGTGTTTCAGCTTGTCAAACAACCACTACCAGATGCAGGAGAAGAAGAAGTACCACTTCAGAGGAAAAGGACTCAGCCTGCAGAAGAATCTGAACCTGTCCAGAAGAAGGTTAAGATTGCTAAGAAGCCCAAGAAGCTCTTGAAGAGAAAAGATTCTGAAGAAGCTGCCTCTGTACCTGCCAAGAGGATTAAAGTAAAAGGTACTAAGTCATCTGTCCCTTCTGCAAATATTGTTATTAATGATTCTAATATTAAGTCTGTTCCCAAACCTCCTGTTACTCAAACCACTTCTGTTACTGCCCCCAGTTCTGTTTCACCTCAAAAACAATCAACAGTTTCTGTTTCAAAACCATCTCAACCCAAAATACATATCAAACACTTTGTTCCATGTCAACAACCATCAAATCATCAACCATCAGAACAACAACCATCTGAAAAACAAAACTATGATCAACAACAAACCTCTGAACATCCAGAAAACCAACCAAAAGAAGTTCAACCAGAAAAAGCCTCTGACAATCCACCATCATATATTCCACCTTATGAACCTATTGCACCTGTTACTTCTGAACCTACAAAAGTAACTTCTGCTCCTATTTCATCAGAACCACCATCCAAACAATCTGACATTCCTTCAGAACCTACCAACACATCTGAACCTCACATCCCTAAGACAGAAGTTCTTGATGTCACTCCACTAAAAACAAGGTTTCAAGTATCTTCTACCTCTTGTACACCTACAACATCCTCCAATTCATCTGAATCTGAAATCCACCCAGATTTTCTTATCTCTCCATCCAAATACTCTGAGATGAACCAACCTGAACCTGAACCTGAACCTACCATACCTTCTAAAACTCCCATTCCAGATCCTATGCCTCCACCTGCACCATCAGCTGAGTTATTAATCCCCAATTCTAATCCATCATCATCTGGTATATCTTGTGCTCAAGTTTCTTTTCTTTATCATAATCTATCTTATGGTTTCAAACTGAAATATTTTTATGATAGATTTGAACCTTCTGAACCCCTCAACCCTCTGAAACCAAAACTCAGACAGGCTCTTCCATCTGTGATCCTTTCCTATATTCAATCTATGAACAATGTAGGATCCTTAGCAACAATATATGCAACCTCTGGTAAAGCTGTTGTTTCAGCTCTGCAACCTGCATCTGATAACACAGTTGCATCTGTTGAACCACCAACATCTGCTTTCACACCATACTCTAATGAACCCTTTGATGATGTTTGCCCACACACAAGACCAAAACCTCATCTTCTTAATGCTTTAAACAGATCCTTACCTCAAAAACCAGAAATTCCTTTCATTCCATATTATCCCCCTCCTCTGATTTCCATCCAAAAATCAATTTTACCACCAACTCCCAAACCTAAACATATGACTCTAGAAACCTTGCTTAAACCACAGCCCAGACTTAATATTGATCATTTATTTCAAATTTTTTTGCAAGAAATACAGATGTCTTTAGGTACTGTTCAGAAGAGATGCTCTGAAACTATGGATGCAAATGAATCTGACATCATCTGGAAAGGATTCATCAATAGATTCAACACTGTAGCTTCAAATCTGAAGAACGTCTGTTCTGATGATGCAAAGCTCAGAGCTGAAAGGACTTTATTCTGGACTGTCAACAAAACTGAACCTCTGCTTCGTTTAGATGCTCCTCCACCTCCAACAGAACCTACTGCCAATGCATTGACTATGACTCTGGTAGAACCCTCTTCAGGATCTACAAAACCAATGGAAATTGACTCTGTTCAGGCTGCAGAACCTCAACCTTCTTCATCTGAGATAAAGACAGAACATCCAGACTTTGAAGACAAGATTGCTGATCTAGAGGCTGGTCAGTCAGAGATAAAATCCTGGATGGCTAAGCAAGATAAGAAATCTGAGGATATGACAGAATGGATGTCAAAGCAAGATGAGAAGAATGAGACCATGACTAAGTGGATGTCAAAGCAAGAGCAATCCTCATCTGAGATTACAGATCTATTGAAGATGCTTTTGTCCAAACACTCTTAGATTTTTTTTTCTAATGTTTTTGCATCTGTTGTTTGCATCTGAATTTTATTGCTATATCTTCTGATGCTTACCTATGTACTCTTGCTCTGTTATTTTGAATGAATCAGTTTTCTCCATTGAATTATCTTATTTATTGTTCCTTTTATTTGTCTTTTTAAAAGTTTTTACTTTTTGCTTATGACAAAAAAGGGGGAGAAAATAAAGATCTGAACTGTTTAATATAACTTCACCAGAATGAATCTTCAGACATTTCCTTTTTATCTAATATTTAAATTGACTATTTCAGAACATTTGATAAGAACACTCTATAAAAGAATCTCTGAGTCTCTCAGATCATTTGTCGTTTATCAAACTCTGAATCTTATATCTGCAAGATATTCTGACCCTAAAATGTTATAAGAACAAACAAGATCTAACTCTGAAGATTACTCAAGACAAAAGGGAAGTTTCTATTCCTTTTCATATTTAACTCAGGGGGAGATTCATCATCTCAGGGGGAGTTATAATTCTTTATGTTCAGTTAAATAAAATTTCTGATACTTTTTGTCATCATCAAAAAGGGGGAGATTGTTAGAACACAGATTGGTTCTTAATAATAACTCTTTGTTTTGATGATAACTGTTAGGAAATTTATATTTAAGAATTATATACTCTAAAATTTGTTTGAGAGTTTTACTGCAGATTGAATTGAAATTAACTCTCTAGAAGCAAATCTGTTTTGAATACAAGAAGTTATCCTAACTCTGAAGCGCCAGATGCATCTTACAGAAGAATCTGATTGCTCTTTACAGAAGATCCTGAGCGTAGTCTCCAGAAGGATCTGAAGCAAGAAGCTCCAGAACATTCTGAGTCAGAAGCATCTGAAGATAGTCAGAAGCATCTGAAGCTGAAGCATCTGAAGCAAAGAAGAATATTGATTGAAGAGTTTCTCAAAGCATAATTCTACAGAAGTTTCTGAAAGTACCAACGCTGCCAAGTACTGAAGTTCTATGACAAATATGCTCTGATGATCAACACGCTGAAAGCACACCATGCTGCAGAAGACTCTGATACAACAAAGTTCTGGATATCATTAGAAGACTCTGATCCATTCAGACTCTGAAGAACTTGCTGAAAACTGAAGAAGTAATATTCAAAGATATATATCCGTTGGAGTTAATCAACGTCTCTTTCCTCATTTGTGCTAGACACACTTACACAGACAAAAAGGATTTTTCTGTGCTATCTACTTTAAGGAAAGGTCACTTGATGTGAAGACAAAAAGGCTCAGACCTTTTTGGGACTCTCTTTTCAATGCTCAGCATCCTTGGATCAGCTGCCTATAAAAGGAGAACTTCACCACATTCTTCAGTTACACAATTTGCTGAAAAGAAATCATATTATTCTAAGCTCTCATTCTTCCATATTCTTCTTAGAATTTATTGTACTTAAACTTAAGAGAAAAATCACTGTTGTGATAAAAGCTTTATAGAAGCATTAATACTCTTGTATTTAATTTACATTGATTGTAAAGGTTATTCCTTAAGAGGATTCAGTTGGAATCAGTAGCTCTTGAGAAGACTAAGAACAGTTGTTCTTAGGTGTTACTATTGTAATCAGTTTGATTTAATAGTGGATTAAGTCCTTGTTGAGAAAGACAAATCACTCTAGGAAGGGTGGACTGGAGTAGTTGTTTAAACGAACCAGGATAAAAATAATTGTGTGATTATTTTTTAAGTCTTAATCTTTCATACTTATTCAACCCCCCCTTCTAAGTATTATCTCACCTTCAGTCACTTGATCAAAACTGTGAAGCAAGATCAAGGTGTGTTTGAAGAAGTGTCTTCATATTGTAATTGTGTTTTGGTTTATATCACTGAGGTGATTGAGGTAGAAGGAGTGGGAAACTCAGGTCTAGTGGTCTCTAGGCTGAAGTGTCATTGGGTAGGTCTTAAGTGAAGAGTGCAAACAGTTTGTTTGACTCTGAATGAATTCTACTGATAGTGAATTTCCTCCCTGACTTGGTAGCCCCCAGATGTAAGTGTGGTTGACACTGAACTGGGTGAACAATTACTTGTGTTATTTACTGCTTTCCATTTACAGCTTATTATTAACTGCAGTAGTAGATGTTACAGTGGATGTCATAACATCTACAATAACATCCATCGTGTGCTTGCCAGAATATCACTGGGTATCATCAGATTCGCGTTAAGCCTGATGATATTCTGAAGACAGCTTTCAGGACAAGGTATGGACACTATGAATATACTATGATGTTGTTTGGTGTATCTAATACACCTGGTGTATCCATGGAGTATATGAATAGGATTTTTCATCCTTTTTTGGATCAGTTTGTGGTAATGTTCATTGACGATATCTTGATATAGTATAAGTCTAAGAAAGAGCATGCGCAACATCTAAGAGTGGTATTGCAGGTTTTGGAGGACAAGAAGCTTTATGCCAAGTTGTCCAAGTATGAGTTTTGGTTGAAGGAAGTGAGTTTACTTAGCCATGTGATTTCTAGTGGAGCACTTGTTGTTGATCCATCGAAAGTTGATGCTGTATTGCAGTGGGAGACTCCAAAGTCTGCTACTGAGATTTAAAGTTTCCTTGGATTGGATGGTTATTATCACAGGTTTATAGAAGGCTTTTCAAAGTTGGAACTACCATTGACTCAGTTGACTCGAAAGGGTCAAGCTTATGTGTGGGATGTGGCTTGTGAGAAGAGTTTTGTAGAACTCAAGAAGAAGTTGACGACTGCTCCAATGTTGATTTTGCCAAACCCGAGTGAGTATTTTGTAGTGTATTGTAATGCATCGAAGTTGGGTCTTAGAGGCGTGCTGATGCAGAATGGTCAGGTCGTAGCTTATGCTTCTAGACAACTGAAGGTTCATGAAAGGAATTATCCTACGTATGACTTAGAGTTGGTCGTTGTGGTGTTTGTGTTGAAAGTTTGGAGACATTATCTTTTTGGGTTCAGGTTCGAAGTGTTCAGTGATCACAAGAGCCTGAAGTATTTATTTGATCAGAAAGAGTTGAACATGAGGCAGAGACGATGGCTCGAACTTCTAAAGGATTATGATTTTGGATTAAGTTACCATCCTAGTAAGGCTAATGTTGTGGCTGATGCGTTAAGTAGGAAGTCCTTACATATGTCGATGCTTATGGTTCGAGAGTTAGGACTGATTGAGCATTTCAGATATGTGAGTTTGGTTTGTGAAGATACTCCTAACAGTGTCAAGTTAGGTATGGTGAAGTTGACTAGTGGTATTCTCCATGAAATCAGAGAAGGTCAAAAATATGATTTGAGTTTAGTGGATCGTCTCATGTTAATCAATCAAGGTAATGGGGGTGATTTTTGAATCGATGAGAATGGTGTGATGAGGTTCGAAGATAGAGTGTATGTTCCTGATGTGCCAGAAATCAAGAAGAGAATTCTTGAGAAAGGTCACAGAAGCGGGCTAAGTATTCATCCTGGTGCCACAAAGATGTATCAAGATTTAAAGAAATTGTTTTGGTGGCCGGGTATGAAGAAGGAAATTACAGAGTTTGTATATGCTTGTTTGACTTGTCAGAAGTCAAAGATTAAACATCAGAGACGGTCGGGTCTGATGCAACCGTTGAATATTCCAGAATAGAAATGGGATAGCATTTCTATGGATTTTGTGACAGGTTTACCGAATACTTTGAAGGGATATGATTTGATTTGGGTGATTGTTGATAGATTGACCAAATCGGCTCATTTTATACCAATGAGGATCAATTATTCGTTGCAGAAGCTTGTCGAATTATATATTGATCAGGTTGTGAAACTGCATGGTATTCCTTTAAGTATTGTGTCTGATAGAGACTCGATATTTACATCGAGGTTCTGGGAGAGTTAGCAGACAGCTTTTGGTACTAAGTTGAGGTTGAGTTCTACTTATCATTCGCAGAGGGATTGACAAACAAAGAGAACTATCCAGCCTTTAGAGGATTTGCTAAGAGCCTGTGTGTTGGATCAAGATGGATTGTGGGATAGTCATTTGTCGTTGATTGAGTTTACCTACAATAACAATTACCATTCTAGTATTGGAATGACACCATATAAGGCTTTGTATGGTAGGAGGTTGTTGCACTCCAAAATTTGACCAACCCTAATCTTATTTTTGGCTTATGTTTCATTACATTTTAGAATCTTGCATTTGCATAGCATATTTCTTATAGGGGATCAAGTGATTGTTCGTGTATCATCCAATATGAGAGTCTTTATTGGCTTCAAACTCAAGCAAAGGTATTGGTACAAACCATCAAGTGGGTACTATTATCATGAAGTGATCAAAGATCCTAGAGAGGAGTAGTGTGCCATAGTTCATTGTCCAAGAACCATCAGAGGGTTGTCAAGGGGTCCATGAATATTTATAATTGGTGTAATCATGAGGTAGAGGCTTGTTGAGTATCTCAGAGGTCATTGTGGAGTGGGAATGGTCACTCAGTTCATCTGCACAATGCTTAGGCAAAAAAGGGTGAAATTAAGGTTTCACTTTTGATCAGGATAAAAATTTTTTTGAGCAAGACTTGTTTCCATGGTCTTCCATATGCCCTAAGGTGGTTGGGGATGGGATATTGATCATTAGTTTTAATCAGAAGAGCTTCAATTGATCAGTCAATTGAAAATCAGGAGATTTGGGGAAAAAGTTAACTATGTAGTGAAAAAGTCAACTCCTACCTTTTTGGGGTCAAGATCATGTTCCTCAAGTCCAATATGGCTAATGGATGGAATTTGATCAAGAAAAGTCAAGGGAATCATGAAAAATCAAGAATTGTTGAAAGTCGCCATTTTGAGGAATTAGGGTTTTAGAAACCTTCCATTTATGGAAAGTTTCATGGTTGAAGTAGCCATCTTCAAGGCCATTTTTCTTCATGATCAAGGTTTCAAATGGACTTGGCTCAAACATCAAAGTTGTTAATTGTATTTCAAGCTTCCTTTTGAGTACCAATTCATAATCATATGATACTTGGAGCTCAAGTTATGATCAATCAAAGTTGGAGATTTTTAATAACTTCAAAGTTGGCAAGTTGGAAAGATTTTTGCACTCACTTTGCAAGCCAATTTTCATCACTTTCTGGATGTCAAATGAAGCTTTGTCTCAAATGAAAGTTGTAGATCATGTTACAAGCTTTCCAAAAATTCCAAGAAGTCCTCAATATGATTTAGGAAGCTCAAGTTATGGATGTGCAAAGTTGAGGAAAAATAAGGCAAAATCCATAACATAGAATTTTTTTCTAAGCTATTTGTAGACAGCCTGCATGCCATGCTTTTCAACCTCAAATTTTATGATCTTCCAATGATCAAATGGAACTTCCACCAACATGAAATTTGTTCTACTCCACGCCCTCTTTCATTTGAGCACAAGATCTAAGCAAATGGAGTTGTGTGCACAAAGTTATCATTGCTCAAAGTTGGTGTGTTGAACACTTTTTCAAAGGATGAAATATGTGACATTTTGATTTGTTTTTGTTATCAACCATGTAGTCATGTCCCATGCGCATGATTTGAGATTTGGAAGCCTACCAAACTTTGCCAAAAGCAGCCAAACACCCAATGTACCTCTTTGCTCCATTTTTGAATCTTTTGCCAAAACAAGGAAAAGACAAGCAGTTGCCCTTGTTCTGGTTCTTGCAGCCTATCCATTCTGTTTCTCTCCACTCACAAGAAACCAACAAGAAGATAAGGATGCAAGCTGGCTGGTGTACCATCTCCATCACACACCATTGATTCAAAACGTCATGAAAAAATGCAAATCTGCCCCTTCATTTTTCACCATGGTAAAACCCCTCCAATCTTGTTTTCACTTGGTATTTAAGCTAAGAAATAGCCAAGGAAAACCCTAGCCACCACTGTTGCAAGATAAACCATAATTTGAGCTTTGAATTCCTCCAAAAAACCACAAAAAACTGCCTTGTGCAAATTTCATACCAACACCTTCTCCAATCATCCAATCACCCTAAAAATCATCCACACAACTTCCAAATCATTATTAGGAGGTGTTCTAACCATTATCATGATCAAAAGTACCACCAAACCAAGAGTCAACTTCTCACACTCATTAGTTTGACTTTTCTGCACAAAGTGAGAAAACTCACTGCCTATAACAACTTGGACCCCTTTGACACCTAGAACACCTTCCATTTTGGTTCTTTCAATTGTCGAAGACTTCAAAAAACAGTTGGAAGCTTGTTTGCTCAAACTGTCTTAAAGAGTCACTTGTTGTTGGAAAAGGAAGAAAGCTCAAGGGAGGAGGGAATATATTGCTCTTGCTGCTAGCTTGCTCAAGGAGGATTACAAGAGGTATGTGGTTTTTAACCTCTTCATCATTATGCATCATGTGTTTATGCTTTGTTGGTTTGCTAAATGGATGTTAACATTGTCATGTTCAAACTTACAACTATGCTCTCAAAAAAACTGTTTTTTATTTGTGAAGTTTGAGTTTGTCAACTTATGGTTAATCATGTTGAAACTTATCTCTCATGTTAAGTGTTTGGTTATTAAATGGAAGATTTCCATTAGGGAAGTATGTGTATGTTTTCGCTTCTTGTGAGAATACTGCTATTCCATTGAAACAAAGGGTGAGTTGAGGTTAACATTTTTTATGTTGAACTCTGGTTGTTGCTGTCAAACCTTTTTCCTCTTACTAGTTGGTTAGTGGAAGGGCAAGCACCCAGTCATATAGGTTTTTGATTGGTTTGAGTATTTAAACATGGTAGCAGACAGTGGTACTGTCACTTGGTTTTGAAAAGTGAGCTTGTTCAGCTCATGACAGTTGGACTGTCATTTTAAGGCAATGTGTTAGGGGTGGCTGTTTGATTGTTGACATGATTATATCTAAAGATTTTTGTTGTTTCTGTTCAGATGCTATGCATGAATTTTAATTGGAATGCAAATGTATGTTTTGCCTTTGTGAAGGCACTGTGGAAGTGAATCATCATGAATGTTGTTATCCTTGGCATGATGTGTTGGTTTAAACAATTTGTGTAAGGCCTGTTTTGAGCATATCCATGTTTTGTGTTTGTCAACTATTTTGATCATGATTATGTATTGTATGTGCCTTTAACATGTGTTTTATATGTCTTGTGAATCATGAGTAAAGTTCTGCCTTGAGTTGATTTTCGTTTGTCATTACAAATCACAAAGGTTCCTGTTACATGTGTTGGCAATATCATGTTGTTGAAACTCATTATATCATGTGGTTGAAACAGGATACATCAGCCTGTTGTCATGAATTTGTGATTGCCATGTTAAGATAATGTCTATTGCTGTTAAGATTTGGTCCTCATGCTAAAAATTGGTTGTGCTTGCTGTCATGAATAACAACTTTCTTTTGAAGCAATGTATTTGAATTGATGTTGATATTTTCATGTCCCAAACTTGATGTTGCTTCTGTTTTAACTCTATGCTGAAAGTTGGTCCTTTGTTTGTTTGCTAAGTTGTAACTATCACATGATGTAAATGATAAACTAGTTTGCTGGATGAATTGAATTTTTGCCATGTTTGAATTCACAACTGTGTTGTTAGAGCTGTCTTGAGGTTGAGTTTGTTAACTCATGATGACCTACTTTGGATTATTGACTCTTTGCTTAAATATACATTTGTTTGATTTGGCATGTCAAATTGTGTTGTTGCATCTATTTTAAAGCAGCTTCTTTGCTTGATTGGTGAATTACCATTTCATGTGTGTGTGTGAAGTTTGACTCTTGACTGCTGTCATAGAGTTATGTGTGCTGGATGACATGAGTTTATAGCATCTCATTTATAGAAATTCATTTAGATGAAGAGGTTGGTAGTAAGTTGTGTAGCATTGTTTTGCTTCTGTTCAGTGTTGTCAAAAGCATGAAATGATCAAGCTATTTTATTTGTGTGCGTGATTGTCAAATTCTGTTTTGATTGAGAAGGTTGAAAGTTGTCATGGAAGTAACTATTTGAGTTGAACATTGCCATGATAGCATGACTGATGTGATAAGAGCTTACTTAGTCTGTACCCTATGTGTGTTTGCATTGGTGACTGTCATGAAGGAAACATGTTTGCTTTGTAATGAAAAACTTAATTATTGTTTATGTTTCCTCAAAACCAAACTCTTTTGGTCAGCTGCTTTTCTGTGTTGAAATTTATTGAACATGATACATTGGCCTGCTGTCATGAGTTTGTCTTGTCATGTGAGACTTATATTGATTTGTGTTTGTTAACATTGAGATGGCAACTCTCATTTGAAGTATGTAGTGAATTGGATTTTGGGTGAATTAACTTTGTGATAACCAAGTTTGCTGCTATTTCTGTTTAAAAACAAGATTATGTTGATTTTGATTTTGTTGTGAAAAGTGCTATTCATCATGATAAACCTATTGGCCACCCCAGTGGTTAATTGCCTTGCCTTAAGTACCTTTCCATGCCTCTGAAACCGAGTTCGACCCCCAGCGGGGGCGTTTTTACTCTTTTTCATTATTTTTCATGTTTTTAAATATTTTTCTTTCTTTTTCCATTTCTTATCACACGCGCAAAGTGGCTAAGCTAGCCATATTTTGTGTCTGCAACCCCAAGGTCTTGAGTTCAAGCCTTGGGTGGAGCATTTCTTTCTTTTTAATGCTTTGTTTACTTGTTTATTTTATTTTAATTGTTTCTTGTTTTGTTTTATTTATTTGAGAAAATAGTTTTAAATATCATAAAATCCAAAAAAATCGTATTTTTAATATTTTATTGTGTTAATTTATTTTATTTCTTTTTTTATTTTATTTCATCATTTTATTTTGAATTTACAAATTAATGTGCTTTGTGGCTTATCATTTATTCGAATCAACTTCCTTTCTTTCTTATTTCATTTGTGAGTGAATTATTTAGTGTTTACTTGGCCTTGTGTCATGATCCCCCTAGGATTCCTAGTCCCTCCGTTTAGGATGGGAGTATGAGAGACATTAGGTGTTCAATCCTATGGATGACAACATTAGGGTAGTTCTTCCCTTTCATCCTAATTTTAGGAGCATTGTGTATGACAACTTTAGGGTCCAGTTTCCCCTTAGTTTGTGTCTATCTCTTCTCATCTCCTAAACAATTCAAAACACCTAATAAAGGATAATTTTTTTCGTACGCTACGAGACTTAAGTATTTGAGAAATGATAGTTGGGGGCTTCCTCTCAACTGTCTAGAGTGTTTAGCGTATGCCTTTTCGGGCGATATGCGACACATTCGCTCTTGAGTCATAATCTTTAGTGCGACATGAGTTTCAAACTATAACTCAATTCACTTCTTGTCTTAAAAAACACAAAAACAAAAACACTAAACCTTTTTATCCTTCGGGATTAACGGAAAATCATTTTCATAAAGAGAGTGTCGTTAACTCTTGGTTCTACCGCAAACAGGTAATTCCTAAGTCTCTAATGGTCGAGCTGCATAAACCTAATTGCTAGAACTAAGATTTAACCCTACTCGATTTAAAACAATTGAACCAACCTGTGGTCGTGTCAGCCCGAACTACGTTTTCTCTAATTTCTCGTACCAGACGAGGATATGTAGGCACAAGACGACGATGTCTTGGCGAGCAACCTTCCCCCGCCTTCACCCGTAGTTTTCTGAACTACGTTTACTCTGACTTTCCCATTGCACGAGGGAATACGTAGGCATAGAGCGGCAATGCTCTATCGAGTCTCTTTTCTTTTCTTTTGTCCCCGTGAGCCTGTAGCTTAGATAGTTTTACACCCTTTTAGATAGACAACAAACGTGGATTTCGTCGAGTACGACGGACGTGAGGGGTGCTAATACCTTCCTCTTGCGTAACCGACTCCCGAACCCGAGATATGGTTGCGATGACCTGTCTTCTCCCTTTTTCATTAGGTTTTATCTGAACATTTCCTTTCCCTCTCTTTGAGATGAATAACAAACGGTGGCGACTCTTCTGTCCTCCGTCGGCCCCTCTTCGCAGTGATGCGATAGAGGTGTAGGACTCCTTTGTATTGGTATGAGTCAGGCGAGTGTGTTGTACTCGGACCTGAGATTATGCAAGAGACGACTGAAAAGATCAAGATGATCCAAGAAAAGATGAAAGCGTCACAGAGTCGTCAGAAACGTTACCATGATAAGAGGAGGAAAGCACTTGAATTCCAAGAGGGAGATCATGTGTTTTTGAGAGTTACGCCGGTAACTGGTGTTGGCCGAGCTTTGAAGTCTCGAAAGCTCACATCACGTTTTGTTGGTCCGTATCAAATTTCGTAGAGGGTCGGGAAAGTAGATATCAGATTGCTTTACCGCCGTCGCTTGCGAATTTGCATGATGTGTTTCATGTGTCTCAGTTGAGGAAGTACATTCCAGATCCGTTGCATATGATTCAGATGGATGATGTACAAGTGAGAGATGACTTGACTGTTGAGTCATTGCCAGTTCAGATTGATGAATGAGAATTGAAGTAGCTACAAGGTAAAGAGATTGCCTTTGTAAAGGTAGTTTAGGGAGGACCAGCTGGAGAAAGTTGGAATTGGGAGCGTGAAGATCAGATGAAGGAGTCGTATCCGACTCTATTTCCTTGAGGTAATTTTCGAGGGAGAAAATTCCTTTAAGTGGAGGAGAGTTGTAACACCCCAAATTTTATTGGAATATTTATTTAATTTATTTAAATATGAATATTCGCATTTTTTGTGATTTTCGGTGGTTGGTGTGAAATATTAAGAATTATGGATTTTAAGTTATTTATTTAAATAATAGTATATAAAATGAATATATTGGTATTATTATCAATTTAAATAAATATAAGTTAACTAAGGGAAAATTGGACAATTAAGGACGAGTTAGTGAGGGTAATATTGGAAAAGTCCAATTTATAGGCCCAAAGTTAGGTTTAACAAAAAGGGATTTTTGAAGGAATTAGGATTCATTCTTGTTAGACAGTGAAAAGAGAAGAAATAGAGGCCAGAGCTCTAAGGAAGAGGTTTGAGGAAAAAGCTTCGAAAGGTTTCTGAGAATCAAGGAGAATGCTTAAAGTCGGAAATTAAGGTATGAGGAGTATTGTCTTCATTATTTTCAATGTGTGATTTCAATGTGTTTAAAGCAGATTTAAGGGTTTAAAGGGTTTGAATCCGATTTTGAGATAAAGGGAGTTAGGACTTCGTGGCCAAAATCTATTATTGAGGTTTTAACCGTATAAAGAGTTGAACTGATGGCTTGAAAGATTCGAGGTTGATTTAGGTTGAGGGAAATTAAGTCTTCGTGGCCAAAGATCTGGTTTGACATTTGTTTAACCTTGTAGGGTAATTAGATTGTGAGAAACTCTAATGACTGTGGTGTTGTTGTAAGGAAATTATGAGAATTAGAGCGTGAATATGATACGGGATTGGCCTAATAAGTCGTAGATTTTGTACCTTTATCGCCGTAAGACCTTAGGGATGATTTATGGATATTTTTCGGTTATAGGGAAAGTGAATCATTGGGCTTTCGGGTTGATTTTAAGTTTTGGTGCATAACAACATTTTTTTGTAATCGCGTGTTCGCACAGCGAACAAAACTCGTCCAGACTCGCACAACGAAGAATCCTCCGCACATCGAATAAACTCGCCCCAGACTCGCACAGTGAACTTGCTAACGAACGTATCAGAGTTTTGTGAATTCTGATTTTGTGCAGTGATACCTTGATGTTTTGATGATGTGATTTCTTTGACGAATTAATATGAGTATGACTATGATTTCTATGTGATTTGTACATGATTATATGATGATTCCTATGATGTAATGATTGATGAACTATGACGATATTTCCATGAGTTTTGATGATTCTATGATGATATGATGTATAATGGTAATTGTGATGATGATGATTTTGATGAATAACGATGCACCTATGATGTTATTATGAGGATGATTATTGACGTGTGCATCATGCATTCATATGCATCCGAGCTTTGGTTCAGGACCTTGATTTCTTTGGCTTCGGTCCCATTGTGCGGATATGATGTATTTTGATGTGTTCCAATTCTCGAGTTGAATCGATCCTATTGATGGGGATCTATGGAGGGTTGATGGCCTAGTGTCCATCGAGCTGTGATGATTGGTACCACATGCATGAGTCTTGTTGCATTTGCATTTATGAGATGGTCTTGAGTAATTTATGATGTTGTGACCTTTGATGCCCATTGGTGGATATAATGATGTTGAATATGAAAATGACGCCATTTTATATATTGATTTTCTTACATTGATTATTATGAATCGTTTTACTCACCCTGCCTGTTTGAATGTTGCCTCCACGTGGGTAACGTGCAGATGACCAGGTTTAGCCGTTGATGCCATCGAGGACTTTTGAAGTTTTGGATCGTTGACCATTGTGGTTGACTTAGAGGGTCTTGCTCTGATAGTGTAACATCGGGTTGGGGTCTTTGAGTCAAACCTTATTCTATTGATGTTTCTGTTATGTTGATTGCTTTGCGGCGCAAGAAAATTTTTGGATTATGCCTTTTTGAGTTCCGCTGCCTTTTGATGCAATTTTTTATAACTTTTGAATAAATCCGTTGTTTACGGAGCTTTGACTTATTTTTGATTAATTAGGAAATGTACGCCCTTTGAGGTGACTTTTTTGAGTTTAATATTTTACTCTGATAAATGTGAATATTTTGTCATTAAAATTGTGGGGTAGAAAAGGGTGTTACAGTATTCACTATGAGTTGATACACATTTGTATGTTTAGCAAGTATGATATAAAAAATGCATGCTAATTATTTATCATTAATTTAATATAAATTATTAGAACCAAAACGAATATTCTTAATTAATATTTAAAAAAACTAAAAACTAACTATAGTATCAAAATAAAAAAATTACACCCAATTAGACAAATATTTTTAATAAATAAAGAACATGAAGTAATCTACTAGACAAGTATTTATTATTAAAAATATAAGAAAAATACAAATATATATATATATATATATATATATATATATATATATATATATATATATATATATATATATATATTTATGTGTGTATGTGTGTGTGTGTATACACACACACACACACACGCACACGCACACGCGCGCGCGCACACACACACACACACAGATATATATATATATATATATATATATATATATATATATATATATATATATATATATATATATATATATATATATATATATATATATATATATATATATATATATATATATATATATATATATATATATATATATATATATATATATATATATATATATATATATATATATATATATATATATATATATATATATATATATATATATATATATATATATATATATATATATATATATATATATATATATATATATATATATATATATATATATATATATATATATATATATATAGACACACACACACATATATATGACAATAAATATTATAATTTTGACTACAATGTTTCTAGAATGAAATATAAAATTTGACCATATTTTGACTAAGTATATTCGAAGGGACTCGACTAAGTCTCGTCAGAAAGAATCAAAAAAATCTCATCTTAGATACTCAACTAACCTCATCCAAAAGGTTCATTATAAGAATCGAGAAATAAAGGTATCAATAAAGCTTCGACTAGGCTATTTTAGAAAACCCGAAGATGGGTCAGGGGTTAAAAATTTTTTGCCTCTATGAATCTTCTTCCTTGAGGGACTATGTAGTGGTATAATTAGAATAGACCTTCGAGGGCGGAGTGTTGCTAATCGTTCTTTTCAAGTTGATCTTTTATTGGTTCGAGCGTCTCAGATAGAGCGCCTCTTGGTGCCTTCGTCCACGGGGGTTGTGGGATTTAACTATCGTCCATGGATTTACGAAAATAACCATTCAATCCCGGTGTGGTTACGCTATTCTAGAAAGACCGAGATCTAGACCTAACAGATAATAAATATCTTAATACCGTAATAGAATGAGAGAGGACAACCTATAAAATACAAACATACAATAGTTTTTCACCTGACGGGAGTTAGCTCTCAATACCACAACAATCTTAAAGTCACTATTAGCTCTTATTAACTAGGAGTTAATACATTTATACGTTTAGCAAGTACATTATAAAAAATACATGCCAATTATTTATCAATAGTTTAATATAAATTAAAAGAATTAAAACAAATATTCTTAATTCATATTTAAAAAAAATTAAAAAAAAATTAAAATATTAAGATTAAAAAAATTAAAACCTATTAAAAATGGCACGCATTTTTTTAAATCGTACTTGCTAAACGTAAAATTGTATCAACTCATATTGAATAAGAGCTAATAGAGGCCTTAAGATTGTTTTGGTATTAGGAGCTAGTTGTCCTATTTGTGAACTTTCTAGGCTGTCATCTCTCATTCTATCACAGTATTGAGATATTTATTATCCCATAGGCTTGAACCTCAATCTTCCTAGAACAGTGCAACCGCTCTAGGATTGGGTGGTTATTTTCATAAATCCATGGATCACGATTAAATCCTATAACCCCTATGCAACATTTCTTGACCCAATACACATTTATGCATGATCGTTGTCATACCCCAAATTTGTCCTACCTGTATATAGCTTACATTTTGTACATCCACCCACTAATATTATTCAAAAATCCAAAAAGAAAATGTTTTGTCACCAAATATCGTCCTTCCAATTTCTTAACACAAGTTGTTACAAGATTCATTTGAGGTTATTAGGGCATGGATGTGTGCAACGTTGATTTCCAGGTGGTTTAAACCTATTTTGTTGGTCAGGTAAGATTTTTGTTTCAAGGCCAATCATGGCTATGGTACACAGTGCCAGTGGTGTGGATTTAAGCTTTAGTTAGGGTTTGTGCGTTAACCAACATTATGGGCTCGACCCATTTTATCTTTATTTGTAGCATAGGGTCTGATTTTCTTTTTTTGAGGACGATGGGCTTCTAGCCCATATGACTCCACCCATTTATATTCACCACCCTTTTCTTTTAACATTCACCCCCTTCTCCTTTAGTTTTAAATATAATATATGTTCTTAGTATTCAATTTCTCTTTAGTTAATTGGCTAATCATTTTGTTAGAAACTTTACCAATTATTTTGTTATCATTTTTTATATTTCCTTTTAACAATTTTTGTCAACTCTTTTGTTAATAGTCTTTCTCAAATCCTTTTGTAATTATTTTACTACATTTTGGTTATCTTTTCTTTTTTTCGATTTTATCCATTTTCTTTTTATTTTTTTGGTCGATGAAGAGACCTCAAAATTATTGTTTGTCAAATTATTGATAAATAATAATAAATTCGAGACCAATTTTCTTTTGACCTTTCATTTCCGATTTTATTCATTTTTTATCGTTTTCGGTCAATAACAAAACAAACAAAGTCACCGTTAATCAAACTATTGATAAATGGTGACTAACCCGAAGCCATTGTCTTTTTCATCTTTTTCATCTCGATTTTATTTCAT
This sequence comes from Lathyrus sativus, assembly GCA_963859935.3. Classification (NCBI taxonomy): domain Eukaryota; kingdom Viridiplantae; phylum Streptophyta; class Magnoliopsida; order Fabales; family Fabaceae; genus Lathyrus; species Lathyrus sativus. The sequence continues at coordinate 121,827,064 of OZ012737.1, forward strand.
TTTTCTCGATCTATGAAGTCTTTGGATTCACGAATGTTAGTTTTCGAGGTCGTTTAATCTTCATTATTTCAAATCTGTAGAAAATGAATATTTGGATCATTTTTCTATACTTTGGGATCGTGAGAGGTTTCCCTCGATTAATTAACACAAGTTTGTGATTAAGACGAGATCCTACCTGTAGCACCCAAAAATTTGCCTTTTGTTTTTGTACTTGGCTTTTGTTTCTTTGCATTTTGCATTTTTTTTGCATATCATAGTATTTGTTCTCGAGGCATGGGATCGAGGTATTCCTGTGGCTCAAGTTCATTTTGGTGCAAAGATTGAGAGACGAACCAGCAAGCATCAAGAGCTTCGGCATTTATTTTGCTCAGCAATCGAGCGATCGATTTTATTCTGTTTTGCAAGTTAATTTCAGATCAGGATCAGCATTCAGGCTATACTGGAGCATTTTCATAGCTGTATCACCAAAGAACGCATTTCAGAGGCTCAATAGAGTTCAAAATGGCAAAAAACGAGCAAACGGGGAGGTTTCCCTCCAAAAGGCGCCAAATTCAAATTTTTGAAGGTGTTAATCGGTTAACACATATGGTTAACCGATTAACCATTGGAGAATCAACCCAGATTTGAAATTTTAACAGTGTTAACCGGTTAACGCATATGGTTAACCGGTTAACCATAGCAGATTTTGCCCTGTACGTGATTTTGCAAGCCAATTGAACTTGGGGTCCAATTTTGATCACCTTGGAATTCAAATTTTCACTTGAGAAGGATCTAGAACATCTTTAAATTTCAGATTTCCCTCCAAATGCCCACTCCTCATTCAAAACCTTGATTTTCAATCCAAATTCCCAAACCTTGCTTTGGATCCAAACCAAGAGGGTACTTAAGTGATTTACTCCAAACCAAACCATCCAATCTCTCATAATTCAATTTATTTTTCAGAATCACTCTTGAGCTCTCCAATTTTCTCTCAATTCTCCATTTCCCAAAACCTCACTCAAAGCTCTTCATCATTTGGATTCATTAATTTTTCATTTAAATCAATGGATTCTTGAGCATAAACCTCCATTTACCATCATCATTGGATCAATTTTCATAATCAATTTTAGTGCAAATTGAGATGTGATTTTGGAGCTTGAGTTGGAAGTGCTTATTTGGAGTAATTTGGGTTAAAAGTGTTTGATATTCATTCCTTTTGCAAGAATTATTGTGGATCTTGAAGTTTTTCGGATAATCTTATTTGGATCTACTAAAATTCAGTTGATCAACATTTACCGAAGCAAATCTCCCCTTCGAAGGTTGGAATTCTCGATCTGATTTAATTTTTGAGCTTATCATGTTAATCTTCATATTCGATTGAATTTTGGTTGATTTCGATCCGTTCGAATTGTGATATTGTTGTGTAATTGTGTATCCATGTTGTTGGATTTCTGTTTTCTGTTAATTTTGTGCTTAATTGGATATCAAGCTATTAGATTAACTTGAATCTTAATTCTTTTACAACCGGACTTTATTTTATCCAAAGGATAGGTCTAAAGAGAGAAAAACCTTATCGCGATGTAACGACAACGCTTAAGAGATTCGGGGATCGGGGGTTGGTTATACCTAGGGAAGGTGTTAGCACACTAAATATTTGTAGTACTCTACAGGAACCTTTTGTTTGATTGCTTGCTAAGTGTGAAATATGTACTGTGGATTGGGAAAAGATATGAGTTGAAACCTAAAATTATATACACTAAATTTGCTCGCAAAGATGTCGCATCTTCTGCCTACGTATCCTAACTAGGATAGAATCAGAGCAATCGTAGTTCACCTCACAAGGGATAAAGAACACTTGATTATGATCAAGGTTCAAGGGGAACAAACATGACAATGTTTGTGTGGAGTTTGACAAAACTCCCTAATCTAAGTTGTAATATTCAAAAGGGGAAGTAAGAAATCATGACGATGATTCTTACACAGAGTTGACGAACTCTTTCCTAGGGTTCTAGTTGAAGAACACTCCTAGTACAGGTGGGTCTCTTAGACTCAAAGCAAAGTCTAAAGGCTTCTAAGCTAGGGTGAAAGTGACTTAACAAAGTCAAAGGAGGGTGAGGTGAATTATTCTTGACATGAGAGCCAAGTGAGCAGACCTTCCTTTAGAGGGAAACTGGGGAAATAACCGGATGAAAGCTAACGAGCCTCATCACTTGGGGAAAAAGGAAATGTAACAACATAACAAAGCGTTTTCATGGTAACAAGTATATGCGATGATAAGGATGAAAGTACATTGATAAACACAAATGAAAATGCGAGAACTGTAACGACAGATCGTATTCATATACAGACAACAGGTGGTATGAGATACATATAGTTACAACTTAAAATAAAAATCCTAGCATGTTAACTAACATGTATGGACATGATCACAAACAAATTTCACAACCACAATCAAGTGGAATCACATGAAATTTCATCTGCAAATGCGTAAACGGACGCGAAACGCAATTAAATTGTACACAGTAAAAAGAGGTGATAAAATAGGCAAACATGAAAATAAAATACATGGCATTAAAATACATACAACGATGAACACGATGAAAGAAGAACGGGCGAAAAACGATAAAAAACGAGGGAGATACGATTTTTTGAAGTTTGTATGAAAAATACCAAAAATACACAAAAGAGTTGCCCTCCTCAGGGGTCGAACTCAGGAACATGGGGTACAAGGCGTGTTTTGCAATATGTTCTTACCACTGGGGTGGCTATACATCCATTGATTGATGCCACCCCTTTAATTAATAAGGGTTCCTTCTTTCTATGGCTGGGCAAACACAACACAAATCAAGGATTTACGTTTTGGGGTGTAACTTTCTCATTTCTCAACCTTTTTTAACAAACTTTATATGCAAATGGGGTAGAATCAAACAAGGAATAAGATGGTTCTTTTAGTTTTTTCAAATTCTTCCTAGAGTGAAAAACCCGATAGCACTTATGCTTTTATACTTGAAATGCATTTTGATGTGTATGTCATAATGCAACTAACTCCAAACCAAAACAATCATGCACACACCACAGATAAATGATAACAAATGAATTCAAATTGAATTTGTGGCTGAAACTAGACCGTAGTAAAAAGTCATATGTGAGTTGCAAAGATAACATAAATGTCATGCATGAACTGAGGTAGTCCAATTTCAGGGCAGGTCTAAGCTACAACAAACTTTCATACACATAGATTACAAGTTAGTGAATGAGTTTGAATAAGGATTAAGGACCTGTAATGACTGCTTGAGGTGTTTGTGCTCAAAGTGCATGTTTGTATGTGTAAATGCATTTGAAGTGTGTGATTATGTTTCAGGCAGTTTTATCTTCAAATGATCATGCAAACACATCACAATAATGGTAAGAAAGAAGTTCATACCCCAAGTAGAGTCTACAGCATGCTAAAACAAAAGGTGATATGTGAAGTGCTAGTGTGCCAAGTGTTTGATGCAGAGAAGGTGCAGGCTGAGATGCTTTTGAATTCACATACACATTTTGAATAATTTGATCTCATACACACATTATGTACATGCAAACTAATATGCTCAAACAATGAAAGTTGCTCCAACCTGAGTTATGTGATTTGTGGAATTCAAAATGCACATGTGTAGGTGTGAAAAACATTACATTATGCAGATCAGGTTTAAGGCAAGTTTTGACCATACCAGGTATACACACATCATTTATACATGATATTAAGTGGTTTTGAAACTTAAAATAAGCTGGCAGGGGGCTGGTGTGAAAAAAGACTCATAAAATGCAAGTTGTTTAAAGTGTGAGTCATGATGAGATGCACTTTTAGTATTAAAACTTTTCTGGCCAAACTGAACATACAGATAGTACATACATATGAAGTTAAATGTGTGTGCTCATGAACCAGAATCAGGGACAAACTATGGTGATCAAAAGTGAGATTTCATGTATCATTTTGTGTGTGAAAGTGTAGCAAAAAGTGAATTTCAGTTCAAAATCAATTTCAAGTGATTCCTACCATGCATACATATTCCACAATATCCAGTCATACCAATTCCACATACTAGTTTCAATTATGCTGACAAAGTGCCTATGTCCCTAAATCAGTTAGGAGCCAAACCAAACAATGAGTGGTATGCATAGCAATCTGTGGCAAAAATGAAAAATGCACACAAGCAGTTCATCATGAAGACACCAGTCTGGTTGCAAACAAGTCATGAAAGTAAGGTGTACACATCATGCATATGAGGATGAATGGTATTGAATTCCTAAACTGACTCATACTTGAATCATATCAACAAATTGCATATTGAGTGAAATGTAAGCTGGTTGATGATGCAGCAGGGAGTTTTCACTCACTGAAGTCTTGGATCAAATCAGTAGCATGCACACATTTTAAACATGACCAGTAGGATATGCTTAAGAGATCAAGCATGATGCAACTAAAGTAAAGAATGGAATGCTGTTGAAAAAGACAACTATTTTGGTGGCAAGTTGGAAAATCCATGATGAGTGAAATTTATGTTATACCAATGATGTGCACATATTTTAATCATGTTAAATGATGATTTCATACCACAAATTCAGACATATCCTTTTCAAAACAAAAGCTGGTATAGTGATGACTCATTTTTGTTGAAAAATGCATTGTGAATGTCATGTCTTAAACCAGATGCAAATAACTCAATCTAGGCATTCACACACATTGTAAGCATAGCATATAAGGTGTTGGGACCTACAAAATCAGCACAAATCAAGCAACACAATAATTTGGCATTTTGATGCAAACAAGTGATTCAAAATTGACAGCAGCAGGGTGTCTTTTTCAGGGATGATGTTTTCTTGTGATGAATAATGGTATATGCATACTAGATACATGATGAAAAATGTGTTAGACCACCAAAAGCAGCCATACCTCCCTCAACACAAAGTTTGGCATGTGATTCCAAAAACAGTGGCAAGACAAGCTTAAATGACAAATACCAATGATATGTTTTCATGACATTGCAATGAATAAAGTAATATTAATGGTACCTACCTCTTGTAGACAATTTGAATAGGCAAAATAAGCTGAGAAACCCAGAGAACTTTGATCACCTCTTTGCTTTGAAATTTTGTTCTTTGTGAAGCAAGCTACAATCCTTGAGACAGTTTGAGAAATCAGCTTCACCAATGACTTCCAATGATTTTGAAAGTTGATAAATGATATATGAGAGGTGCTAGGATTATTAAAACACTAGGCAAGTGCTTAGAACAAGGTTTGGTGGAATTTGTAGCTTTTGGTCAAAGTATCTTGGTGAGAGAGTTGACTTTTTGATTTATGAAGTTCTTGGGTGGTTCAAAGGTCTAGACACCTTCTATATGATATTTAGAGAGTGTATGGATGGTTTTTGGGGTATTGGAGTGTATAGAAATGAATAGGGCAGCCTTTACACCAAGGCAGATTTTTGGTGCATTTTGGTGAAAAGTGAGATTTTGGAGATTTTGAGATTTCTTTGCATACAAGCCAAGACATAGTTTCTTCTGGTTTTTTGAGTGTTTTTGATGATGGAAATGAAGTGAGGGAGGCCTCCTTTTATAGGCAAATGAGATTGAGGGGCTGTTTTGAAGATTTCTTCATCATGAAGAAAGGTTGAGATATTTTGGGCAAACCTCCCTCGGAGGGTTTTCTCTTTGTTCTGATCCAAGGCCTCAATTGTCAAGCTTTCTACTGATTTTATGAAGTTAATTGCAGGCTAGGAGCAATAGGGGTGTGGCTGGTGCAGCTTACTTTCCACCTCATGCTTTTGCTTTCAACTTGGAATGCAACTTGCCCACTTGCAAGGCAATGAGTTCTAAACTTGTTCTTTTGGTATTTTTTTGCATAGCTTCTACTCTCTCATGCCACACACCTCTCATATACCAAATACAACACATTGGATCAACAAAAATTGGCAGAATTGATGAAGGAGGTCATTTTGAAAAAATGGACAATGTGGGACTAAAGTGTGAAACCCCCAACTTTGCACATATGTAACTTTCTGCTCATAACTCCTCTTGAGGACTTCTAATACCTTTTGGAAAGCCTTCATGTAGCTCTACAACATTCATGTTTTCTAGGAAGTCAAACTCCAATTGGAACTAGGTGAAAAATCCCCCCAAAGTTGGCTGCTCATAAGCTTTTAAGGTGAAAATAACTTAGAAATTTTCTAAGTTATTTTCCCTTCTTGGAATGTTTTTGCTTCTAACACAAAAAGGATGCATTTTCTGGTTGTGGACTAGTATGGGACTTTTCTAGGACTTGTCAAAAGTTTTCCACTGAGCTTGAAACCAACTCATTTGGATGTGTGGTTAAGGAGTTAGGGTTTAGCCCCATTCGAAACCCTAATTTCCCGATTTTTCGATTACTTCCTCATCCTTGATCTAATGATCATGAAAATTGATATGAAAGTCCATTATGACATAAGGATCAACTTTGCTTCACAACTTGAAGTCCAATTCTTAAAATTTGAAGAGTTGACTTTTCGGTCAACCGTACGATCGATCGGTGCCGACCGAGTCGCATGTTGACATTCTGGACATCCTGAGACCTTGAAACTTCTTGGATGAACCTTATTAGGCTATATGAACTTCATGAATCACAATCCCACCATTTAAACACCTTCCAACATCAAAGTCAAACTACGGTTGACTTTTATTGCTCCAAAACCCTAATCGGGTGCTCTGAAATGTACTGCTCTGAATTCTGGGGCAACAACCTCACGTTGGCTTCTCAATTGACATTATGTAATATCCTTGACCTTGTTTCCTATTTGAATGAGTCCAAAACATTGACTAATCACAAACCCTGAAGTTTTGATTTTGACTGCACGAAACCCTGATTCATCTGCCATTTGACAAAGACAGATTTGCACTAGATTAAGGTTAGAAAGTTCATGAGTATGCTCCTAAAATAATAATGAGAATCTAAGGGGTCAAAATTTGGGGTGCAACAGTTGCCCCTATTTAAATATCTTCACTAGATGGCACTGAGAGATGACAATCCTCGTAGAATCGCAGTGAAAGGTATTTAAATATAGAGAACCGAAAATTTTGTCCCTTAGATCCGGTGATATGCAAAAGGACAGGTCATGAAATGTCATGAATTCTAAATGATGCTACATGATGCTTGGATGCAAGACATATACAGGGGACAGAAAAACAAAACAACGAGTAACTACTCGCGGGGACCTGGCATTGTGGATCCGACACTGGGGAATATCGAGGTTCAACAATCAATAGTTCAAACATGACTAGTGATGAGGATGCGCAAAGTCTAATGAAGATGACAATCTTACTGGGAGAAGCAAACACTTCATCGGGGAACAAGGTAGATTTCTACCAGGGACACGAGCGACTTTTTACTGGGGAATTTACAACACGAACCTCACTGGGGATGATCAGATGAGGAACTTCCTATAGTGAAGAGTTCAAACTGGATCTTCAGGAATGGAGTGGAGACAAAGGCAAAACACAAAGGGAAATACTAGTGACGACTAGATCTTTGAGACTTTGTTTGGGGGAAAGGTTTTACTGGGAATAATGATGTCACCCAGTTTTAACAGATGGCTTAGGCAGTGCTAGTAACCACTAGACTTCCTGGAGGTAATGGTAACGACCAACCTGAGATAACAACAAATGAAGTTTTAAATCCAATCGGTAATGCAGGACTTCGACTGGGGAATTTGGAGACGACCAAATTTCAAGTAATGCCAGTAACTATTGGACTTAAAGGAGATTGGTAACGACCAAGTCCGGGTACCAGTGACGATTGGTTTCAAGTAATGCCAGTTACGACTGGACTTTTAAAAGAAACATGATGGCGACCAAATCAGGATATACCAATGCATGTGGTTATGAGAATGTCATCCAGCTGCTAGGCTTTAGCTAGGGAGGTTGGTAACAACCAAACCAAAAGATACCAATAACGACTGGATTTCAAATGACGCTAGTTACGACTGGACTTCCATGGGGACAGTTGGTGACGACCAAACAAGATACTAATGACAATTGGATTTTTAACATCTGCCAGTTACGACTGGATTTTAAACAGAAATCACTTAGTAACGACTAGATTTCACAGGGGATTTGCTAGTGACGACTAGACTTTAGAGGGAAAGGTTGGTAACAACCGAACCAAAAGGTAATAACGAGTGGGGTTAAGACAACGCCAGTTATGACTGGTTCAAAGAAAAAGATAGGGTAACGACCCAAAAGAATACCAATGACGATTGGATTTCGAACACAACCAGTTACGACTGGGGAATTTAAAGGAAAAAGGTGGTGACGACCGAAACAAGGATACCGATGAGTGGAATTTAAGGCAATTCCAGTTACGACTGGTTCAAAGGAAAATAGGATAACGACCCAAAAGAATACCAATGACGATTGGCTTTTAAAATAATGCCCGTTACAACAGGTCTTTAAACATAATTTCACTAGCAGTGATTAGACATTCACGGGGAATCAAGAGATGGCACACTGAACTCGAGAGACCGAATGAATCACACTGAACCCTGGCTGAAAAGGTGTATGCAGTCTTTGACAACTAGATCCAATCTCAATAGGGGAACAGAACTCTAATCAAGTTATTCAGAGATGGCAAAGTAAATTCAAAACACAATGCTCAGAAATCTTCTATTGGGGACCGGTCCTTATATCATCATAAGAGGTTCTTTGAGGAAACAGTCTTCCAGGTTTGACACCTACACATGACCAAAGGAGAATTGGCAGTTCGATCTTGTTTATACTTCATTGGGGAATGTAATCAGATCCCATATCAAAGCTTTCGCTACCCTGAGGTTTCGGGGAAGTATGGTTTTCCTCGACTTTCCATGAGCTGGAGTTTTTACGTTTGTCAATTTTCAAGTTTTATTCAAATAATTTGACCCTAAAGCTTTCAAAAACTATCGTTTGACCAACGAACAATATTTCGCATAACAAGAAAGTAAAGGAAATGATAATTTTGCAAAGGAAGGAATGGCTCAACACTGATTTTATTCAAGAATGAAATCTTGCAAATGACAAAATTCCATAGAAATTTTTACAAATGAAAAATGGCAACATGGATAAGGTTACATTGAATCCCATGACCATCCATTCCTAAAGACTAAAATCCCCCAAATCCTTGCTTCTGACGAGCAGTTGGAAGCGGATCTCCTATACAATCTTCTGCAATGGTAACAACCTTTTTGAAGTGATGACAACTCTTCTGATGCAGTGAAACGCCTTTGTCCCTAACTTTTGCCTGGACCGCCCTTTCGGGTTTTCAATCCACCGGGACGCTCTGTTTTTGCCTAAGTCGCCCTTTCGGGTTTTCAACTTAGCGAGCTTTTCTTTTTCTTTTTCTTTTTTCTTTTCTTCTCTCTCTTCTTTTTTTCCTAACCTTAACTTTTGCATAAGTCGTTCTTTGTGATTTTTCGACTTATCGGGCTCTTTTTAGGCGTAATATTTTCGTACTGCATCAGAATTCACTGGATGAGTAAGTTGCTCTCCATCAATGGTCGTGAGAATTAATGAGCCTCCTGAGAAGACTGTTTTCACAACAAACGGGTCGTCATAGTTGGGCATCCACTTTTCCCGTGCATCTTTGTGAACTGGTAAAATCTTTTTTAGTACCAGCTCCCCTTCGCGGAATTCTCGGACACGAACTTTCTTGTCAAAAGCTCTCTTGATCCTCTTCTGATATAACTGACCATGACACATCACAGACATGCGCTTTTCATCGATAAGATTCAACTGATCAAACCTTTCTCTCACCCATTCTGCTTCTTCAAGCTTAATTTCCATTATGACTCTCAAAGAAGGTATCTCAACCTCGATGGGAAGTACTGCCTCCATTCCGTATACCAAAGAAAAGGGGGTTGCCCCTGTTGAAGTGCGGACGGGCGTTCTGTATCCATGCAAGGCGAATGGCAACATCTCATGCCAATCTTTGTAAGTTTTCACCATCTTTTGCAGAATCTTTTTGATGTTTTTGTTTGCAGCTTCTACAGCTCCATTCATTTTGGGACGATAGGGAGAAGAATTGTGATGTTAAATTTTGAAGTCATCGCACAACTCTTTCATGACTTTGTTGCTCAAATTGGTACCATTGTCTGTTATGATTCAGCTCGGAATTCCGTAACGACAAATAATTTCCTTTTTTATGAAACGGGCCACCACTTGCCGAGTAACATTAGTGTAAGATGCAGCTTCAACCCACTTCGTGAAATAGTCAATAGCAACCAGAATAAATAAGTGTCCATTAGAAGCTTTTGGTTCAATTTTCCCAATCATATCGATGCCCCACATAGAAAAAGGATATGGTGATGACAACATATTTAGCAACGTTGGAGGTACATGCATCTTGTCTGCATAAATCTGACATTTGTGACACTTTCTGGCATATTGAATAGAGTCAGTTTCCAAGGTCAACCAGTAGTAACCAGCCCTCAAAATATTTTTAGACATAGCGTATCCATTGACATGAGTGTCGAACATTCCTTTGTGAACATCTTGCATTAACAACTCTGCTTCTCGTCGGTCAACACATCTAATTAGGACCATATCATGATTCCTTTTGTAAAGCACATTATTACTGAGAAAGAACTTGGATGCTAATCGTCTCAGAGTTTTCTTGTCGAGTGATGTAGCATCTGCTGGGTACTCTTGTTTCAACAGGTAATTCTTTGTCATAGAACCATGGTTTATCATCAGTCTCTTCTTCGATCATTTGACAGTAGACGGGCTCAATCTTGCGTTCAATTCTGATGAGAGTGGCATCATTGACATCCCTGACTTTCCACATCGAGGCTAACATGGCTAGGGCATCGGCAATGTGATTTTCAGATCTCGGGACATGCTTGAAAGTGATTTCATCAAAATATTCCATTATTTTGACAATATAGGCTCTATAAGGAATCAAGTTTTCATGTCTAGTTTCCCATTCTCCAGTAACCTGATAAATAACCAAAGCTGAATCCCCACTGACTTCAAGAAGTTTGATTTTGAGGTCGATAGCTGCCTCGAGGCCGAGAATGCAAGCTTCATATTCAGCGATATTGTTTGTGCAGTCAAAATCCAATCTGGCTGTGAATGGAGTGTAACCACCTTTCGGACTCATTAAAACGACGCCTACACCGTGCCTACTGTAGTTGGAGGAACCATCGAACATCATTTTCCACCAAGGACCTTCTGGAGGGATCTCATCAGAACTTGGCTCTTCACAATCTTTTACCAACATAATGTCTTCATTTGGGAAGTCAAATTTGAGAGGCTCATAATCTTCCACTGGTTGATCTGCAAGATATTCTGACAAAACACTACCTTTGATAGACTTTTGAGCTATGTATTGGATGTCATATTCGGATAACAACATATGCCAACGGGCTTTCACAATCAGTGAACTTCTTACTCAAATAATAGATAGCATGTTCTTTTCGCCCAGATTCATCTTGCTGACCTAACACACAACCCATTGAATTTTCCAGCACTGTCAGATACATGAAGAGAGGTCTTCCTGGAACAGGAGGTATTAAGATCGGAGGCTCTTGTAGGTAACCCTTGATCTTATCAAATGCTTGCTGACAATCTGAATTCCAAACAACCTTCTGGTCCTTGCGTAATAATTTGAAGATGGGCTCACAAGTAGGAGTCATATTGGAAATAAATCTGGATATGTAGTTCAGTCTTCCAAGAAAACCTCTGACTTGCTTTTCCGTTTGTGGAGCTGGCATGTCTTGAATGGCTCAGACTTTGTTTGGATCTACTTCAATCCCTCGATGGCTGACAATGAAACCGAGTAATTTCCCAGATCTTACCCCAAAGGTACACTTGGCTGGATTCAGTCTCAATTGATATTTTCTGAGTCTCTTAAACAATTTCAAAAGATGTTCCAAATGGTCCTCCTCGCTTTAAGATTTGGCTATCATATCATCAACATATACTTCTATTTCCTTGTGCATCATATCATTAAATAAAGTTACCATGGCCCTTTGATACGTAGCACCTGCGTTTTTCAACCCAAACGGCATAACTTTGTAACAATAGGTCCCCCAAGGAGTGATGAATGTAGTCTTCTCCATGTCATTTGGGTCCATTTTGATTTGATTGTACCCGGAGAAACCATCCATAAAAGAGAATACTTCAAAACGGGCTGTTGTAACAGCCCGGATTTCATTAAATAATCAATTGTAATAATTAATTGATTTAGTGGGATTTTTATTAATGTTGGAAATTAATTTTTATTAATTGGAATTAATAGAGAATTGAGAAGGAAATTGGAAGGAAGGAAAATAAAGGAAATATATAATAGAGAAGGAAAAGAAAAGAAAGTTGGAGAGAAACATTTGGAAAGAAAGAAGAAGAGAAAGAGGGAAGAAGAAGAGAAAGAGAGGGGAAGAAGAGGAAAGTGGAAAATCATCAAGAACCAACATCAAAGCTCCGATTAATCGAGGTAAGGGTGAGAAATATTTCTATTTGATCATTGCATGATGTTATATATGTTGGGTTGGGGTTTTGGTGTAGTTTCCATCCTTTTTCATTTAGGGCAAAAGTTGGAATAATCGGTAGAACTGTGGTTTAATCGGTTGGAACTGAGTAATAATGCCGTAGAATAGTCGGGTAACATGTATTGATGTTGTTTGAGCCGGTTTTGATGTTTGGGAGTTGGTTGGTGGTGGTTTGAGAAGGAGAAGACAAAACAAAATTCTGTTCTGCACAGGTTCGCTGGCTCTCGCCAGGCGAGCTAAGGCGAAGCTTCGCCGGGCGAAGCCTAGCGCACGCTGGCGAATAATTATGATTAAGTCCCAGTGGACTTCGCTGGCGAGTTCGCCAGGCGAAGGTTGGTTGGCGAATGTTCGCCCAGCGAAAGTGCTGGCGAATGATGGCGAACAAAGTCAGTAGCTATTGACTTTGGCTCGCTGGGGAGGCTCGCCAGGCGAAGGCCTAGCGAGTGTTCACTGAGAGGGTTCGCCAGGCGAAGGTCCAGCGAAGGTTCGCTGCGGGGCCTCGCCAGGCGAATATGGGCGAATTTGACAGAATCTTTTCTTTGTTGTGGTTTCTATGTGTTGATGATTTAGTTGTTTCACATAGACTAATACCTCTACATTGTGAGTATGTATAAGATCTATTGTGATGATGTGTGTTGTGGGTAGCCTACGGGCGTGAATCCTAGAATTATGATTTGAATGTTAATTGCATCAAGTATAAATACATTTGAACATAATAGGTGATTATGTGTGTATTATTTAATGAGCTTGTGAATGCTTGATGTGTATACAATTATGTGATGAGTATGCATGAGAACATTGTGAATGTGTGCATAACTTGTAATTGTATGATTGGTATTGTGATGTGAATACCTTGATTGTTGTGATATATGTTGTATGTGCAATCATTGTGTAATTCTTGAAGAGATGAATTATTAAATGCATGAGATTAAGATGCGAGAACGGTCTTAAGTGCATTGTTGTGGTTGATTGCATATGCATCATTTAGTCAAGAGGCAATGTCTGTTAGTTTCGTGGAAACTAGTGGCTTGTCCCAAACCTAGAAGAGTGGGTTTGAAGGCTTAGAGGACGGACCTTTGTTGTTATCGGTCTAGAAGAGTGGACCCGGTTTAATGTAAAAACCGAAAAATGATAACGGGTTATCGGTCTAGAAGAGTGGACCCGGTTTAATGTAAAAACCGAAAAATGATAATGAGAGTCGGTACCGCATTGCATGAGTTGCATTGAGTTGTTGAGCCACATTGATATATGACATATGCATGAAGAGATGCTTATGTGTGAATGATAAGATTGTGGAAATGTGAGTGTATGCATGATGTGGGAATGCTTTGTGAATATTCATGTTGTCTATATATGTGTGGTAAATATATATGACTAAGAGGGTGAATTGTGGTGAGAAATATGGAGTTGAATTATATGATTACCTATATATATAATCTTATGCTTTGATTATTATGGTTATATTTCTCACCCTTCTGCTGTTTTATAATGCTCTACGAGGCATTGCAGATTAGGATGCTGGAGTCTTTCTTTTGTGAAGTATAGCTTCATTCTTTTGAGTCGGACTGCTCTGATTATGTAACACCGGGTAGTTAGGCTGGTATAGTATTCTTCTGTGATACATTGCGATGTATCAGCTGATGTGGCTTTGTAATTACCTGACATGATGTATTAATCTGGATATCTTATTGTATGTGAATTAATATTTTGGAAATGATTAAATGATTTTATCTTCCGCTTAAATTTTAATGTTGAAATGTGATTTCTAAAACCATGAAAATGTTACATATTTTATGGAGCAAATGTTAATGTGTTTCATTGGTGAAATTGTGGCATTCTTCCTTTATACCTTATTCTAAAATTTTCACTCTGATAAATTTGTATATGCATTTATTTGGGGGTATAGAAGGGGGTGTTACAGGCTGTGTTGTCTACCAAGGTGTCAATATGTGGCAGTGGAAAGTCATCCTTTGGACTGGCTTTATTTAGATCTCGATAATCCACGCACATCCTAACTTTCCCATCTTTCTTCGGCACAGGAACAATGTTGGCTACCCACTCAGGGTATTTGGAGACTGCTAAGAAACCTGCATCTATCTGTTTTTTCACCTCATCTCGAATTTTGAGAGCCATGTCGGGTATGGTTCTTCGAAGCTTTTGCTTAACTGGTGGACATTCGGGCCGGAGTGGTAACTTGTGGACCACTATATCAGTGTCTAAACCTGGCATATCTTGATATGACCAAGCAAACACATTAACATATTCTTTCAGGAGCTCTTCTAACTGCTGCTTGATCTCTGCCCCCAGACTTGCCCCAATCTTGACCTCTTTCTTATTTTCTTCAATGTCGAGGTTGATAATTTCTACCTGTTCTTTATAGGGTTGAAGCTCTGAATCCTCTTTTTGGGCCAATCTTACCAGTTCATCAGGAATTTCACAATCTTCGTCCTTGTCTTCAGCTCGGTAAATTGGTGAATCAAGGTCAGGAGGAAATGCATGGTCACAGGATTCAATGGGGTTTTGAACATTGCTGCAGGTGGGGATGGCTTAATTTTATTAAAACACACAAAGATAAATGTAGCATACACAGAAGGAGAAAATTTACTTTGGTTTTATAAAATTGCCATTTTCTTTTAAAGTGAAAGCGAAAAAAAAACAGTAAAGGAAATGAAGAATTTAACAAAATAGTTCATTTTCTCATTGATATCTTTGAAAGCATGGGGCCCTTACAAAACATTCCTATAGCCTCGGGCATGGCTATGGAGATTTAAAACAAAACAAGAAAAGAAAGACAAACAAATTACTTTGACTCAGGAAAAACCAAAGGAATCTCAATAGCTTCCCAGTTGCTCAAGGCAGTGTTGCATTGATATACTAAATGCTCCAGGTCTTCATCTTTAAAATCTTCTTCCACAGCACTGACTTGGATACCTCCGCTGATGAATACTTATTGTATAGTCTTCGGAAGCCCTTTGTCATGTGTTGGTGCTTTATCATGAGTTAGTTTGTAACCCAACCCCTGGCGATCCATATTTGGTTTGACTTTGATAATCTCTCCCCAACCTACAGGAATGCCTTCTTCTAGTGTCGACTTGACGCTCTGAGCGGATGTAAAGGACGGACCACTCTTCACCACCGTTTCCTCTAATATCATTGCATTGGCTATCTCCAGTGCCTGAAACGAAGTCTCTAGTGCGTCTTCATCTGCTTCAATGTACCGAAATGATGACAGATTGCTAACCATTAGTTCTTCTTCACCATGTACAATTATCAGCTTATCATTTACTACGAACTTCATTCTCTGATGCAGGGTGGAAGTCACTGCCCCAGCCTCATGGATCCAAGGACGTCCTAGTAAACAACTGTAAACCGGATTAATGTCCATCACCTGAAATACAATGTTGAACTCATAGGGGCCCACCAAAATCGGTAACTCTACTTCACCAATAATCGTTCTTCTTGAACCACCGAAAGCTTTTACAATCAATGATGTTGGCTTCATCTCTGCTCCTGCATATGCTAATCTGACGAGTGATCTTGCGGGTAGTACATTTAACGAGGATCCTGTGTCGACCAGTACTCGGGCCAGAGTGTCTTCTTGGCATTTGATAGAGATGTGCAGCGTACGGTTATGATTACGTCTTACTTTTGGCAATTCAGCATCACTGAAACTCAACGTGTTGCATGCTGTGATGTTGGCCACTACCGAATCAAATTGACCGAGAGAAATATCTTTCGTTACATGGGCCTGTCTCAACACTTTTTGTAATGCTTCCCTGTGAGCCGGAGAATTTATCAAGAGTGACAAGATTGATATTTTTGATGGCGTCTGATGAAGCTGATCTATTACTTTGTAATCACTTCTTCGAATAATTCTCAAAAATTCCTCATCACTTCCTTCTTCTGTGCTAGGAGTTTCTCTTTCTTTGGTTATTGTGGCGGGAGTAACTTCTCTGAGAATAGCTACTGCCACTTTCGGTTGATAGATCCGACCACTACGGGTCATTTTGCTAGTGCCTGCAATGTTTGTTACTTCCATCTGATCATCTGTCTGAACAACCCTTCTTGATTCTTGGTCTATCACGGTCATGTCGTATTTCCACAGAACGGCCTTTGTGTTATCATAAGGAAATGGTTTTGGTTTTTGGACTACAATTGGTCGAGGCTGACCAATAGCAGTTTTGTTGAAGATAAGCTTCACACTTTTGTTGAATACTGGAACTTTCTCTTTTTTCTTGGACAGATCAAAAATGGGCTCAATCACAGAAACTTCTTCTTTCCTCAATGGACTATATACTTGCAATATCCCCTCATTCATCAATCTTTGTATATCCTTTCGTATCACATCACACCCACTAGAATCAACAGAACATTCTTTACAGTTATTATGGATGCTTTCAAACAACCCTACTTTTGACAACTTCTCGTGTAATATTTTCAACGGTGTTCTGATCTTCGTCACATCATCAACTATCTTCTCATCTGACCCTTCTATTGCATTGACCCCTCCGTGATTTGGTAGTGGATTACTTTTAACATTGAGTGGTACATCATCAAAAGACAAGATTTTCTTCTCCATCAACTCTCTCACAAGATGTTTTAAAGCAAAGCACCCCTCCAGGTCGTGGCCAGCGGCACCCTCGTGAAAAGCACAATGAGCATTTGGGTTGTAATGGGGAGATGTTGTATCTGGATTCAGTGGCCTTGTTGTTATCAAACCTTGGTGAACTAAAGAAGGGTATAATTCTGTGTATGTCATTGGTATTTGTGGAAGTGGAGGTTTTGTGGTTGGCCTTCGGTTTTTATAATTCTGCCTGGGTTGTTGAACTCTCTGCTGATGATTTTATTGATAGGGCGGAGTGTTGGGCGCTCGTTGATACCCTTGTTGATTTGGTTGATGTGCGGGTGCTGGCTGCCCTGACTGATAACTTGGGCCAGGATGGTTAAATGCTAGGGCTACAGCTGCCACATATTGTTGTTGGGCATACTGTACTGGATATACTGGTCACTGTTGCTGATTTTGCTGAGCATAATTTGGTTGAACTTGCTGGAAAAAACCTTGTTGAGGCTGCTAGTAATGCTGATACGGTGGTGTCAAAATACGATTCCTTCTTCCCATTATTGCATTTGTCTCACCTTCTCTCTTTTTGTGAAAACCACTACTAACCTTCTTGACATTGCTGTTACTGGAACTGCTGGTGCTGCTGGCCACCTTCCCGTTCTTCATTCTCAACTCTACTCTTACTCCCACAGCTATGATATCAGAAAAACTTGCGGACATACTACTGATTATTTTTTCATAAAACTCTGGTCTTACTGTGTCAACAAACCAGTCTGTTAATTCTTTTTCATTCAGAGGAGGTTCCACTTGAGATGCCGTCTCTCTCCACCGTTGCGCGTACTCTTTAAACGATTATGTACTTTTCTGTGACATACTTAACAATTGTCTTCTATCCAGGGCCATATCCATGTTGTACTTATAGTGCTTCATAAAAGCGTCAGCCAAGTCTTGGAAATTGTGAATCCTCGATTAGTCTAAACTTAAATACCACTTGGCGGGAGCCCCCTTCAAACTATCTTGGAAACAATGGATCATTAGCTTGTCGTCTTCAACGTGCGCAACCATTCTTCGATAATACATGATTAGATGTGTGCGAGGATAGGTTGCACCAGAATATTGATCGAAATTTGGAACTTTAAACTTGGGTGGAATCACCAATCAAGATACTAGACACATATCTCTGGCATCAGTACCAAAGATATCGTTCCCTTCCATTGCTCGGACCTTTCTTCCTATAGTTTCAACACTTTCTTTCAATTTGTCATGTAACCCACTCTCTTCTTCATCCCCATAAAGACCTTCATACACGGGTGGAGGATTGTGGAACACAGGGCGTGCCTGAATCTGTACAGCAGCTGGAGTATATGTAGGAATTTCCTGAGGAACTTCTCCCCCTAGGGAAACTGTCTGCTGAGTGACTCTTGGTGGAGGTACAAAGCCTGGAGGTAACCCATAAGTTGGCACGTTTGCAATAGTAATAGCCGTCGGGATTGTATCTGCAGTGATTTCAGAGACAACGGTGGCCTGAGTGTCCAACTGTGCGCGAATAGCTTGCAATGCTTCCATAATCTTCCCCATACCTCCTCGGAGCACTCCGAGTTCATTGTCGATTCTGTCTACATCTAAGTTCTGTTCTTCCATCCTTAAGCGAGCTTGGGCTCGGGTGTTGTTTCGATGTTGGCGGTTCAGTGTGATTCTTTCTGGAGACAAGACAGTGAGATGAGACACAACACAAGAACATGCACATGCAATGCTTATGAATGTAAAATGCAACAATGCGAAATTAATCATTCAAGGAATCCAAAGAAATATTTGCAAAAATTATAACAATGGGGAGATAAGCAAATTTAAAGTCTTCATAGATTAACAACTGAGAGTTTTACAACAACAAATCTGGAACTGAAATACAAGTCTTTAATACAAAATACATGATGAAATGAAATAGAAAGCAAAAGGATTCTAAATCTTCTGGTTGGATGGCCCTTCGTCTTCTGGTTGACTTCTCTTTCCACCTTGACGGATCAATTCTTGAAGCTCTTCCTTCTCTCGCATAGCCTTGAAATACTTATCTCTCCACGTCTTTCCTTCTTTTTCAACTTTTGCCAAAGCAGCTTTCAATTCTTCTACGAGAGTAGGTTTGGGTGAGTCAGGCTCAAAGCGAGTATAGAAGATCTTCATTGCCGCTTCTCTTACCCATGATAGGTAAGATTCTAAAACAGTAGTATCGTGGTAACCTAGGGCAGTCACTCCCCTCGTGTGGACATAACGCCAGGCATACATGATTCGAGCCCTATAAGCGGGATTCTTCCCTTCTTCCAAGTAAAATCTTCTCAAAAAGTCTGGATCTGGTTGCTCTTCCATGGGGTTCCCCAACTGTCGACGAGCCAGAATAGGATTATAGCTGATGCAACCATTGACGCTGATAAGCGGTACATTCGGAAAATCTCCACAGCTTTGGATCATGGAAATTCCTCCATACATAGGGTCATACCACTTAATATCTGAGTGTTTGAGTAATAGCAGCTTTTCTGTCCAGGAGAGCCCATTTTGCTTATCCCAGATGGCTGGAATTTCTGACAAGTGCGAAATAAACCACTTGTGCAGGAGAATGGTGCAACATTCAATTTGTCCAACTCCATAACGGTTCCTTCGGTGGAGGGTAAAGTATGTATCAGCCAGCAAGGTAGGAACAGGATTTTTGATCAAGAAAAGATTGATTGCATTTGCGTCCACAAAATCACTAGCAGTCGGGAATAGAAACAATCCGTAAATGAGTAAAACCAGGATGGCCTCAAATGCTTTAATATTCTTTGACAAGGCATAGCTCTGAGCTTTTTCATATAGGAACATAGATGAAAATCCATACAACCCTCCTTTAGCACCCATATGAGATCGTACCTCGTCCACCTCCAAATACGCAGCCTCTGCAATTGCTCTTTCATTAGGAGTCCCCTCCCTTCCAGAAAATGGGCTAGGAGTAACGCCTACTCCCATCAGGGCGGAATACTACTCCAGAGTTGGTAGCAACTGATAATCTGGAAACGTGAAACAATGATAGGTTGAATCATATAATTGCACGAGTGCGGATAACATCTCTTCATACACTTGAACTTCTAGCAACGACAGCATATTCCCATGCCTTTCTCTGAATGCCTCGGGGTCTTCTACTAAACTTACCAGTTTCTTCAAGTTCTCCAATCTCGGTCTTTGGAACACAACCTCTTCTTTCTTTCCAGAATCCATCTACAAAACAATCTTTAGTTCCTTGAATGATTAATTAATGAAATTGCAAATGCAAAGGTTTCATGGAACTCAGATCAAAACATCATTTCATTTCATTGATTTTCAAGATTTGAATTACAAAATATCTAGTACATTTTACAAAAGTCCTAAATATAAGGCTGACAGTATTCTAAATAGAAGTCTTCTTTTGCTTTGAGTTTCTTGATTTCTTCTTCCATCTGAGTCTTCTCGAGAATGAGTTTATCTACGACTAGCTTCCATGGAGTTGGTTGGGAGCTGGAAGAAGGTAAGCCTTCCTGTGTCTTCCTCTTCTTATAAGCATTCATTTCTTCATCTTTCACCTGTAGTTGTCTACGGAGTTCATCATTTTCTTCCATGGCCACTTGGTACTTGTATTTCCAGGCTACTTCAGTTTGTTGTGATTTCCTCAAAGCAATCTTTAACTTCTCCTCTTCAGACATAAAGATCATTGTGTGTTCCTCCTCTAAAGCCATGGGTTTCTGCTGAGAATAAGGCATCTTCAGCTGAATAGCTCTCTTTCGGACCCATTGGAGATAAGGCTCGAGAGAGACGCAATTAGGTTTCCCCAAGTCTTCCCTTCCTTTCTTGTGTACATGTCCCCAAGCTTTTAAAATCTCTTCTTTCAATTCTGAACTTCCCTTAAAGAAAATATTCTCCACATGAGCGCTGTTTGGTTTGTCCTTTAGAGGATATCCAAGCTGACGGCGAGCGAGAACATGGTTATAACTGATTCCTCCACTTGTACCTAGAAGAGGTACGTTACCAAAGCTTCCACAACTGTCAGTGATTCTTATTCCATTGTAACTACGGCTATACCAATCGATATCAGAGTGAGTAAGAGCCATAACCTTCTGAGACCACCAACCTTCCTTCCAAAAAGCATGAGCCTTAGGTAAGTGAGAAATAAACCACTTATATAACAACGGGACACAACAGACAATCATTCCTCCTTTATGTAGATTTCTCAAGTGAACCGAATGATATGCGTCAGCTATTAAGGTAGGCACAGGGTTTTTCTTCAAGAATATCTTGATGGCATTGAGATCCACAAAGTTATCAAAGCTTGGAAACAAGAAGATTCCATAAATGATCAAGGCAAGAATAGCTTCGAATGTATCCATACTCAAGTGATCAGCATAATATTGTGCTTTTTAGACCAAGAACTCTGCAGTCAAACCAAAGACTCCTCCTTTAGTAACCATATTTTTCTGAATATCCACCAATCCCAAACGCGTAGCTTTAGCAATCTCTTCTTCCTTAGGGTCCTTCTCCATGATTGGAAAAAGAGAGTCTTCAAGAATAGGTAAACCCATCAAGCAAGAATATTCCTCAAGTGTAGGTACCAGCTGATAATCAGGAAAAGTGAAACAATGATAGAGTGGATCATAAAACTGGAGGAGTGTGGAGAGAAGTCCCAGATCCATCTTCCTTTTTACCCTTAACAATGACAATAAGTTCCCATACCTGCTCTTGAATCCTTCTAGATCTGTTATCAAAGTGCTCAACCTTTCTATGTCATCCAAATTAGGACTTTTGTAAGTGTACTTTATGGTTTTCTTTTTTCCATTGTCCATGACGATCCTATTGTTTACAAACAAGAGATCTGAGTTCCATGAAACCTTTATGATATGATGTTCATGAATGCATGAATGCACAAACACAGGTAAGCACAGGTTCACATATACACATGGATAAAAACAGATAAAGGTTTTGGTTTGGAGAACATGAGTAAGGAGTCAAGGTCTACCCTCCCCAAAGGTATGTACTAAGGTTTCCACAACTGCAGAACAAGGTTCTAAAATAGTTCCTGGAGTCTTCGACCCATCTTTCGGATATTATCAATTTCCCAAATACTTGGTGGTCGATAATATTCTCAAGAGAGTCTCGTCCAAGTGTAGTTTCGCGTATTAACTACTTTGGAATTACTTCCTTATAGTCATCGCACTACATTCTAATAAAGCCATAGTGGGGGAAAAGGTAATCTAAAGGTCCTCAATATCACGGGCTCCCATGTAGAAAGTAGCATTGTTTTCACGAATACTCGAACAACAATACTAACTCTCAGAAGGGCCTCTACTGAGTGGTGGTTTTCTCAAGTCAACTTGGTCGGGAATCAACTCCTTATACGTTTCCTGGAATATACCACCGTCCTATCATAAGTACGCTCAAACATGAGTATAGTGTTGTCTCACCATTCAAAGTTCCCAAGAACCAATAGAGCACATATGTACATATTTACAAATATTCACAAATAAGCAAGTATTCAAACAAAATAGGCTAAACCCTCAAAGCAAAAAAGTATTCCCCAGTGAAGTCGCCATTTTTGTTATGGTGAAAATTGGATATCAAGCTATTAGATTAACTTGAATCTTAATTCTTTTACAACCGGACTTTATTTTATCCAAAGGATAGGTCTAAAGAGAGAAAAACCTTTTTCGCGATGTAACGACAATGCTTAAGAGATTCGGGGATCGGGGGTTGGTTATACATAGGGAAGGTGTTAGCACCCTAAATATCTGTAGTACTCTACCAGAACCTTTTGTTTGATTGCTTGCTAAGTGTGAAATATGTACTGTGGATTGGGAAAAGATATGAGTTGAAACCTAAAATTATATACACTAAATTTGCTCGCAAAGATGTCGCATCTTCTGCCTACGTATCCTAACTAGGATAGAATCAGAGCAATCGTAGTTCACCTCACAAGGGATAAAGAACACTTGATTATGATCAAGGTTCAAGGGGAACAAACATGACAATGTTTGTGTGGAGTTTGACAAAACTCCCTAATCTAAGTTGTAATATTCAAAAGGGGAAGTAAGAAATCATGAAGATGATTCTTACACAGAGTTGACAAACTCTTTCCTAGGGTTCTAGTTGAAGAACACTCCTAGTACAGGTGGGTCTCTTAGACTCAAAGCAAAGTCTAAAGGCTTCTAAGCTAGGGTGAAAGTGACTTAACAAAGTCAAAGGAGGGTGAGGTGAATTATTCTTGACATGAGAGCCAAGTGAGCAGACTTTCCTTTAGAGGGAAACTGGGGAAATAACCGGATGAAAGCTAACGAGCCTCATCACTTGGGGAAAAAGGAAATGTAACAACATAACAAAGCATTTTCATGGTAACAAGTATATGCGATGATAAGGATGAAAGTACATTGATAAACACAGATGAAAATGCGAGAACTGTAACGACAGATCGTATTCATATACAGTCAACAGGTGGGATGAGATACACATAGTTACAACTAAAAATAAAAATCCTAGCATGTTAACTAACATGTATGGACATGATCACAAACAAATTTCACAAACACAATCAAGTGGAATCACATGAAAATTCATCTGCAAATGCGTAAACGGACGTGAAACGCAATTAAATTGTACACAGTAAAAAGAGGTGATAAAATATGCAAACATGAAAATAAAATACATGGCATTAAAGTACATACAAAGATGAACACGATGAAAAAAGAACGGGCGAAAAACGATAAAAAACGAGGGAGATACGATTTTTTGAAGTTTGTATGAAAAATACCAAAAATACACAAAAGAGTTGCCCTCCTCAGGGGTCGAACTCAAGAACATGGGGTACAAGGCGTGTTTTGCAATATGGTCTTACCAGTGGGGTGGCTATACATCCATTGATTGATGCCACCCCTTTAATTAATAAGGGTTCCTTCTTTCTATGGCTGGGCAAACACAACACAAATCAAGGATTTACGTTTTGGGGTGTAACTTTCTCATTTCTCAACCTTTTTTAACAAACTTTATATGCAAATGGGTTAGAATCAAACAAGGAATAAGATGGTTCTTTTAGTTTTTTCAAATTCTTCCTCTAGTGAAAAACCCAATAGCACTTATGCTTTTATACTTGAAATGCATTTTGATGTGTATGTCATAATGCAACTAACTCCAAACCAAAACAATCATGCACACACCACAGATAGATGATAACAAATGAATCCAAATTGAATTTGTGGCTGAATCTAGACCGTAGTAAAAAGTCATATGTGAGCTGCAAAGATAACATAAATGTCATGCATGAACTGAGGTAGTCCAATTTCAGGGCAGGTCTAAGCTACAACAAACTTTCATACACATAGATTACAAGTTAGTGAGTGAGTTTGAATAATGATTAAGGACCTGTAATGACTGCTTGAGGTGTTTGTGCTCAAAGTGCATGTTTGTATGTGTAAATGCATTTGAAGTGTGTGATTATGTTTCAGGCAGTTTTATCTTCAAATGATCATGCAAACACATCACAATAATGGTAAGAAAGAAGTTCATACCCCAAGTAGAGTCTACAGCATGCTAAAACAAAAGGTGATATGTGAAGTGCTAGTGTGCCAAGTGTTTGATGCAGAGAAGGTGCAGGCTGAGATGCTTTTGAATTCACATACACATTTTGAATAATTTGATCTCATACACACATTATGTACATGCAAACTAATGTGCTCAAACAATGAAAGTTGCTCCAACCTGAGTTATGTGATTTGTGGAATTCAAAATGCACATGTGTAGGTGTGAAAAACATTACATTATGCAGATCAGGTTTAAGGCAAGTTTTGATCATACCAGGTATACACACATCATTTATACATGATATTAAGTGGTTTTGAAACTTAAAATAAGCTGGCAGGGGGCTGGTGTGAAAAAAGACTCATAAAATGCAAGTTGTTTAAAGTGTGAGTCATGATGAGATGCACTTTTAGTATTAAAACTTTTCTGGCCAAACTGAACATACAGATAGTACATACATATGAAGTTAAATGTGTGTGCTCATGAACCAGAATCAGGGACAAACTATGGTGATCAAAAGTGAGATTTCATGTATCATTTTGTGTGTGAAAGTGTAGCATAAAGTGAATTTCAGTTCAAAAGCAATTTCAAGTGATTCCTACCATGCATACATATTCCACAATATCCAGTCATACCAATTCCACATACTAGTTTCAATTATGCTGACAAAGTGCCTATGTCCCTAAATCAGTTAGGAGCCAAACCAAACAATGAGTGGTATGCATAGCAGTCTGTGGCAAAAATGAAAAATGCACACAAGCAGTTCATCATGAAGACACCAGTCTGGTTGCAAACAAGTCATGAAAGTAAGGTGTACACATCATGCATATGAGGATGAATGGTATTGAATTCCCAAACTGACTCATACTTGAATCATATCAACAAATTGCATATTGAGTGAAATGTAAGCTGGTTGATGATGCAGCAGGGAGTTTTCACTCACTGAAGTCTTGGATCAAATCAGTAGCATGCACACATTTTAAACATGACCAGTAGGATATGCTTAAGAGATCAAGCATGATGCAACTAAAGTAAAGAATGGAATGCTGTTGAAAAAGACAACTATTTTGGTGGCAAGTTGGAAAATCCATGATGAGTGAAATTTATGTTATACCAATGATGTGCACATATTTTAATCATGTTAAATGATGATTTCATACCACAAATTCAGACATATCCTTTTCAAAACAAAAGCTGGTATAGTGATGACTCATTTTTGTTGAAAAATGAATTGTGAATGTCATGTCTTTAACCAGATGCAAATAACTCAATCTAGGCATTCACACACATTGTAAGCATAGCATATAAGGTGTTGGGACCTACAAAATCAGCACAAATCAAGCAACACAATAATTTGGCATTTTGATGCAAACAAGTGATTCAAAATTAACAGCAGCAGGGTGTCTTTTTCAGGGATGATGTTTTCTTGTGATGAATAATGGTATATGCATACTAGATACATGATGACAAATGTGTTAGACCACCAAAAGCAGCCATACCTCCCTCAACACAAATTTTGGCATGTGATTCCAAAAACAGTGGCAAGACAAGCTTAAATGACAAATACCAATGATATGTTTTCATGACATTGCAATGAATCAAGTAAGATTAATGGTACCTACCTTTTGTCGACAATTTCAATAGGCAAAATAAGCTGAGTAACCCAAAGAACTTTGATCACCTCTTTGCTTTGAAATTTTCTTCTTTGTGAAGCAAGCTACAATCCTTGAGACAGTTTGAGAAATCAGCTTCACCAATGACTTCCAATGATTTTGACAGTTGATAAATGATATATGAGAGGTGTTAGGATGATTAAAACACTAGGCAAGTGCTTAGAACAAGGTTTGGTGGAATTTGTAGCTTTTGGTCAAAGTATCTTGGTGTGAGAGTTGACTTTTTGATTTATGAAGTTCTTGGGTGGTTCAAAGGTCTAGACACCTTCTATATGATATTTAGAGAGTGTATGGATGGTTGTTGGGGTATTGGAGTGTATAGAAATGAATAGGGCAACCTTTACACCAAGGCAGATTTTTGGAGCATTTTGGTGAAAAGTGAGATTTTGGAGATTTTGAGATTTCTTTGCATACAAGCCAAGACATAGTTTCTTCTGGTTTTTTGAGTGTTGTTGATGATGGAAATGAAGTGAGGGAGGCCTCCTTTTATAGGCAAATGAGATTGAGGGGCTGTTTTGAAGATTTCTTCATCATGAAGAAAGGTTGAGATATTTTGGGAAAACCTCCCTTGGAGGGTTTTCTCTTGGTTCTGATCCAAGGCCTCAATTGTCAAGCTTTCTACTGATTTTCTAAAGTTAATTGCAGGCTAGGAGCAATAGGGGTGTGGCTGGTGCAGCTTACTTTCCACGTCATGCTTTTGCTTTCAACTTGGAATGCAACTTGCCCACTTGCAAGGCAATGAGTTCTAAACTTGTTCTTTTGGTATTTTCTGCATAGCTTCTGCTCTCTCATGCCACACACCTCTCATATATCAAATACAACACATTGGATCAACAAAAATTGGCAGAATTGATGAAGGAGGTCATTTTGAAAAGATGGACAATGTGGGACTAAAGTGTGAAACCCCCAACTTTGCACATATGTAACTTTCTGCTCATAACTCCTCTTGAGGACTTCTAATACCTTTTGAAAATCCCTCTTGTAGCTCTACAACATTCATGTTTTCTAGGAAGTCAAACTCCAATTGGAACTAGGTGAAAAATCCCCCCAAAGTTGGCTGCTCATAAGCTTTTAAGGTGAAAATAACTTAGAAATTTTCTAAGTTATTTTCCCTTCTTGGAATGTTTTTGCTTCTAACTCAAAAAGGATGCATTTTCTGGTTGTGGACTAGTATGGGACTTTTGTAGGACTTGTCAAGAGTTTTCCACTGAGCTTGGAACCAACTCATTTGGATGTGTGGTTAAGGAGTTAGGGTTTAGCCCCTTTCGAAACCCTAATTTCCCGATTTTTCGATTACTTCCTCATCCTTGATCCAATGATCATGAAAATTGATAAGCAAGTCCATTATGACATAAGGAACAACTTTTCTTCACAACTTGAAGTCCAATTCTTAAAATTTGAAGAGTTGACTATTCGGTCAACCGTACGATCGATCGGTGCCGACCGAGTTGCCTGTTGACATTCTGGACATCCTGAGACCTTGAAACTTCTTGGATAAACCTTATTAGGATATATGAACTTCATGAATCACAATACCACCATTTAAACACCTTCCAACATCAAAGTCAAACTACGGTTGACTTTTACTGCTCCAAAACCCTAATCGGGTGCTCTGAAATGTACTGCTCTGAATTCTGGGGCAACAACCTCACATTGGCTTCTCAATTGACATTATGTAATATCCTTGACCTTGTTTCCTATTTGAATGGGCCCAAAACATTGACTAATCACAAACCCTGAAGTTTTGATTTTGACTGCACGAAACCCTGATTCATCTGCAATTTGACAAAGACAGACTTGCACTGGATCAAGGTTAGAAAGTTCATGAGTATGCTCCTAAAATGATAATGAGAATCTAAGGGGTCAAAATTTGGGGTGCAACACTTGGTTAAGCTGTTTTGGTGGTAGAAGTGATTTTCAGCTGCTGTTTTTGGCTTCTGGTACAGTGTTAATCGGTTAACCTATATGATTAACCGGTTAACCATTTCAAACTTTCAAAATTTTTTCAAACGTTAATAATGTTAATCGGTTAACACATATTGTTAACCGATTAACCTGTTCAAAATTCCATATTTTCCAAACTTTTTAAGGTGTTAATCGATTAACCCCAGGGGTTAACCGATTAACACTGTGCCAGAATGTCATATTTGCTGTTTTGCTTGCTTGTTTGCATACCGTTTCGATTCGAATCATCATAGATAAGTGTGATGCATTGGGATTGAAATGTTGTGGATATTTGTCACTGTTTGTGGTTGGTTAATCATGATTTTGTTGACATGTGTGTTCATTTTCCACTTGGTTGCATCCTTGTGTATGTGGTTCGAAGTGATCATTTGTTTGCATGTTTATTTGCTTTCATCTCTTATTTTTTCCACATGTTCGCATCATTTTGCATCGTTGTTGAGGTCGAGACGCGCTTGTGGCGGCTGCTACCCCACACGTTTTTTCCTCCCTCCCACCATTCTTAATGTACATTTTCATGTTTGCATTTTCTACTTGTGATTGATCCTTCCTTTGTTCTTCTTGTGCTTTTTGCCATTATCACCATAAGATTCCTAGTCCCTCCGTTTAGGATGGGAGTAGGAGAGACATTAGGTGTTCAATCCAAGCATGCTAACATTAGGGTAGATGTTCCCCCTTTCAATCCAAACTTTAGGACCACTTTGCATGACAACATTAGGGCCGAGTTTCCCTTAGACCTTCCTTGCTTCTTTCTTCTCATCTCAAAACAATTCAAATCCATCTGATGAGTGAGGGGTGTCCTCTTGCTTATCTAGAGTGTTTAGTATACGTCCCGTTTGTGGGAGATATACGACGCATTCGCCTCCATGTTATAGTCTTTAGTGCAACGTGAATCACAAACCGAATTAGTCCTCTTCACTAAAAAACACAAAACAAATTTCAAACATTTTTCCTTTGGGATTAATCGGAAACTTCCTTTTTCAGAAAAGAGTGTCGTTAAGCTTCGGTTCTACCGCAAACAGGCTTAGTCCCTAACTGCTGGAACGGAGGTTTAGCCTTACTCGGTTAAAACACTTAGTCAACCTGTGGTTCCGTGTAGCCCGAACTACGTTTGCTCTGATCTTTCATACCAGATGAAAGTACGTAGGCAAAAGACGCGATGTCTTTGCGAGCAAACTTCCACCCATTCTCCCGTAGTTAGCCGAACTACGTTGACTCTGACTTTCCCATTGCACGAGGGAATACGTAGGCACGGAGCGGCGATGCTTTGCCGAGTCTCTTTTCTTTTCTTTCGTCCTGAAGCCTATAGCATAGATAGTTTAAACACACCCTTAGATAGACAACAAGCGTGGATCCCGTCGAGTACGACGGACGTGAGGGGTGCTAATACCTTCCCCTTGCGTAACTGACTCCCAAATCCAGGACTTGGTTGCGATGACCTTGTCTTTCCCTTTTTCCGTCAGGTTTTTCCGATCGTTTCCTTTCCCTCTCTTCGGGATAAATAACGAAAGGTGGCGACTCTTCTATTTTTCGCCAAGTATTTTTCGCAGTTGCAACAGCTGGAGACTCTGCTGGGGACTCTGGTTCCCTATGCGAGTCACTCCTAGCGCTTGTCTGTTGCGTCTTTGGGTGTTTATTTTTGGTACAGTTTTTTGCTTTATGTACATTATCTGTTGTATATTATTGCATTTTGCTGCTTCTGTGTTGTGGGTTGGGGTGTTCCACCGAGAGATAAGTCGGACCTGGGCTTGAGTATACACATAGGATTAGAGTGGAGATTAGTGGGAGCTTGTGTGGCGTTTGGATGCGCAATAGCTCGCGTGAAATTCACATTCAGACGAGGTTTTTCTTCAGAAAGATTCTATCCTGCGCGTCTGGTGCAG
The DNA here is from genome assembly GCA_963859935.3 of Lathyrus sativus. Classification (NCBI taxonomy): domain Eukaryota; kingdom Viridiplantae; phylum Streptophyta; class Magnoliopsida; order Fabales; family Fabaceae; genus Lathyrus; species Lathyrus sativus. The sequence goes on from OZ012737.1 coordinate 121,857,209, forward strand.
TTGAGGGAATATTGACTTAGAGAGACTGTCGACGCTGGAGATCGTTCATTTGGGAAGTCAGCTAAGTGAGGCCGCTTTGTTAGACTATGATGCCAAACCAGAAATGGTGAACGTATCATCGTTTCTCGAAAGTCTGTGACACTGACAGCCCCCGCATAGGATGTCGTACCTTTCAAGACTAGAACCCACATGTGAGAGGGATGGGTTTTTGCAGGAAACCTGACCTTCAACCAACCCTGGTTTTCTCGTCAGTGCGGAATTTTGATCCTGAGTGTTCCTTCCAGTGTATTATCTCAGTGTTCTGATTAGAGCGGAGCTCTGGTTGAATTCAGTCAACGGCACAACAACAAGTTTGAGCATTGGAGACCTTGATCCCATGTGTGCGTTTGCATAATCATTTTGCATTTAACATTGCATATTTATGTGTGTTACAGGTTCTCGTCTTTTCCTTGATTCTGGTACTGGTCTTCTTCAGAGATGGAAGTTAGCAGAAAGAGGATTGTTGTGTACAAGTTTCCAACACCTGAGTTGGGACCTTTATTTGGTCTGATTTCCCTGGCTGATCCTGATGTTCTTGCAGCTTTCAGAGAGCAGTATGGTGGAACTCTAAAGTTTGTCCGTAAGCTTACGACTTATGAGCATGGAGCTATTCATACCCTGTTGCAGTTTTATGATCCTCCGCTGAGATGCTTCACGTTTCCGGACTATGTGTTGGTTCCGACTTTGGAGGAATTTGCTTATATCTTAGGAGTTCTGATTCTGAACAAAGTGCCTTTCTTCAGCTCTAAGGAAGAGCCTAATCTCGAGAAGTTATCCGCCGCTCTTTATTTGAGCGCCTCTGACTTGGCAGATCATGTTATCAGTAGAAACGGAGTTACCAGATCTACTTTACCCTTCTTGGTCGACAAAGCTCGAGAGTATGCCGAAAAGGGTTGTTGGGTGGTTTTAAGTGCTATCTTGGCTCTGTGTGTCTATGGCGTTGTGTTGTTTCCCAATGTACCTGACTTTGTGGATTTTGATGCTTTTCATATCTTCACTTCCAAGAACCCCGTACCTACTCTTCTAGGAGACTTGTATCATTTAATGTATTACAAGAACGAGAAAAGAAGAGGAAAGGTGGTTTCTTGTTGTGCACCATTGTTGCATAAGTGGTTTGTTGATCACCTTCCTTGCTCTGGAGCTTTTGTGGATTCCACGAATTCATCTGAATGGTCAAAGAGGCTTATGGGTTTAACGGAGAAGAATATTGTCTGGTTCAACCGAGACTTGCTGGGTCGTGAGCTTATCTTTAGTTGTGGTATATTTCCTAATGTGCCCATGATGGGGAGGAAAGGAGATATCAATTATAATCCTTCTCTTGCTGTGAGACAATTCGGTTATGCTTTGAAAGGACCTCCGAAAGAAGTGGAAGTGCAGGAATCTTTGTACTTCACAGGTGTAGCTGATCGTTGTATCTCGGCCAGATTCGTGGACACTTGGGGTAAGATTCACAAGAAGGGAAAGCTTTCTTTAGGCAAAGGAGATTGTAGAGCCTATGATCCATACTCGGATTGGATTCAGAAGAGGGTTGAAGAGGTATTATTGTCGTTTCCTATTGAAACACCATTGTATCCCTTAGTCATTGAGTCGCCTACAACCGTTGATATCCTGAGATATACCAAGCTTTGGGCAGAGAAGGAAGAGCCGCGCAAAGAGAATGAAGAGTTGAGGCAGGAAATCAGTCAGTTGAAGCATGATAAGAGTGAAGCTGTGTATTTGGCCAAGACAAAGGCAGAATTGTTGACTAAGTTGAAGGAAGAACTTGTTGATCAGGTACAATCACGGAAGCAAGTCGGTCTTGATCTGAAGAGCACTTGTGATGTTCTAAGGAGTAAGAAGGAGGATTTAGATAGAGCCTATCTAAAGATATACAAATTCAATGAGCAATGGAATGCTACCTTGACTGCCAACAAGAATAGGGAGGACCAGCTTCGTGTTTAGGTTGATAAGCTGAAAGTGCAATTCAAGGCTAAGGAGAGAGAGGTATTGCTAGAAACGTTCCGCAGAAGTACGATTGAGCAGAAATACCAAGAGACTTTATCAGCACTTGAAGAGTTCAAGATTCAGGCAGAGGTGAAGAAACCCAGGCTTGAGGATGCCTTCGACGAAGATGCTTGGGAGGACCATTGTCATTATCTCTGGGATGTGATACGCAAGAGCGATATCCTCATCCGAGAGCTGATGGAGAGGCCAGACCATCCCAACACAAAGGAGATGCTTGAGGAGTCTCAGGAGTGGCGTAGAGATCATGGCTACTATGAGTTTTATCTTTTGTATTTTCCTTTGCTTTTGTACCTTGATCATCACCAGAGATGTTGGATGAGATCAATACCTCTTTGTATGCGGATATTTCTTATTTTGTTGTATTGTCTCATCTTTACTTGGTATATGAGAAGATTTATTGTGGTGTTCTTATCCATCTCTGCTGTTCTTGTTTATTGAAACCGGAATCAAGGGGGAAGATCTCCCTGTGCATACATAGACATGTTTGCATTTTGCATCTTGCATTCTCATTTGCATCGCAGGTTTTTCTTGGTGGCCTTGTGTTCTTATCTCTGCTTGGTTTTCTTCAGTTCAGGATTGAGGAGTTCAGTTTCCACAGGTATTCTACTCGAGGGAATCAGCAGAAGGTGATGGATCAGGTTCAGGCAGAATTGCAGGAGGTTAGGGCACGCATGGCCCAATTCATGGAACTAGTGCAGACTATTGCTAGTGGACAGGAACAGTTGAGAATGCTAGTCCAGCCGTTGATAGCACGGGTTGATGAAGACGGTGTTCTGCATGGAGGAGCCGGTGTTGTTCATCCTCCGGTTGGTGGGTCTATTCCTCAGGGCATTCCGACTGTTGTTGTACCTCCGGGCGGAGGAGTTGCTGATGAGAACGGTAATATTGCTGGTAATGGCAGTGTGTGCACTGCGCACGGGGTTGCTGGTCCTCATTGGGAGGATAATCAGGATGATATATTTTCTGTGAAAGATCTGGAGGGTGGTTTGCCGACTGAAGCTAACCGAAGGTTCAAACTGATTGAGGAGAAGATGAAATCGTTTGAGAATCAGAACTCTTTAGGTCTGGATATGTCTGATCTTGGTTTGGTTCCTGGGGTTAGGATTCCCCCCAAATTTAAGGTGCCCTATTTTGATAAGTACAAAGGGACGACTTGTCCCAGAGTACACATCCGGGCATACTTCAGGAAAATGTCTGCTTATTCCAGTGATGAAAAGCTGTTGATGCATTTCTTCCAGGATAGTCTGGCAGGGGATTCGTTGGAATGGTATATGGGGCTTGAGAGAACCCATATTCGTAGCTGGAAAGAATTGGCTGAGGCTTTTGTGCGTCATTATCAATATAATAGTGATCTGGCACCAAATCGGGTACAATTGCAGAGTCTGTCACAGAAAAATTATGAGAGTTTCAAGGAATACGCCCAAAGGTGGCGGGATCTGGTTGTAAGAGGGCAACGTCCTTTGGTTGAAAGGGAGTTGATCGACTTGTTCATGGCTTCGTTACCTGGCGTATATTTTGAGAAGTTGATAGGCTGCATATCTTCAAGGTTTCCTAATCTGGTAATCGCTGGTGAAAGATTAGAGAGTGGAATCAGGTCTAGTAAGATTTCAAATGGTGTTAGATCCTCGTCGGGAGGAACGAAGAAGCCATATTCTGCAAACCCCAAGAGAAGGGAGGGGGATGCAAATGCTATCTCGCATAATGGTAAGGGTAGAGCTTAGTCCCGTTATCCTCAACAAGTCGCTACAGTAGATATCCCGGCTGCAACTCATCAGCAAGGCAATGTTCAGCGACCTTGTGCTGCAAGGCAAAGAACGACTAATAGGCAGTTTGTGAATCCTCCTATGCCGTATTCTCAGTTGTTACAACGGTTGCTGCAATTACAGTTGGTTTAGAAGAGGACCTTGGCCCCTCTCACTGGTCCGCCACCTGCTGGGTACGATGGGAACGCTCATTGTGATTTTCACTCGGGTGCTCCAGGGCACGATATTGAACATTGCAAAGCTTTCAAGCATAAAGTACAAGACTTGCTTGATTCCAAAGCTATCAATTTTACCAATGAGGGGCCTAATGTGACTGAAAACCCGATGCCAAATCATGGTGTGGCCGGAGCCAATGCCATTATTGAGGGGGAGAAGCTGAATCTGATAACTGATGTTGAAGATTTGAAGACTCCACTGGGTTTTGTGAAGGCTTATTTGTTTAAGAAGGGGGTGTTTCCTGGTTGTTCTGCTGACTGCTCTGAGTGTGAAGTGCAGCCTGAGGGTTATGATCTTTTGAAGAAGGGTATTCAGAGAATGATTGATGAGGGTTGTTTGTAGTTTGATAAAGTCGTGAAAGAAGATGTTGTGAAAGAAGTGAGTAATGACGAAAACGATGTTGCCACTATTTCCATTCCATACCGGACTATCAATATTCCAGCGCCTGCTAGGCCAGCTCCGGTGACCATTACTGTACCTGGACCCATGTTGTACGAGAGCACTAGAGCTATCCCATGGAATTATGGGGGAAAGGTGTTCTGTAACGGGCAGAAGCAAGAATGGACGGAGTCTGCAAGCCGAAGTTCATCGGTTGAGAACATAATTGGTGTCTGAGGTATCACTAGAAGTGGCAGGGTCTTCTCTCCACCGGAGGTTATTGGTGATAAAGATGACAAGGGTAAGCGTAAGGCTGTGATTGAAGAGAATTTTCAACCACCGGTTGTTGCTGATGATATTTCAAAGGATGCAGAGGAATTTATGAGACTAATTCAGAAGAGTGACTAAAAAATTATGGATCACTTGAATCAAACCCCATCAAAAATTTCTACCCTGTCATTGTTGATGAGTTCGGAGGCGCATCGCAACGCTCTACTGAAAGTCTTGAATGCAGCGTACGTACCCCAGGAGATTTCTATTAATCAGTTGGAGGGGGTAGTCGCTCATGTGAATGCCAGTAATGGTCTCGGTTTTACTAATTTGGATCTGACTCCTACCCGGAGGAACCATAACTGTGCTTTGCATATATCTTTGGAGTGTAGAGGATCTCTGATGTCACATGTCTTGGTTGATACAGGATCATCCCTCAATGTGCTCCTGAAGAAGGCATTGATGAAGTTGGACATTTAAGGTTTGTTGTGCATGCCATGTGATTTGGTCGTGAGGGCTTTCGATGGATCTAAGAGATCAGTGTTTGTAGAAATCACGCTACCTATTCAGATAGGGCCAGAGATCTTCGATGCAACTTTCTATATTATGGATATCCATCCAGCATACAGCTGTTTGCATGGCCGACCTTGGATACACTCTGCTGGGGCATTCACCTCAATGTTGCATCAAAAGCTGAAATACATGGTGGAAGGGAAGATAGTCACCGTGTGTGGTAAAGATGATATTATGGTTAGCCGTCTGTCATCCTTCAAGTACGTGGAAGTGGATGGTGAGATCCACGAAACGCTCTGCCAAGCGTTCGAAACAGTTCAGATTCAGGAGAAGTCTCCTGTAGAAGCAAAGGGCCCAGAGGTTTCGATGTCGTCGCTCAAGGAGGCTCGTGCTATCGTAGAATCCTGCTCGTCTCAGAAGTGGGGTCAAGTTCTTGATGTTCCTGTCAAGCAGGACAAGTTTGGCCTAGGATACAAACCTTTCAGTTCTTCTCAGATTCTGAGATCTAAGGGACCGGTTCAGTTCACCAGCAGTGGTGTAATATTTGACAGGATCAATGTCGTTGAAGATGATGAAGGTGACAGTGACTGCGACATGGATGCATGGATTCATCCATGTACTCCCGGCCAGAAGCTGTGCAACTGGACTACCGAAGAAGTCATTCATGTTACTGCTGCAGAGTAATGTTCATTGTTTTGATTATGTTCAATCCTGCGTTCTGCCCAAGACGTAGTGACCCATTTGTAGGGCCTTCTTGTTATTTGCAATTTATCATTAAATAAAAGACGTTTCGCATTCAAATTTTGTGATCCTTGTTTTTCTTGTTTTTGTTTTGCATTTATACTTAACAGAAAAATGGTAATGTGTTTTGTTTGTTGCATCGCATAATAAACATAACATCCTCATGCAGGTCTTTTCTATCAGATGCCATCGATTCCGGTTAAGCTATGAATTTGTATGACTTTGATAATCCCATTTATCAAGCTGAAGATGAGACTGACGAAGACTGTGAACTACCCGAAGAGTTAGCCAAACTTCTCAAGCAGGAGGAAAGGGTCATTGTGCCTCATCAGGAGGATATTAAAGTTATCAATCTGGGTACCGAGGATGATAAGAAGGAGGTTAAAGTAGGTGCTGCATTGGAAGACAGTGTCAAGAGAAGATTGGTTGAAATGCTCCATGAGTATAAGGATATCTTCGCTTGGTCTTACCAAGACATGCCTGGGTTGGATACAGATATTGTGGTACACCGGTTACCTCTCAGAGAAGAATGCTCGCCAGTCAAGCAGAAGTTGAGACGGACAAGGCCTGACATGGCAGTCAAGATCAAAGAAGAAGTTCAGAAGCAGCTGAATGTTGGGTTTCTTGCTGTCATGAATTACCCTCCGTGGGTCGCAAATATTTTTCATGTGCCTAAGAAGGATGGAAAGGTCAGGATGTGCGTTGATTATCGAGATCTGAATAAAGCGAGCCTGAAAGACGATTTTCCTGCTCCCTCATATCGATGTGTTGGTTGATAACATCGCTCAGTATTATGTGTTTTCATTCATGGATGGCTTCTCTGGGTATAACCAAATCTAGATGGCCCCAGAGGACATGGAGAAAACTACTTTCATTATGCTGTGGGGGACGTTCTGTTACAAGGTAATGCCTTTTGGGTTGAAAAACACAGGGGCAACCTACCAGCGGGCGATGGTCACTTTGTTTCATGACATGATTCATCATGAGGTGGAAGTCTATGTTGATGACATGATTGCAAAGTCACAGACGGAGGGGGGACATCTGGTCAATCTTCTGAAATTGTTTGAAAGGTTGAGGAAGTTCAAGCTGAGGCTGAATCCTAACAAGTGCACCTTCGAGGTGAGATCTGGAAAGTTATTGGGTTTCATTGTCAGTGAAAAGGGTATTGAGGTAGATCCTGCCAAAATAAAAGCTATAAAAGAAATGTCTGAGCCGAGAACGGAAAAAGAGGTTTGTGGTTTTCTGGGGAGATTAAACTACATTGCAAGGTTTATATCTCATCTTACAGCCACTTGTGAACCAATATTCAAATTGCTGAAAAAAGATCAAACGGACAGGTGGAATGAAAATTGTCAGAAAGCATTTGAAAGAATAAAATAATATTTACAGGAACCTCCAATACTCATGCCTTCAGTTGCAGGGAGATCACTGATCATGTATCTCACGGTTCTTGAGAATTCAATGGGATGTGTGCTCGGTCAACAGGACGAGTCAGGTAGAAAAGAGCATGCCATCTACTACCTGAGTAAGAAATTCACTAATTGTGAGTCGAGGTACTCGATGCTGGAAAAAACATGTTGTGCACTCGCCTGGGCCGCTAAGCGTTTGAGACAATACATGTTAAACCACACAACCCTATTAATTTCGAAGATGGATCCAATCAAGTATGTATTTGAAAAACAAGCACTCTCTGGAAGGATTGCCCGATGGCAAATGGTGTTAACAGAGTATGATATTCATAACGTTTCCCAGAAAGCCATTAAGGGAAGCGTTATGTCGGAATATCTAGCGGAACAACCGATTGAGGATTATCAGCCGATGAAGTTTGACTTCCCAGATGAAGACATCATGTTTTTGAGGATGAAAGACTGTGATGAGCCTTTACCTAACGAGGGTCCTGAGAGAGAATCTCAGTGGAAATTGGTTTTCGATGGAGCGGTTATTTCATATGGTAGCGGAATCAGGGCTATCATTATTACTCCTCACGGGTCTCATATACCTTTCACCGCCCGATTGAATTTCGCCTGCACCAATAATGAAGCCGAGTATGAAGCTTGTATTATGGGTTTAGAAGAGGCCGTTAATGTGAGGATTAAGAATTTGAATGTATACGGTGACTCAGCGTTAGTCGTTAACCAAATCAAAGGAGAGTGGTAAACTCGTCAGGCCAACCTGGTGCCTTATAGAGATTATGCAAGGAGACTGCTGCCTTTCTTCAAAGATTGATGCCTTTCTTTCGTCAGGCCAACCAGGCTTTGGAACATAGACCTTCTTCCCGTCATGTGACGCGAGCAGCCAGAGTCCAGGTACCAAGATTGCTGTTCTGACTTTGCTGCTAAAGATGTCTGCAACAGGTATTATTTTGTCTTTAGGTACCCAGGTCTTTTTGGTTCCTTTAGGGTTAGTTGCCTTAAGGTTTTGTCTGAACTTCTGTCTTTTGACAGCAGATTTGTTCTGACTAACTTTAGGTTTAAACACAGGAATGTTCTGACCAAAACGTGTGTGTTTAATATCATTAAGATGACCATACTTAAAATTAGAATACAGAGGAGTATGCTTAATGATTAGTTTATCAACAGATGTTGGATTTAAATCTTTCTTAGAAGAAGATTCATATCCAATACCCTTCCTGTTATTTCTGTTACACCATAGATCATTGAAGCCATCTTGCTTCTCTCTAGGCTTCTTGCCAGAAACTTCTGAAAACTATAGTCATATTCTTCTAAAATATTTTTAAATTTTAACTTAGTTTCAACTTCAGAATCTTGTTGAGCTTTTTCTAATTCATTTTTGATTTTCAAATTGTTTGCTTTGAGCTCAACAATTTCTGATTTCAGAATATCATTCTCAGATACAAAATTGCTTTCACGCTTCTTGTATTTGAGCTTAATCTTACTATAGTTTTCCAACATTTCAGATTAACTCTTAATGCGTTCTGCTCTAGAAAGTTCAGAAAATACCTCCTCAGAATCTAATTCTGATTGTGATTCTGATCCAGATGTTTCTGCATGGTTTTCTACATCAGCCATGAGTACCATGTTTGCACATTCTTCATCTGAGTCTGATGAAGATTCAGATGCATCTGAATCATCCCAGGTTGCCATTAGAACTTTCTTTTTATGATCAGACTTCCTTCTTGGCTTCTCCTTCTGAAGCTTTGGGCATTCATTCTTGTAGTGCTCAGGTTCCTTGCATTCATAACAGACAACCTCTTTCTTTCCAGATCTTTTGTGTCTAGAAGACTCTTTACGTTGATCTGGTTTCCTGAAGTTTCTGAATTTCTTCTGCTTATGCTTCCAGAGTTTGTTGATCCTTCTGGACAACAGGGACAATTCATCTTCTTCTTCAGAAGAAGATTCTTCAAAACTTTCTTCTAACACCTGCAAAGCTTTGGCAGATTTGTTAGACTTTAAAGCAACAGACTTACCTTTTTTCTGGGGTTCGTCTTCTTCTAGTTCAATCTCATGACTCCTCAGAGAGCTGATCAGTTCCTCCAGCGTGATCTTGTTCAGATCCTTTGCTAGCTTCAGAGCAGTGACCATTGGTCTCCATTTGATTGGAAAACTTCTGATGATCTTCTTAACATGATCAACAGTGGAGTAACTCTTGTCCAGAACTTTCAAGCCAGCTATGAGAATCTAGAATCTAGAGAACATAACTTCTACAGATTCAGATTCCTCCATTTTGAAGACTTCATATTTCTGGATCAGCGCCAGAGCCTTGGTCTCCTTGACTTGAGAATTCCCTTCATGAGTCATCTTCAAAGATTCAAACATACCAAATGTTGTTTCTCTGTTAGTAATTTTCTCATACTCAGTATGAGATATAGCATTTAGTAGTATGGTTCTTGCTTTATGATTATTCCTCAATTCTTTCTTCTGAGCTTCAGTCATAGATTTTCTATCTATCTTTTTGCCATCCCCATCAGTGGGGTGAACATAGCCATCAATGACTAAATCCCAAAGGTTAGCATCATATCCTAGAAAGAAGCTTTCAATTCTATTTTTCTAGTAGTCAAACTTCTCCCCATCAAACATAGGGGGTTTAGTGCTTATTCTATCTCTGTCCTCATATCTGTTGTTGTTGGATGTTGAAGCTTCAGCCATAATGTATCAACCAAAATATATCGAGTTTTCTCAACTGGATCTTTTGTGTTCACGGTGAAGTGAGAGCACTAACAGAACCGGAGCTCTGATGCCAACTAAAGGTGAGAAAAACGCTTAGAAGGGGGGTTGAATAAGGGTTTTGAAATAATTATGGCAATAAAAACAACACAATATTTTTATCCTGGTTCGTTGAACTCAACTAATATAGTCCACCCTATCAAGGTGATTTGCCTTTCTCCACAAGGACTTAATCTACTATATTCAAACAGATTACAGTGTCAAACACTAAGAACAACTGTCTTAGTCTTCTCAAGAAATTCTGACCACAACTTGGTCTTCTTAAGGAACCTTTTACAAAGAGTTAAACTAACAAATGTGTTTGAGTTTGCTTCTAACAAGCTTTAATCACAACTGTGATTTTTTACACAAGTATAATGAACGAATGATAAAACTATTCAGCTTTTAATGATTGTATGAGAGTTGAGAATAATTTCAATTGATTCAATTTTTATCAACTTTGAAGAGATGTAGAAGACATCCTTTTATAGTGCTGAAAGTTCAATACTTGAAGACTGTGCAAGTAGAGTAGCTGTAGCCTTTTGTCTTCATATGACTTTTTCTTTCTCAAAAGTAGAATGTTCAGAGAAATGCCTTTTGCCTGAATCCTTGTGTCTATCACAAATAAGGAATAGTTCCTTTGGAAAGGATGTTGAGAATAGTACCAGGTCTATTCACGTGCTGACATCTTTTCAAACGTAAACATCAGATCCTCTGATGTGCTTCTTGTTCTTCAGATCATATTTAATGATATCAGAGTTGCAGCAATAGTGCTTCAGCGTGAGTGATCTGATCAGAGCATACTTGTTTATCAGAGCGTTTGTACTTGCAGCGTAAAGTACATTCAGAGTCTTCTGAAACAATCCTTTAAACTCTTTATACAAACTCTTCAGCTACGCTTTAGATGCTTCTGCAGCTTCTACTTCAGAGTCTCTTCTGGCAGCGCTCAGAGTCTTCTGATGACTTGCTTCTGATGCTTCAGAGTTTTGTGTAACTTGCTTTTGATGCTTCAGAGCTTTGCGTAGAGTAATGTTCAGATGCATGCATTTTTGCTTCCATAAGAATATTTAATTCAATATCTAGAACACAAAACACTCGAACAAAATTAGAGTATATATTTTCTTAATACAAAATTTCATTAGTGTTATCATCAAAACATAAAGATATATTGAACATCAATCTGTGTTCTAACACCAATGAGTTGTGAATCTTCAACTCCACGGGGGAAAAGGGAGGACAAATCTCTAGAAGATCCAAAGGATAAGCAAAGAGTAAGGAACGACTAATCGAAACGAGGTTTCGATTAATAAATCAAAAGGGAAAGATGCTAACAATTTTCCCAAAGAGGTGAAAAATCGTTGAAGCAAAGGATGAATTATTGATTATACAAGATTAAGGTTAGTCCAATGAGGAACAAACTTAATGCAAACATGAATATAAGTGTAAAACAGTACCAAATGTGATTTAGTATGCATCACGAATCATGTAGCTCGTGATCAAAGAATGTACAAGAATGATCATGATCATACAATGTCAAAAGATGCAAATAATCGAGAATCAAAAAAGCGCACATTGAAAGTTTAGATAAATGCTTCATACAAAATTTAAATAGCTTATAAAATATCCATAAATATCAAGTGTATCTAGCCATGGAAGTTACATGAGGAAAGAATAGCAAACAAGCTTGAAAATAGGCAAAAATGGCATTCTGTCACTGTGGTAACCGGTTACCACATGCAGGTAATCGGTAACATACTTAAAAATGGAAAAATCACATGAAAATTATGCAAGGTAACCGATTACCACATATAGGTAACCAGTTACCACAGTAACAGTGGCAAAAACAACTTTTGAAAAAAAATGCTTTGCAACCAAAGTACTTATCCAATCATCCACATGCTATAATTAACATTTGAGTATGAAAAATGAAGTTCAGAATCACTTAGGTATCAATTAAACATAAATTGAAAGCATTAAACATGAAGATCAAAGATCAAACAATCACATGATCAATCAACATCGAACAATGATCAAACTACACCGTAAACGCGCGAAAGTGATCAAAACAGTAAATCAAGTGCGAATTACCAACCTACAAGGCGGAGGATTGCCTTGGTGATTGTTGCTATCGATATGTGATGAGAATAAGCAAGGAAAACCATAGAATTCCAAGCTTGAGATCAAATCATAGAGAAACCGATAAAAACGCGACAAATGCTTCGAATACCAATTTGCGTCGAGGAAGCTTAAGATGATTACTTGAATTGGAGAAGAATCTACTGTAGATCCAAAAATACAAGTAAGAATTTGGTGGAATGAGTTTTAGCTCAAGAGAATAACAATTTTGATGTGAAGATTGTTACACTCTAATGGTGGAAATTGAGCTTTTGTGAGGGTTTTTGGGAGAGGATGAAGATGAATGTGAAAATGTTGTAGAAAATTTAGAGAGAATGTGAGAGAACTGAGAGTGAAGTATGTGGAGATTGAGAAGATGATTGAGAATATTTAACCCCCCTTTGTGAAATGGTGGTGATTTGCTTATATCGAGTTTTGCTTCGGAGTCACTAGGTTCAGAGTGAGCTTTGGATGTAGCCTTGGAACTAGCCTTGGAGTTAGTTAGCCTCAACTCACTGAGTTGGAGGTTAACTCAGTTAGTTAGGTAGTTGACAAGGTAACCATCCAAATGCAAATTTGAATCTAAGGGCTCACATGCTTGGGAATGAAGCAACATAATGGTCTTAATCCAAATTGATATATTAGAGCAAATGCCTTTAAGTGTTTAGAAAGGTCTTGAAGTGTCTAGAGATGTCTAAAATGTTCGACACAATGCTAGAACCAAGTAGACCCTTAAATTGTAGAGTGAAAGTGGATGTCACAAAAAATGCAGCAAAAACTGCATTTTTACACAGGGTAACCGATTACCCTACTTTTCCTAGCAAAGTGGTAATCAGTTACCACAGGAAAAACTTGCACATGTTTCTTGCAAAATGGTTTTGTGGCCATGGTTCTGATTTTAGACCTTTTTCTTTGATGAATATGCATAGAAACCTTCATTTTATGCTTGTTTTGGTGATGTCATATCTTTGAGAGGATGTGATTAATCGAGCTTAAAAACCTGAATATTCCTGCAACAAAAATCTTAGAGAAAAAGTGTGAATGCCTATGCCAATGATGCGAATGCTCGTGCTTATTGTTGCAGTGAGAATCGGGATACCAAGCTGTTGATTAACTTGAATCTTTAATTCTTAAATTCACAACCGAACTTTAATTTATCCAAAGGAAAGGTCTAAAGAAAGAAAGAACCTTTTGCACGATGTAACAACAACACTAAGAGATTCGGGGATCGGGGGTTGGTTATGCATAGGGTAGGTATTTCACATCCTAAACATCTGTAGTACTCTACAAGAACCTTTTGTTTGTTTGTTTGCTAAGTTTGCTAAATGTTTGTTATGGATTGGGAATGGGGAAAAGGTGTAGGTTAAGACCTAAAGATAGTTTCTAAGTTTGCTCCCAAAGACATCACATCCTCTGCCTACGTATCCTTACTAGGATAGAATCAGAGCAATCATAGTTCACCTCACTAGGGATGAAGAACACTTGATTATGATCAAGGTTCAAAGGGGAACAAACATTACAATGCTTGTGTAGAGTTTAAGAAAACTCTCTAGATCTACATTGTACACTCAAGAAAGGGGAGTAAGTAATCATTTCCATGATTCTTACATAGAGTCAACCAAACTCTACCTATCACTACGTTGTAAGACCAAATGGTTCTATCCAGACCAAAAGGTGGGAGAAGGGGAAAGGTTGCTCGTCAAGATATCGCATCTTGTGCCTACGTATTCTCATTGTCCAATGGGAAATCAGAGCGGTCGTAGTTCGGGCACGAACTACAGAATAAGGATCTATTGGTTCTTTCCAGAGCAAAAAGAGGGAGAAGGCTCTATCCAGGCCTAACGAGTTAAATCCCATTGGTTCTATCCAGACCAAAAGGGGGAGAAGGTTCTATCCAGACCTATGAGTTTAAGTCTTATTGGTTCTATCCAGACCTAATAGAGGAAAAAGGTTCTATCCAGACCTATGAGGTTATATCCTATTGGTTCTATCCAGACCAAAAGGGAGAGAAGGTTCTATCCAGACCTATGAGTTATCCTATTGGTTCTATCCAGACCAAAAAGGGGGAAGGTTCTATCCAGACCTATGAGGTTACCCTATTGGTTCTATCCAGACCAAAAGGGGAGGAAGGTTCTATCCAGACCTATGAGTTATCCTATTGGTTCTATCCAGACCAAAAAGGGGGAAGGTTCTATCCAGACCTATGAGGTTATCCTATTGGTTCTATCCATACCAAAAGGGGAGGAAGGTTCTATCCAGACCTATGAGTTATCCTATTGGTTATATCCAGACCAAAAAGGGGGAATGTTCTATCCAAACCTATGTGGTTATCCTATTGGTTCTATCCAGACCAAAAGGGGAGGAAGGTTCTATCCAGACCTATGATTCAAATCCTATTGGTTCTATCCAGACCAAAAAGGGAAAAAGTTCTATCCAGACCTATGATTTAAATTCTATTGGTTCTATCCAGACCAAAAGGGGAGAAGGATTTATCCATACCTACGAGTTAATGAGCTATCTATGACCCAAGGGTCAATAGAGAGACTTTCCTTTGGAAGGGAAAAGATGAGGCAACTGGGATGAGAACTAAAGAGTTCCATCACTTGGGGAGGAGATACTTAACAAAGCAACAAACATTTAAGCAAGAAGAATAAGGAATATGGTTACAACCAAGCAAGCATGCATATTACAATAAGCAAGGATTCAATTGGCACAAATGGTTACAACCAAGAATCAAATATCTTTACAAAGATGGAAGTAACAACCCAAGAGACATATTAACAAATATGAAAACAACAATCATACAAATAAGTCACAACTTAAAATGATCATGTTATAAATTCAGATGTAACAACATTTAGGCATTGATGACAATCAAATACGCAAGGAATGTTCACAACGGTTAAGTTCAAGATTTAGGAAGAGAACAACAATTTCATGGCGAAAACCAAAGGAAGGCAAACCTAACATGTTAACTAACACATAGGAAACACATACAAATAAATCTTACAAGATAAATTAAGCATTGTATGAAAGAAATTCAATCAAGACGTAAGGTAATGACCTAAGAATGAATCAACTAACAAGTAGGCAAAAAGGCATTGTAAATACAAACAATTTGAGATTTTATTCTATTAAATGAAAATAGACATTACAATGAGCAATTTACAAAAAGAACGGGTTAAAAATAATGAAGAATGAACAAGTTATAAATTCTGAAGTTTCATTGATTTTATGAAAATAAAATAAACAAAGGATAAAAAGAAATGGCATGGGAAGGGATTGAACCCACGCTCTTGGGGTTCACAAACACAACACCTATCCACTGGGGCACAACGCGCGCGCATGAATGGAACGGCAAGAAGGAATAAAATGATAAACAATGACAATTGAAAAATAAAAAGCCAAAAGAGTTGATCACCAAGGATCGAACTTAGGTCAGGCATGGCAAAGGGGATAAGGCGCGCAAGTGTCTACCACTGGGGTGGCTATACATCCAAGTATTAAGCCACCCCCATAAATAGATAAGCCTATCTATGATGGAAAATCTGGGCCAAAAACAAACCAACCAAACTAAATACGTGAAGGATCCAAACATGATCAAAACAACTCCAAATTTCACAACATTTAAGCCTAACTTGATTGATTTTTGATGAGGATCATGATGGTCGCAACCAAATTGTGAAATGATATCTCAAATAGAAAACACGATTGAAAATGCATTGAGATCAAACATGTCAATTGATGCTCTTAAAGTTCACAAACCAAACATAAATGCTCAGGCAGAAGAAAGTAGCATGGCAACATATGACAACATATTGGATGAATGAAACTTGTGAAAACAGTGAACTTGCTGCTTCCAAATAAACAAGAACAAAGGACTTTAAATCATGCACCAAGTGGTTAAAAAACTTAAACAGATAACAGTCACAACAATACATATGTGGCTGGTTCAAATGGTATGGAAGAGGCAAGGATAGATCAACAATAGCAACCAAACAGCAGGTCAAAACCAAAGGGCTCTGCTGCCTAGTTTTCAAACACAAGGGCAATCATAGATGCATACAGAACTTGATCAAAACAAAACAAGAAAAGCTCATGGCATCTCAAACAAACCAAATAACATGCAAAGAGGAACAGGAGGATAACAATCAAATGCCAAGACAAACACCAAACAGAACTGTCAACATGCCAAGCCAAGTGAAATTGAAAGAAATGCAAGTTGAAAGCTAAATCATGGAATAAGCATAATCAGGTTGAATAGGCTTCACACACAAACTCAAATCATGATATTAAGTGTTTCTACACTACAAGGTTCGCCACAAACAAGATAGAAATGAAAGTGACTTGCTAGCTGCTCATTTAAGCATGAAAATGCATAATTGGAGACATAACATGATTGGACAAGATTGAGACAAAACAAACACCTTAAAGAAGTCTCAAATGCATTAATGAATGATTCTAACACTTAAGATTGATCATGAAATGCATATAACACAAATTGGCTCTCAAGTTGCAATTGTAACACAATGGTAAGCAGGCTGTCAAGCAGAAAAGGCATAGCATTCACAAAGATGTTTGGTTCATGTACACATACAAATCCTAAACATGCTATCTAGAGGTCTAATGCTCATGGAATCACCTAAAACACAATCAAACAACAAAGTGAAGTGTGTGCTGCAGCTGTGGATTTTCAAAACAGTTTTGGCAGCAAAATGATGAGGGTACAAGCTAGTGAATGGTCTCATGTTATAAGAATAGCACATACACATCATAAACATGGAAATAAATGAGTTCAAATTCAAACAACAGTCATATTACAAACAGGACAAGATTTGGTATGGTGATGGCATATTTTGGCTTGAGAATGCAATTTGAAAGTGAAATGAGTAAACAATTGGAAACAGATCATACAAGCAATATACACACCTCACAAACATAAGATTGAATGAGTTCAAACGTAAAATTCAAGCACATTCCTAACAGAACAAAATATGATGTATTTATGCTTATGTAAAGAGTTGTTGTAAAACAAATTGGTGGTATAGCAGGGCCTTATAGCTAAGTCTCATGTTTTCAACATTTTAACAAGCTCAACTAGGCAAACAAGATCATATAAACACAAACCAATAGTTTAAAACACTTGAGACACAACATGGCAAGCACAAGCAGTTTAACACAAAACTCATGATAATGGTATAGCAAATGTAGCATTTATCACAATAAACCAACCTAGATTCAAACATGACTTAGGGGCAAGGGAAGCATCATGAAATAACTAACAAGTTAATCAAACATAACCAGTAAACAAAGGCTGACAGATCTTGGGCAAGCACATCAACATTATCATGTTTGGATCCCTAAAGCTAATCTTGTAGACAAAACTCTCAAAACAAGTTGTACACAACATCAAAGTTCAATATGGGTAACATATCATCAACACATCATTCATGAATAACATACCTTAACAAAAGCAATATCATAGCCACAAAACATAAGCTCTTGACAAAGAACCAAAATGGGACAGCATGACTATATTTTCACAACAAGAAACTCAAAATTGCAAAACATGACAATGTATGAATAATGAGGAGATTGAGCATTACATACCTCTTGTAGACTTTCTTGAACAAGCTAAAAAGCTAAGAAACCCAAAGATCTTCTTCTTTGGCAAAGATTTTGAGCTTTCTTCCTCTTGAAGCAATAAACTATCTTTCAAGACAGTTTGAGTTATGAACTTCCTAGCTGGTTTTTGAGACTTTGGACAGTTGAAATATGATATATATGAGGTGTTGGGAGTGTTGAGGTTGTAGGAAAGGCCTTAAGTAAAGACTTGGCTTCCAAAGTGCATGAAAGTCAACATATGAAGGTATGAAGGTTGACTTTTAGATTGATGAGTTTTTTGATGAAAGTAATGGTTGGAATAGTTTCAAATGGCCACTTTAAGGGTGTATGGATGGTATTTGAAGTGTTTTGATGTTTGGAAAAAGAACTAGCATGAAAAGTGGAAAATGGTATTTTTGTGATTTTTGAGAACTCAAGCAATCTCAAGCAAGGATAGGAATGAGAGAGCTATGAGTTTCTTGTATGTTCTTAATAGCTCTGGTGTGTGTTGTAACATAGAGAAAGGTCTCTATTTATTGAGAGAGCAAAGGTGAGGGCAGCCTTGGCTTTTCCATATTTTGGAGGGAAATTATGAAGTTTTGAAATGAAATCTTGCCAAAATCTTGTGGCAGCTCTACACCTCAGTTCCTTGGGCAAATGCTGAGCAAAAATTAAGTGAGATGGGAGAGATGAGATGACTGAAGTGAAGCTAGGAGGGGTAGGAGACTGCAGCTGCCCAATCTCTTTGAAAAAGTTTCTCTTTCATGGCCTTTAAATGATTATTTTAATGGCCACTTGCTCCAAGTTGCAACAGCCCATCAATTCTTCATTTCTTCTGGTTTTTGCATCATCTAAGCTTCATAATATCAGAATAAAACATGATCCAATGGTTGAGGGTGGACCAAGTTGATGAATTTTGAATTTTGGAAAATGTTGAAGTAGTCACTTCAAGTGTGGCATCCCCAACTTCCATGACCCATAACATTCAGCTCACAAATGATATTGAGGAGTTCTACCACATTTTAGAAAGCCCTCAAGTAGCTCTATAACTTTCATGTTTTTGAGATTTCCAAATTCTAGATGGAACTAGGTTGAAAAACCCCTCCAAGTTGCTGAAAAAACCTACTAAAAAGGCCAAATAACTTAGAATTTTTCTAAGTTATTTCCCTTCTTGAAATGAATTTGGTCATAACTCCAAATCTATGCCTTTTTTGATCATGGACCACTTTGGGACTTTTGTAGGACTTGTCAAAAGCTATCCAATGAGCATTGAACCACGTCATTTGGATGTGTGGTTGAGGAGTTATGGTCTTGCCTCTTTCAAAACCCTAATTCCTGATTTTTGCAATTACTTCCTAAGCCTTGATCCAATGGTCATGAAATTTTATGGGAAGGTGTAATATGACATAAGGAACATTTTTGATTCACATCTTGAAGTAAAATTCCTTATTGTTAAAGAGTTGACTTTTCGGTCAACCGTACGATCGATCGATGACTATCGGACCGTCTGTTCATGTTTCGGGTATTCTGAGGCCTTCAAACTCTTTGGATATATTTTAATAAGCCATAGGAACTTAATGGACCATGATCCCATCATTGAAACACTTTTTAAATCAAAAGTCAAACTACAGTTGACTTTTCCTAATCGAAAACCCTAATCGGGTGCCTTGAACTGCACTATTCTCAATTCTTGGGTGACAACCTCAAATTGGATTCATACTTGACCCAATGTAGTATTCTTGATGATGTGGAGACCTATTTCATGGAGAACCAATCCAATATGTTGACTGATTAACCGTTGAAACCTCGATTCTCGGCTGTATGGAACCCTGATTCATCTGCACCTTGACAAAGATAAACTCTAAAATGGGTTAAGGTTAGTTAATCATATGAATATGATCCTAAAATGATGATAAGGATCTAAGGGGTCAAAATTTGGGGTGCAATAGATGCCCCTATTTAAATATCTTCACTAGATGGCAATGAGAGATGACAATCCTCATAGAATCGTAGTGAAAGGTATTTGAATATAGCAAACCGAAAATTTTGTCCCTTAGATCCGATGGTATGCAAAAGGACAAATGCCGAAATTCCAATGAATCTAAATGATGCTTTATGATGCTTGAATGCAAGACAAATGCAGACACACGAGCAAATATAAAAGAACGACAATACGACGAGTAACCACTCACGAGGGACCCGACACACTGGGGAAAGATTCAAGGCAAAGTGAGAAAGATAGTTCAAACATGACTAACGATGTTGTTCAAGGGAATCTTTCACATAGGGGACACGGATTCCACCAGGGATGACACATCTTCACTGGGGAAAGGAGACACAAATCTCACTGGGGATAACCAGATGAGGAAGCCCACCGGGGAAGAAGGTAATTCTTCATTGGGGAAGCGAAAGAAAAAAAACGCAAACCTCACTGGTGATAACCAAATGAGGAATTTCCTATAATGAAGAGTTCGAACGGGATCTTCAGGAAAAGAACAGAAACAAGACCAAACGCACAGGGGATGCTAGTATCCACTAGATCTCCAAGACTCGAATAGGAAAGCAACAACTTTGATGGGAATATTGGTGACGACCAGAATAAGAAATAGTTTCAAATGGTGCTAGTTTGCACTAGACTTACAAGGGATGATGGTGATGACCAAAGTTACAATAATTGGGAATTTTGAACAGCATTGGTGAAATACAGGACTTCGACCGGAGAAGTTGGTAACAACCAACTCATGGTACTAATAACAAATGGATTTAGGCAATACCAGTAACCACTGGTCTCTTCAAATGATTTGGTGACGACCAACTCTTCAAACAGGAAGTACAGATATATCCCTCAAAACCTTAGGAACAAAAGTCAAATATCCTCAAAGCATTAGGATACATCAAAGATTTCACGCAAATGCAACATTCGAGTCTCTGGAAATTCCTGAACTCGGAATCCGAAGTATACATCTCCAAAGGTACAAAACCTGAGCTTAGGATGGAAACAAACACTTTCACAGGTGAACAACCTGATCTTGGAGGCAAACATATCCAAAGGTATTAAACCTGAGCTTGGAGCCAAACATATCCAAAGGTGCGAAACCTGAGCTTGGAAACAAACATATCCAAAGGTGAGAAACCTGAGCTTGGAATGGAAACAAAGCGTGACCTCACTATGAATGATACACAACCAAATTGTCAGTACCTGTTATCCATGGATTTTCCCAATGCCAACTACCAACTGGCCATTCTCGAAATATGATTAGTCACCACCAAATTAACTATACCAGTATCCACTGGATTTTTCAAACAATGCTGGTCACAACCATGCCTCAACGTCCCTAAGATAAGCTTCTCGAATGAGACTGCCACTTATCTGAAAAGATAACGATGATAAGCTTCTCATGGGAGACTGCCACTTATCCAGGGATACGGATAAACTGATAAGCTTCTCTGGAGAGACTGCCACTTATCTGGAAAACATACTGGAAACAAGCTTCTCGAGGGAGATGGCCACTTGTTGCTGGATATAATGAAACAGGATAAGCTTCTCAGGCGAGACTGCCACTTATTGTTGAAGATGAATAAGCTTCTCTATAGAGACTACCACTTATGGATAAGCTTATCTACAGATACTGCCACTTATCGTTGATTATGAATAAGCTTCTCGCCAGAGATTGCCACTTATGGATAAGCTTCTCTACAGAGACTGCCACTTATCGTTGAATATGAATAAGCTTCTCGTCAAAGATTGCCACTTATGGATAAGCTTCTCTACAAAGACTGCCACTTATCGTTGTTAGGCAAAGCAAAATGTTCTTCTTTATAGATAGTGCAAAATAAATGCACGTCCAGGTAGGTTCGGCGACCGACAAGGACCGAAGTTCAATCTAGAACCAAGCTAGAAAGAAACTGTCAAACAAGACTCCAACCATTGAGAAATGAACTCGAATGGGGACACATCTTATCCAATCATGGAAAAAGATAACTGAAGCAACCATCATCCACGAGGATTAAACTCTATGGGGAATTAAGAAAGGATGGACATTTTATGCTTATGGGCTGACAACTCTATTGGAGAGGGACAACACACCCAGTCACTTGGTGAAAAACACCAAAGTGAAACAGGAACAGGTAATAACCAGAGATAGCAAAAATGCACGGATGTTATGCATATGCTTTATGCCATGCTTATGTTTATGCTGACAAAATAGACGAAACAAAACAGAAGATGAAATAAACATCTCGACACGGATACCCAGCCAACTTCACCAAAATTGGACATCAACGGGGATGATCATAAAGATTAACAGTTCCATTTCAAAGTTATAAACTTCTTCGGGAGAGAGTAATCCACTTAGGACACAACATCATGACTTCACTCGGATTGCCATCATGAGCTTGAACTCTTTGTTGAAGGAAAAAATCACCAAGGGAAGTTCCAAGATCAACCGAAGTAACAACTTAATCGAAGCTGACAAAAGGGTATCATGAGAACAAAACACTTCTTCCCCATGATGGTACGGTAATTCTCTTCAAGTGAGCAACGGCTCTTGTGACAAACAGTCTTCAAATTTTTCTGCCCCAGATTACATGGTCTATGGGAAGAAACCATCAAGAGAACTAGCATAAAGATGCTTCAATGTCTTCAAACTCTTATAGAGAGAGATTTACAAATCTCGACGTGATTGCCCCAGTTTAATGGTGCTTGCCCAACAAAGTCTGGGACTGTGGAAGTAACGACTGGGTAACAAACTTGCCCCTGCTTACTGGTAACTGCAACAGTGTTACCCCAGACTGAACTTCTCTTTTAAGAGATTCATCTGATCTTGACCTGATGATTGACTGAACATTGTGACAAATGATTAACAAACCATTCAACTTGGTTGCCCCAGGCTGAGCTTCCTTTATCAAATCAAACTCCCTAGCTAGCAGCTTTTGTTGGGATTCCTTTGATATTGGATTGTCTAGAAAACAATGTTGTTCATTAAAAGTTGGCAATTTTAATGCAAAATTCATGCAAACTTTTGAAAACAATTCTTTGATGAAACACACACGGCGGAATGGTCAAATGATCAAATTGAAAGCGATCCAATCATTTACGAATGATGGATAAAGTGATTAACACACACAAACATCAAAGATCATTAGGAGTCAGGTTATCCAACCTTGATGTAATATGCTTTCAAAACAACCTTACCTTAATTAGGTCTTTTAAGGGTTATAACGTGGCCTGGTTCACGGTTCATGAAACAAAGGATAAAGGCTCAAAGTTATTTGTCCCACCCATTCTCCATGATGAACTCCAATCCTATGCTCAGTTAACTCAAACTATACATTCAGGTTCTTACAGGCTTAAGAATTGGACTGATGATAGTTGGTGATGGCTTACAAACCTAAGGTAGTCACAACTCCCTTACAGTATTTGATAGCTTTTTCTATTTGAGGATTTTTAAGAGTGATAACTCTTACAACATTCCTCTCTTTTGTTATCCATGACTTTTGTCTGAACTGTTTTGTTTGAATATACAGTCAACGGGATGCCCATTTATGCCTAAGTCTCCTTCATAGGTTTTGACTTAGCGGGCTTTTCAATTTTCCTTTTTTTTTCTTCTTCTCCCCCTTTGTTTTTGAGAAAGGAGGTGACTACCTAGTTTAATGGCTATGGTGAACCATCATCGTCTTTTAAACATCGACACTTGCTTGTTGTGTGCGAAGAAAAACCTGAGTGCACCACCTTTATATGAAAAGTGTCTTGTATGCACATATCTTCAAGTTAACTGAGAACTACCCGCCCTCGGTTTGAAATTTAAGGTTTCTATTTTTGTAAAGAAAGAAAACTCCTACTTCTAGGCTCAAGGGGGTTAACGAGGGATTATCTTCCTTATTACTCCAGTGTTTAGGGATTGACACAATGCCTTACATCATCGGCAAAGTTAAATTGAAAGCATATCAACAGCAGTTATGGATATAGTTTTCATCATCCTCCCCAATCTTTGCTTTAAACAACAGTTTAGTAAAGAAAAGAAAATTTTGCATTTTTCGTCATCTCATAACAATAAAAGGAAAGAGAAAGAGTGAAACGAATGAACTTAATCAAAAGATGCACAAAAATTTCATTAATCTTGCCAATTCAAAATGAACAACAGCTTACAAGAAATTCAAATGCAAAAAAAAACACAACAAAATGCTGAAACAGTCTACAACTGCCAGCCTTAGGGAATTAAAATTGATAAGACAAATTTCAAATTTCAGGCCTAATGCGGGGAAACACCTTCAACAACCACATGCTCCTTGTGATATAAAATTATGAGGGGTCTCGCGGGTCCTTTTCCTTTGAATTTAAGAATCACGGCATTGTCATTTGATTTATCCTCCTGAGGTTTCAGCAACTCCTTCAATCTCAGTTTCAAACCCTTACACTCTTCAACTAGGTGCCCTATTGTCCCAGTATGGTATCCGCATTCTACTTCTACGTAGTCTTCTTCGAAGATCAAGTGTTTGTCAATGATCAGCTCTTGTACAAGATGAACTAATGCTATACATGCATCTAAGTTGTGTCCTTCAGCTCCTTTGTGAAATTCACAGTTCAGGTTCGCATTATGCCATGGTCCTGGCACAGGATTGGATAATCGCGGAGTCACTAGTGATTTCTGAATCAGTAGCGGGTAAAGTTTTCTTAATGGTACTGGAGTTGGTTTACCACGAGTCTTATTTTTCCTGACATGATTCTTCTTGTTCTATCTCCGGTTTTGAGAACCTTGAGGAGGAACAAACATCGACTGGTGAGAGACTTTAGTTGAACGCCCCAGTGCCCCAGTATGATAATCCCATTTAGCGTTGGTATCAAAGCTCAGAGGGTAAGGAGGAATTACTGGTTTCAGCTCTTTTGGTGTTATCGATCCTTCTTGGATCAAGTCTGGAAATATCTGATCGTATGACATTGGAAACAAACTCTCTGGTTTCTTCGGTCTTTGTTGGGCGTGTTGACGTGATTGACGATTATTTTGCCGTTGATACCGAGGATGCCCTTGAGTTGGAGGAACCATCGAAGATAATTCATCCCTAGTTTCTCTGGACGCCACGTGGTCTGAGTGACCCTCTTTTTTCATCATGTTTTGTAATGTCTCTAGAACCCAATTCGTCTGACACTTGAGAAATTTGATGTCCTCTTTCAGCATTTCCTGGGCTTTCAAAAGTTCCTCCATTGTTGCCATTTATCCTGGATATATGCTAGGTATCCCTTCTCTATCTCTGATCAAAAGCGACGCAAGGCTGAGAAATGCAAATGCATAATGCAAATCCAATGCAAAAGCAATGCAAAAGCAAACTGGTTTTACAAAACTCAGAAGATTGACTAGGTCAAAACCCTCATTTCATCAATCGTTGGAAAAGTTACAACTTTTAAAAATACCAGAGATCGACTGAGTTTTACAAAACTAGTTGCGACATGATATGCTTATAGTGATATGATGGGATGATGCACACATAACGCAAAGGCAAGTATTCACAATTACATGCACACACAAAGACCTTCTAGGCTCAAGATCAAAGTAGGGAGTTAAAGGTCTACCCATCCCCAAGGATTTGTACTATGAGTTGTTTGTACCTGCCAAACGGGTTCTAACAAAGTTCCCAAATTCATAGTAAATCCCTCGGATAGTGCCAACTAACACGACTACTCACATGAGTCAACAATATTCTCAAGATAAACTCGTTAGAGTGTAGCATCGCGTGACAACTATTGAGGGACTATGCCCTAACAGTTTCTGCACTACATCCTAAAAAGGCTAAATGAGGTAAAAAGTGTTACTAAAAGTTCCCAGCTTTGTAGACTCATATTGAAATAATTAGTGAATACCCGACTACTCATGCATTACTAACCATCTCAAAGAGTCTCCACTGAGTGCGATTACATCATATGTCAAACATATTGGGACTACTCCCAATAGCCCAACTATTGATCGTATCACGATCCTATCTCATGTGTCACTCAAATCCGGTTTAGGATTTATCTCACCTCTCAAGGCACCCAATATCCAAAACACAAACATATATATTGACAAATATACATGTTAAGCAAATATTCACAAATACAATGCATTGCACACACAAAGGTTCCCCAGGCTTGAAGCCCAAGCAATGGAGTCAAAAATTGTACCCATCCCCAAGGATTTTTACTATGGGTTAATTTGTACCTGCCGGACAGATTCTTAACAAAGTTCCTAGGGTCAACAACCCATCTTTCGGATATTATCAATTTCCCAAATCACTCGGTAATCGATAACATTCTCAAAAGAGTCTCGCCCGAGTGTAGTATCACGTATCAACTACTTCGGAAATACTTCCTTATAGCCATCGCACTACGTCCTAATAAGGCCAATGTGGGGGAAAATGTAATCTAAAAGTCCACAGTGTCACGAGCTCCTAGGTTGAAAGTAGTATTATTTTCACAAATACTTGTTTAACAAAAACACTCTCAAAAGGGCCTCCACTGAGTGGTGGTTTCTCAAGTTAGTTTGGTCGGGAATCAACTCCCTATAAGCCTTCTTGAATATACCACCTTCCTGTCATAATTGCACTCAAGTCCGGGTATAGGACCGTCTCACTACTCAAAGTACCCAATATCCAACATACGAACAAATATATTGACAAATATACATGTTAAGAAAATATTCACAAATATAGCATATAATTAAACAAAATAGGCTAAACCCTCAAGTTTAAGCATCCCCAGTGAAGTCGCCATTTCTGTTGCAGTGAGAATCGGGATACCAAGCTATTGATTAACTTGAATCTTTAATTCTTAAATTCACAACCGGACTTTAATTTATCCAAAGGAAAGGTCTAAAGAAAGAAAGAACCTTTTGCGCGATGTAACAACAACGCTAAGAGATTCGGGGATCGGGGGTTGGTTATGCATAGGGTAGGTATTTCACATCCTAAACATCTGTAGTACTCTACAAGAACCTTTTGTTTGTTTGTATGCTAAGTTTTCTAAATGTTTTTTATGGATTGGGATTGGGTAAAAGGTGTAGGTTAAGACCTAAAGATAGTTTATAAGTTTGCATGCAAAGACATCGCGTCCTCTGCCTACGTATCCTTACTAGGATAGAATCAGAGCAATCGTAGTTCACCTCACTAGGGATGAAGAACACTTGATTATGATCAAGGTTCAAAGGGGAACAAACATTACAATGCTTGTGTAGAGTTTAAGAAAACTCTCTAGATCTACATTGTACACTCAAGAAAGGGGAGTAAGTAATCATTTCCATGATTCTTACATAGAGTCAACCAAACTCTACCTATCACTACATTGTAAGACCAAATGGTTCTATCCAGACCAAAAGGTGGGAGAAAGGGAAAGGTTGCTCGTCAAGATATCGCATCTTGTGCCTACATATTCTCATTGTCCAATGAGAAATCAGAGCGGTCGTAGTTCGGGCACGAACTACAAAATAAGGATCTATTGGTTCTTTCCAGACCAAAAAGAGGGAGAAGGCTCTATCTAGGCCTAATGAGTTAAATCCCATTGGTTCTATCCAGATCAAAAGGGGGAGAAGGTTCTATCCAGACCTATGAGTTTAAGTCTTATTGGTTCTATCCAGACCTAATAGGGGAGAAAGGTTCTATCCAGACCTATGAGGTTATATCCTATTGGTTCTATCCAGACCAAAAGGGAGAGAAGGTTCTATCCAGACCTATAAGTTATCCTATTGGTTCTATCCAGACCAAAAAGGGGGAAGGTTCTATCCAGCCCTATGAGGTTATCCTATTGGTTCTATCCAGACCAAAAGGGGAGGAAGGTTCTATCCAGACCTATGAGTTATCCTATTGGTTCTATCCAGACCAAAAAGGGGGAAGGTTCTATCCAGACCTATGAGGTTATCCTATTGGTTCTATCCATACGAAAAGGGGAGGAAGGTTCTATCCAGACCTATGAGTTATCCTGTTGGTTCTATCCAGACCAAAAAGGGGGAAGGTTTTATCCAAACCTATGAGGTTATCCTATTGGTTCTATCCAGACCAAAAGGGGAGGAAGATTCTATCCAGACATATGATTCAAATCCTATTGGTTCTATCCAGACCAAAAAGGGAAAGGTTTCTATCCAGACCTATGATGTAAATCCTATTGGTTCTATCCAGACCAAAAGGGGAGAAGGTTCTATCCAGACCTATGAGTTAATGAGCTATCTATGACCCAAGGGTCAATAGAGAGACTTTCCTTTGGAAGGGAAAGGAGGAGGCAACTGAGATGAGAACTAAAGAGTTTCATCACTTGGGGAGGAGATACTTAACAAAGCAACAAACATTTAAGCAATAAGAATAAGGAATATGGTTACAACCAAGTAAGCATGCATATTACAATAAGCAAGGATTCAATTGGCACAAATGGTTACAACCAAGAATCAAATATCTTTACAAAGATGGAAGTAACAACCCAAGAGACATATTAACAAATATGAAAACAACAATCATACAAATAAGACACAACTTAAAATGATCATGTTATAAATTCAAATGTAACAACATTTAGGCATTGATGACAATCAAATACGCAAGGAATGTTCACAATGGTTAAGTTCAAGATTTAGGAAGAGAACAACAATTTCATGGCGACAACCAAAGGAAGGCAAACCTAACATGTTAACTAACACATAGGAAACACATACAAATAAATCTTACAAGATAAATTAAGCATGGTATGAAAGAAATTCAATCAAGACGTAAGGTAATGACCTAAGAATGAATCAACTAACAAGTAGGCAAAAAGGCATTGTAAATACAAACAATTTGAGATTTTATTCTATTAAATGAAAATAGACATTACAATGAGCAATTTGCAAAAAGAACGGGTTAAAAATAATGAAGAATGAACAAGTTATGAATTTTGAAGTTTCATTGATTTTATGAAAATAAAATAAACAAGTGATAAAAAGAAATGGCATGGGAAGGGATTGAACCCACGCCCTTGGGGTTCACAAACACAACACCTATCCACTAAGGCACAACACGCACGCATGAATGGAACGGCAAGAAGGAAGAAAATGATAAACAATGACAATTGAAAAATAAAAAGCCAAAAGAGTTGATCACCAAGGATCGAACTCAGGTCAGGCATGGCAAAGGGGATAAGGCGCGCAAGTGTCTACCATTGGGGTGGCTATACATCCAAGTATTAAGCCACCCCCATAAATAGATAAGCCTATCTATGATGGAAAATCTGGGCCAAAGACAAACCAACCAAACCAAATACGTGAAGGATCCAAACTTGATCAAAACAACTCCAAATTTCACAACATTTAAGCCTAACTTGATTGATTTTTGATGAGGATCATGATGGTCACAACCAAATTGTGAAATGATGTCTCAAATAAAAAACATGATTGAAAATGCATTGAGATCAAATGATTTGCATAATGGAAAACCAAGCCAGTTTTGAGTTCAATCACACCAAACAGGTATTGCACACAAGTCACAAATGTGATAACAGATAGATTATACACTTAGGGCTCAAACATAGACCAACACAATTGGGAATGGCTCATGAATTGCAAACATAGCATGAAAATGAAAGAAAACTGTCAAGGATGCAGATGAAAATGGTTCAAATCACACATACACATGGCCTACCAGTTTTTAAACATGTCAATTGATGCTCTTAAAGTTCACAAACCAAACATAAATGCTCAGGCAGAAGAAAGTAGCATGGCAACATATGACAGCATATTGGATGAATGAAACTTGTGAAAACAGTGAACTTGCTGCTTCCAAATAAACAAGAACAAAGGACTTTAAATCATGCACCAAGTGGTTAAAAAACTTAAACAGATAACAGTCACAACAATACATATGTGGCTGGTTCAAATGGTATAGAAGAGGCGAGGATAGATCAACAATAGCAACCAAACAGCAGCTCAAAACCAAAGGGCCCTGCTGCCTAGTTTTCAAACACAAGGGCAATCATAGATGCATACAGAACTTGATCAAAACAAAACAAGAAAAGCTCATGGCATCTCAACCAAACCAAATAACATGCAAAGAGGAACAGGAGGATAACAATCAAATGCCAAGACAAACACCAAACAGAACTGTCAACATGCCAAGCCATGTGAAATTGAAAGAAATGCAAGTTGAAAGCTAAATCATGGAATAAGCATAATCAGGTTGAACAGACTTCACACACAAACTCAAATCATGATATTAAGTGTTTCTACACTTCAAGGTTGGCCACAAACAAGATAAAAATGAAAGTGACTTGCTAGCTGCTCATTTAAGCATGAAAATGCATAATTGGAGACATAACATGATTGGACAAGATTGAGACAAAACAAACACCCTACACAAGTCTCAAATGCATCAATGAATGATTCTAACACTTAATAATGATCATGAAATGCACATAACACAAATTGGCTCTCAAGTTGCAATTGTAACACAATGGTAAGCAGGCTGTCAAGCAGAAAAGGCATAGCATTCACAAAGATGTTTGGTTCATGTACACATACAAATCCTAAACATGCTATCTAGAGGTCTAATGCTCATGGAATCACCTAAAACACAATCAAACAGCAAAGTGAAGTGTGTGCTGCAGCTGTGGCTTTTCAAAACAATTTTGGCAGCAAAATGATGAGGGTACAAGCTAGTGAATGGTCTCATGTAATAAGAATAGCACATACACATCATAAACATGGAAATAAATGAGTTCAAATTCAAACAACAATCATATTACAAACAGGACAGGATTTGGTATGGTGATGGCATATTTTGGCTTGAGAATGCAATTTGAAAGTGAAATCAGAAAACAAGTGGAAACAGATCATACAAGCAATATACACACCTCACAAACATAAGAATGAATGAGTTCAAACATAGAATTCAAGCACATTTCCAACAGAACAGAATATGATGTATTGATGCTTATGTAAAGAGCTGTTGTAAAACAAATTGGTGGTATAGCAGGGCCTTATAGCTAAGTCTCATGTTTTCAACATTTTAACAAGCTCAACTAGGCAAACAAGATCATATAAACACAAACCAATAGTTTAAAACACTTGAGACACAACATGGCAAGCACAAGCAGTTTAACACAAAACTCATGATAATGGTA
Source organism: Lathyrus sativus (assembly GCA_963859935.3). Classification (NCBI taxonomy): domain Eukaryota; kingdom Viridiplantae; phylum Streptophyta; class Magnoliopsida; order Fabales; family Fabaceae; genus Lathyrus; species Lathyrus sativus. The sequence goes on from OZ012737.1 coordinate 121,888,120, forward strand.
TAACAAATGTAGCATTTATCACAACAAGCCAACCTAGATTCAAACATGACTTAGGGGCAAGGGAAGCATCATGAAGCAACTAACAAGTTAATCAAACATCACCAGTAAACAAAGGCTGACAGATCTAGGGCAAGCACATCAACATTATCATGTTTGGATCCCTAAAGCTAATCTTGTAGACAAAACTCTCAAAACAAGTTGTACACAACATCAAAGTTCAATATGGGTAACATATCATCAACACATCATTCATGAATAACATACCTTAACAAAAGCAATATCATAGCCACAAAACATAAGCTCTTGACAAAGAACCAAAATGGGACAGCATGACTATATTTTCACAACAAGAAACTCAAAATTGCAAAACATGACAATGTATGAATAATGAGGAGATTGAGCATTACATACCTCTTGTAGACTTTCTTGAACAAGCTAAAAAGCTAAGAAACCCAAAGATCTTCTTCTTTGGCAAAGATTTTGAGCTTTCTTCCTCTTGAAGCAATAAACTATCTTTCAAGACAGTTTGAGTTATGAACTTCCTAGCTGGTTTTTGAGACTTTGGACAGTTAAAATATGATATATATGAGGTGTTGGGAGTGTTGAGGTGGTAGGAAAGGCCTTAAGTAAAGACTTGGCTTCCTAAGTGCATGAAAGTCAACATATGAAGGTATGAAGGTTGACTTTTAGATTAATGCGTTTTTTGATGAAAGTAATGGTTGGAATAGTTTCAAATGGCCATTTTAAGGGTGTATGGATGGTCATTGAAGTGTTTTGATGTTTGGAAAAAGAGCTAGCATGAAAAGTGGAAAATGGTATTTTTGTGATTTTTGAGAACTCAAGCAATCTCAAGCAAGGATAGGAATGAGATAGCTATGAGTTTCTTGTGTGTTCTTAATAGCTCTGGTGTGTGTTGTAACATAGAGAAAGGTATCTATTTATAGGGAGAGCAAAGGTGAGGGCAGGCTTGGCTTTTCCATATTTTGGAGGGAAATTATGAAGTTTTGAAATGAAATCTTGCCAAAATCTTGTGGCAGCTCTACACCTCCTTTCCTTGGGCAAATGCTGAGCAAAAATTAAGTGAGATGGGAGAGATGATATGACTGAAGTGGAGCTAGGAGGGGTAGGAGACTGCAGCTGCCCAATTTCTTTGAAAAAGTTTCTCTTTCATGGCCTTTAAATGATTATTTTAATGGCCACTTGCTCCAAGTTGCAACAGCCCATCAATTCTTCATTTCATCTGGTTTTTGCATCATCTAAGCTTCATAATATCAGAATAGAACATGATCCAATGGTTGAGGGTGGCCCAAGTTGATGAATTTTGAATTTTGGAAAATGTTGAAGTAGTGACTTCAAGTGTGGCATCCCCAACTTCCATGACCCATAACTTTCAGTTCACAAATGCTATTGAGGAGTTCTACCACATTTTAGAAAGCCCTCAAGTAGCTCTATAACTTTCATGTTTTTGAGATTTCCAACATCTACATGGAACTAGGTTGAAAAACCCCTCCAAGTTGCTGAAAAAACCTACTAAAAAGGCCAAATAACTTAGAATTTTTCTAAGTTATTTCCCTTCTTGAAATGAATTTGGTCATAACTCCAAATCTATGCCTTTTTTGATCATGGACCACTTTGGGACTTTTTTAGGACTTGTTAAGAGCTTTCCAATGAGCTTATAACCACTTCATTTGGATGTGTGGTTGAGGAGGTATGGTCTTGCCCCTTTCAAAACCCGAATTCTCGATTTTTGCAATTACTTCCTAACCCTTGATCCAATGGTCATGAAATTTTATGGGAAGGTGTATTATGACATAAGGAACATTTTTTATTCACATCTTGAAGTCAAATTCCTTATTGTTGACGAGTTGACTTTTCGGTCAACCGTACGATCGATCGATAACTATCAGACCGTCTGTTCATGTTCCGGGTATTCTGAGGCCTTGAAACTCTTTGGATAGATTTTAATAAGCCATAGGAACTTAATGGACCATGATCCCATCATTGAAACTACGGTTGACGTTTCCTAATCAAAAACCCTAATCGGGTGCCTTGAACTGCACTGTTCTCAATTCTTTGGTGACAACCTCAAATTGGATTCATACTTGACCCAATGTAGTATTCGTGATGATGTGGAGACCTATTTCATGGAGAACCAATCTAATACGTTGACTGATTAACCGTCGAAACCTCGATTCTCGGCTGTACGGAACCCTAATTCATCTGCAGCTTGACAAAGATAAACTCTGAAATGGGTTAAGGTTAGTTAATCAAATGAATATGATCCTAAAATGATGATGAGGATCTAAGGGGTCAAAATTTGGGGTGCAACACTTATGCAAAAGGAAAAAGGGAGGTCGGATTTCAGGTTACGACAACTACCCCTATTTAATCTTCTTGGTCTTGAATGTTTGAATTGCACCAACTTTTCGATTATTTGAGGTGGAGGGAGATTAAATGAAAGAGTAGCTCAAAAGATTTGGCCGACGACAACTGATGGGGGAAAAAGGTAAATATTTGCTCAGGATCAAGGTTTGGCTGAGACCCGGTGGGGAGATAAATCAGTAAAAGGGAAGTATGCTATGATGCATATGTTATGATGTTCAACATGATGCTTGATATCATGTTATGCAGCAGCAAAGGTTGAGATGCAGTTTTTCCGGCAAACAGAGATTGTAGAAAAACGAACTCGACATCCTCAGCTGGGGGACTCGACGATGTTGATGGTGAAAGATCTCAGACTTCCAAACTATCACCAACACCACTTCTAGAGAGAAAGGAACTTTTTAACCATAGTTGACCCTGGCTAGAGAATGAAGGAATCATGGCTGATCTTTAACTAACTAACTAACTCTTCTTGGGGAAGAATAAAGTCAAGATTATCAAAATAAAACAAAGCGGCATCACTGCTGAGGAATGACAACCTCGATCTGTTGGGTTGTTGCGATCAATTCTGCCTCTACTGGGGAAAAGCAAACAAGTCTCTGCTTGGGGACTACGGCTCTTCTAATGAAATGAAAGATAAATCGTTCCCCAAAACAAAATTGATGTCTGTTGGTGAAATTTTGGCTCTGTTGGGGAGAGGAAAGGTACAAAAATCTTCCAAAGAACCAGACCGATACTTGTTGGGAAAAAGAAACGCAGTTAGCATTTCTAACCCATCATGATATTGTTCACCGGGTATCATGTTTATAAAGGCAAACTACCAATCTTCCTTTGATAATTCCCGGTAAAACACATAATGCTTTCCTCGTTGATTTTAGCCTTTATGTTTCGCAACTCTTTATAGCATTATGTGATCACAAATAATTGTTCAATTTGCAAAAAAAAATGCTAAAAAGAGACAAATGAGAAATCAGAGGATGAAACTTTTATTGAATGTAAAAAAATTTTGTACATAAGATGTGTACAAGGATGTAAAAATCCTTGATGAGGAAATTTACAATATAAATTGAAAAACAAAGTAAATTGCAATGGGAAATTTGAATTCGCATTGATTACAACATTGGCTACCATCCCCTGCAAGTTTGGGTTCCAACACTGTGCGTGTGTTGATGATGATTTGACTAATCATTTCTCATCTGAAGTCTAGCCATGACGAAGATAGGCTCAGGTGTTCACAGTCAAATTCCTTTATCCTTAATTTTTTTCCTAGACATTTCTATTGTTTTTTGTCCACCGGGATACCCATTTTCGCCTAAGTCGCCCTTTCGGGTTTTCAATTTAGCGGGTTATTATTGTTTTTTTCTTTGTCCCTAACTTTTGCATGGACATTTCTTTTTTTCTCCCATCGGGACGTCCGTTTTAGCTTAGATTTCCCTTGCGGATGTCAATCTAGCGGGCTTTTTATTCACCATTTTTAGGCATAATTTTTTTTACTGTATCAGAGTTCACGGGATGTGGCAACTCCTCCCCATCCATGATGGTGAGGATCAGGGCTCTGCCCGAGAAGGCTTTCTTGACAACAAACAATCCTTCGTAATTGGGAGTCCACTTGTCGCGTGGATCTGAATTAATAGGAGAGTACCTATTGAGCACGAGTTTGCTTGCTTGGAACACTCAAGGAAGAACTTTCTTGTCAAAAGCTCGCTTGAGACGTCTCTGATATAATTGACCGTGGCTAACGGCTACCAGGCGCTTCTCTTCGATGAAATTCAGCTGGTTGTATCTGGATTGAACCCATTTAGATTCTTCATGATCAACTTCCATGATGACCCTGAGAGAATGAATTTCGACTTCGACGGGTAGAACAACCTCCATACCATATACAAGCGAATACAAAGTTGCCCTAGTAGAAGTGCAAACTTAAGTTCTGTAGCTATGTAGTGCGAAGGGAACCATTTCATGCCAATCCTTGTAAGTCTTGACCATCTTCTGGACAATCCTCTTAATGTCTTTGTTTGCTGCTTCGACAACGCCATTCATCTTGGGCCGATATGGTGAAGAGTTGTGGTGCTCGATCTTAAATTCTTGACACAAATCTTGCATCATCATGTTGTTCATATTGCTTGCATTGTTAGTGATAATGTTTCTAGGAATACCGTTGCGACATATTATCTCTTTCTTGATAAATCTGGAAACCACTTGGCGTGTAACACTTGCATATGAAGCAGTTTCAACCCACTTGGTGAAATAATCGATAGCAACTAGAATGAAGAGATGATCGTTGGAAGCTTTTGTTAGAACACAGATTGGTTCTTAATAATAACTCTTTGTTTTGATGATAACTGTTAGGAAATTTATATTTAAGAATTATATACTCTAAAATTTGTTTGAGAGTGTTACTGCAGATTGAATTGAAATTAACTCTCTAGAAGCAAATCTGTTTTGGATACAAGAAGTTATCCTGACTCTGAAGCGCCAGATGCATCTTACAGAAGAATCTGATTGCTCCTTATAGAAGATCTTGAGCGTAGTCTCCAGAAGGATCTGAAGCAAAGAGCTCCAGAACATTCTGAGTCAGAAGCATCTGAAGATAATCAGAAGCATCTAAAGTTGAAGCATCTGAAGCATAGAAGAATATTTATTGAAGAGTTTCTCAAAGCATTAATCTACAGAAGTTTCTGAAAGTACCTACGCTGCCAAGTACTGAAGCTCTGTGTCAAATATGCTCTGATGATCAACACGCTGAAAGCACACATGCTGCAGAAGACTCTGATATAGCATAGTTCTGAATTTCATTAGAAGACTCTGATCCATTCAGATTCTGAAGAACTTGCTGAAAACTGAAGAAGTAATATTAAAGAATATATCCGTTGGAGTTATTCAACGTCTCTTTCCTCATTTGTGCTAGACACACTTACACAGACAAAAAGGATTTTTCTGTGCCATCTACTTCTAGGAAAGGTCACTTGATGTGAAGACAAAAAGGCTCAGACCTTTTGGGACTCTATTTTCAACGCTCAGCTTACTTGGATCAGCTGCCTATAAAAGGAGAACTTCACCACATTCTTCAGTTACACAATTTGCTGAAAAGAAATCATATTATTCTAAGCTCTCATTATTTTCATATTCTTCTTAGAATCTTATTGTACTTAAACTTAAGAGAAAAATCACTGTTGTGATAAAAGCTTTATAGAAGCATTAAAACTCTTGTATTTAATTTACATTGATTGTAAAGGTTATTTCTTAAGAGGATTCAGTTGGAATCAGTAGCTCTTGAGAAGACTAAGAACTGTTGTTCTTAGGTGTTACTATTGTAATCAGTTTGATTTAATAGTGGATTAAGTCCTTGTTGAGAAAGGCAAATCACTCTAGGAAGGGTGGACTGGAGTAGTTGTTTTATACCAACCAGGATAAAAATAATTGTGTGATTATTTTCAAGTCTTAATTTATCATACTTATTCAACCCCCCTTCTAAGTATTATCTCACCTTCAGTTGGCATCAGAGCTCCGGTTCTGAGTGTGCTACCACTTAACAGTGTCAGTAAAGATCCAGAGAGAGATACTTTGATATATATATATATATTTATTTGTTATCATGGCTGATAATTCAATGTCCAATATTAACAATAAATATGAAGAGAGGGATAGGATCAGCACCAAACCCCCAATGTTTGATGGGGAGAAATTTGACTACTGGAAAGACAGAATTGAGAGTTTTTTCCTAGGATATGATGCTGATCTATGGGATCTTGTCATAGATGGATATGTACATCCCACAGATGGGGATGGAAAAAAGATTGACAGAAAATCTATGACAGATGCTCAGAAGAAAGACTTCAGAAATCACCATAAAGCCAGGACTATATTACTGAATGCTATTTCACATACAGAGTATGAGAAAATTACAAACAGGGAGACTGCTTTTGATATGTTTGAATCCCTAAAAATGACACATGAGGGAAATTCTCAAGTTAAGGAGACAAAAGCTCTGGCTCTGATCCAGAAGTATGAGGCTTTCAAAATGGAAGACTCTGAATCTGTTGAAGCCATGTTCTCCAGATTTCAGATACTCACTGTTGGGCTAAAAGTTCTGGACAAGGGATATTCTACATCAGATCATGTAAAGAAAATCATCAGAAGTCTGCCTATCAGATGGAGACCAATGGTGACTGCCCTGAAGATGGCCAAAGATCTGAACAAGATCTCTCTAGAAGAACTCATCAGCTCACTAAGGAGCCATGAGATTGAGCTTGAGGAGGATGAACCTCAGAAGAAAGAAAAAGGTAAATATGTTGCATTAAAATCTAACAAAACTGCTAAAGCTTTGCAGGTCATTCAAGAAAGCTCTGAAGAATCTTCTTCTGAAGAAGAAGATGAGTTATCCATGCTGTCCAGAAGGATTAACAAACTCTGGAAGCACAAGGGAAAGAAGTTTAACAACTTCAGAAGATCTGACAACAGAAAGGAATCTTCTAGTCACAAAAGATCTGCCAAGAAAGAAGTTGTGTGCTATGAGTGCAAAGAACCTGGGCATTACAAGAATGACTGCCCCAAACTTCTGAAAGAAAAACCCAAGAAGAAGTTTAACAAAAAGAAGAAGGTTCTGATGGCAACATGGGATGACTCAGATGAATGTGAATCATCTTCTGAATCAGAAGAAGAATGTGCAAATGTTGCACTAATGGCCAGTACAGAGGATCAAGAGGAAGGTACCTCAGGATATGAATCAGAATCTGAATCTGATGATGATGCAGAAGAGGTAATGGCTAAACTTACCAAAGAAGAACTCATTAAAGTTTTAACAGAAGTTCTTAAAAGTTATAATAACATCAAACTCAAATACAAGAAGCTGAAAAGCAATCTTGAATCTGAGATTGATCTTCTGAAAATAGAACTTGTTGAGCAAAAAGAAATAAATTTGAAAATCAAAAATGACTTTGAAAGAACTCAACAAGAATCTGAATCTGAGACTAAGTCATGTGAAAATATTTTAGAAAAATATGACTCTAGTTTTCAGAGATTTCTCACTAAGAGCATAGACAGAAGCAAGATGGCTTCCATGATCTATGGTGTTAGTGGAAACAACAGAAGAGGCATTGGATATGAATCTTCATCTGGAAGCAATCCAAAACCTGTTGACAAACTTTTCATCAGGAAGACACCTCTGTATTCTCAATTCAAATTTGGTCACTTGAATGACATTAAACACACAAGCTCTGAGAAGAGTACTTATGTGTTTAAACCCAAGGCAAGTCAGAATAAACATTATGTTGTAAAACAGAAGTTTAGACAAACCTGCAAACCAACTAACCCCAAAGGACCCAAGAAGATCTGGGTACCTAAAAACAAAATAATTCCTGTTGCAGATGTTCTTAGCAGCAAGGTCAGGACACCAATCATGGTACCTGGACTCTGGATGCTCACGACACATGACAGGAGAAAAGTCTATGTTCCAAAGCCTGGAACTTAGATCTGGAGGTGACGTGAAGTTTGGAGGGAACCAGAAGGGCAAGATCATTGGATCTGGCACTATTGGAAATGGTAAACTTCCCTCTATTACTAATGTTTTACTTGTTGAAGGGTTAAAGCATAACTTATTGTCCATAAGTCAATTATGTGACAATGGTTATGATATTACCTTTAATAAAAAATGTTGTAAAGCTATTAGTCAGAAGGATGGCTCTATCCTATTTAGTGGTAAGAGGAAAAACAACAGTTATAAAATAAATCTTTCAGAACTTAAAGTTCAAAATGTTAAATGCCTCTTGTCTGTTAATGAAGAGCAATGGGTCTGGCACAGAAGATTGGGCCATATTAATATGAGACGTATATCTCAGATTAATAAACTTAATCTTGTCAGAGGACTCCCTAATCTGAAGTTCACTTCAGATGCTCTTTGTGAAGCATGCCAGAAAGGGAAGTTTTCAAAAACATCTTTCAAACCAAAAAATGTTGTTTCTACTTCTAAACCATTAGAACTACTTCATATTGATCTGTTTGGACCAGTGAAAACTGCATCCATCAGAGGCAAGAAGTATGGATTGGTCATTGTTGATGACTTTAGCAGATGGACATGGGTAAAGTTCTTAAAACACAAGGATGAGTCACATTCTGTGTTCTTTGACTTCTGCAAGCAAGTCCAGAATGAAAAGAATTTCAAAATTATAAAAGTCAGTAGTGATCATGGTGGTGAATTTGAAAATAAATATTTTGAAAAATATTTTTCTGAAAATGGCATTGCTCATGATTTTTCCTATCCTAGAACTCCACAACAGAATGGGGTTGTAGAAAGAAAAAACAGAACTTTGCAAGAAATGGCCAGAACCATGATCAATGAGACAAATCTGGCAAAACATTGTTGGGCAGAAGCAATCAATACAGCATGCTACATTCAGAATAGAGTGTCTGTTAGACCTCTTCTGAAGAAGACTCCTTATGAATTGTGGAAGAACAAAAAGCCCAACATTTCATATTTTCATCCTTTTGGATGTATTTGTTATATGTTAAACACTAAGGAAAATCTGAGCAAGTTTGATTCCAAAGCACAGAAGTGTTTCATGCTTGGATATTCTGAACGCTCTAAAGGCTACAGAGTATACAACACTGAGACACAGATTGTGGAAGAATCCATTCATGTCAGATTTGATGATAAGCTTGGCTCTGAAAAGCCAAAGCAGGTTGATAACTCTGCAGTTAGGGAAGTAGTCTTTATTGACTCTGAAGTTTCGAGAAGCAGACAAACTTCAAGTGAAGGAACCAGACGCAACTCCAAATGCTACTCCCTTAACTTCTCAGATGAATAATCTAAATATTTCTGAAGAGTCAACTATCAGAGGATCATCATCCAGAATTAAAGCTTCTCATCCAGAGGATGTCATTATTGGAAAGAAGGATGATCCCATCAGAACAAGATCCTTTCTAAGATCATCTAAAGCATCACTATTTGGACTAGTGTCAGAAATTGAACCATCTTCTGTAGAAGAAGCTCTGCATGACAATGATTGGATTATTGCCATGCAAGAAGAGCTAAATCAATTCAGCAGAAATGATGTATGGGATCTAGTTCAAAGACCTCAAGGATTCAATATTATTGGTACAAAATGGGTCTTTAGAAATAAGCTAAATGAGAAAGGAGAAGTTGAGAGGAATAAGGCAAGGCTAGTTGCTCAAGGGTACAGTCAGCAAGAAGGTATTGATTACACTGAGACATATGCTCCAGTGGCAAGGTTAGAATCTATACGCCTTCTTATTTCCTTTGCTGCACAAAATAACATCACTCTGTATCAGATGGATGTTAAAAGTGCCTTTCTTAATGGTATTATAGAAGAAGAAGTTTATGTCCACCAACCTCCTGGTTTTGAAAATGAAAAATTTCCAGATCATGTTTTCAAATTAAAGAAATCTCTATATGGATTAAAACAAGCTCCCAGAGCTTGGTATGAGAGATTGAGTAATTTTCTTTTGGAGAAGAATTTCATCAGAGGCAAAGTGGATACAACTTTATTCTGTAAAACAATTAAGAAAGATCTTCTAATTTGCCAAATTTATGTAGATGATATTATTTTTGGATCAACAAATATTATGCTTGGAAAGGAGTTTGCTACATGTATGCAGGCAGAATTTGAAATGAGCATGATGGGAGAACTCAGATTCTTTTTAGGAATCCAAGTTAATCAAACTCCAGAGTGCACCTACATACATCAGACAAAGTATGTTAAAGAACTTCTGAAGAAATTCAACATGTCTGACAGCAAGCTGGCAAAGACTCCAATGCATCCTACTAGCTCACTTGGCAAAGAAGAGGTAAGTAAGAAAGTAGACCAGAAGCTCTACAGAGGTATGATTGACTCTCTTCTTTATCTTACTGCTTCTAGACCTGACGTATTGTTCAGTGTTTGTCTGTGTGCTAGATTCCAATCAGATCCTAGAGAATCACACTTGACAGCTGTCAAGAGGATTCTAAGGTATCTAAAAGGTACTTCTAATGTGGGTTTGTGTTACAGAAAATCTGATGATTTCAAATTAGTTGGATTCTGTGATGCTGACTATGCTGGAGACAGAGTGGAAAGAAAAAGAACTTCTGGAAGTTGTCAATTTCTAGGAAGAAATCTAATCTCTTGGTACAGCAAGAAGCAACCCACAATTTCACTTTCAACCACAGAGGCTGAATACATTGCTGCTGCTGGATGTAGCACGCAGATGCTCTGGATGAAAAGTCAACTAGAAGATTATCAAATTTTTGAGAGTAACATTTCTATCTTTTGTGATAATACTTCTGCTATATGTTTGTCCAAGAATCCCATTTTACATTCTAAGGCAAAACATATAGAAATTAAGCATCATTTCATCAGAGACTATATTCAGAAGGGAATCATAAACTTAGCCTTTGTTGATACAGATCATCAATGGGAAGATATTTTTACAAAACCCCTTGTTGAAGATAGATTCAATTTTATTCTGAAAAATATTGGTATGGACTTTTGTCCAGAATGATATTTATCAGAAGCAAATTGTCACAGATGCAAAAATGCTTAATTCATCTGAAGTATTTCTTCTGTTTATTTATTCTATTATGATTAATATTTCTGATGTGAAACTCTGAACTAACCATCTTTAGAAGATCTGAACGTTGGCTAACTTTTCATTTCTTGAGAGAATTCAGAACAACATGCAAGTAAACACGTGTCACACAAAATCTGAAGAGGTGGCGTGTACATAACTGAAGAGACGTTTGAGGTGAAATTTGAATAGTAAAAATCTTGGTTTTCCCCCCAATTTGTCAGAAGCATTTATTGTTTGAAATGATTTTATTCTTCTTCATTTAATGCTTGCTCAAACGTGCGTTTTTTCTGACTTTTGATGTGCCTAAGTGTTTAGTATAAATACTTGTTGTGTATTCACTTTCACACTTTTCACTCTCAAAATTTACATGCGTTTTCATCTCTTGTTCTCTCTGCATAAAAACTCAAAACCTAAGTGTTTGAAAAAGCATTCTTCAATGGTGTCTTCTTCATCAACAACTGCTCAGTTCCAATCTACAATGGCTGCTGTGACTTCAGATAACTTAGGTGCTGCTCCATACTCTCCTCCCAAGAGAACACTTCTAACACCTGTTGATAAACTAGAAGTGTTGTGTGAATCTATGGTTGAATTTGATTCTCTGGAGGATAATGGGTTTGATTTTCGCTCCATTGTCAAGGATGGGTGAAATACTTTGATAGGTTGTTTGGACCAGTTTACCCTCTACTTGTGAAGGAATTCTGGATTCATGCATCTGTTTATCCCAAGTTTATTTTATCATCTGTGCTGGGAAAAGAGATTATCATCACAGAGGATCTGATAAGAAGATTGATTGGTTATGAAGAAACAGATGGTGTTTCCCACTTGCCAGCTGGGCGTGTGGATATGGAAGAGGTTTATGAGGAAGTTATGACTGCTGGACAAGCTTCTAACAGATTCAAAGATCTGAAGCCTGATTACAAGATTTGGGCCAAGATCTTCATGGGATGCATACATCACAGGAAGTCAACCAATTCCCCAGATTATGTCAACAATGAACAGATCTATTTTATGTACTGCCTTAGTCAGAGCAACAAGGTAGATCTTCCTTACATTCTGTTCATGCATCTGTGTAATCACATCAATGCATCTAGAGAATCTGTAAAAGAAAAAGGCCAGAAGATCAGGACTTGGATCCCTTTTGGAAGGTTGATCTCAGATCTTCTCACTGAAAATGGTTTAGTGGCTGCTCTGTATGATGCTGGGGTTACAGAGGAATTAGAGTTTATTATGGGAAAGCCTCTGAATGCTAAAAGTCTTCTGAGACTCAAGATTATAGATGAACTCACTACTGCTCCAAAGAGGCTGAATATGTCTGATTTGAATAAGAGGGTTCCAGTATCTGAATTTCCTCTATTCTTTGCTGAAGAACCCAGACATATAGTACTGATGTATATAGAGGAATGCAAGAGGGAAAGAATACCTGTTCCAGCTAATGTGTTTCAGCTTGTCAAACAACCACTACCAGATGCAGGAGAAGAAGAAGAAGTACCACTTCAGAGGAAAAGGACTCAGCCTGAAGAAGAATCTGAACCTGTCCAGAAGAAGGCTAAGATTGATGAGAAGCCCAAGAATCTATTAAAGAGAAAGGATTCTGAAGAAGTTGCCTCTGCATCTGCCAACAGGATTAAAGTAAAAGGTACTAAGACTCCTGTTATTTCTAAAAATGTTGTTATTAATGATTCAACTATTAAGTCTGTTCCAAAACCACCTATTACTCAAACAACTTCTGTTGCTGCCCCCAGTTCTGTCTCACCTCAAAAACAAAACACTACTTCTGTATCAAAAACATCTCAACCCAAAATACACATCAAACACTTTATTCCACGTCCATCACCATCAGATTCACAACCAACAGAACCACAACCATCAGAACCACAGTCATCAAAACAACAACAACCTTCTGATAAACAAAACTCTGATCAACCACAAACTTCTGAACATCCAAAAAACCAAACCACAGAAGTTCAACCAGAAAAAGACTCTGTCATACCATCATCAAACATTCCATCCTCTGAACCTGTTGCACCTGTTACTTCTGAATCCACAAAAGTAACTTCTGCTCCTGTTTCATCAGAACCACCATCCAAACAATCTGATACTCCTTCAGAACCTACTCATATCCCTGAGACAGAAGTTCTTGATATCACTCCATTAAAAACAGTGTTTCAAGTCTCTTCTACCTCTTGTACACCTACAACATCCTCCAATTCATCTGAATCAGATATCCATCCAGATTTTCTTGTCTCTCCATCCAAATACTCTGATATGAACCAACCTGAACCTGAACCTGAACCTGCATCAACCATACCTGCTAAAACTCCCATTCCAGATCCTTTGCCTCCACCTGCACCATCATCTGAGATGATTGTTCCCACTTCCAATCCATCATCATCTGGTATATCTTGTGCCCAAGTGTCTTCTCTTTATCATAATCTATCTTATGGTTTTAAACTGAAAGATTTTTATGATAGAGTTGAACCTTCTGAACCCCTGAACCCTCTGAAACCAAAACACAGACAGGCCCTTCCATCTATGATCCTTTCATATATACAATCAATGAACAATGAAGGATCCTTAGCAACTATATCTGCTACATCTGGTAAAGTTGTTGTTTCAGCTCTGCAAACTGCATCTGATAACACAGTTGCATCTGATAAACCATCAACCTCTGCTTTCATACCATACTCTAATGAACCCTTTGATGATGTTTGCCCACGCACAAGACCAAAACCTAATCTGCTTAATGCTTTAAACAGATCCTTACCTCAAAAACCAGAAATTCCTTTCATTCCATATTATCCCCCTCCTCTGATCTCCATCCAAAAATCACTACTACCACCAACTCCCAAACCTAAACATATGACTCTGGAAACCTTGCTTAAACCACCACCCAGACTTAATATTGATCATTTATTTCAAACATTTTTGCAAGAAATACAGATGTCCTTAGGTACTGTTCAGAAGAGATGCTCTGAAACTATGGATGCAAATGAAACTGACATCATCTGGAAAGGATTCATCAATAGATTCAACACTGTAGCTTCCAATCTGAAGAACGTCTGTTCTAATGATGCAAAGCTCAGAGCTGAAAGAACTCAATTCTAGATTGTCAACAAAACTGAACCTCTGCTTTGTTTGGATGCTCCTCCTCCTCCATCAGAACCAACTGCCAATGCATTGACTATGACTCTGGTAGAACCCTCTTCAGGATCTCCAGAACCTATGGCAATTGACTCTGTTCAGCCTGCAGAACCTCCACCTTCTTCATCAGAGATAAAGACAGAACATCCAGACTTTGGAGACAAGATTGCTGCTCTGGAGGCTGGTCAGTCTGAAATAAAATCTTGGATGGCAAAGCAAGATTAGAAATCTGAAGATATGACATAATGTATGTCAAAACAAGATGAGAAGAATGAGACAATGACTAAGTGGATGTCAAAGCAAGAGCAATCATCATCTGAGATTACAGACCTATTGAAGATGCTTTTGTCAAAACATTCTTAGATTTTTTTTCTAACGTTTGTGCATCTGTTGTTTTGCATCTGAATTTTATTGTTATATCTTCTGATGTTTACCTATGTACTCTTGCTCTGTTATTTTGAATGAATCAGTTTCTCTCCATTGAATTATCTATTTATTATTCCTTTTATTTGTCTTTTTTAAAAGTTTTTACTTTTTGCTTATGACAAAAAAGGGGGAGAAAATAAAGATCTGAACTGTTTAATATAACTTCACTAGAATGAATCTTCAAACATATCTATTCTATCTAATATTTAAATTGACTATTTCAGAACATTTGATAAGAACACTCTATAAAAGAATCTCTGAGTCTCTCAGATCAATTGCTTTTCTATCAAACTTTGAATCTTATATCTGCAAGATATTCTGACCCTAAATTGTTATAAGAACAAACAAGATCTAACTCTGAAGATCACTCAAGATAAAAGGGAAGTTTCTATTCCTTTTTCATAATTAGCTCAGGGGGAGTTATAATTCTTTATGTTCAGTTAAATAAAATTTCTGATACTTTTTGTCATCATCAAAAAGGGGGATATTGTTAGAACACAGATTGATTCTTAATAATAACTCTTTGTTTTGATGATAACTGTTAGGAAATTTATATTTAATAATTATATACTCTAAAATTTGTTTGAGAGTGTTACTGCAGATTGAATTGAAATTAACTCTCTAGAAGAAAATCTGTTTTGGATGCAAGAAGTTATCCTGACTCTGAAGCGCCAGATGCATCTTACAGAAGAATCTGATTGCTCCTTACAGAAGATCTTGAGTGTAGTCTCCAGAAGGATCTGAAGCAAAGAGCTCCAGAACATTCTGAGTCAGAAGCATCTGAAGATAATCAGAAGCATCTGAAGCTGAAGCATCTGAAGCATAGAAGAATATTTATTGAAGAGTTTCTCAAAGCATTAATCTACAGAAGTTTCTGAAAGTACCTACGCTGCCAAGTACTGAAGCTCTGTGTCAAATATGCTCTGATGATCAACACGCTGAAAGCACACATGCTGCAGAAGACTCTGATATAGCATAGTTCTGAATTTCATTAGAAGACTCTGATCCATTCAGATTCTGAAGAACTTGCTGAAAACTGAAGAAGTAATATTAAAGAATATATCCGTTGGAGTTATTCAACGTCTCTTTCCTCATTTATGCTAGACACACTTACACAGGCAAAAAGGATTTTTCTGTGCCATCTACTTCTAGGAAAGGTCACTTGATGTGAAGACAAAAAGGCTCAGACCTTTTGGGACTCTCTTTTCAACGCTCAGCTTACTTGGATCAGCTGCCTATAAAAGGAGAACTTCACCACATTCTTCAGTTACACAATTTGCTGAAAAGAAATCATATTATTCTAAGCTCTCATTATTTTCATATTCTTCTTAGAATCTTATTGTACTTAAACTTAAGAGAAAAATCACTGTTGTGATAAAAGCTTTATAGAAGCATTAAAACTCTTGTATTTAATTTACATTGATTGTAAAGGTTATTCCTTAAGAGGATTCAGTTGGAATCAGTAGCTCTTGAGAAGACTAAGAACTGTTGTTCTTAGGTGTTACTATTGTAATCAGTTTGATTTAATAGTGGATTAAGTCCTTGTTGAGAAAGACAAATCACTCTAGGAAGGGTGGACTGGAGTAGTTGTTTTAAACGAACCAGGATAAAAATAATTGTGTGATTATTTTCAAGTCTTAATTTATCATACTTATTAAACCCCCCCTTCTAAGTATTATCTCACCTTCAGCTTTCGGCTCTATCATTCCAATCATATCAATACCCCACATAGAGAAGCGCCAAGGAGAAGTCAGAACATTCAATGGAGTTGGTGGCACATGGATCTTGTCACCGTAGATTTGACACTTGTGACATCTTTTGGCAAAGTTATAACAATCTACCTCCATTGTTGTCCAATAATACCTAGCTCGAATGATATTTTTAGCCATAGCAATACCTTTGGCATGTACACCCTCACAACCTTCATGTATGGACCTTATGATTGTGTCTGCTTCGTGTCTATCCACGCATCTGAGTAACATAGAATCATAATTCCTCTTGTACAGTACACCACCACTCAAGAAAAACTTGGCACATAGCTGTATGAGAGCTTTCTCTTCAGTGATAGTAATACCCTCGAGATATTCCTATTTTTACAAATATCTTTTTATGTCGTAGAACCAAGGCTTATCATCAGACTCATCCTCGATTGCTAAACAGTGTGTTGGTTCATTCAAATGATCAATGCGAATAGAAGTAGCTTTATTCTTCCACTTGACTTTGAACATGGATGTCAGGGTTGCAAGAGCATCAACTAGTTGAATTTCTTCCTTGGGGATATGATGAAAAGAGATTTCATCAAAGTAGGAAATCAATTCTGCGATGTGTTTTTGGTACGGAACCAGCTTGGAATCCCGAGTTACAAAGTTCCCTCTGACTAGGCCAATCATCAGGATAGAATCTCCGTAGACCTCAAGAATCTTGATTCTCATGTCATTTGTTGCTTCAATACTGTAGATACATGCTTCGTACTCAGCCATATTGTTGGTGCATTCAAAGCATAATCTAGCAGTGAAGGGAAGATGAAAACCTATCAGAGAGATGAGGATAGCACCAATTCCACGATCTTTAGCATTGGCAGCACCATCAAATACAAGCGTCTGTCGCGCCCCTGGTTCTTGTACTATATCAGGTTCTGGAGTCTCATAATCTCTGATGAACAGAACATCCTCATCGCAAAAGTCAAACTTCATTTGTTGATAACCTTCTATAGGCCGATGAGCAATGTTGTCAAACAAGACGCTCCCTTGTATTGCTTTCTGGGTAACATGTTGGATATTATAGTCAGTCAACAACATTTTCCACCAGGCAATTTGTCTAGAGACAGCAAGCTTTTCCAAAATGTACTTTATCGGACCCATCTTGGATATCAATAAAGTAGTATGGAAAATCATGTATTGTCTCAGGCCGAGCAGCCCAAGTCAGAGCACAATAAGTTTTCTCCAAAAGTGAGTATCTGGTCTCACAATCATTTAACTTCTTCCTCAAATAGTAAATTGCATGTTCTTTTCTGCCAGTGTCATCATGCTAACCTAATACACATCCCATAGAATCATCAAGAACAGTGAGATACATGATTAAAGGCTTACCAAGAACTGGAGGTACTAAGATCGGTGGTTCTTGCAAATATTTTTTTATCTTGTCAAAAGCTTCTTGACAATCATTGATCCATTCAACCGATTGATTTTTTCTTAGTAATTTGAAAATTGGTTCGCAGGTAGCCGTCAAATGAGAAATGAATCTGGAAATGTAATTAAGTCGGCCCAGAAAGACACAGACTTCTTTTTCTGTTTTAGGAGGCGGCATGTTCTGAATTTCCCGAACCTTGTCAAGATCAACTTCGATGCCTTTCTAACTTACAATAAAACCTAACATTTTTCTAGATCGAACTCCGAAGGTGCACTTTGCTGAATTCAACCGTAGTATGAAATTTTGGAGTCTGTCAAACAACTTCATCAGATGGTCCAGGTGATCATTTTCGTTTCTAGATTTGGCAATCATATCGTCTACGTAAACCTCAATCACTTTATGGATCATGTTGTGAAAGAGGGTTGTCATGGCAAGTTGGTATGTTGCCCCTACGTTTTTCAAACCAAATGGCATGACTTTGTAGCAATATGTACCCCAAGGCGTGATGAAAGTAGTCTTCTCCATATCGGCTGGGGACATTTTGATTTATTGATATCCTGAGAAACTGTCTATGAATGAAAATATAGAGAACTGCATTGTGTTGTCTACCAAAACATCAACATGAGGCAGAGGAAAATTATCTTTCGGGCTCTCCTTATTAAGATCTCTATAGTCCACACACATTCATACCTTCCTATCTTTCTTTGGAACCGGGACGATGTTGGCAATCCATTCAGGATACTCAGAAGTGGCTAGGAACCCAGCGTCAAACTACTTATTTACCTCTTCATAGATTTTAAGTGCCATGTCGGGTCTGATCCTTCTAATTTTCTACTTGACAGGAGGACTATCAGGCTTGAGTGGCAAATGATGTTCAACAATATTGGTATCCAACCTAGGCATATCTTGATATGACCAGGAGAAAATATCAACATACTCTTTCAATAGCTTAACAAACTCGGAGTGTACATGCTTAGCGAGGGATGCCCCAATCTTGACTTCTCTCCTAACTTCATCAGTACCAAGATTAATAACTTCCACTGGCTCTTTATGTGGCTGAATCTCTTTCTGCTCGTTCTTAAGGAGCCTTGCTAGTTCAGCTGGTAATTCACAATCTTCCTCGCCATCTTCTTCGGCTTGGTTAATTGGAATCCCAAAAATACAACCGATGTTTACCAAGTTGTTATCAATGTAATTATTTGTTCTTCATGTTTAGAATGAACCTATTTGAAAAGGTGAAAAAATAAAAGAAACTTTTGTCATTTATTTTTTTTTGTGTGGAAAAGTAAAATAATGAAAGAAATAACAGCGTGATTTGAGTGCAAAAAAACTTTGATTCACAACCAATCTTTGATTTATTCGAAGGAAAAGGTCAAATGAAGGAAAACCTAATTTTTGCATCGTAAAAAATACGGGGAGAGACCTAGGTAAGGGGTTGGTTAAGCTTAGGGAAGGTATTAGCACCCTAAACTTCTGTCGTACTCTACAGGAACCTTTTGTTTAAATTTACTATTTGCTTTAATTATTTGCTTGAAGGTATACGCTAAGGGTTAAAGGTGAAAGAGAGACCTAAGGGTTAGTCCTAAGTTTACTCGCCAAGATTCGCATCTTGTGCCTACGTATCCTGGGTAGGGAATGGAATCAGAGTAATCGTAGTTCCCCTCGAAAGGGAGGTTAGAAACTTCTTGACTGTGGTCAAGGTTTCAATGGGGAATAAACGTATCTTAAGGACACGCTTACGTGGAGTCTTAAAACTCCTATTTCTACGTTGAATTTGTTAATTGAAATGAGGGTTAAATTAGGGTTGACTAAATGTTCAAAGGTAAGGCTATTAACTCGGCGGTCAAACAGTTTAGACCTAATCCTTCGGAAGGAGATAAACGGTAAAAACATACAAAGCAACGAAAATCATCACATGGCGGAATTAAAAGATATGAAAATAAAGAAACAGTAAATGAAAGCATCGCGACGATCACTCGCATAAATTACAAATCCCAAAAATGCAAGAACTAAATAACTGCGAGGATGGCCTTGCATGATTACAAACAAAGAACAACAAAGCGGGAATACATTATAAATGAAAGATTAGTGAAATTCTAGTATGCATATCACATATGTCCCAAGAACATTGATCTCTGCTGAAACAAGGACGAGGACAAATCATGAACAATTTAAATTTCTTTAAATTGTGCCAATGTCATGACCTCTGTTGTGACATCTGCATCCTGGCAGACTATTTATCTAAACATTTAAATTATGCAGAATTGTAAATGCTGAAAGATAAATAACACAGTAACTGTTTACACAGTTCGGTGCAACATCACCTACATCTGGGGGTTACCAAGCCAGGGAGGAAATTCACTATTAGTAGAATTAATTCAAAGTCAAACAATCAGTTTGCACTTCTCACTTAATCTCTACCCAATGCAATTTCAGCCTAGAGACACTCTAGCACTTGAGTATACCCACTCACTCCCCCTCAATCACACAACAATGATTTCAGTATACAATTACACAACAGTTATGGAGATACACTCCAAACACACACCATGATCTTGCTTCACAACTTTGATCAAGTGAGACACACTCTTGCTTAAAAGCTTTGAGTGACACAATGAACACACCTGTTCATCCAATTAACCAAAGCAATCATACAACCTACAATTTCTTGGTACACAAGAAATCCTAAGATCCCTAGACACGTGAAGAATCACTGTAAACCACAGAATTCTCCACTCACACATATGTCTACCACAATGTATCAAAAGATACAAAGGGTGACTTACACACAAGGGACTCTCAAACCCTAGACCTTTATTTTACACTCTGGTTTTTCTTGATGTGAGTGCTTCCTTTCCTCTACTTTTGCTCCTCCTTTTATAGTAGTGCAGACTGGGCTTGGGCTGGTCACAAGTAACAAACATTAGTTTTAACAAAGTAAAACTAATTTCTACAATTCAAGGTGCTGTCAAATTAGGTCATGGCTTTTCACGATATGGTCAGCACTGCCTAGAATCTCTCCTGAGATAACTCAGGAGTCATAATAGGTTTCCTGAAGTATAGCCTGAGTTTCCTCTTACAATATAATAGAATCCCAACCCTGCACGCCTGATGTCATACGCTCAATGTCATATGACATCCAGTATGACATCCAACTCTCTTTGTGCTTAGCTGACCAAACTTGCCCTGCTGACCACTCCTGTAGAATCTTCTTTACACCAGTAGAAACAAGTATATTATAGTTTCCTAAAAAGTCTCAAAGATCCTTTTTATGAACCCCAACTAAATATGCACTTTGTTCCTACTAATTCTCTTTGGATTGCACATACTGATGAGGTATATCCAAAGCACTTCTGTCAAGTGATATACGATAGCAGCCCCTGTTGTACCAGACATGGTGTCATGACATTCAATACGACATCCAAGACAGCAGTTTTGTCGCCAACTCCTTCTTCATCCATGACAACAGTTCATCCATGACAGCAGTTCTGTCATCTGCTCTTGTTAGCTCCTGCTGCACCAGATGTCAACACATGACAATAGTTCTGTTATCAGCTCCTACTGGCTCCTGCTGCACCTCTATTCCTACTGTTTCTTACACATGACAGTAGTTCTGTTATGACAGTAGATGGATGTTGTGATGGATGTCACGACATTCAGCATGACATTCACATTAAAACATTCCACATCAGTTCTTTCACCACAGCAGATGGAGATGTCATAACATCCTGCTTAACATCAGTGCAGGATCATGTTCTACCAAAATTTAGCCAATCAGCGAACCATGGACAGTTCTATATCATAGAACCATGGAACTAACAATCTCCCTCTTTGGAAAATTTTGGCTAAAACAACTTATCAGGGCAGCAATAGTAGTTTTTCCAGCCTCACACTATCATGCTCCCCCTTCATGGTTGCACCAGATAAACAACACTTTACTCCCCCTTGGTTTAGTCAAAAATTGACAAAATTTGGAGTAAGTGTACATATATCAACCAGAGCTAAACTTACACACTGAATTAGAAGCATCATGCTTCAATGCAGGATTCAGTTGTCCTCCAGTCATCTCACCAAGAGATTCACAGGCTGCTTGACCTCTACTAAAGACTGCACCACTTCAGCACCAATCCATTGGACAGAGCCTTTAAATGCAGCTGGACACAGCAGTAACAGCTTCACAGGTCATCACCAGATAGCACTAGAGACACAATGTAGCTCCCTTAGAGACACAATGTTCAAACACCCTGTCTGACATTCCAAAAATTATTCTTAAGCACTTTAAGAAATAATTCTTTTATCCAATATCCTGCTTTATCAGTCAGACTGTAAGCACTAAGGCATGGACTACCTCTCCTCTTGTCCAGATCCATCAGTAGCTGGGACACACAACCATGCTTCATCATGATGAGAAACAGTAAGAACTCCTCATAGATTTATCCTCTGAACCTAGTCATTGGATCTTGAGTTCTTGCCTTGTCTGAAGCTGTACCTTCAAGAGTGACACTTTTGTCATCACTAATTAAGGGATAATCAATTAAATACTTGCCACACGTAAAAATTGATTTTAAATCCCCAATTGGAGACACACGTATTCTCATCAGTGGTCCAAGGACATAAGCTTGCCTGAGCTTCAGCAGCTTCATATTAGCATCATACAGCTGCACATTAGACTGGTACACAGCTCCTCCTGTCATACATAATTAGTACTCCCCCTAAGAGAGAGAACCCAATTACATGAAGACTGACTTCATCATCTTCATATTCATACACTGCAACTTTTCATTCCTTGATTCACAGATAGCAGAAGAGATGTAGGATAACTATCTGTAAGATCTCCAAAAGGTCCTTCCATCTGCTCATGATTAGAGCTGATGATGTCTTGATCTTTATCTTCACCAGACACACTTGGATAGAGGCCTACAAATTTGAATGATCCATGTACATCCTAAGGAAAGAGCCAAAAGGAAGGCACTTGTCATGTTCACCATGAGCTTGGAGCAGTAACCCAATGTCAAAACATCTTGTCTGACATTCTATCTTCATAAAATCCCAAACTGTTTGAAACCACAAACAATATTGATTCATAACTGCACTTTTGCAGTAACACATCCTAGATAGAAGTATAGCTCCCCATATCAAGGATAACCAGTGCACATGAATGGACAACATAAGACGCATCTTCATGTCTTCAAGAACTCATTCTCTGTTCAACACACATGCTGAACTCATTCACCATAAGTAACTAGTGCACCCATCAATCAAAAGCTCTCCCCCTATCTTTGACAAAAGATGCTCTAAGATCACCATATTATCTCTCATGCCCTACTCCATGCTCATACAGTGAGAGGGCATCAAAATGCTCCACCTTTTCCTAGAGTTACTTGTAACAGAAGAGACCACTTCTCCACAAGTCTTCTGACCTTAGGCTGAGTACAAGATAGACCCCCCATAATATAAGACATTCTTTCCTCATCATTCTCCCATATCATAAGTTAGAAAGCTTATGATTTAACTAGTGAATCTTCTCATCAGAATCCAAACTTTCATGCAGTTAATCAATGATCCATTCCAGTCTTGTCCAATCCTTTCACATCATACTCCAAGATAGTCCTTTTACCTCATAATTCTCCCGTATGACAAGATAGAGTACTTCTTAGTCAAGATGTGAATCACAAGTTCTACACTAGATCTTCAAGTCCTTTTCCAAGGAAAACCAAACCATATCCACTGGTTCTTTATTTGCCCATACTGGACTTACTACTGCCTAGTAATCCTACTGAAGATCTTCAGAGAGCACAACTCCACCAGCTTGATCAACAACATCTCCAAACGAGGATAATCTTCCATACATGTCGCTACTGCGAAAATCGGCGCCGGCTTGACAGGAGAGTCGCCACCGTGCGTTATTTATCCCTCAGAGCGGGAAAGGAAACGCTCGAAGTAAACCTCGCAAAGACGGGAAAAGGTATGGTCATCGCAACCAAAACCTGGATTCGGGAGTCGGTTACGCAAGGGGAAGGTATTAGCACCCCTCACGTCCATCGTACTCGATGGGATCCACGCTTGGTGTTTATAGGTAAAAGGGTGTGTTATCTATCTACGCTAATGGCTGGTCTGAAAAGAAAATAAAAGGACAGGACTCGACAGAACATACGGTGTTCTGGGCCTACGTATTCCCTCGTGCAATGGGAAAGTCAGAGTCAACGTAGTTCGACTGCCTACGACTAAACGGGGAAAAGGTTGCTCGCCAGGACATCGCGTCCTGTGCCTACGTACTTCCACACAGTATGGAAGATCAGAGCAAACGTAGTTTGACTAACTACGGGTAAACAGGGGCTCTCACACAACAGTGAGAAAACAAACTGGTCCTAAAGGCTCGGGAACCTACAAATACGATCTGGTCTCAAACGCGCTCGGGCAAGAGAAAGGGATAACAATTAGTCGTTAGTGGGAAAGTCTCGATCGCACAGCCGCGAGAGAACTAAAGTTAGTCGTTAGTGTGCTCGCTAGGACATCGCATCCTATGCCTACATATCTTCGTCTGGAACGAAGAATCAGAGCAGCTGTAGTTCAGCTAACTACGGGTCAAGCTACTCAAAAGCTCCTACAGAAAGGAAAGGGAAACCCTAAAAACTATAGCTGAGAAACAGGGGAATCTACCTACTGCTATCACACCTGGTTGACCATCCTAATGTCTATCATAACAACTCCGCAGCGGAGAAGTCAGAGCTCCTAAGGGATCATGGCAACAGGACTAAACTACAAACAAGAAACTGCAAAGTAAATGAATACTGAAAATATGCATGAATGCAACAACTAACCAAACAAGGCGCGAAGGCCGCAAACCACAGAGGCAAGGGAGCTCAGCTCGACCAAATACCAACAAGCAAAGCCACGCAATAACAAACAAGCAGAAGGAGGACCACCTCAACTTCTCATGCACACAAAGTCTACTTCTACAATGCACCTAACTCAGAGCTATCTAGATGAATACCTAAGTCTAATGCAACATAACATCACACAAGTCAAACAACACAAAGAGACTAACCCTGAGCAGGGCCTCTAACAAACCTGAAACAAGCTTCTAATCTATCTCTAAACAGAACTCTATACAAAGCCCTAAGCAAAGATCTAAGCAACAATCTAATCAAAAACCCTAAGCAAGAGGAATCAATCCCAGTCTCCAAGCTTCAGGACAAGCTTACCAGAGAAAAGGGAGCTAAGCAGACAAGCTCGTAGTGCCTTCCTCAGGAAAGTACCAGGAGGTTACTACTCAGGAGTCATATCCTATGCGGCTCGACAACTGTGATCAGTTTACATTCCTCCTCAGGAGAAATTAAACTCACATGAAGGCTCCGGCATCACTGGATACTTGAGAAAACCTATATGCACTAGGGGAACTAAGTGAGCAGGCTCATAGGACCTTCCTCAGGAAAGTACTAGGAGGCTGACACTTAGGAATTGTACCCTACGTGGCTCAACAACTGTGATCAGTTTATATTCCTCCTCAGGAGAAATTAAACTCACAAGTTGGCTCCAACATCACTGGATACTTAAGAAATCCTAGATAAACTACTGGAACTAAGTTAATAGACCCATAGGACCTTCCTCAGGAAAGTACTAGGGGACTTCCACTTAGGAATCGTATCCCATGTGGCTCAACAACATGTGATCAGTTTACATTCCTCCTCAGGAGAAATTAAACTCACAAGTCGGCTCCGACATCATTGGATACTTACGAAAGAGGTGAGAAGAAAAAATGAAAGTCATTCATAGTACCTTCCTCAGGAAAGCACCATAAACTCCCTTCAAACTTCAGGATCTCGAACCTCACAAACAGACAACAAGCTCCTAGACTAAGCCTCAATCCACTGCCTCTCTGCAAGCTCCAACAGGACCTCCATCAGCTCCCACCTTCAAGAAGAAACCACAGGCCAACAAAACTCAAGGAACTATCTCTGAAGTTCAACCACAGTTGAACTTCAAAGTCAGAAGTCATTAAGACTTCCCCTATCTTCAGGCTCAGACAAATCACATCAGAACATCCTACAAAAATCTAATAAAAATCTAGGGGAAACCTACATGGCTCTAGGGTAACATACTGAAAAATCATAACAAAATTCAACACCAGGTGAAAGAACTAAAATCAGCAACACAGACATGTCCACAAACCAGTTTATTCAACATCAATAACAGTGAAAAAATGCAATTAAAATGAAAATGCATGATTAAGCTAAGATTTCTGCACTATAAAATTCTACACTGAATCACGAGTCTACAGAAAAAAGAACGGAATTATTTGACTAAATCTACCATTTTTTATGAATTTTGTAATGATATGCATGCATTGAAAATATTAAAAAGAAATCAATTAATTGGAAAATATGCAAAAAATAGCAAACAAAAATAAAATGTCGTTTTTATTTTTATTTAATTTTCTAGATGCTTTCATGAAATGGTAGGAAAAAAAATGATTAGAAAAAACAATTATTTACATTTTTTATGAATTATTTACAATCATGAAAATATAAAAGAAAAATAAAAGGAACAAAATGGGGGGGGGGGGGGGGGGGGGGGTTCAAACAGCAGGGTATTCTAGGCTATTCCTGGACGGGCCCACGTATGGGGGGTGCTAAAAACAATAGGGCGCAGGGCCCAGGTTTGCCAGAAACTCACCTCCAAACAAAATAAGAAAAAAAACGCAGGGAGGTGCTGTTAGTGACTTTTTCAGTCATTATTATTACTGGGCTCAAATGAGGGGGGTGTTGAAAGCAAATAGGGCCTAAGGCCCACACCAATTCACTCAGGTCTCTCAAACAGGGGGGTGAACGAGTAGCAAGGGTGTAGCGTTTAGCAAGATATGCTTGGGCCTAAGCCCAATAGCC
Source organism: Lathyrus sativus (assembly GCA_963859935.3). Classification (NCBI taxonomy): domain Eukaryota; kingdom Viridiplantae; phylum Streptophyta; class Magnoliopsida; order Fabales; family Fabaceae; genus Lathyrus; species Lathyrus sativus. The sequence continues at coordinate 121,914,645 of OZ012737.1, forward strand.
TAACCCTAATCCAATACTCAGGAAACAAAACCTAACCCCTCTCCCAAACCCTAACACTGTTCACTCACCTAAACCTAACGCCGCTCCCTCGTCTCTCCCTCATCCTATCTCCTCTCTGCAACTCCTCTCAGCCTTATGCACGCAATCGAACCAAAGCACCTCACGCATCACCTTACTTTCGTACCAGATTCCTCCACACAGAATCTAATCCTAAACTAGAGACTACCTAAAATCCCAGCAGAACCACGCGTTTCAATAATCAAACTGAATCCAGAACGGAGGAACGATGTACCTTGTTTGAGAAACTCGTTGAAGGACTTGAAGAAATCCTGGCGAATCTTGAAGGATCACTTGAAAGTCACTACGAGAAAGAGACAGATCTTGAAGCTTATTTGAGGATCTTGAAGACGTTCCGTTGAAGCTCTCGCGTTGAGATATTGCTGGAGAATTTCTGGAAATCTCCTTGAAGATTGAACGCAGTTGAAGTTTCTGAGTTTTTCTTGCTTGAAGGATGAATGCAGTTTGAAGTTTCTGAGTTGTTCTTGCTTGAAGGATGAATGCAGTTTGAAGTTTCTGAGTTGTTCTTGCTTGAAGGATGAATGCAGTTTGAAGCTTCTGGAAATATTGTTTGAAGATTGAATGTCTGAGGTTTCTGGAAATCTTCGATGGAGGATGAAGGTTTAGGGTGATTTTTGGGGATTTTGACGAGGAATGATGAAGATCTGGTGGCGGTGAGTGTTGATGATGTTCTGGAAAAGTGGAGGTTTCCGGCGAAGATGATGAAGGTGGAAGGGAGGAGATCGGAGGAAGAAGATGAGTTTCTGGGGATTTTTGGACGTTTGCAGATTCCGGCGAGTGAGACGGTGGCCGGAGGTAGTTGGGGGTCACCGGCGGTGGGAAGTTACGGCTGATGCATGGCCGCCGGTGAGGTTGCTGGTGAAACTCAGGCGATGGGTGTGGGGGCGCCAAGTGGCGTGCATGCGCAGAGAGAGAGAGAATGGGGGACAGCTGGGGCGCGACGTGGCGCGAGCTGAGAGAGTCTCTGAGTGTAACGTGGCGTGCTTGCTGCGAAACGCGTGGGGGCCCCTTCCAAGCAACACGTGGCTTCTATTTAAAGCTGAGAAAAAAATGGCGCCTTCTGGAATCTTCTGGAAGTAGCTGGAATCTGCTGGGCGATTTTTTTTGGACAATCTGGACCATTTTTGCTGATGAGAATTGGGCCTCAAAAAGAGTACCCCTGGGCCCATACGAATCATAAAAAAGACTGTAAAAAAACTGAATAAAAAACAAAAACAATTAAATCTAATCAATACCAATTAAACTAATGATTAATCCTAATAACATCTAACAAATTCAATTAAATCCTAAACAAAAAGATTTAAATCCTAATTAATTCTATATCAACCTAATTAAATCTAAAAATGATCAATTAACCTCTAATTAACTCTAAACTTCTACTAATTCTCTATTAAAATTCTAATATTATTTAATATCTATTAAAAATCTATCATTAAAAAAAACTTTATTATTTTCTATATTATCTAAAAACTATTTAATTTCTATTAACCCTAATTTATCATTCTATTTAATATGCTAAGAAAAATTCACTAATATTCTAAAAATGATAAAAGCTACTTAAATTCTATTAACAATTCTACAAATGATTAAAATCTATTTAAAAGATTCTATAAAATTCTAAAAAGAGGATTAAGCTATTAAAATATTCAAAAACCCTATTTAAATTCCAGAAAAATCTATAAAGCCTGTTAAAAATTCACAAGAGCCTATTAAACCCTAAAAATGCAGATGAATGCACATGACCCCCGTAAAAAAAACACACGAGACCAGATTGAATCGAACAGAGATCCCCGGGCATCAGAATATCCTCAAAATCACTGTGCAAGCTAAAAATCACCGAGGAGCGCACAATTTCCCGAAAATAAAACCCTGGTGATCTGGACTGGGTCTGCCATATCTGATAGACAAAAGTTAAGCTGTAAACTCTGATATCCCCTGCTTGCACAAAAATCATACATCTGAGCTGTGAATATGAAATTAAACCATGAGTCGGATAGGAAAACCGGTTGGTCAAATTTTAGGGTGCAACAGCTGCCCCTATTCAAGCGACTTGGACCTGAAGAGTTTGAAGAGCACTCAGCCTTCAAACATTCAGAGGTACGAGACGGTTGAATACAAATAAAACCCGAAAATTTGCCAACCGCGAGCATATACTGTAAGCTGCTTGGAGAATAAAGTCCAGAAAACCAAGTCCAGTTATTGCGGCACCAAACTGATTAATCATCTGATAAAGAACTCCTGATTGAATACCCGTTGCTTGTGATACCCCATATAACAAACCCTGAGGGTTGCAACAAAACCCGTGATCCTTTCACATTGCCTCCTGATGGGCAGGAAGAGAAACATACTCACATCACCCAAAGATGGACGGGAAGACACCCTGATTGAATACTCACCTCGTCTAATGATAGACGGAAAAACAACATTAATCTCCCAATTCACATCGTCTAGGGGTAGACGGCATCATCCTGATCGATGAACTAATCAATATTCACATCGTCTAAAGATAGACGGGAAGAAGTAATCTCCAAATTCACGTCGTCTACTGGATAGACGGAAAGACACCATAACGCAATTCAACAACATCCTTCGAATTTCAGAATCCCTCTGTCTACGGGAATTGATGGAAAAGATCAATATCCTTGAAGGGGCCACATCGTCAGTAAGGACTGACGGGAAGAAAACCACCTTTAAAGAACCATGTCGTCAGTAAGAATCGACAATCACGAAAACTGAACATTCTTCGAAGAGCCTCGACATCAATAAGGATTGATGGTCAGAAAAGTCCCTCTTGAAACACCATCTCATCCAATAAACAGAAAGAAAACCAATATCCAAAATCATTTTGAAACCCCTCAACAACCAAGGATAGCCGGAGAAGACTCGCTGGGGAAACACCTCATCATATGTATGATCTGGCAATAAGAAACCCGCTGAACAGTAGCTCGAAACTTCACATCGTCTGCTGACAGACGGAAAGGAAAGCCACTTGCTAGAAAAACTCTATTCTGAACCCTATTGAAAATCCATCAAAACTTCACATCGTCTACTGATAGACGGAAAGAAAACCACACTCGTACTCAAGACGTCTAATGATAGACAGAGAAATCCACTCATTGGAGGAACACATCGTCAATATGAATTGACGGGAAGAAAAGTCTGCCGATATTAGATAACTGCTTGATCAAAGCACAACTATCGTTGCATGATCTGAGATACAAATAATCTGCTGAACTGTCTGAATACTGTTGCTGGATAAATGCCCCTGAACTGATCACAGAGTAATTCACGCGCCATATGAGGCTGATAGAAAATCTGACTTATGCTTCGTATGCACATGCATATGCTTTAATTTCTCTACAGCGTAATGCTCCATTCCGGATAGAAATGCTACGCATTTTGACCATGATATGCAAGTATGATGCAAAATATGATGATGCATGCAATATGCTAATGCAGGCTCGAACTGCCGGAGAAGGCCGGGTACAGAACCACTTCATCGAAATAAATGCTGAAGGCGAGGCCAACTCTGTTGGGGATAACCCGGATATCACTGAATCGTCCTAGCAAAATAAATGCTGGGAGAGTGAAATCAACTCCACTGGGGCTATTGGGAACTTAACCGAACACCTTGACGAAGTAATACCCTGCTGGGGAATATAACTCCGCTGTGAAATAGCAAACGTGCTGGATATGATTAGACTCCTCTAGGGATAGCTTACCCGTGCCACTGACAAATTGGACTTTGCTGGCGAAAATGAAGGGAATCTTCCCGCGTACTGATGAAGTTCGGATCTGGAAATTGATGCGCCAACACGGATGGGCTTCACAGTAATCGCAAACATGGATTTGAGCTCTTAAGCTTATCTTATTGGGTCAGATACAACTGCCGCTGGAAAACATTCTTCCTGAATACACAGCCTTTTAGTGAAGAGTCAAGGGATAGTGACACGACTTCTCGCATTCACCTCGCTCTCGAAAATCGACTGCATCTGCTCGAATAACTCTGAATGACCCTGCTGAAGCGGAGAAGACCAATCCTTTCGCGTCTGATATGCCCCAGCCTGCGGGATCTCTGTGGGAATAGTCCCTCACCTGCTTCTCACACAACCTTTGCGCGCTTAAGATGGTCTGCCCCTGACTGTAATGACCTTGCCCCTGATTATCTGATTCAGAGTAATACCTCCTGACTACGACGTATTCACCGAATCTCCACTTGATTGCCCCAGAGTAACTGACTTCGAAAAGCTGACCTGACTGGGGATTACAATAAAAGCTTGCCCCTGTTCTCGGAACATTCGGGCGTTCTGCATTCTATCTTGACCATTCTTTCCATTGTAGGAAGCTTTTCTGCTGTCAAGCGCTTACCCGCAAGTAAAACCAGTTGTTATGCATAAAAGATGTATTAATGCAACACATATGACAGCTTTGACATCCAATCTGTTCACCGGGAAAAGGAAAAACAGTTTATAGCGTATAATGCACAAGACATTTATCAACATTAGTACCAACGTGGTAAGAGGAACCCTTTTAGGAGTCAGAATCGACGCGACCTTTACCGGAGTATGCTTTCGAAACAACCTGCTTCAATTAGGACTTTTGAAGGTTGTAACATGGTCAGGTTCACGGTTTTGAAGGAAAGGATAAAGGCTCAAAGTTTACTTTAACCCACCCATTCTCCTTGATGTTCTCCCATCCTACGTTCAGCTAATTTGACCTTAGCGCTCACCTCTCAGAGGTTGAAAGATAGGAATGATAGTTCGAGAAACTTTTGGATTTTGGAGTGACCGCCACTCACTCTTTCGTCTTTGACATTTGTGGTCACGCGACTCGTATTTCCATCGAAGTCTTTTCTTCTGATCCTTTTCATCTTTTTCTTTTCATATCCCTAACTTTTGCCTGGACTGACTCCTTTTGAGTTTCTGTGATTTTTTTAAGTCCAGCGGGATGCCCTCATTTTTGCCTAAGTCATTTGTTTTGAATTTTTCTTGACTTAGCGGGCTTTTGATTCTCTTTTTTTTCTTCTCTCTTTTTTTTTTGAACAAGTCGTGTGACACTGGTTGTCTGATTCTTTGGGAAGTGATGTGGCTGTCCCACTCTTGATTGAACCATTGTGGTCTTTTAGGCACGACCTCTAGGGGTGTGATCGATCCTCGAACGGACACTCCTTTTGCAATTTAGACGCTCGGTCAAATTAGCTAACACCTACCCTGCCCCAGGTTAAAATTGAGGTTTTTTCGTTCACAGAAAGAAACTCCTACTACAAGGCTCAAAGGGGTTGACAAGGGATTATCTTCCTTATAACTCCGGTGTTTAGGGGTTCGAAACAATGCCTGTACATCATCAGCAGGTTTTATTTCAAAAGCATACAATATCGGTAGTTGCATGTCGGTCATTTTCGTCATCCTCCCCAAATTCTTCTTAACCAAGTGTTGGACATTTGTAAAAAACAGTGAGTGAACACGAATGGATTTAATCAAAACATGCATATTTATTTCATTATCATCAATTTGAATGAAAACAACAAGTTTTTCAAACAAGCTTACAAATTCAACAAGAAAGCAACTACAAATGCAAAGAAATGACAAGCTAAAACAAAGAAAATATGCTAGCTTCTGAGAACCGGGCTTTCACATCTGCCCTGCTGCTGAACCAGCTATCTTTATTAGAGGCAATTTGATGCTGCCTTGATCTGCTTTCAACGACCCAGCCAAATTATAGAGCCCTTCCTCCTTCACTCAGATGATTTGGGGACCTCTTGGCCCGAAGCTGATTGCTGCATTATCAAGCAGATCCTGCACTTTGTGCTTAAAAGCATGGCAACCTTCTATATCGTGACCCGGGGCTCCAGAATGAAACTCACAGTGCTTGCTTGCATCATAACCAAACGGGGGAGTTCCCGTTATTGGTGCCAGATTTCTCTTCTCTACCAGATTCAATCCCAACAATGTCTGCAACAACTCGGCATATGTTGAGGGAGGCTTCTCAAACACTCTTCTCGGTTTACTACCCTGGAATCTTCGCTGAGCTTGCTATGCCCCCTGCGGTGGCTGCTGCTGCTGGTATCGGGTTGACCCTTGAACACCCTTTGTATCAAATGCAACATCGGTTTCTTGACCTTCAATGTACTGATTAACGCTCTCCTTATGCTTAACCATTTTCTTTCTCAGATCCGCCCCAGGAATAGGCAACAATTGTGGGCCTGGAGATTCTGACACCATGGAGTCCAGGATGCGCTTCTGACCCACTGCAGCTTTAGAAATATCTGTCATTTTAGCATCGCCCGAGACAGGAGCAATATGCACCGATACGCCGCTCGGCGTGAATTCAATATCGTGCGAGTCAATCAGGTCTTGGACATTGTGCTTAAAAGCATGACAACCCTCGATGTCATGTCCGAATGCCCCGGAATGAAATTCACATTGCTTACTGGCATCGTACCCTTGAGGAAACACTCTCGTTGGTGGTGCCAACGTTCTCTTCTCAACCAGATTAAACCTCAATAAGATCTGCAAGAGCTCAGCATAGGTCATAGGTGGCGCCTCAAATATTCTCCTTGGCTTCCCTTCCTGGATCCTCCGCTGAACCGGATGTATCTTCTGTTGCTGCTGCTCAAGTTCCACATGCACGGGTGGCGCGAGCTTCTTCATTGCGGCTTCAAATAGCTGATCGTCTTCTTTTCTAAGCACATTCTTGACTACCTCCATGATCAAACTCATTTGGGTCTTCAGCTGACTGTTCTCCTCTTTGAGAATCTTCTGCTCCAGACGCATCTCTTGCATGTCTCTCATCATCTGCCCCAGCTGGCTTTGGACTTCAATCAATTCAAACTGATTCTGTTCCATATCTCTGAAGGAGTTCCTGCAACAAACTGGATGATGAGGAAATAAGGCCCACAGTTCTGATGTACCTGCTAAATAATAATGCAGTGCAGAAAGCAAACACATATTCACAACGAGATAAAGAGAAACTCAAGCTATAAGCATACAGACAAACATCTCTCACATATGTACAACCAACAAAATCAGCAGGTGAGCACAAATGAGTACGAATACAATGACCCCAGCCAACACTCCTGGTGGTGGTCAGCAAATACTGATGCACAAAAGCTAAACGGGTTAAGCAAAGAAAACAGATACGACACCCGGCACAGAAACCTCTAGAAACTTCCCCCATATTCAACTGAACTCTCTGATGGACAATCTTCAGAGCACACACTTCCTGTGGAGTCTTCCATGATATTAACTGACGAACCCGCACAACTGGAGGATGGAAAATCATTAATCTGAACAAAACCCTGAGGAGTGATGCAAATACGGCTGGAGTCTAACAGATCTTGAATCTGACTTCTAAGCACCTTACAATCATTGGTGGAATGTCCCTGTGCCCCAACGTGGTACTCACAGCGGGCGCTGGCATCAAAACCTGGAGGATACGGTGGAATCACCGGCTTAGTCTCTTTCGGCACTATCAATCCACTTTTGACCAGATCTGGCAACAACTGACTGTACGACACTGGTAGTTGAGTAAACTGCCTTTCAGGCTTCCTTGGTCTTCGTGGAGCATGCTGACGCGATCGGCGATAGGATGATCGTTGACTTGAAGTGTCTGAAAACTGATCCTGAGATGCTAGAGATTCTGAGGTGGCGTCATCTCCTTCCCACCCTTCTTGAGAACTGACAACTGACTCAATCTTATTAACTGGGACGTAAGGAACACCTCGAAACTTTCCATTCCTGAGTCCTCGCTCAACAATCTCTCCCAGCCTCATCAGGCCCACAAAACTTGTGCAACTGAACAATTTGTCAAAATAATGGCCTTTCAGAGTACCCAGGAAGATGTCAACCAGTTCCCTTTCTGGAAGCGGTGGTTGAACACTAGCAGCCAATTCTTTCCACCTTCGCAAATACGCTCTGAATGATTCATTCTCCGCTTGAGACAATTCTTGCAGGTCTACGAGACTAGGAGTCAAATCCAGGTTGTAATCGTACTGCTTTATGAAAGCTCTGGCTAAATCTACCCAAGATCGAATCTGATTACTCTCCAATTGCACATACCATCTCAGGGATGCCCCAGTCAGGCTATACTGGAAGCAATGGATCATCAATTTGTCATTTCGCACAAACGAAGTCATCCTTCGACAGAACATCATCAAATGCAACTTCGGACAGCTATCTCCTGTGTATTTTTCAAATTCCGGCACTTTGAACTTGTACGGCAACACGAGGTCAGGGACCAAGCACATGGCTACAGCATCCAGGTTAACGGCATCTTTCGCTTCCAAGGCTTTCATTTGCTCTTCCAACACTCGGACTCTTCTACCATCGTCAAGAGCTCTTGGATCTACTAACCCGGTCACTGGAATATCTCTCCGGTAATTCATCACAGGGAAAGCAACACATTGATTGTTAACAGGAGGATAACGTTCATTTCGGACACCAAACTGCTCGTGCTGATCTCGGTTCTCATTCGTAGGCTGTACAACTTGGTCTGCAGTAAGATTGTTTGCTTGCGGGAAGCCCTCCATAGAATCATACTGATGGTTGGGCGCCGTGGCGAACCCTGCCAAAGTGTTAGGAGACTGGAAATTGCCTTCAGACATAGCCACCAATTACCTGTAACCGACTATGCTGCTTGATTCTGCTCAAATCCGCTTCAGCCCCTTGGTCGTCTTCAACACTCCACTCTTGCCTCAAACAATTCCCCGAGAATCACTTTCTGGTGAAAACAAAGGCTGGATAAGTGCTCTGACCTGCTAGAGAAATGCTATGCAATATGATTTATGCAAACAGAAATACAAAAATGCTAACGTGCATGTGTGCATTGGAGATATTTCCCCTCCAATTCCAGTGTCAGTGGTAGCAAGACGAGATAAACCATAAAGACAATATTTGGAAAAACCCTCATATATTGATTAGAATAACAGTCTTGTCAAGAAGTTACATAACTATGCTCCATACAGCTGATATGATAAGGAGGATCCCAGCCAACATGCCTGGTGGTGATCTCAACATACAGAATACAAGAGAGAAATCAAATACGGGTACGGTTGCGGAAGTCTTCGACCATCTTCTTTGTCTCTGCATGATCTGGTTGATAAATCAAACCTTCTATCAGTCGATCCCTCTTCCTGACCGTCCCTTGGATGTCTCTGACAAAGTCTTCCCAAGCCTTATCATTGGCACCGCCCCCTGGTTTGGGTCTCTTGGCATCTGCTCTATGCTGGAAATCTTCCAAATTCTTCATGGCATCTGTCAACTTGCGCTCGGCCTCGTATCGGCGACAGGCTTCTTCTTCAAGCTCTTCGTTCTTCACCTTGACCTGTTCTTCTAACTGAGCAATCTGTGTCTTCATCCCTTCTTCTCGCTCTTTGCGCTTGGTCATAGTGAGATCCCAGTGTTCTCTGAACTTGGCTAGCTTTGTGTAGGCCCTTTCCAGCTCTTGCTTCTTGGTGGCCAACACACTACTAACGGAGTCTACATCTAACTCTAGACGCTTCTTAGTTTCAGTCAATTCCAATAGCGTAGTCTTCAGATGTTTCAGAGTTTCAGCCTGTTGCTTAGAAACATATCCTGTTTCAATCTTTTCATGCCGAAGCTGGGCATTCTCCTGCTCTAAAGCCTCTTTAGCCCTGGCTAGTTCTTCTTTTTCCGCCATCAGCTGCTTGTAGACCTGCATGTCCACAGTGGTAGGCTCCTCTACCGGAGGACGCAATGGCTGAACCGCTGGATACGGCATAAGGAATTTCACAGCTCGCTCAAGAATCCATTCTATATATGAACTAGGACCTCGAGTATCCCCTCTGCTACCTGAAAGCTTCCCTCTCTTGTGCAAGTTTTTCCAGGCTTTCTCAAGTTTGGTCAGCATTTCTTTCCCTATTGCCCCGGTGAGATACAGAGATTCCTGTATCTCCTCGGGCTTTGGCGCTCCTTGAGGTATGTACCCAAATTGCTTGATCAATAAGGAAGGGTTATAGTTGACACAACCTTTCCTTCCTATTAACGGAACATTCGGGAATCCTTCGCCTTTGAGTATGACTTCAGCTCCAAATACCTCTTTATTGGTCCATACCACGTTCTCAGCAGTCAATCCCATTAAGCGCTCGGGCCATCCTAGAGAATTGATAGATGTGACAAACGGGCCTGACTTAGGCATATGACTGGTGAACCACCTGCATAGGAGAGGTACACAGCAAGACCCATTCTTTCCTCGTCGCTTTTCATTCTGGTAGTGAGTTGAATGGTGGATATCTCCCAGCAAAGTAGGAACTGGGTTTCCCGCAGCCAAAATATAGAAGGCATCAGAATCAACAAAATCAGGAATGTTCGGGAACAACACGATGCCATACACACATACCGCAAGGATGACGTCAAAAACATCCCAGCTACCCTTCTGAGCATATTCTCGAGCCTTCTCCACCAAGACATCCAATGGAAATCCCCATACGTCTCCTCTTCTGATCATCTTCCCAGACAGCTCAGACTCTTTCAAGCACAGGATGGCAGAAAGCTCAGCCAGCTTAGGCTCAGCGTCCGTACGATAAAAAGGCATCTGCTCACGGATCGGTATATCCAGAAGTGCAGAGTACTCCTCCAGGGTAGGAGCCAAAACAAAGTCGGGAAATACAAAACACCTGAGCTCCGCGTCGTAAAACTGTAACAAAGTATAGATGCCGCTGGTCTCGTAGGCAGATGGCTGATAAACGTAGGTCAGAATCCTCCCATATCTCTTTCTGAAGTCACCCATTCCCCTCTTCTTAGCAATAGCAATCAACTCTAACAATAGACTGATATTCGGCGACGGAAACTTATAGGGCAATACTCTCTTCAGGTTTTCCATGTCTTGCTAGGAACAAACACCAGAACTGGAAGGGAAAATATGTACCTGCAATACACACACGTTAGTTGAATGCAGATGGTAATGCAATGATGCAATATGATAAATAATGCAATCTGCGAACATAGGGGCTATGCTGTAGCCTGAAGAGGAATATCTCTGTGATCATGAACAAAAAACCAATACGGTCATCAGAATCTCATGCCACTAACTACCATCTGATACTCAAAATATCAATCCCCTGGTAAGAAAACCATCTGAACCTCTGTATCTGACGAGAATACCATCTGATAATAGCCTCAACCTCAGATAAGAAACCCATCTGACCCAGACAACACACCTGGAGATGAATCAAGAACACCATCTGATAAAGATACTGAATCATGGTTTCTGAAGGCCAGTTTTCCTGTAATAACCCAGTCCCTCTCACAGGTAGGATAGACCTAATCCACGGACAAAGGTACGGCATCCTATGCGGTTATCAGCGTCACAGACTTTCATGAGTGACGATACGATTCCCAGAAGGAGTGGCATCATCAAATCATGAAGAGGCCTCAATTAGCTGACTTCCAAATGATCGGTCCCCAGAGTCGACAACCCTCACGTCTGGACTCCCCTCAGATCCTCAGGACCGGAAAGGAGCACCTCTGCAAGAATCTCGTCTGAGCGCAGATTTTCGTAGGGAACTGTGCCTGCTCAGCAGACAGGTTCGTCTACTACTTCTCCGCAACTATATCTAGGTGTGTACTCAAGCCCAGGTCCGGCTTTTCACTCACAGTAACCTCCCTTTGCCCACAACAATAATCATGATAATATAATGCTGGAAAATAAATGCGGAAAGGTAAAGGTACAGAAAAGTAAAGTGCAGAAAAGTAAAACACAATATGCACAACACCAAACAAATAAACACCCAAGCGCTAGGATTGACTCGCGTAGGGGATGGGAAACGGTCCCAGCATAAGGGATGGGAAAAGTCCCTAGATGCTATGAGTCCCCAGCAGAGTCGCCAGCTGTCGCTACTGCGAAAATCGGCGCCGGCTTGACAGGAGAGTCGCCACCGTGCGTTATTTATCCCTCAGAGCGGGAAAGGAAACGCTCGAAGTAAACCTCGCAAAGACGGGAAAAGGTATGGTCATCGCAACCAAAACCTGGATTCGGGAGTCGGTTACGCAAGGGGAAGGTATTAGCACCCCTCACGTCCATCGTACTCGATGGGATCCACGCTTGGTGTTTATAGGTAAAAGGGTGTGTTATCTATCTATGCTAATGGCTGGTCTGAAAAGAAAATAAAAGGACAGGACTCGACAGAACATACGGTGTTCTGGGCCTACGTATTCCCTCGTGCAATAGGAAAGTCAGAGTCAACGTAGTTCGACTGCCTACGACTAAACGGGGAAAAGGTTGCTCGCCAGGACATCGCGTCCTGTGCCTACGTACTTCCACACAGTATGGAAGATCAGAGCAAACGTAGTTTGACTAACTACGGGTAAACAGGGGCTCTCACACAACAGTGAGAAAACAAACTGGTCCTAAAGGCTCGGGAACCTACAAATACGATCTGGTCTCAAACGCGCTCGGGCAAGAGAAAGGGATAACAATTAGTCGTTAGTGGGAAAGTCTCGATCGCACAGCCGCGAGAGAACTAAAGTTAGTCGTTAGTGTGCTCGCTAGGACATCGCATCCTATGCCTACATATCTTCGTCTGGAACGAAGAATCAGAGCAGCTGTAGTTCAGCTAACTACGGGTCAAGCTACTCAAAAGCTCCTACAGAAAGGAAAGGGAAACCCTAAAAACTATAGCTGAGAAACAGGGGAATCTACCTACTGCTATCACACCTGGTTGACCATCCTAATGTCTATCATAACAACTCCGCAGCGGAGAAGTCAGAGCTCCTAAGGGATCATGGCAACAGGACTAAACTACAAACAAGAAACTGCAAAGTAAATGAATACTGAAAATATGCATGAATGCAACAACTAACCAAACAAGGCGCGAAGGCCGCAAACCACAGAGGCAAGGGAGCTCAGCTCGACCAAATACCAACAAGCAAAGCCACGCAATAACAAACAAGCAGAAGGAGGACCACCTCAACTTCTCATGCACACAAAGTCTACTTCTACAATGCACCTAACTCAGAGCTATCTAGATGAATACCTAAGTCTAATGCAACATAACATCACACAAGTCAAACAACACAAAGAGACTAACCCTGAGCAGGGCCTCTAACAAACCTGAAACAAGCTTCTAATCTATCTCTAAACAGAACTCTATACAAAGCCCTAAGCAAAGATCTAAGCAACAATCTAATCAAAAACCCTAAGCAAGAGGAATCAATCCCAGTCTCCAAGCTTCAGGACAAGCTTACCAGAGAAAAGGGAGCTAAGCAGACAAGCTCGTAGTGCCTTCCTCAGGAAAGTACCAGGAGGTTACTACTCAGGAGTCATATCCTATGCGGCTCGACAACTGTGATCAGTTTACATTCCTCCTCAGGAGAAATTAAACTCACATGAAGGCTCCGGCATCACTGGATACTTGAGAAAACCTATATGCACTAGGGGAACTAAGTGAGCAGGCTCATAGGACCTTCCTCAGGAAAGTACTAGGAGGCTGACACTTAGGAATTGTACCCTACGTGGCTCAACAACTGTGATCAGTTTATATTCCTCCTCAGGAGAAATTAAACTCACAAGTTGGCTCCAACATCACTGGATACTTAAGAAATCCTAGATAAACTACTGGAACTAAGTGAATAGACCCATAGGACCTTCCTCAGGAAAGTACTAGGGGACTTCCACTTAGGAATCGTATCCCATGTGGCTCAACAACATGTGATCAGTTTACATTCCTCCTCAGGAGAAATTAAACTCACAAGTCGGCTCCGACATCATTGGATACTTACGAAAGAGGTGAGAAGAAAAAATGAAAGTCATTCATAGTACCTTCCTCAGGAAAGTACCATAAACTCCCTTCAAACTTCAGGATCTCGAACCTCACAAACAGACAACAAGCTCCTAGACTAAGCCTCAATCCACTGCCTCTCTGCAAGCTCCAACAGGACCTCCATCAGCTCCCACCTTCAAGAAGAAACCACAGGCCAACAAAACTCAAGGAACTATCTCTGAAGTTCAACCACAGTTGAACTTCAAAGTCAGAAGTCATTAAGACTTCCCCTATCTTCAGGCTCAGACAAATCACATCAGAACATCCTACAAAAATCTAATAAAAATCTAGGGGAAACCTACATGGCTCTAGGGTAACATACTGAAAAATCATAACAAAATTCAACACCAGGTGAAAGAACTAAAATCAGCAACACAGACATGTCCACAAACCAGTTTATTCAACATCAATAACAGTGAAAAAATGCAATTAAAATGAAAATGCATGATTAAGCTAAGATTTCTGCACTATAAAATTCTACACTGAATCACGAGTCTACAGAAAAAAGAACGGAATTATTTGACTAAATCTACCATTTTTTATGAATTTTCTAATGATATGCATGCATTGAAAATATTAAAAAGAAATCAATTAATTGGAAAATATGCAAAAAATAGCAAACAAAAATAAAATGTCGTTTTTATTTTTATTTAATTTTCTAGATGCTTTCATGAAATGGTAGAAAAAAAAAATGATTAGAAAAAACAATTATTTACATTTTTTATGAATTATTTACAATCATGAAAATATAAAAGAAAAATAAAAGGAACAAAATGGGGGGGGGGGGGGGGGGGGGTTCAAACAGCAGGGTATTCTAGGCTATTCCTGGACGGGCCCACGTATGGGGGGTGCTAAAAACAATAGGGCGCAGGGCCCAGGTTTGCCAGAAACTCACCTCCAAACAAAATAAGAAAAAAAAACGCAGGGAGGTGCTGTTAGTGACTTTTTCAGTCATTATTATTACTGGGCTCAAATGAGGGGGGTGTTGAAAGCAAATAGGGCCTAAGGCCCACACCAATTCACTCAGGTCTCTCAAACAGGGGGGTGAACGAGTAGCAAGGGTGTAGCGTTTAGCAAGATATGCTTGGGCCTAAGCCCAATAGCCTAACCCTAATCCAATACTCAGGAAACAAAACCTAACCCCTCTCCCAAACCCTAACACTGTTCACTCACCTAAACCTAACGCCGCTCCCTCGTCTCTCCCTCATCCTATCTCCTCTCTGCAACTCCTCTCAGCCTTATGCACGCAATCGAACCAAAGCACCTCACGCATCACCTTACTTTCGTACCAGATTCCTCCACACAGAATCTAATCCTAAACTAGAGACTACCTAAAATCCCAGCAGAACCACGCGTTTCAATAATCAAACTGAATCCAGAACGGAGGAACGATGTACCTTGTTTGAGAAACTCGTTGAAGGACTTGAAGAAATCCTGGCGAATCTTGAAGGATCACTTGAAAGTCACTACGAGAAAGAGACAGATCTTGAAGCTTATTTGAGGATCTTGAAGACGTTCTGTTGAAGCTCTCGCGTTGAGATATTGCTGGAGAATTTCTGGAAATCTCCTTGAAGATTGAACGCAGTTGAAGTTTCTGAGTTTTTCTTGCTTGAAGGATGAATGCAGTTTGAAGTTTCTGAGTTGTTCTTGCTTGAAGGATGAATGCAGTTTGAAGTTTCTGAGTTGTTCTTGCTTGAAGGATGAATGCAGTTTGAAGCTTCTGGAAATATTGTTTGAAGATTGAATGTCTGAGGTTTCTGGAAATCTTCGATGGAGGATGAAGGTTTAGGGTGATTTCTGGGGATTTTGACGAGGAATGATGAAGATCTGGTGGCGGTGAGTGTTGATGATGTTCTGGAAAAGTGGAGGTTTCCGGCGAAGATGATGAAGGTGGAAGGGAGGAGATCGGAGGAAGAAGATGAGTTTCTGGGGATTTTTGGACGTTTGCAGATTCCGGCGAGTGAGACGGTGGCCGGAGGTAGTTGGGGTCATCGGCGGTGGGAAGTTACGGCTGATGCATGGCCGCCGGTGAGGTTGCTGGTGAAACTCAGGCGATGGGTGTGGGGGCGCCAAGTGGCGTGCATGCGCAGAGAGAGAGAGAATGGGGGACAGCTGGGGCGCGACGTGGCGCGAGCTGAGAGAGTCTCTGAGTGTAACGTGGCGTGCTTGCTGCGAAACGCGTGGGGGCCCCTTCCAAGCAACACGTGGCTTCTATTTAAAGCTGAGAAAAAAATGGCGCCTTCTGGAATCTTCTGGAAGTAGCTGGAATCTGCTGGGCGATTTTTTTTGGACAATCTGGACCATTTTTGCTGATGAGAATTGGGCCTCAAAAAGAGTACCCCTGGGCCCATACGAATCATAAAAAAGACTGTAAAAAAACTGAATAAAAAACAAAAACAATTAAATCTAATCAATGCCAATTAAACTAATGATTAATCCTAATAACATCTAACAAATTCAATTAAATCCTAAACAAAAAGATTTAAATCCTAATTAATTCTATATCAACCTAATTAAATCTAAAAATGATCAATTAACCTCTAATTAACTCTAAACTTCTACTAATTCTCTATTAAAATTCTAATATTATTTAATATCTATTAAAAATCTATCATTAAAAAAAACTTTATTATTTTCTATATTATCTAAAAACTATTTAATTTCTATTAACCCTAATTTATCATTCTATTTAATATGCTAAGAAAAATTCACTAATATTCTAAAAATGATAAAAGCTACTTAAATTCTATTAACAATTCTACAAATGATTAAAATCTATTTAAAAGATTCTATAAAATTCTAAAAAGAGGATTAAGCTATTAAAATATTCAAAAACCCTATTTAAATTCCAGAAAAATCTATAAAGCCTGTTAAAAATTCACAAGAGCCTATTAAACCCTAAAAATGCAGATGAATGCACATGACCCCCGTAAAAAAAACGCACGAGACCAGATTGAATCGAACAGAGATCCCCGGGCATCAGAATATCCTCAAAATCACTGTGCAAGCTAAAAATCACCGAGGAGCGCACAATTTCCCGAAAATAAAACCCTGGTGATCTGGACTGGGTCTGCCATATCTGATAGACAAAAGTCAAGCTGTAAACTCTGATATCCCCTGCTTGCACAAAAATCATACATCTGAGCTGTGAATATGAAATTAAACCATGAGTCGGATAGGAAAACCGGTTGGTCAAATTTTAGGGTGCAACAATACACAACTTAGGGCTTCTACCACAAGCTCTAATATATGAACAGAACCATATCCTCCTTTGGTCTTCAACCAACTACCCTTCTGCACAAGAGTAATTAGTTCCAAGCATGAACAAACCCAACACCTTCTTTGGTCTTCAAATACTACCCTTCTGCACAAGAGTAGTTTTCTGAGGTACACTGCTTACATAACCAAATGCCACTGTTTGGTTACTCAGCATCTTTCAGAGCTCTAGAAAATCTAGGCAAGCTTGATCTTCACATCCTAGATGCTCCAAGGCAGCTTAGATACACCAAGACTTAGACCTGTAACACCTCCTTCTTTACACAGCTCCTGCAAACTAAATGAGATAGTATCAATTCCACTCATACCTGAGCAGATCAACTTATCTTCAATTGATGTACCATGACATCCATTGAGGCCCTGATGTTACTCCTAGGTGTCACAACATTTGATAAGACATTCTGCTGATGAATTCAGTCCTTCATTATGCCATTTAGAAGAGCCTCATCATTACTGATAGCAAGTTTGAGTAGACAGCCTGTATTCTGCAATAGCTACCTTTGAGATGCATTTGCTCCAGAAAACTCCTCTTTAGAGAAACCAAGGGTTCCAAGGCTTGATTCTTTTAGGGAGGAAGGATCACACAAGTCTTTACAAAAGGATTCTCGCTTTCCTTAAGTATAGACTTCTTCAGGAAATCAAAGATAACTGTCACTTATCCTTGACCTCCAAGCTGAGCCAGATCTCATGCTCCCATGCACTTAGATCATAAATAAACTGACCCAAGCAGAGCTACCAGCACCATCTTCTATACCAGTTTCATTCCAGGAAACTTTCTAGATATGCTTCAGAGACTAGAACACACCTGCTACACTCCAATAAGTTGTCTTTATCTCCACTTCCATCAACACTACATTCTAGTCTTAGTTTCTTTCTAGGAAACTTACTAGAATAAAGTCAGATCCTACCACACATGCGTATGATACCTGTGATTCACTCCTTGAATCAAAAGACTTCTTCATAATCTCCGCTGATGGAATGTCTTAACCTCTGGTTGAACACCAGATCCTTGAAGCAGACAGAGCAGATCTGAGGCCTGATGCTTGAGCAACAACTGATGAGACAACTTGATCATCAACTAAGGATAATCCATTAAATATTTGAGAATATCTCAAATAGCAATGAATCTTAAATCCTTGTAACAGATCCTTCTCCGAACTTCATGGATAATCAATTAAATACATGTGTAGACCACAAATAGAAATTAATCTCAAATCCACACAACTTCAGGAATACCAAGGTGACACCCTTGACTCAACCTCCCTATGACTTCTGTAACAGCCCAAATTTCATTAAATAATTAATTATAGTAATTAATTGATTTAGTGGGATTTTATATTAATATTGGAATTAATTTTTATTAATTGGAATTAATAGAGAATTGAAAGGAAATTGGAAGGAAAGAAAATAAAAGGAATATATAAGTGAGGAAGAAAAGAAAAGAAAGTTAGAAACATTTGGAGAGAAAGAGGAAAGAAAGAAGAAAGAAGAGAAAGAGAGGAGAAGAAGAGGAAAAGTGGAAATCATCAAGAACCAACAACAAAGCTCCGATTAATAGAGGTAAGGGTGAGAAATGTTTCTATTTGATCATTGCATGATGTTATGTATGTTGGGTTGGGGTTTTGGTAGAGTTTTCATCACTTTCCAATTAGGGCATATGTTGGATTAATCGGTAGATTGATGATTTAATCGGTTGGAACTGAGTAATAACGCCGTAGAATAGTCGGGTAACATGTATTGATGCTATTTGTACTGATTTGGATGTTCAAGGTTTGGTTGATGATGGATTGATGAAGGAGAGGCAGAATAGGGTTTTGTTCTGCGCAGGTTCGCTGGCTCTCGCCAGGCGAAGCCTAGCGAATGCTGGCAAGTAATTATGATTAAGTCCCAGTGGACTTCGCTGGCGAGTTCGCCAAGCGAAGTTGGATAGCGAAGGTTCGCCCAGCGAAGGTGCTGGCGAATGGTGGAGAATGAAGTCAGTAGCTACTGACTTGGGCTCGCTGGGAAGTCTCGCCAGGCGAAGCCTAGCGAGTGTTCGCTGAGAGAGTTCGCCAGGCGAAGGCCAGACGAAGGTTCGCTGCGAGGGTTCGCCAGGCGAATGAAGGCGAATGTGACAGCATTCTTCTTTTGCTGTGTTGCTCATGTGGTGATTGTTTGATTGATTCACATAGGTTAATACCTCTATGATATGATATAGATATGATGAATTGTGATGATGTGTACTGTGGGTAGCCTCCGGGCGTGAATCCTAGTTGATGTGCGATGCGTATTAATTATGATAAATAGAAATACATGTGAATACAATGATGAATGTATGTGTATTGTCTAATGAACTTGCGAATGCTTAATGGGTATACAATTATGTGATGAGAGATGCATGGGAACATATCATGGATATGTGTGCATCGTTGATAATTATGAAAAATGCATGGGAACATATCGTGGATATGTGTGCATCGTAAATAATTATGAAAAATGCATGGGAACATATCGTGGATATGTGTGCATCGTTAATAAATGTATGGGATGCATGGGAACATATCGTGGATATGTGTGCATCGTTAATAATTATGAAAAATGCATGGGAACATATCGTGGATATGTGTGCATCGTTAATAATTATGAAAAATGCATGGGAACATATCGTGGATATATGTGCATCGTTAATAATTATGAAAAATGCATGGGAACATATCATGGATATGTGTGCATCGTTAATAATTATGAAAAATGCATGGGAACATATCGTGGATATGTGTGCATCGTTAATAATTGTGAGAAATGCATGGGAACATATCGTGGATATGTGTGCATTGTTTGATGATGTGGTAATTGCATAAATGTCATGGGCATATGAAGTATGCTAGTGGATATGATGGGTTTTGGATGATTGGGGAATATGTATGAAGGGATATGTTTGGGTATGTTCATATTTGTTTATATTTACAACATGATAAATATGACTATGAAATGAATTTGTGGTGAGAAATGTAGAATGTAATTATGTGATACCTGTATATATATATATATATATATATATATATATATATATATATATATATATATATATATATATATATATATATATATATATATATATATATATATATATATATATATATATATATATATATATATATATATATATATATATATATATATATATATATATATATATATATATATATATATATATATATATATATATATATATATATATATATATATATATATATATATATATATATATATATATATATATATATATATATATATATAATCTTATGCATTGATTATTATGGTAATATTTCTCACCCTTCTGCTGTTTTATAATGCTCTACGAGGCATTGCAGATTAGGATGCTAGAGTCCCTTTTGTGAAGTATTCTTCATTCTTTTGAGTCTGCTGCTCTGATATGTAACACCGGGTAGTTAGACTAGTATAGTCATTCTTTTGTGATACATTGTGATGTATCAGTTGATGTGATCGTGTAATCTAACTGATATGATGTATTAATTTGGATTAACTTGTGTGTACGTGGATTAATATTTTGAAAACGATTAAATGATTTGATCTTCCGCTTAATTTTGAAAATGTTACATATCTTGTGGAGAAATAGTGAAAGTGTTTTATTGGTGAAATTGTGGCATTCTTCTTTTATACCTTATTATAAAACCTTTTTACTCTGATAATTTGTATGTGCTTAATTGTTTTATATGCATTTATTTGGGGTATAGAAGGGGGTGTTACAACTTCCTCTGTTAAAAGAGCCTTTGCAAGTCATGAGTGGTGAAAATAAATCACCTCCCACTATCCTTTCTAAAACTACCTTTGTAATACAGAACAACCCCAGCACACCATCTGCCAATCATCTACACAGCTGCCACAACCATGCATCAAACTGGATATAGGCCAATCTACTCTCAGGGCTGCCAGAGTTCTTTCATCAGAAAATTAAGCAACGAAACCACCAGAAGAACATCTTCAACATGCCCTAAATAAGATGTCAGAACATCTTATAGAAGCTCCTACATTAGAGGGCACAACAGCAGATACAAGCTTCTCCTTAGCTCCATAAGCAGTAGCTCAAACATTCAGCAAGATCAACAACTCAGCTACAACTTCTCCTTGTTCCAAAACACCAGAAAGTATCTCCCAAGATCTCATCCAGAACAGACAGGATGCCTGCTCTGATACCAATTGAAATTCTGGTATGCATATCACATATGTCCCAAGAACATTGATCTCTGCTGAAACAAGGACGAGGATAAATCATGAACAATTTAAATTTCTTTAAATTGTGCCAATGTCATAACCTCTGTTGTGACATCTGCATCCTGACAGACTATTTATCTAAACATTTAAATTATGCAGAATTTTAAATGCTGAAAGATAAATACCACAGTAATTGTTTACCCAGTTCGGTGCAACATCACCTACATCTGGGCGCTACCAAGCCAGGGAGGAAATTTACTATTAGCAGAATCAATTCAAAGTCAAACAACCAGTTTGCACTTCTCACTTAATCTCTAACCAATGCAATTTCAGCCTAGAGACACTCTAACACCTGAGTATACCCACTCACTCCCCCTCAATCACACAATAGTGATTTCAATACACAATTACACAATAGTTATGGAGATACACTCCAAACACACACCATGATCTTGCTTCACATCTTTGATCAAGTGAGACACACTCTTGCTTAAAAGCTTTGAGTGACACAATGAACACACCTGTTCATCCAATTAACCAAAGCAATCATACAACCTACAATTGCTTGGTACACAAGAAATGCTAAGATCCCTAGACACGTGAAGAATCACTGCAAACCACAGAATTCTCCACTCACACATATGTCTACCACAATGTATCAAAAGATACAAAGGGTGACTTACACACAAGGGACTCTCAAACCCTAGACCTTTATTTTACACTCTGGTTTTTCTTGATGTGAGTGCTTCCTTTCCTCTACTTTTGCTCCTCCTTTTATAGTAGTGCAGACTGGGCTTGGGCTGGTCACAAGTAACAAACATTAGTTTTAACAAAGTAAAACTAATTTCCACAATTCAAGGTGCTGTCAAATTAGGTCATGGCTTTTCACGATATGGTCAGCACTGCCTAGAATCTCTCCTGAGATAACTCAGGAGTCATAATAGGTTTCCTGAAGTATAACTTGAGTTTCCTCTTGCAATATAACAAAATCCCAACCCTGCACGCCTGATGTCATACGCTCAATGTCATATGACATCCAGTATGACATCCAACTCTCTTTGTGCTTAGCTAACCAAACTTCCCCTGCTGGCCACTCCTGCAGAATCTTTTTCACACCAGTAGAAACAAGCATATCATAGTTTCCTAAAAAGTCTCAAAGATCCTTTTTATGAACCCCAACCAAATCTGCACTTTGTTCCTACTAATTCTCTTTGGATTGCACATACTGATGAGGTATATCCAAAGCACTCCTGTCAAGTGATATACCATAGCAGCCCTTGTTGTACCATACATGATGTCATGACATTCAGTACGACATCCATGACAGCAGTTCTGTCGTCAACTCCTTCTGCATCCATGACAGCAGTTCTGTCATCTGCTCTTGTTAGCTCCTGCTGCACCAGATGTCAACACATGACAGCAATTCTGTTATCAGCTCCTGCTGCACCACTACTCCTACTGTTTCTTACATATGACAGTAGTTCTGTCATGATAGCAGGTGGATGTTGTGATGGATGTCACGACATTCAGCATGACATTCACATTAAAACACTCCACATCAGTTCTTTCACCACAACAGATGGAGATGTCATAACATCCTGCTTAACATCGGTGCAGGATCATATTTTACCAAAATTTAGCCAATCATAGAACCATGGACAATTCTATATCATAGAACCATGGAACTAACAATTAGTAAGCTGGAACAATCAAGAGATAATGAGGGTTAGGCAAACAGCGAAACAGCTAAATCAAAAGTTTTATTTTTTCTGAATTTTATTTAAGAGAGAAGTTAATTCATGCATTTTTGAAAAGGGAAAATTATTTTAATGTTAATGTTTTTTTTTAAAATTTGTTTTAATTTAATTAACGGAAAAGGTTTTGATTTTAAGATTTTTGATGAAAAAGTTTGTTTTTTTTTTAAAAAAACTAATTTTAATGTTGGAAAAGTTTTAATAATAAAAGGAATTTTAAGTTTTAAGAAAAAGAAATTTTAAGTTTTAAGTTTTTTAAAAAATTAAAGTTTTAATTATGAAGAGTGTTTTAATTTAATTTTAACTAGAAAAATGTTTTTAATTGTCAATTGTTAAAAAAATGTTTAAAATTATAAAAAAGTTTATCAAACTATATGTCATAAGAAAAATTAAGTTACAGAAAAAAAACAAAAATAAAGAATAAAACAAATAAAAAAAGCAAAATAAAAGGGGAGAAGCGAGTTTTTTTTGTTGAATGTTACATTAGGGTTTTAAACCCCCTTTTCCTCTTCTTGGCCGCCATTGTTTCTCATACGGAGCTTTTTCCGTCTTCTTCCTTCTCCTTGGTGCCGCCATTGTTTCTCATACGGAGCTTTTTTCCGTCTTCTTCCTTCTGATGCATATCCGATTTTCCTCTATTTCTGAGTCCAACCGTGGCCGATGATTGTTGGAGTTGAGGTCGGTAGGCTATCGCCGGTGGTAGTGAGGATTTCACGGCCGCTGCAGAAAGCTCTTCGCTTCTTTCGTTTTGGGTGGGCGATCGATTTACGACTTATTCCTCTTCTTCTTCTTAACGGGATGACGATGAAGTTTCTTTGCTTCTGAATCCCTTCGGCGATGATGACGAAGCCCTCAACAGCTTTTCTGAGCCGCTGTTCTTGGTCCTTTTTTTGGTTTTATGATGTTGAACCTGATGATTTTTATATGCTTCC
Source organism: Lathyrus sativus (assembly GCA_963859935.3). Lineage (NCBI taxonomy): Eukaryota > Viridiplantae > Streptophyta > Magnoliopsida > Fabales > Fabaceae > Lathyrus > Lathyrus sativus. The sequence goes on from OZ012737.1 coordinate 121,938,677, forward strand.
CTCTTTTGATTGTGGGCTTGTAAGGTTATATTGTTGATACGAAGATGATGGATCAGAAGGCTTCGCTTTCTTTTCGCCGTAACGGTTGCTGAAATTTGGGTTTGCTGCGATTTAATTTTCTTGACCCGTTGTTGTGCTTTTGAAGGTTTTTTGGATTTGTTATCGTTAGCTACGAGCTTCACGCTTTGTTGGTTGTTGATTTGTTTGCTTCTTTCTCGCGGTGAATTTGATTTGTTGTTGTTGTTACTAGCATGCGAATTGCTCGCGCAGGTTGTTGTTGACTTAGCGGAACTGCTTGCGGATTTGTTACTGTTCGTGATTGATTCGTTTGATCCGTTCAGTTGGGATTTTTCTTAGAAAAGTGCGTTAGGGCCACGTTTGGGGCAAAATGCTTTTTCTGAAAAATCACTTTTAAAATAAACGCTTTTTCCAAAAGCACTTTTCTGGATAAGCTTCTTTGTCTCTCTCTCTCTCTCTGGTTGCCTTAAGAACAGAACTGACCGGATCTTGGCTTTGGCCGAGAATCGAATCGGGAGTCGGTTTTGGAGTAATTCGTTACCCTCCCGACACCCGATGATGATGCTACTCTGAGGGTGTCGAAAAACAAACTAACCATTTAAACTGCTTTTGCTCATTTTGCAGGTTCGAAAGACATAATCGAAAACTCCAAGAAAAACGGAAATGAAGCTTAGATCAATTAGAAACTTAGGAAAAATGTACTTTATTTTTTGTAATTTTTTTTTTTTTTTGTAAAGAAAGATTATTGTTTTTAATAAAAATTCTTCATTTTGATATTGCAGAACATTATTATTATTATTATTATTATTATTATTTGGATATACAAATGATGAAATAAAGCTAACAAAGTTTCTTATATGAAATGAACATGATAAGAGTTTTTTATTAAAAACTCAAACAAGACCAAATAATATTTTTGTCATTAAAATTAAACAAAAACATAATAATATTTTAATATTAAAATGAACAAAGCATAATAATATTTTGATATTAAAATGTAGTGAAACATAATTAATTTTTTTTTTATAAAATGAAATGAAAATTTTATGAAATGAATAATCTCTTTCTCCAAATCTTCATTTACCTTGCGCAAATACTCTTTCTCAGGCCACAACTAATTATACCTCTGGATGTTAACAGTGGTATGCTCCTCAATCATTAGAGGGTACAAAGGCTCACGAGGGGGAAAAGGCATCAACACTCTCTCAACTCTATCATGAATCCATGTCACATAAGGGTCGTAAGCTCGACTGTTACTCTTCCCCGAAGAAGCTTTCCCTTTGCGATGAATTTTGTTCTAGGCCTTCTCAACTCTAGCCAAAGTCTCATGCTCTAACATCCCAATGAGATACAGAGATTCCTGTATCTCCTCTTCTCTTGGAGGCTCTCTTAAGGCGTACCCGAACTGCCTCACTGCAAGGGACGTTAGGAAAACCACTGCAACTGTATATAATCTCCGCACCCAGCATGTCTCTATCAAACCAGATGATATTCTCAGATGTCAATCCCATCAATCTCTTTGACCACTCTAGGGTACCTGTAGTATCAATAAAAGGACCGGATTTGGGAAGGGGACTCACAAACCACCTGTACAGAAAAGGTACGCAACAAGATACGTTTTTCCCTCTCCTATTCTCATTCTTGTAGTGCACATAACGATAGACGTCGCCTAGAAGCGTAGGTACAGGATTCCCTGAAGCAAAAATGTGAAAGGCATCCAAATCCACAAAATCTGGAATATTAGGAAACAACATGATACCATAAATGCACAGTGCCATGATGGCATTAAACACAACCCAACAACCTTCCTTTGCAAAGTGTCGAGCCCTAGCAATCAGAAAAGGTAGAGGAAAGTCATACATTCCATTTCTCTTGACCAACTTGCCTTGTAGCTCAGAAACATCCAGATGAAGGGAACTAGCAAGCTTAACCAGATCAGGCTCATCATCAGTGTGATAGAATGGCATCTGGTCCGAGATAGGAACTCCAAATAGCACAGAGAACTCCTCTAAAGTAGGTAGTAAGACATATCTTGGAAAAGTGAAACATCGGAGCTGGGAATCATAAAACTGCAGCAGAGTATGGAGACCACCCAACTCATAAACTGAGGGCTTGCAGATACAAATCAAAAGCTTCCCATAAGATTGCTTGAAATCTTCTATCACCTTGTTGTCAGCCACGAAGATCAAACTCAGCAAAGATCCAATGTCTGGATTAGGGAACTTATATACCACTGTCTTCTTTAGGCTAGGCTCCATGTCAGTAGAGAAATAAGATCACTAGAATCGAAGGGAAAATATGCACCTGCAACATACATACATGTCAATGTTAATATGCAGATGAAAATGCAAGTGCAAATGCAGCAGGGGATCAAGGTTGTTGCGCTGTCAATTGAGAAGAACCAGCATTCCGCTTTGACAAGAACATAGTACCATCATAAGGATTCACTGTATCAAAGTCACAGGTTCACACTGACAAGAACCGGGTAGGTTAAAGGTCAAAGTTTCCTGCATAACCCAATCCCTCTCACAGGTATGGACCTAATCACTGATAAAGTATGGTGTCCTATGCGGTCGTCAGCGTCACAGACTTTCGAAAAACGATGATACGTTCACCGTTTCCGGTTTGGCATTATAGTTTAATGAAGCGGCCTCACTTAGCTGACTCCCAAATGATCGGTCCCCAGAGTCGACAACCCTCAGATCCAACAACCTCTCAACTATCCAAAATAGACTAGAAAGGAAATCATCAAAGAGAATCTCGTCTGAGCGCAGATTTCGTGGGAACTAGTGCATGCCAAACATACAGGTTTGCCACTACTTTCCACTTCTAATGCTATGGTTATACTCAAGCCTGGGTCTGGCTTATCTTATAGTGGAACTCCCACCCAACAGCACAACACAATGATAATATACAATGCTGGAAAATAAAATGTGATTGCAAATAAGGTACATCACATATGTACACACCCAGAGATAAACACACAAGCGCTAGGATTGACTCGTATAGGGGATCGGGAAATTTCCATAGCAGAGTCGCCAGCTGTCGCATCGCTGTGAAGAGGGGCTGGCAAGGACATAAGAGTCGCCACCATTTGTTATTTATCCCAAAAGAGGGAAAGGAAATGATCAGAGAAAACCTAACGAAAGGGAAAAGATAGGTCATCGCAACCATATCTCGGGTTTGGGAGTCGATTACGCAAGGGGAAGGTATTAGCACCCCTCACGTTCGTCGTACTCGACGGGATCCATGCTTGTTGTCTATCTAAAGGGTGTTTATCTATCCAAGCTACAGGCCACAAGGACAAAAGAAAGAAAAGAGACTCGATAGAGCATCACCGCTCTATGCCTACGTACTCCCTTGTGCAATGGGAAAGTCAGAGTCAACGTAGTTCGGAAAACTACGGGTGAAGGTGGGGAAGGTTGCTCCCCAAGGCATCGTCGTCCTGTGCCTACGTATCCTCGTCTGGTACGAGAAATCAGAGCAAATGTAGTTCGGGCTAACAAGACCATAGGTTGGTTCAAATGTTTTAACCGAGTAGGGTTAAAACATAGTTCTAGCAGTTAGGTGTATGCAGCTCGACCATTGGAGACTTAGGCATTACCTGTTTGCGGTAGAACCAAGAGTTAACAAAACTCTCCTTATGAAAAAGGTTTCTAAATTAAATCCCGAAGGATAAAATGATTTGATGTTTGTTTTTGTGTTTTTTAAGAGAAGTGAATTGAATTTGGCTTGTAATTCATGTTTCACTAAAGACTATGACTCAGGAGCGAATGCGTTGCATATCGTCCAAAGGACATACGCTAAACACTCTAAACAATTGAGAGGAGGCCCCCCAATCATCATTTCCCAAATGCTTAAGGCTCGTAGAATACAACATTCATTATCCATTATTAAGTGTCTTGAAGAAATTTGAAGATGAGAAGAGAGAAACAACTCTAAAGGGAGACTAAGACTCAACCTAATGTTCTCATACAAAGTGCACCTATGATTGGGTTGAAAAGGGAATGCTACCTAATGTTATCATGCATGGTTTCAATCCTAATTTCTATCATAATCAATCTTGAACAATAAGGATTAGAGGTCCTAAGGGAACATGGCAAGGAAGAAAGAAGAAGGAAGCATAAGATAAAAGAAGAAATAAGATGCAAACATGTAATGCACAAGCAAGGATGAAGAAAAGAGGGAGGAACAAAGTGTCGGGCAGTAGCCACCACAAGCACATCTCAATCTCAAACATGCAAATGAGAGATGCAAGAAAGCAAAAGGAAATGCACACAAAGAAGAACTCAAGCAAGCTCACACAAAAGTGGGATGAAATGGGAGAAAAATGAAATCCTACAACCACTTGCATATCAATCACTAGCTCAACAACAAAGCAAGAAAGCCAAAAGGCCAAGCAAGATCAATATGAGAGACGGGATATCAAACTTGGGCAGGAAGTAACTCAAAGATTCTCAACCACAATCATCATCAAGATCAAACAAGAGAAAACACACCAAAAGTCCTCAAAATGAATCACCATTTAAGACAAACTCAAAATACCTTCAAAGGAGGGACCAAATCCTCTTAAATGGTATTCAAAGGCCCTATGGCAGAGGTAAGAACAAGAGGAAATAATGCACCAAGCAAAGAAGAAATCACACAAAAAGAGATTGCAAGATTAGGCATGGTAAAGGACCTAAGTCCTAAACACTTTCAACATTGAACTTCAAATGGAAAGCCTAAAATGAATGCAACTCACAACCAAAACCAAAAAGTGTATGTCCTAGAAATTGACCACCAACCACTTCATTATGTTATAAATGTGAATCATCAAGAGTTGGGAGCGTTTGGGATCCACAAGGGTCATTTCCCATCAAAACTAGGTCAAGTGTGTGTGAACCATCCTTAGGGATAGCTTGACTTGCAAGCTACTCCAAAAATAGGAAAATGGCTCAAATAAATCCAAATAAAATTCTAAAAGCACAAAAGAATGTTGGCAACCAGAGGCCAAAAGCACACAACCAATGTCCATTCAAAGCATCACCATAGAAATTGATTCACTTGGGTGCTCCACTTTGAAGGAGGGTTGTCGAGGGTCAAAGAAATGATCACAAAAGTCAAACCAAAAATGGTCAAACCTTTACCAAAATCATCCTCAGAGACACTTCAACTCATCAAAAACATGAGGAAGAAGTCTCATTCCTTGGAGATAAAAATTGGTCAAGAAACAAGTATGAAACCAAAAGGAACAAGGAAAAATCAACTTAAAAACACCTCTAAACTTTAATTCTAATTTTAATTGAAAAATAAATGGAAAATGTAAATAAAAATATTAAAAATTAAATGACACATTAAAGTATCATAAAATAATTTTTGGTGGAATTTATCAAACTTGGAGTTATTTTTAAATGATTTAAAACAAAACATTAAACAAATAAAATAAAAAACAATTAAAATAAACATGCGTGGCAAATAGCAATAAAATTAGTTCAAACCAATGGGCCTACACAAGAGTGGGGTGCAGATAGCGCATCTGGCCCAAAACCAAAACAAACAGAAGCAAGCCAAAATGCTGCGTACAACTAATTGACATGGCAGTCAGCATTACACGCAAGTTGGTCAAATGAATCACATCCATCCATCTCCTCAAGTCAAAAAGTCAAAGCAAGCACATGTAGGCATGCCTGAAAATGAACCAGACGCCGGAGCCCTAGCTCCGGTCTTCTTCTCCGGCGAGGTGGTCGAAGACCAGGTTCAAAACTTCACCAAATTCAACAAAATTTTATACCAAAATGAACGCCAAGCCACGTAGATCATGAATCTGGGCTCAAAAATCATTTATCATGCATAGATCAAGAGATTCGAATGGTGGAAAATTTGAACACAAAACTGAAATTGCATCAAATATCACAATCAAGCTACCAGAATTTGCCTACAAGTTGTAGGATTTCAGATGCAACAACAATGACATAGATTCAATGGCTAACAAGTGAGATATTTGGAATTGAAGATTACCTAACGGAGTCTCTCCGTTGGAGCTTCAAATGATGCTAAGCTTGATCCAAACTATGCAGATTCACTCCATTGAACTTGAAGAAGAAAAGGATCACTTCAATTTTGCTTGAATTGAGCTAGATCTGGATTTGCAATTTTGAACTTCTCTCTCACTTTCCAAGTTTGGATTTAGAGCTCCCTCTACAAAATGCACATTCTAAGGGTTCAAACTTCATTCTGAACTTAAATACTATGGATCTCTGATGAAATGGAGGCCCAATATGGCTTGGTTCACTTAAATTTTGAAAATGCCCAATTTGGCAAGTAGCTTCATGCACACGTGAAAACCATCTTGTACAAACATGAAAATGATTTGAATTATCAGTTGGCAATGTGAATTGAACATGTGAATTCGAATTGGGCTTTGATTTGATCCAATTTTGGAAATTTGAATTAAATCTTATTCATGAAGTAACTTCAGATTACACGTGAATTTTCTACCATACACCAAAATAAATTTGTGCATTTCACTCATGAGCACAAAGTGAACGAAATTGGATTGGAAATAGTATGAAAATGACCTCTAACATGATCAATTGAATTCACCTTTTTAAGTCCATTTTCACCCTGAAATTCTTCACCCATCTCCATATCCATGCAAAATTCATGCTAACCTTGAGTTCCATGATGCATTCGAGGTCATTTGGAGCAACTTTCATGTTGGTGAAAGTTCCATTTGAAGTACACAAAGGCATGTAAACGGCACATAACCAAAATGACCTATAATCAAAGTTTCCCAAAATACCCCTGCCTTGCAAGCTTCATAAATTGAGTTCCATAAATGATATGAAGGACTTCTAGGACTTTTTGGAAAGCTAAGATCATAAGGAAAAACTTTCATGTTCATAAAAAATTGAGGAGAAATATGATTCTAGGTTAAAAGTTCCTTGGGAGTTGGTTGACTTTTGTTGACTGAAAATATGGTTCATCTGAGACCTCTAACTTGCCAATATCATATCTTGAGTTCTACAAACCCAATGGATGAGTTCTAGTACTAAACAGAAAGCTTAGAACATGCTCTACAAGTCTCATGTTTAAATCAAAGTGAGATTAACCTTGTATCTTGAGGTAGGTGGTCTTGAAGTTAGGCACTAAACAGAGGATTTTACACTGACAAACCTCTGAAACCCTAATTTAATAATTTCTCGCACTCTTGATTCTCCTTGATTAGATCTTGAAATAACGTACTATATGTCTCCACACAACTATCCATGACTCCAATGACTTAAAACCAAGGCTCAATCTCCTTCAAATCCTCAGTTGACTTTGCACGAAACAGATGAAACCCTAGGTGTACAATCATTGACTGCAACCTCTTGCACATGATATAACCACTTAGATGAGCCCCATAATGGATTCAAAAGCACTCAATGAGCTCCCCAGTTATCTCCTATCCATCATCATAAGCTTATGAACCTCTGATGAACCTCAATTGACCTCCAAGATAGGAGGTAAGCAATACATACCAATCCATTCTCTCAATGATCTCTGGCCACTTCTTGGTGACTATAAGCACTTGATGACTTGAGCAAAAACTCTTGATTGAGATTGGATGAAATGAAGCACAAGCCAAGTGAAGAAAAAGGTTGAGAAAATTTTTGGGTACAACACCAGTCTAAAACGATCATGCTTTTCAACCACATCCAGGATTTTCTGCCAGCCAGGTAAGGCACCTTTCTCAATGGTCTCTTTAGCACTCTTGACAGATGACATGGGAATTTTTGGTAGTCTACCAGAGTTGACAGAAGTGGAGCTGACATCTTCAAATTTGAGACACTGCAACAACACTTCAGTTATGTCTTCATCAGTCTCAACATATCGGAAGGATGATAACTCGCTTACTAGCAAATCTTCTTCACCACAGATGATGACCATCTGATCTTCAAACATGAATTTCATCTTCTAGTGTAATATGGATGTAACTGCCCCTGCGACATGGATCCAGGGTCTACCCAATAAACAATAGTATGCAGGTTTGATATCTATCACTTGGAAAGTAATGGTAAATGAATGCGGCCCGACTTTAACGGGTAAATCCATTTCGCCAATGACTTGCCTTTGAGAACCGTCAAAATCTCTAACGATCAAAGCGCTTGGCCTCATTTCGCTCCCCTCTACCAATAGTTGACTCAATGTACCCTTAGGCATCACATTGAGAGAAGAGCCGATATCCACAAGAACATGAGATAGCAAAAAGTCCATACATGTAACTAAGATATGCAAGGCTCTATTATTGGTAGTAACTTCAGGAGGAAACTCTGACTCGTTGAAACCCAAGTATCGACAAGCAGTTATGTTCACGAAACATCGTCAAGCTATTCTACTAGAATTTCGTGCATCATATAAGCAGTGTTCAAAACTTTCAACAAAGCTTATATGTGCGCTAGTGAGCTCATAAGCAAAGATAAGATAGAAATCCTCGATAGAGTTTGCCCTAGCTGATCCACAATCTTAAAGTCTCTCTTCTTGATCAACTTAAAGAACTCTTGATCATCCATGACTTCTTTGCTTTTGGTGACATCCGTAGATAAAGTGGCTGGAACTGATGATGCAGTTGATGCCCCTTGTTGTACAACAGGGGTTGCTAATGTAGATTTCTCCTTAGAAGGAATAACAGTTGGAATTCGCACTGGCTTAGGTACGACCTTAAGAGCAAATACTCGCGCGCTACGAGTCATCCCTCTAGTGGCGGCTACATTCACGATTTCAGATATTGAGAACTGGATTTCTCGACCCCTAGAGAACACAATTGGATCGTACTTCTAAGGAACCTCTTTTGAATTTTGATATAGGGATGGCTTAGGAACACAGACAGTGATAGGTTGAATCTTCTTTTTAGGAGCTTCCACAGGAACCTTCCAATATACGATCGTGAATGGCTCAGTATTAGCTACCTCTTCCATAGAGTTGGCTCTGGAAAACTGAACTACACCTCAGTTCATCAAGATCTAAACACATCCTTTACACTTTCGACCTTGACTAGGATTATCATCACAAATTTGGCATTTCCCATGAAGACCTTTCAATAACCCTTGTTCTTTAAACTTCTCGATCATAACAATTATTGGAGTTTTCACTTTGTCGACATCTCTGATCAACTCAGCCCTTCGATTTTCCTCAATCATATTAACTACAGGTGCACCATGGGTAGGCAAGGGATTAGTTTATATGTTAGGAAGCTCCCCATAAAATATCAAGATTTTCTGATCAATAAACTCTTGAACTTTGGCCTTGAGAACAATACAATCTTTAGTAGCATGTCCTATGTACCCAACATGGTAAGCACAGGATGCATTCGGATTATGCTTCGGACCAAAAGGAGGAACTGCAGGTGCAATCTCTTTGGGGATTATTTCCCCTTGATGAATCAAATAAGGAAATAACTTTGTATAAGGCACATGAATTCTGTCAAAATTCATCCCCTTACGGTTGTTCTGATTGTTGTTATTCTATTTATTCTAATGTGAATTTCTATTTTTTTGTTGAGACTATTGATGTTGAGGTTGATTCTAATTCTGAGAATTCTGAACTCGTTGTTGTGGATAATACCGATACGACGGTTGTTGATACTGAGCAGCAACAACATGAGGATAGGGATAATACGGCATGGGAGCCATGGGAACCTGATACTGAGGAGAGGCCTTCGCCATCACATCATTCGCTTCACCTTCCTTTTTCTTTGAATGACTACTCTGAGGTTTCTTGGTTGGTTGTTGAATAACAGAACTAGCAATCCTACCAATTCTTAGCCCGTTCTCAATCCTTTCACCAATAGTCACAATATCAGCAAAATTTGTCGAAGAACTACCCACCATTTTATCATAATATAGCCCTTGCGAAGTGCGCATGAAAATGTCAACCAATTCATTGTCTGAAAGAGAAGGTCGCACCCGAGAAGCCATCTCTCGCCATATTTTGCATATTTTTTGAATGTTTCAGTTGAACGCTGAGACTGATTCTGCAACTGCAATCTGGTAGGAGCCAAATCAAGATTATATTTGTATTGTTTTAAGAATGCCTCTAATAGGTCTCTCCATGAGTGAATCTTACTATATTCTAAACCCATATACCAATCTAGAGAAGCTCCAGACAAGCTATCTTGAAAACAATGCACCACCAGTTCATCATTGTCAATATACAATGCCATCTTCCTATAGTGCATAGTCATATGACTGCAAGGACAACTCACACCCTTGTACTTTGGCAACTCGGGAATCTTGAATTTCTGCAGCAGCACGACGTTCGGAACCAAACACAAGTCTTTGGCTTCCATGCCAAAAGCAGAATATCCTTCAATCGCATGGGTTCTCTCATCCAACAACTTATACTCAGCAGGTCTATTATGATCAATGGGTATGACAAGAGCTTGAGGATTTGGAAGTTGTGATGCAGCTAGAGCAGGTATCTGCGGGGAAGAAAACTGAGACGGATACACCAACTCAGAATTTACCATATGACCAGCATTCTGACCCATCTGAAAACCATACGAATAACTGGTAGGAAGTACCGCAACAACAGAAGATGCCCCAGGGTAGGGCATAGAATGAATACTCTGAACCATAGGTTGAGCAGGCTGAGACAAAACCGGAACGTGAATAGGAGAGCCCATATACACATGCTCATCTTTGTCTGGAATCTCAACATCAGTAGACATAGGAGTCTGGAGAACTTGCATCTGAGGAATCTCGTGATCATCATGATTCACCACAGGAGGTGGAATCGGAGTAGGCATGCCCCAAGGATAAGCAGCAGAATTACCATTGGGCATGGGTGCAAGAAAAGGTTGATACGGAATAAAAGCACTACCACTGGAAATTTGAGGAGTGAAATTTGGAGGCATTCCCCATGGGAAAGCAGCGGACATTCTATTCAAGTCAGGCTAAATAGAAGGTAGATTGACAGAAGGTTGAAAGTCACAACTGGCGCTTCGGCAATAGCTGGAGAAGAAGAAACAAAAGAAGTATGGATCACCATAGGAGTGACGACAGTAGCATTAGTAACAGTTGCAACAACAGAAGTAGCAGCAGTAGCATCCTTCTGAGCACGAAGGAAGACCATAATAACATCCTTATTAGTCTGGAACTGATCCACCCGACCTTGAAACTGAGCCAAAGTTTTCTTATAGGCAGTGTTCTCTTGTTCAATATCATCTATGATCCAGGTCTTGTTCGATTGAGTGAAATAGCGATGCCGAGTCGTTGTCGTGGTACAAGGCGGTGGACAGTGTAAGAACGTGGTTTCTGGATGAAGGACATGCATATGAATATGATTGGATGCAGAGTATGCAAAAATAAAGTTTTAAATGCATATGCAAAAATTAATTTTTATGATGAAATGGTATGCAACACAAGAATCACGAAGCCCATCACAAATCCGATCAATCAAATCTGCACAATTCGAATATCCAAATCTGCACAAACTGAATATCTGCATAATTCTTTGTCGGTGCAAAAATATGATGTGCGTGAGAGAACAAAAGGTATAAAGAGTCTTGGTTTCCTACAAAAACCCATATCCCTCTCACAGGAGTGATCTAGACACAACAAGGTGGTCCCTAGAAAGGTTGCCCAAACCATGACTCAAATGAAAAAGCCCCCGCTGAAACACCCCAATCTAACCCAACGGATAATTAAGGAAAATAGAATCAGAGAGCAACAAATTTTGTAAACATGATGGTCGTAAGGGAATTGTGATGAACGTCACACTCACAAATTCTGGGCGTTACAATTTCAACTCAAACAGTCGGTCATACGTTTGCAATTCTTTTAGTAACATACATAGCACAAATTAGGATGAACAAACAACAATAACTTGATTAACATTTTGATAAAGCGAAAACCCTTCATTTGGCAGCGGAACTTAAATGGCTTCCAACAATTCATAATAAATTCAACAGCTAAACGTCATTAAAATTCAGCAAGTAATGGCTCGAGACAACTAGTTTCAACTACCACATCAGCGCTAACAGAAACAACTGATTTGACGAAAGTATTCAATGAAATCCATGCAACAAGAAAATCAATTAAACAACACTAATAATCGTTCATCCCTCCCCAAGAGTGCTACATATGAGATTGACCGACGACACCTGCAAGTCACCACCAACGGGGTAACATACAACGTAAAGGGTGAGATATCAACAATATAACATAAGGCATGATAAAAATTATGTCAGAAATCATATCACAGCATTATAATCTTCGCAAATTTATAAACATTATCTACAATAAACTGCAAGCAAATCCATATCTCATATATACAACGATCATTAAGAAAATTCAGCAACAATCATAACTTACAATCAACACAACGATACGACATCATGCGGCTCAACTATGCACATGCATGTTGTAACACCCCACTTCCCAAAATCAATTAAATTAATAAACATTATAAATAAACAAAATCAGAGTTCCAATTTCCCAAGTGGGATATCACATGAAAACAACGTTTCCTTATAAAAAGGTTTTTCTCCAAATACAGCGGAATATTAAATATAAAACCCAATAAAAGTTTGATACGTTCACAGGAAAATAAAATATAAGTTCTTCATAAAACAAATAAAAGCGCCCAAGTCCCGTGCTACGTATCAGAGCATCCTAGACTCGACTGTCACACCATAATCCAAGCTAGCTAAGTACCTGGATTATCTGTACTTCCGGAGAAGCACAAACACAACAACAGCAAAGGGGTGAGAAATCATGATCAAAAATATAATGGTAATGTAATACATGTAATAAGGCAGTAAAACACACCAACATATCAATTATTCACCCCAACAACACCATATAACGAACCTACTGTTCAAATTACAATATAACATATTATAATGCAATTATGCAACTCAACACCATGCATGCGGTACCGACTCATTGGTTCATTCAATCGAACCTGGATAGATCACTTACGCTCCTCCTGAGACATGATCTATCCCCCACCATTCTCCACAAAGGAGTACGGATGAATCACTTACGCTCCTCCTGAGACATGATTCATCCCACCAAAACACCATGATATGCAAGACACCAATGCATAATTATTATATTCTGGCACGCTAAGTGCACACGATCCTCCTGATCATATCATCATACAACAATGCATATGTATAGATATATTACACCAAAATCAATAATTCATCAACATCAATCCACAATCACAAACATGCCAATAGATATTATACTTACCAATTATCCTATAATTTCTACTCTAGAACCGACATTACGGTACATTACCGACACTTCAGAGTCACTCTGAATCTCACCAAGGTCCTAACCATAGTCATTAACGACACTATAGGGAAACAACACATAACTTTTCCCAAAGCTATAATCATGGTCATTGCCAACACTACGGTAACAACACATAATCTCATCAGCTTTATATTCCTAGTTACTATCAACACTACAGTAACATCAACAATCCAACAAAATGGATCAATACTACAGTAACATCAACAATAATCATAGCATGCCAATATAAAACTTTATATAACGATAAATTCCTACGGGGTTAAGGAATCCCCTCTACCCTATACATGTATAAACCATTCCCAATCAAATTTCTCCCCCCTTACCTTATCAATTGGTTGATCGATAGAAATCCTCCTAGAATTGGTCTCTTGGCCTTCCCCTTTTCTCTTCCGTTCTTCGTTCCCTTTTTCTCAATTTCTCAAATTATCGTACCACTCTCCCCACCCCTTCACATTCTATTTTCTTTATTAAATCCAATCCCAATTAATAAAATAACTTAATAAAATAATACAATATTATTATTAATACTAATAATATTATAATACTAATAATAATAATAATCATAATAATAATAATACTCATTATTAATAATAATAATAATAATAATAATAATAATAATAATAATATCGTTATTTCACCAAAATAATAATAATAATATTAATAATATTAACAAATATAATAAATATAATAATAATAATAATAATAATAATAATACTAATATCATTATTTCACCAAAATAATAATAATATTAATAATATTAAAAAATATAATAATAATAATAATAATATCATTATTTCACTAAAATAATAATAATATTAATAATATTAACAAATATAATAAATATAATAATAATAATAATAATAATAATAATATCATTATTTCACCAAAATAATAATAATATTAATAATATTAACAAATATAATAATAATAATAATAATAATAATAATAATAATAATAATAATAATAATAATAATAATAATAATAATAATAATAATAATAATAATAATAATAATAATAATAACACCCCCACCAATGTTACTATTATTTTTATATTATTATATTTCACACCAAAATACCACCAATAGTCCTTCCACATTAGGGACACCCACCAAACATCACCAAATACACCCCCACCAAAGGACACACCAACGTATAATATTTAAAATAATTATAAAATGACTAAATAATTAAAATGGGTGTTACAACTCTCCCCCACTTTAATTATTTTCGTCCTCGAAAATTACCTGATGGAAATAGCTCCGGATACGCTTCTCGCATCCTGCTTTCCAACTCCCAGGTCACACTGCCTCCTGCAGCACCTCCCCAAGCTACCTTCACCAAAGGTATCTCTTTCCCTCGGAGCTGTTTCATCTTACGGTCCTCGATCCTCAACGGCATCGTCTCAATAGTAAGATTCTCCCGAACCTGAACATCATCTCTCTGAATAACATGAGATGGATCAGAAACATACTTTCGCAATTGCGACACATGAAACACATCATGTAAGTTCGATAACTCAGGTGGCAACGCCACCCTATAAGCTACAGCACCAATTCTTTGCAGAATTTCATAAGGTCCAATAAACTTAGGATCCAGCTTCTTGGACTTCAATGCACGACCCACACCAGTCATCGGATTAACTCTTAGGAATACGTGATCACCTACACAGAATTCCAACTCTTTCCTCCGATTATCATGATAACTTTTCTGCCTACTCTGAGACACTTTCATTTTCTCACGAATCATTTGAATTGTCTCAGTAGTCTGCTGTACAATTTCTGGTCCAAGCACCACATTCTCACCAGTTTCATACCAACACAGAGGAGTCCTACACCTCCTCCCATACAAAGCTTCAAACGGTGCCATTCCGATACTAGAATGGTAACTGTTATTGTATGTGAACTCAATCAATGGTAAATGAGTATCCCACGCACCACCCTTTTCCAACACACAAGCTCTCAACAAATCCTCAAGTGACTGAATAGTCCTCTCCGACTGACCATCAGTTTGCGGATGATAAGCTGAACTCAACTTCAACTTAGTCCCCAAAGCTTCCTGCAAGCTTTTCCAAAATTCCGAAGTAAACCGCGGATCTCTATCCGATACAATACTGGACGGAACGCCATGCAACTTCACAATTACCCGAATATAAATATCCGCCAGCTTCGTTAATGGAAAACTAATGTTGATTGGTACAAAATGTGCAGACTTCGTCAATCGATCCACAATCACCCAGATAGCATCAAAATCTCTCGCTGTATTCGGCAAACCTGTAACAAAATCCATAGTAATGCAATCCCATTTCCAAACCGAAATCTCTAATGGTTGCATAAATCCAGAAGGTCTTTGGTGTTCTACCTTCGACTTCTGACACGTCAAACAGGCATACACAAATTGAGCAATGTCTCTTTTCATACCAGACCACCAAAATAATTTCTTCAAATCATGATACATCTTCGTAGCTCCAGGATGAATACTCAGATTACTACGGTGTCCTTCACTCAAAATTGACTTTTTTAATTCCTCATTATCTGGTACACAAATCCTGCCTCTAAATCTCAACACACCTGTACTATCCAATTTAAAGTCACTATCGGAGTCACTTCCTACTCCAGGCATCAAATCTACCAATTTCACATCCAACTTCTGATTTTCTCTAATCATATCCAAGAAGTCATTATTTACCTGCAACATACCCAACATTACACTATCTGCAGTAGTCTCACAAACCATGCTCAAATCTCTAAATTGTTCAATTAACTCAATTTCTTTCACCATCAGAGCTGCCATATGAATTGCTTTCCTACTCAAAGCATCTGCCACTACATTGGCCTTTCCTGGATGATAACTCAAACTGAAGTCATAATCCTTCAAAAATTCCAACCATCTTCTCTGCCTCATATTCAGCTCTTTCTGATCAAACATGTATCTCAGACTCTTATGATCACTAAACACTTCAAATCTTGAACCATATAAATAATGTCTCCAGATTTTCAACACAAAAACAACCGCAGCTAATTCAAGATCATGAGTCGGATAATTTCCCTCATGCACTCTCAATTGCCGCGATGCATATGCTACTACTTTACCATTCTGCATAAGAACTCCACCTAATCCCATCTTAGACGCATCACAGTACACCACAAACGGTTCACTCGGAGTCGGTAACACTAACACCGGTGCCGTAGTCAATCTCTTTTTCAACTCTTCAAAACTTTCTTCACAAGCAGCGTCCCATACAAAGACTTGGTTCTTTCTCGTTAACTGAGTTAATGGCAACGCCAAATTAGAGAAACCTTCAATAAACCTGCGGTAATAACCAGCTAAACCCAGAAAGCTCCTAATTTCTGTCGCTGTCTTCGGCGGTTCCCACTGCAATACTGCACTTACTTTTGACGGATCCACCGCTATTCCATCTTCAGATATTACATGCCCCAAGAAACTCACTTTCCTCAACCAGAAGTCACACTTTGACAATTTAGCAAATAGTTTATTTTCTTTCAACACTTGCAAGGCAATCCTCAAATGTCCTGCATGCTCTTCATCAGATTTAGAATAAATTAATATATCATCAATAAACACTACAATGAACTGATCCAAATAAGAATGGAAAATTCTGTTCATATACTCCATAAATACTCCCAGCGCGTTAGTCACTCCAAACGGCATTACAGCATATTCGTAATGTCCATATCGAGTTCTAAAGGCAGTCTTCTGAACATCACCTTCTTTTACTCTTATCTGATGATAACCCGATCTTAAGTCGATCTTACTAAATACACGAGCTCCCACCAGCTGGTCCATCAAGTCATCAATCCTAGGTAGAGGATACTTATTCTTAATAGTTACTTTATTCAATTGACGGTAATCGATGCACAAACGCATACTATCATCCTTCTTCTTCACCAATAACACTGGAGCTCCCCACGGCGATACACTTGGCCTAATAAACTTCCTATCCAACAATTCTCCAATCTGAGACTTCAACTCAGCCAATTCCACTGCAGACATCCTGTACGGTGCCATAGAAATAGGCCTCGTACCAGGAACAAGATCAATACCAAATTCCACTTCTCGCGTCGGAGGCAATTCTGTAATGTCGTCAGGAAACACTTCCGGAAATTCATTCGCCACAGCTACTTCCTCTATTGACACTTTGCTATCCCCCGATAATGTTACAAATAAAGCAAACACTCTAGTTTCATCTTCCAACAAGGCCCTCAATTCTTTATTAGACAAAGAACTTGCTAAAGCTTCCTCTTCAGGGGTCAAGAACAACAATTCCTTCCGAAAACAGTCGATGTAGACTCGGTTGAACTCTAACCAGTTCATACCCAGAATAACATCCAATTTACCAAGTGGTAGACAAATCAAATCCACTTCAAATTCTCTACCGAAAATAGTCAGCGGACACTTCAGGCATACCAAAGAAGTAGTCACTGAACCTATAGAGGGTGTCTCAATAGTCATTCGTCTCTCCAGAGTAGACGTCACCAATCCTATTCTCTCCACACAATCCACAGAAATAAACGAGTGTGTTGCACCCGTATCAATAATAGCAATCAAAGGAATATTATTGATAATACAAGTACCTTTGATAACACGCTCATCACTGGCAGCTTGAGTCCCTGCTAAGGTAAACACTTTCCCACTAGCCGGAGACGTCTGAGGCTTCTTCGGCTTCTCACAATGTGTACTGACATGACCCTTCTCACCACAGTTATAACAGGTCGGCATGGTTGCTCTGTAGTCAGCTATCACATGACCTGGTTTGCCACACTTAAAACACTTCTTGGCTTCATTAGGACAATCATTAGCACGGTGTCCTATACCACCGCACCGAAAACATTTCCCTTCAGCAGATGCTCTCCCATCTCTAGGCTTCTTATCAACAACAGCTTTACGTTTTCCCTTATCAGCAGCAACACTATAAGGAGTACCACTAAACCTCTGCTTACCCTTACGGTCATTAACAGCTTTGTAGTGCGCAATCCTAGCTCGGTTATCGTTATCATATATCCTGCTCCTACTTACTAGCTCAGGATAGCTCCTGATCTTCTGACAAGCAATTCCCAACTTAATCTCTGGACGCAGTCCATTCTCAAACTTTAAGCACTTAGAAGTCATCGCCCCCTCCACATTATAGTGAGGACAATACTGCACTAGCTCCTCAAATTTAGCAGCATACTCCGCTACCGTCATACTACCCTGCTTCAACTCTAAGAATTCAATTTCCTTAGCACTGCGAATATCTTCTGGAAAATACTTTTCCAAAAAACCCTTCCGAACCACCTCCCAAGTAATGGTGGTTCCAGCAGATTCCAATCTTTGGCGACTATTGTCCCACCAGGCTTCAGCCTCACCTTCCAGCATGTGAGTACCAAATCTCACCTTCTGCTCATCAGTACATTCCATCGTTCTGAAGATCTTCTCAATTGCCTTCAGCCACTTCTGAGCAGCTTCTGGGTCCAGAATTCCTCCTTCAAACGTTGGCGGCTTGTTGCTCCGAAACTGCGCCAAACTCCTGAATTGGGCATCTGCAGTTTGATTCTGATTAGCAACTGCCTGCGCCATTGCTTGCATAGCAGCAACCAATGCAGCATCGTTCCTTCCTGCCATACTGCTCAAACATAGCAACACCAAGTTAAAAGATATTCAACTACATCATAAAGGACAGACTCAACTCGACTCAACAACACTGGCCGGACGGACCGACCTGCTCTGATACCAATTGTAACACCCCACTTCCCAAAATCAATTAAATTAATAAACATTATAAATAAACAAAATCAGAGTTCCAATTTCCCAAGTGGGATATCACATGAAAACAACGTTTCCTTATAAAAAGGTTTTTCTCCAAATACAGCGGAATATTAAATATAAAACCCAATAAAAGTTTGATACGTTCACAGGAAAATAAAATATAAGTTCTTCATAAAACAAATAAAAGCGCCCAAGTCCCGTGCTACGTATCAGAGCATCCTAGACTCGACTGTCACACCATAATCCAAGCTAGCTAAGTACCTGGATTATCTGTACTTCCGGAGAAGCACAAACACAACAACAGCAAAGGGGTGAGAAATCATGATCAAAAATATAATGGTAATGTAATACATGTAATAAGGCAGTAAAACACACCAACATATCAATTATTCACCCCAACAACACCATATAACGAACCTACTGTTCAAATTACAATATAACATATTATAATGCAATTATGCAACTCAACACCATGCATGCGGTACCGACTCATTGGTTCATTCAATCGAACCTGGATAGATCACTTACGCTCCTCCTGAGACATGATCTATCCCCCACCATTCTCCACAAAGGAGTACGGATGAATCACTTACGCTCCTCCTGAGACATGATTCATCCCACCAAAACACCATGATATGCAAGACACCAATGCATAATTATTATATTCTGGCACGCTAAGTGCACACGATCCTCCTGATCATATCATCATACAACAATGCATATGTATAGATATATTACACCAAAATCAATAATTCATCAACATCAATCCACAATCACAAACATGCCAATAGATATTATACTTACCAATTATCCTATAATTTCTACTCTAAAACCGACATTACGGTACATTACCGACACTTCAGAGTCACTCTGAATCTCACCAAGGTCCTAACCATAGTCATTAACGACACTATAGGGAAACAACACATAACTTTTCCCAAAGCTATAATCATGGTCATTGCCAACACTACGGTAACAACACATAATCTCATCAGCTTTATATTCCTAGTTACTATCAACACTACAGTAACATCAACAATCCAACAAAATGGATCAATACTACAGTAACATCAACAATAATCATAGCATGCCAATATAAAACTTTATATAACGATAAATTCCTACGGGGTTAAGGAATCCCCTCTACCCTATACATGTATAAACCATTCCCAATCAAATTTCTCCCCCCTTACCTTATCAATTGGTTGATCGATAGAAATCCTCCTAGAATTGGTCTCTTGGCCTTCCCCTTTTCTCTTCCGTTCTTCGTTCCCTTTTTCTCAATTTCTCAAATTATCGTACCACTCTCCCCACCCCTTCACATTCTATTTTCTTTATTAAATCTAATCCCAATTAATAAAATAACTTAATAAAATAATACAATATTATTATTAATACTAATAATATTATAATACTAATAATAATAATAATCATAATAATAATAATACTCATTAATAATAATAATAATAATAATAATAATATCGTTATTTCACCAAAATAATAATAATAATATTAATAATATTAACAAATATAATAAATATAATAATAATAATAATAATAATAATAATACTAATATCATTATTTCACCAAAATAATAATAATATTAATAATATTAAAAAATATAATAATAATAATAATAATATCATTATTTCACTAAAATAATAATAATATTAATAATATTAACAAATATAATAAATATAATAATAATAATAATAATAATAATAATAATAATAATAATAATAATATCATTATTTCACCAAAATAATAATAATATTAATAATATTAACAAATATAATAATAATAATAATAATAATAATAATAATAATAATAATAATAATAATAATAATAATAATAATAATAATAACACCCCCACCAATGTTACTATTATTTTTATATTATTATATTTCACACCAAAATACCACCAATAGTCCTTCCACATTAGGGACACCCACCAAACATCACCAAATACACCCCCACCAAAGGACACACCAACGTATAATATTTAAAATAATTATAAAATGACTAAATAATTAAAATGGGTGTTACACATGTGGTACCATTTCGGAGTAAAACTCCACAACCAATTCATTTGCCATTAAAGGCCGACAATACAGGCACAACCAACGGCAATACAGGCACAACCAAACGCCAATACAGGCCAACCAAAATGATATGCCATGAAATGCATCTATTATGGACTACAACACAAACATAACAACCATACAACAAGGCTTTTAGCCTATAACCAAAATGTCCATAACAGAGCATCATAATTTTATACAACTCATGAAATTATCATTTTCCACCTGTTCATATACGAGAACAATAACAACATACTTTTGACAATTAAGAATTCAACACATTATCGTAAGAACAACATTACAACTTTTACTCACTAACTTAATTATAGTTTCTGAAAAGGTTCGTCAACTATGGGGAAACTAACCTTGCCCCATTAAGGGCAACCATACAACATCGTACAACACTAACGATATAACACATTCATTCCTACACAGACAAACCTCGTCCCTAACATTTATCGATTAACGGAAACTATATCTATGTTTCCATTCCCCACCTGAATTCGATCATACCTACGGTTATAGAATTGAACCCCCCCTTACCTTGAATAGAGGCCAATTCCAAGCTTCCGGTTCTAGTTCTGCTCTCCGGCGACTTTTCTGCAACTATCTTCCAATTTCACCAATGAACAATTCTTCTGTTATCAACTTCTCTCAACTACGTTATTTTCTCTTTCGGTTTCTGTTTTCCCCCCAAAATGAAAACGCACTTGAGAGTAAGTGAAAATACGAATACGTTGGTTTCACTTTCTCAGCCTTTCACATGCACATTCCAATTTTGCAGTTATTGGATTTTGTTAGTATGACGAACGTAATGAACGTCGCGAACGTCAAGGCCATCACGTTCGTAACATTCCCATGACGATCGTAATGAGCATGACGACCGTAATATGCTTGTGACGAGCGTCACACCAGCAAAATTCACCTTTCTGCTCTTTTGCTTCTGTTTCACTCTAACAGTCCAATCTCCCGACTAAACTTCACCCAATACACTCGAATACAATTACGACACAACGAGACACGGTAAAATATCATAATTAAATTAATTGAAATAAAATGGGAGTTACAACTCTCCCCTACATAAAGGAATTTC
This sequence comes from Lathyrus sativus, assembly GCA_963859935.3. Taxonomy (NCBI): domain Eukaryota; kingdom Viridiplantae; phylum Streptophyta; class Magnoliopsida; order Fabales; family Fabaceae; genus Lathyrus; species Lathyrus sativus. The sequence goes on from OZ012737.1 coordinate 121,960,921, forward strand.
GTCCTCAAAATTACCTCAACCAAATAGCTCTGGATAAGAATCCCGCATCTTGCCTTCCAGTTCCCATGTCAAGCTTTCGCTAGCGGCTCCCAACCAGACCACTTTCACCAAAACAATCTCTTTTCCTCTTAAAGTCTTCACCTCACGATCATTAATCCTCACAGGCATCGTCTACACGGTAAGATTGTTATGTACTTGCACATCGTCCATAGGAATGACATGCGACGGATTTGAGATATACTTTCGGAGCTGTGACACATGAAATACATCGTGCAGATTCGACAAATTAGGCGGCAACGCCACTCGATATGCAACCTTTCCAACTCTGTTCGATATCTGGTACGGACCAATGAAACGAGGGGTAAGCTTCTTCGATTTCAAAACTCTACCAACTCCAATCACAGGCGCGACTCTCAAAAATACATGATCTCCAACTTCGAATTCTAAATCCTTTCTGCGCTTATCATGATAACTTTTCTGCCTACTTTGTAAAGCTCTCATCTTTTCTCGAATTACCTTCACCTTTTCGGTCGTCTCCCGAACAATCTCCAGTCTAAGTACCACACTCTCTCCTGATTCATACCAACATAACGGAGTCCTAAATCTCCGGCCATACAAAGCTTCGAACGGTGCCATTCCGATACTAGAGTGGTAATTGTTATTATAAGTAAACTCTATCAACGAAAGTTAAGTATCCCACGAGCCTCCTTCCTCAAGAACACATGCTCTCAGCAAATCTTATAAAATTCAGAAGTAAACCGCCGATCTCTATCCGACACAATACACAACGGAACACCATGCAACTTAACGATTACTCTTACATAAATCTCAGCCAATTTCGATATCGGAAAAGTGATGTTAATAGGAATAAAGTGAGCTGACTTTGTAAGCCTATCGACAATCACCCAAATCGAATCACATCCTCTCAAAGTACTCGGTAAACCCGTTACAAAATCCATCGAAATGTTGTCCCATTTCCACTCCGGAATTTCTAACGGTTGCATCAACCCAGCAGGTTTCTGATGCTCAACTTTCGACTTCTGACAAGTCAAACATGCATAAACAAACCATGCTACATCACGCTTCATACCAGGCCACCAAAACAGATTCTTCAAATCATGATACATTTTAATCGCTCCTGGATGAATACTCAACTTACTTTTGTGACCCTCTTCCAAAATCGCTTTCTTCACATCTACGTCATCCGAAATACAAATACGGCAACGAAACCTCAACACACCTTGCGTATCCAACTGATAATCATTATTCTCCGAATGCCCTACTCCAGGCATTAAATCTACCAACTTCACATCTAATTTATGAGCTTCTCTGATGTTGTCAAGAAAGTCATTATTAATCTTTAACATCCCCAACTTCACACTCTTCGGTGTCACTTCGCAAACTAAACTCAGATCTCTGAACTGCTCAACCAATTCCAACTCCTTAGCCATCATTGCTGACATATGCAAAGTATTGCGGCTTAAGGCATCAGCTACAACATTAGCTTTTCCTGGATTGTAATTTAAACCAAAATCATAGTCTTTTAACAGTTCTAACCACCTTCGCTGTCTCATGTTCAATTCTTTTTGATCAAACAGGTACTTCAAACTCTTATGGTCACTGAACACTTCGAATCTTGAACCATACAAATAATGTCTCCAAATCTTCAGCATAAAAACAACAGCAGCCAGTTCTAAATCGTGCGTAGGATAATTCCTCTCATGGATTCTCAACTGTCTTGAAGCATAAGCAACTACTTTATTACTCTGCATGAGCACACTTCGTAGACCAAACTTAGAAGCATCACAGTATACAACAAACAGTTCTTCGGTATTAGGCAAGGTCAACACTGGAGCCGACGTCAACCTCTTCTTCAACTCTGTAAAACCATCCTCGCATTGAGCATCCCACACAAAAGTTTTACCTTTACAAGTCAACTTAGTCAACAGAAGGGCCAACTTAGAAAAACCTTCAATGAACCTTCGGTAATAACCAGCAAGTCCCAGAAAACTTCTAATCTCGGTTGCCGACTTCAGAGTTCCCCATTGCAACACAGCATCAACCTTTGATGGATCTACAGCAATTACACTACCGGATATAACATGACCCAAAAAGCTAACTTCTTCCAACCAGAAGTCACACTTCGACAGTTTCGCAAACAACTTCCTTTCTTTCAATACTTGCAGTACTAATCTCAAGTGCCCAACATGCTCCTCTTTCGACTTAGAATAAATTAGGATATCATCAATGAATACTACTACAAACCGATCTAAATACTCGTGAAAGATACGGTTCATGTACTCCATAAAAACTCCCGACACATTAGTAACACCAAAAGGCATTACCGTAAACTCATAGTGTCCATATCTAGTTCTGAACACCGTCTTCTGAACATCATCATCTTTCACCTTAATCTGGTGATACCCCAACCTCAAATCAATTTTACTAAACACCCACGCACCAACCAATTGATCCATCAAGTCATCAATCCTTAGAAGCGGATATTTATTCTTAATCGTCACCTTGTTCAGTTGTCGGTAATCAATACACAACCTCATACTACCGTCCTTCTTCTTCACTAATAATACCCGGGCTCCCCACGGCGATACACTCGGCCGAACAAACTTCTTCTCAAGTAAGTCCTCCAGCTGTTTCTTCAACTCAGCCAATTCAGATGCAGACATCATGTACGGCGCCATAGGCACGGGTCTGGTAACATGTACAAGATCAATTAAAAATTCCACTTCTCGTCCTGGAGGAACTTCGAGGATTTCATCTGGAATCACTTCCGGAAAGTCACGGACAACTTCTAACTCATCAATCTTCGATCGATTTTTAATGGATAACGACGCCACTAACGCAAATACCTGAGCATCTTCTAGCAACGTCTGCGTCAGCTGTTTTGTGGTCATTAAACAGGCTCTCTCCCCATCATGAGTAGAAAACCTCACCGACTTATCAAAGCAATTAATATGAATGCAGTTATACTCCAACCAGTTCATACCCAAAATTACATCTATCCCACTTAGTGGTAAACAGACTAAGTCTACAAGGAAATCTCTATCAAATATTGACAGACGACATTTCAAACATACAAGAGACGTAGTCACTGATCCCTTAGCTAGAGTCTCAACTACCATCTCCCCATTCATACGAGATAACACAAGACCCAAACGTTCAACATAATCATCAGCAATAAAACAATGAGAAGCACCAGTGTCAGTAATAACAATTAAAGGAGTACTATTAATGAAGCAAGTACCTTCAATGAGTCTGTCATTGCTGGATGTCTGAGTCCCAGATAGAGCGAACACTCTTCCACCAGTCTGTTCCTTCTTAGGCTTCTGACACTTGTCTCGCAGGTGTTCCTCTTCACCACAGTTGAAACAAACCATTCCTTTGCGCTTGCCCTCGAAAATAGCATGTTCAAGCTCACTGCAACGGTAACACCTCACCGGTCCAGAATTACACACATTACTCTTGTGACCAGGTTTCCCACACTTATAGCAAACAATACCCGCAGGAGCATCTCCCCTACTAGTCTTCTTGCCGTCAATAGCTCTCTATTTTCCTTTACCAACTGGAGGGTCATAAGGCTTACCATGAGTATGATGTGACTTGCCTCTCCTCTCACTCAACAGCTTGAAATGAGCATTGCTATCCTCTTCATAAATTCTACAGCTTTCAACCAATGAATCAAAGACACGGATCTTCTGATACCCAACTGCTTTCTTGATCTCAGACTTCAATCCGTTCTCAAACTTGATACATTTAGAGAATTCAGTAGTCTCTGTGCTGTAGTGCGGATAAAACTTAGCGAACTCCTTGAACTTCGCAACATACTCAGTAATGGGTTTGTCTCCCTGCTTCAACTCAAGAAACTCAATCTCATTCTTACAACGGAAATATTTCGGGTAATACTTCTTCAGAAATTCCCTACGGAACACAACCCAAGTAATTTCCTCACCTGCAGCTTCCAATACCGGACGAGTCTCTAGCCACCAGTCATCAGCTTCGAATGCTAGCATATGAGTCCCATAACGAACCTTCTGCGCTGGAGTGCAATCCATCACACAAAAGATTCCCTCCATCTCCTTCAACCAGTCCAGTGCACCATCAGGATCATGCTTACCCTTGAAGGTAGGCGGGTTCTCTCGCTGAAGCATTGCCAAACTGCGAGATCCAGCATCTCCAACAGGGTTCGGCTGATTTTCCATAGCATTAGCTAAAGCTTGCAGGGAAGTAGCAATTGCAGCATCATTCCTCCCAGCCATGTCGACTTAAACTGCAGCAACTATAGTTAGATCTCATAAACAACGGTACTCTAATGTTAGGCACGACAACTGACTCGATAACTTGGTCGAATGGAACGGCCTGCTCTGATACCACTAATGTAACACCCCAATCTAACCCAATGGATAATTAAGGAAAACAGAATCAGAGTGCAAGTAATTTTGTAAACATGACAGTCGTAAGGGAATTGTGACGAACGTCACACTCACAAATTTTGGGCGTTACAATTTCAACTCAAACAGTCGGTCATACGTTTGCAATTCTTTTAGTAACATACATAGTACATATTAGGATGGACAAACAACAATAACTTGATTAATGTTTTGATAAAGCAACAACCTGTCATTTGGCAGCGGAACCTAAATGGCTTCTAACAATTCATAATAAATTCAACAGCTAAACATCATTAAAATTCAGCAAGTAATGGCTCGAGACAACTAGTTTCAACTACCACATCAGCGCTAACAGAAACAACTGATTTGACGAAAGTATTCAATAAAATCCATGCAACAAGGAAATAAATTAAACAACACAAATAATCGTTCATCCCTCCCCAAGAGTGCTACGTATCAGAGCGACCGACGACACCTTACACGACGCGACACCTTATTCCAGGTTACCTGCAAGTCACCACCAACGGGGTAACATACAACGTAAAGGGTGAGATATCAACAATATAACATAAGGCATGATAAAAATCATGTCAGAAATCATATCACAGCATTATAATCTTCGCAAATTTATAAACATTATCTACAATAAACTGCAAGCAAATCCATATCTCATATATACAACAATGATTAAGAAAATTCAGCAACAATCATGACTTACAATCAACACAACGATTCGACATCATGCGACTCAACTATGCACATGCATGTGGTACCATTTCGGAGTAAAACTCCACAACCAATTCATTTGCCATTAAAGGCCGCCAATACAGGCACAACCAATGCCAATACAGGCACAACCAAATGCCAATACAGGCCAACCAAAATGATATGCCATGAAATGCATCTATTATGGACTACAACACAACCATAACCACCATACAACAAGGCTTTTAGCCTACAACCAAACTGTCCATAACAGAGCATCATAATTTCATACAACTCATGAAATCATCATTTTCCACCTGTTCATATACGAGAACAATAACAACATACTTTCGATAATTAAGAATTCAGCACATTATCGTAAGAACAACATTACAACTTTTACTCACTAACTTAATTATAGTTTCTGAAAAGGTTCGTCAACTACGAGGCAACTAACCTTGCCCCATTAAGGGCAACCATACAACATTGTACAACACTAACGATATAACACATTCATTCCTACACAGACAAACCTCGTCCCTAACATTTATCGATTAACGAAAACTATATCTATGATTCGATTCCCCACCTGAATTCGATCATACCTACGGTTATAGAATTGAACCCCACCCTTACCTTTGATAGAGGCCAATTCCAAGCTTCCGGTTCTGATTCTGCTCTCCGGCGACTTTTCTGCAACTATCTTCCAATTTCATCGATGAACAGTTCTTCTGTTATCAACTTCTCTCAACTATGTTCTTTTCTCTTTCACTTTCTGTTTTTCCCCCAAAATGAAAACGAAATTGAGAGTATGTGAAAATACAAATACGTTGGTTCCACTTTCTCAGCCTTTCACGTGCACGTTCCAATTCTACAGTTACTGGATTTTGTTAGTATGAAGAACGTAATGAACTTCACGAACGTGAAGGCCATGACGGTCGTAACATTCCGATGATGATCGTAATGAGCGAGACGACCGTAATATGCTTGTGACGAGCATCACATCAACAAAATTCACCTTTCTGCTCTTTTGCTTCTATTTCACACTAACAGTCTAATCTCCCGACTAAACTTCACCCAATACACTCGAATACAATTACGACACAACGAGACACGACAAAATATCATAATTTAATTAATCGAAATAAAACGGGCGTTACACCCGCCGTAGTGAATTCTTGCAGGACAGAAGTATTCTCAAGCGAATCACAATATGGGATGTGGCTCTCGTGACAACCCAACGCGTAAAACATAGGCGTCATGATTATCCACATTTTATCCTATATGTATGCTCAAGCCCAGTGATAGGACTTATCTCTCCAATAATATCTACCCATCCCAACAACAGCAGAATATAGCAGATATCCAGAATATGCAGCATATGAATATTTAAAGCAGTAAAGAAATGTAGTAAATAACATAAAAATAAAGCGAGTAAAGCATAAAGATAAACAACCAAACAAGCAAGGAAAGCAAACAAAACTAGGCGAGACCCCAACTTGCAAGCACAAGGAGTCTCTAACAGAGTCGACGGCTGAAGCTGGGATGTCCCAGCTAGCCAGGAGACAAACAAAGCAACACAAGACTCCAACCTGCAAGAGCAAGGACTCCCTAGCTGGAGCTAGCGGGACTATACCTGAGTGAATCACACACTCACAGATACAATAGAGTCGTCACCGAACTTTATTTAGTCCCAAAGGATAGGGAAAATATCGATAAAATCCAAAGGAAGAGAAACGGGAAAGGGGGTTGGTTATGTGAAAGGAAGGTACTAGGACCTCAAGCATCCATCATACCCGAGGAGAACCATTTCGCTTGCTTCTAGGCTTGGATGGGTTTTAGCTAAAAGAGAGAGAGAAAAGAGAGAAAAAGAAAGAGAAAGAAAGAAAGTGCTCGCGGAGTATTGGGGTCCTCGTGCCTACGTACCCTCATAGTGCAATTAGGAAGTTATAGCTTCGTAGTTCAAGGAACCAAGGAAAATAAAAGGGAATCTGGACGGACCAGCAGGATAGAAAAATGCAAGAAGACGGAGGAAGGTGGCTCGCCAAGATTTCACAATCTTGTGCCTACGTACCCTCATAGTGCAATGAGCAAATCAGAGCCTACGTTGTTCGGGAAACTAACACTGAGGAAGAAAAGAAAAAGGAACGACGTCAAAGCCAAGAGCTAAAAGAGAAAGCAAGACCCAAATGGGGGAATGCAAGAGGAATGGTGTCAAAACCAAGAAAAAGGTAAAGGAAAAGGACAAGAGATGACTCCACTGGGAAGAAAACAAAAGAATGATGACGGAGCCAAGAGAATAAAGGAGTAAAGGACAAGAATCAGAATAAAGGTAAGATCCACGAGGGATTTCGTGCATTAACTAGCAAGCAGTGATTAACCGAAGAAAGATAAGAGTAAAACTTTGTGGGGAGAGCAAAAAAGGGTTGGTGTCAACAGACGGCCTGGGACGAACTAAGAAAAAGAGAGTATTGAACTAAAGGGAGGTGTTTGACTCTAAGGGGAAATCGGTATATTAACTGATAAACAGTGGTTAATAGAGGAAAAGAAAGGAGTTGGCTTTAACCGATAAATGGTGACCAACCAACAGACAGGTGTAGAACTAAGCAAAGGTTGTGTACTGAGAATTGCTATAGGCTGAAAGCAGATGTTCAAAGGCTGATTAAGTGCGGAATCTTATCTTTTAAATATTTCAATTCTAATGTGTAAGACAATCCCTGCCTCAGCATGGTTCGTCCACTGTAAATATGGTTCAAGGTTTCCCAAGAAAATATGCATTATTTGATTTGAAGTATATTTGGGAGTCCTTAGTAATAATGCATGGTGGTCTGACGAGAATGATTTTCTTTAATCATGAGCGTCATAACTATGTTGCTTGTTCTGTAAACTCTCGAGGTTGTCACCTTGTGAGGGAAGACATTCAAGACTTACTGGATAGAAGAGTTATTACAATTATGTATGATAGAGATCCTGCTCCTATGAAAGAGGATAAAGAAGTATTCGTTATAGTACCCCACTTCAAGGAAGTGGAGCGCATTGAAATCACATATGACAGTAGAAGACCTTCCGTAACTCCCTTGGTAATTAATGTGCCTAGACCAATCCCTTATGCTTCAAACAGGGCAGTTCCATACAAGTATAATGCCACGATGATGGAAAATGGAAAGCATGTGCCTTTACATGTTCTACCATCAGTTGTCAATATTGCAGACGTTAGCAGAGTAACTAGAAGCGGTCGAGTTTATCCCTTAATGCTTCCGAAGAACAAAGAGATTTCATTCGAATAACCAATTGCAAAATATATAACTTCATGGCAGCCTAGTGGAACTGATTCTTCTAAACCCGATGAATTTCTGAAGTTGATCAAAAGGAGTGAGTACAAATTCGCGGATCAGTTGTTACAAACCCCTTCCAAGATTTTTGTACTACAGATGTTGATGAGTTCAGAGGCCCATAGAGAAGCATTGCAGAAGGTGTTAGAAAAGGCTTATGTTGGACATGATGTGACTATCGAGCAATTTGACGGTATTGTGGGTAATATTACTTCATGCAATAATCTCGGATTCAGTGAAGAAGATCTCCCAGAATAAAGAAGAAAACATAACATGGTGTTACACATCTCCGTGAACTGTGTGAATGATGCGTTATCTAGTGGCATGTTCGATACAGGGTCCTCGCTAAATGTGATGCTCAGAACTACTCTAGCCAAATTTTCATACCAAGGGCCACCTATGAGGCCAAGCAATGTCATTGTTAGAAGCTTTTGATGGATCTAGGAAGATAGTAATTGGTGAAGTGGATCTGCCAATGAACATCAGATTGCAGGTTTTTCTAATTACATTCCAAGTCATGGACATTCGTGCCGCCTATAGTTGTTTATTAGGAAGGTCATGGATACATGAGACTGGGGTAGTTACCTCTGCACTGCACCAGAAACTGAAATATACCTTTGAAGGAAAATCAATTATGGTTTATGGGGAGAGAGCCTTGGTGGTAAGCCATCCTTATTCATTTTCTTATGTTGATGCAGAAGAAGTTGGGACTCAATTCCAAACACTGTCGATTGTTGATAATAATACCTAGAATCCTGGAGTCTCTATGTCATCTTTCATAGACGCACATTAGGCCATAAATAGTGGTTCCCAAGAAGGATATGGAAATGTGTTATCTCTACCTGAGAACAAGAATAGGGAGGGTCTTGGTTTTGCTGCCAACACCAATAAGCAAATCGCTAAAAGTTCTTTTGATCCACCTATTGGAGAATTTTTTTGCAGCGGAGGGATTATTCATCCTCCTCATATCAATGTGGTATCTGAAGATGAATTTGAGGGTTATATATCGGATGGTTCCGAAAGTCTCTCCATTCCATATGAAGATTATGAGCCTTACATGGAAGATTCCAGTTATGATTCTGAAACTGAAGATGCATATGTGCCTTTTTATTCTCCCAGATCGAGGAACAAAGAGTACCGTTCCGAAGACAATGCTATCAACTGAGAAGATTTTGACGAAGACTTACCCAACTTTGTGACTCCGGGTGCAGTCACCCAAAATTGGAGTGCAGTTGACGTCCCTATTATTATCCATATATCAAAGTAATTGTTTGCTTTTAGTTTTTCACTCTGCCTAAGGAGAAATCTATTATGTGGGTTTATTTTAAATAATTCCCTTTGCTCTGCCCAAGGCAGAGGTAATCTTGTTTGGGCATGTTGTTTAAAATTTGCTATCATTAATAAAAACATTATTTTGTATTCATTTCTTTCCTTTTTTTTTTATCTTTTTTGGTTTTTATGGAAAAATGATAATAATGAAGGTGAGAAAATACTTAGAAGGGGGGGTTGAATAAGTATGACAGAAAATAATCAAAGATAAAAACACAAGTATTTTTATCCTGGTTCGTTGAACTCAACTACTCCAGTCCACCCTTTTCAAGAGTGATTTGCCTTTCTCAACAAGGACTTAATCCACTATTCAAATCAACTGATTACAAATAGCAACACCTAAGAACAACTGTTCTTAGTCTTCTCAAGAGCTTCTGATCTAACCTAGATCCTCTTAAGGAAAACTTCCTTTACAAATTAATGTAATACAATGTAAGAGTAATAAATGCTTCTATGAAAGCTATAAACACAACTGTGTTATTTCTCTAAGTTTAGAACAATGTGTGAACAGCAAAGAATATGAGAGCTTGAGAGTTTTTCGCGTGAGAGAGTTCTTGCAATGATTTTCGTCAATTTCGTCACTTGAAGAATGAGCTATGATATCCTTTATATAGCCACTTGAATATTGGAGAGAATATTTTACCGTTGGAGAAGATATTTCCAATATCAAATAGTACTGTCCTTTGTACTATTGCAGCAGAGAGACGGCGCACAAAATGTGGGTGTAGCAATTGTCTGCTGAGCTGTGATTATACCATATATGGAATGTACCAGAGGAATAATATTCTTGCAGAGAATTTTGTCTATCCCAATTAAGGAAAGATTTGCTGGCATATTCCAACGGATATATTAAAATAATCTTCTTCAAATAATTCTTCAGATAGTTCAGATCAACAATCAATAACAGAGTCTTCAGTCTTCAGATTCTTCTGGAAACTTCAGAGCCTAAGATGTTCTTCAGATGTTGATGAATCAGAGTCTGGTGCAGCTGTGTGCTTGAAGCGTAACATGCTCTTAGATCAGAGTCTTCACTCAGATCAGAGTCTTCTCTCATTCAGAGTTTCTTCACTCAGAGTCTTCTTTCATTCAGAGTCTCTTCACTCAGAGTCTTCTTTCATTCAGATTCTTGATAATATATGCAGCGTGTTGTATCTTCAGAATCTTGATGACTAAGCTCTTATACTTCAGATTCTTCTAATCTTCAGATGCTCTGAGCCATTCAGAATTTATTGTTCACATCAAATTTGCTCTTAAAGATTAAAATCTTTTGTGCCTGTAGAAAACAGTTCAGAACAAATTTAGAGAGTATAATTCTTGTATACAAATTATCATTAATGTTATCATCAAAACATAGAGATATTACTAAGACACAATCTGTGCTCTTACAATCTCCCCCTTTTTGATGATGACAAAACATGAGCAATTTGTTCAATAAAATATGAATTAAAAATACTCCCCCTGAGATTAACAATCTCCCCCTGAAATGAATACTCTAATGGAATTAGATACTTCCCTTTCTGGTTGAGTATATTTCAGATTCAGAGCCTGATTACATTTCAGATTCAGAGCCTGATTACATTTCAGATTCAGAGCCTGATTGAAGCCTGGTTAACATCCTGATTGAAGCCTGGTTGACATATGTTTGACTTCTAGAGTCAAAGCTTGATGCCATATTAAAGCTTGATGCCAAAGCTTGATGTCATATTAAAGCTTGATGCCAGATGAACAACTTCAGAACACCTGGTTGTTTATCTTGCCATTTCCTGTCTTGAGTTATCTTTTAGATCATAGTACTCAAGGTTAGATATCAGAGTCTGGTCTACTCAGATTTAGCTATTTTTGATCAGGTTCTGAAAAGATAGATCTCAGGAAAAACTTCAATGAAATTTGTCAGAGTCTGGTTAGATAAATTTATCAGAGTCTGGTTAGATTCAAAGAATGTTAGTAACATGTCTGACTTAGTTCAGATAATTGCTTATAGATTTGAACAATCAGATTCTATTTTGTTTCTCCCCCTTTTTGTCATAATCAAAAAGAATTTTAAAAGACAGTAAAGATGCAGAAGAAACATATATCCAGATAAGCAAAAAGATCATTGTCATTAAGATAACATCCAGATTCAGATAGAAGCAAACAAAACATATCAGAAGAAAATCAAAAACAAAGCAAAACATGAAAAACTTGTGCAAAACATCAAGTAGGTTTAGCAGATGAGGCTTGTTGAGAAGCAATGAGTTGCAGCAGTGCTGTAATCCTTTCTGAATTTTCATCTTGCTTAGCCATCCAAGTTTTCATTTCTTCATTTGTTTTCTTTTGATCAACCATAAAGTCCTTAAGTTCTTTGACATCCTTCTGAAGATCTGTAGATTCTGAAATAGAAGATTCTGGAACAGTGGATTCTGAAACAATCTGAGTAACATCAGGTGCAGTAATTTCTGGAGGTGGAGGAGCTTCTAGAAGAAGAATAGGAGGAGGGTTTCTCTTAATCCGTTTTTGATAAGCAGCAAGCCTTACTTTTGACAATCTAAGACATTGAGTCCTGATTTTCAAAGCCTCCCTATTCAGTCTGTAAAGATATTTCTTCCAAACAGCGTTAGCAGCCTCTTTGTCCATAGTAGTCATGCAAACATCCATAATGTCAGCAAAGTCTGAGACATTATCCTTATCAAAATCTCTTAACAGAGTATAAACACATGATCCCAATTCTGCTTCATCAGGGATTCTGGGTTGGGTTGGTTGTGTTTGTGGTGTTTGTTTAGAAGGTTGAGGTTGTGAAGATGGATGTTCAGATGTTTGTGGTTCAGAAGTTTGAGAATTGATTTGTGGTTCAGATGTTGGTTGGTTTATTTGTGGTTCAGATGTTTGGTGGGTGGTTTGTGGTTCAGATGTTGGTTGTGGAGTGTTTTGGATTTCAAGAGGTTGTGGAGTGAGAGTTTGAGTTGGGGAATTTTGTGGAGAAGGTGAATGTTCAGAAGTTGGAGATTTAAACAGTTGTTTCCAAACACTCTCAGAGCGAGGTTGTTTGAGATCATTCAAGCATTCATTAATATAACCAGATGATTCATCATCAGATGATGTATCAGAGTGGTTAGATTTTTCAGAAGTTGAAGATAAAATGATAGAACGGTTTAAAGGTGTGATATCTAATATCTCATTAGGATTAATGAGATTTTCAGGTTGGTCAGAGTGTTCAGGGTGAACATCCTCTGGAATGGTAGATTCTGGGTTAGTGTTTTGTGGTTGTGGTGTTGCTTGTTGAGTTTGTTGAGGAATGTTTGTTTGAATGTTTGTTGGTTGTGGTGTATGAGTCTCAGATGGTCTAGATCTTTTAAATATAAGGGGTGAGTCAGATGGTGTGGGGGTAGCAGAATGATGAACAGGATTAGAATCAGTGTTAAATACCTGTTTCAGAGTATCTCTAATCTCTTCAAAAGTTGCTGCAGGAGGATTTTGTTGAACCTTCTTCAGCTTCTTTCTTTTCTTCTTCTTTTCAGCATCTGAATGCTTCCTTTTCTTCAGATGACCTTCACTATCAGCTTTTCTCTTACGTCTTCTTTCCCTTGTCAAATCAGGAAGAACTTGGCCTTCCTTCTGCACAAGATTTGCAGGAATCTCAACACCATCTCTTATGCAACGAGCAACATACTCAGCAATAAGTTCTCTAGGTTCATCTGAGGTGAATAAAGGAAAATCCTCAACAGGAATCCTTCTTCCCCTAACTTCTTCAGAGTTAGTTTTCCTTGGTTTCTCAGATAAATCTTCAACCAGTTTCATCCTTCTCAGAGTTAAACCATTTATTTCAGAGCCAATGATATACGTCAGATCTTCTGTCAATCCAGCTTCTTGCAGATGCGCCACAAGTTGGTTTTCTATCAGAATATCTGAAATCAGCCTTCCCATAGGAATCCATGTTCTGACTTTTCCAAATTTATCTCTGGCTGTTTCCCTTGTTTCCTTGACGTGAGATACCAGATGATTAAACAACAGATATGGAAGATCAATCTGAATGTTTTGGTGTAAACAATACATGGAGTAAAGTTGTTCAGCATTAACATAATCAGATGAGTTTGAAGAGGGTCTGTGAAAGATGGTGTTCATGAAAATCTTAGCCCATATCTTGTAAGTGGGTTTCAAGAACTTAACCTTCTTACAAGGTTCACCAGTGGTACAGATTTCTTGACAAACATCTTTCAGATCTTCACGCGCAGAAGACAGAGAGGTTACTCCATCAGTTGCCTTAAAACCTATGAGTTTCCTGATCAGATTTTCAGTGATAACAATCTTTTTCCCCAGCACAGAGGAGTGAATGAACTTTGGAGTAGCAAATGCATGGATCCAAAACTCCTTCACTAACTTTGGATACACAGGACCCATAAGCCTGTCAAAGTAACCGTCCCAGCCTTGTGCTTTGATTGAAGAAATCAGATCAAACCCATTTTCAGCAAGATCTTCTAAGTCCACGAAACTTTCACACAGTACTTCTAGTGAATCAACAGGAGTTAGGAGAGTGCGTACTGGTTCTATGACAGTGGTAGCATCTTTGGTAGTAACTGCTTTTGAAGTGGATGCCATTGTTGATGATGATGAAGAAGATGAAGGTTTCTGAGTTCTTTTAGGGTTTGAAAAGAGAGAGAACAACAGACAAAAGCGCATATGTGTTTGAGAATGTGAAAAGTGTGAATGTGTTAAGAGAGTGGTTTATATAGACAAATAAAGCACGCATGGGAAACACAACAGACACACATAGGACACATACGCACGTTTGCATTAAATGAAAAGTAATCATTTTTAATTATGATATGACATTTGGGGGAAAATCAAGACAGATTGAGATTTTCAAAGCAATACCTTAAACGTCATAATCAGTAGGTGTACTCCATCTTTTCAGATTCTGAGTGACACGTGTTTGCTTGCATGTGATTCTGTAACTCTTAAGAAATGAAACGTTTTCAACTTTCAGATCCTCTGAGATGGTCAGTACAGAGTTTCACACAAAAAATAAATCACAGATAAAATAAACAAGCAAAACAGATGAAATACTTCAGAGTGTTAAACACTTAGCATCTGAGAAGTTGACTCTGAGAAATATTACTCTGGACAAAAATCCATACAAATATTTTTCAGAATAAACTTAAACCTATCTTCAGCAAGGGGTTTTGTGAAAATATCTGCCCATTGATGATCTGTATCAACAAAGGCTAAATTTATTACACCCTTCTGAACATAGTCTCTGATGAAATGATGTTTAATCTCTATATGTTTGGCCTTAGAGTGTAAAATTGGATTTTTGGATAAACATATAGCTGAAGTATTGTCACAGAAGATAGAAAGATTACTCTCATAGATTTGATAATCTTCTAGTTGACTCTTCATCCAGAGCATCTGAGTGGAACATCCAGCAGCAGCAATGTATTCTGCCTCTGTGGTTGATAGTGCAATTGTTGGTTGCTTCTTGCTGTACCACGAGATCAGATGACTTCCAAGAAACTGATAGCTTCCAGAAGTACTTTTGCGCTCAACTCTATCTCCAGCATAGTCAGCATCACAGAATCCAACTAGTGAATATTTGTCAGATCTTCTGTAACACAAACCAACATTAGCAGTACCTTTCAGATACCTTAGAATCCTCTTAACAGCAGTTAAGTGTGATTCTCTAGGATCTGATTGGAATCTAGCACATAAACAAACACTAAACAGAATGTCTGGTCTAGAAGCAGTCAAATAAAGAAGAGATCCTATCATACCTCTGTAGAGTTTCTGATCTACCTTCTTACTTACCTCTTCCTTACCTAGAGTGCTTGTAGGATGCATTGGAGTCTTTGCCATTTTGCTATCCAGCATGTTAAACTTCTTCAGAAGCTCTTTAACATACTTGGTCTGATGTATGTAGGTGCACTCTGGAGTCTGATTTACTTGGATTCCCAGAAAGAATCTCAGTTCTCCCATCATGCTCATCTCAAATTCTTCCTGCATACATTTAGCAAACTCCTTTCCAAGCATAATATTTGTTGATCCAAAAATAATATCATCTACATAAATTTGACAAATCAACAAATCTTTCTTAATGGTTTTACAAAATAGTGTGGTATCCACTTTTCCTCTGATGAAATTTTTCTTCAGAAGAAAATTACTCAACCTCTCATACCAAGCTCTGGGAGCTTGTTTTAGTCCATAAAGAGATTTTTTCAGTTTGTAAACATGATCTGGAAAATTTTCATTTTCAAAACCAGGAGGTTGGTGGACATACACTTCCTCTTCTATAATTCCATTAAGAAAAGCACTTTTAACATCCATCTGATAAAGAGTGATGTTATGTTGTGCAGCAAATGAAATAAGCAAGCGTATAGACTCTAACCTTGCAACAGGAGCATATGTTTCTGTGTAGTCTATGCCTTCTTGTTGACTGTAGCCTTGAGCAACCAGTCTTGCTTTGTTCCTTTCAACTTCTCCTTTTTGATTAAGTTTATTTCTGAAAACCCATTTTGTTCCAATGACCTTGAAACCTTTAGGTCTTGGAACCAGATCCCAGACTTCATTCCTTGTGAATTGATTCAGCTCCTCTTGCATAGCTAAAATCCATTCATTATCTTCCAGAGCCTCATCAACAGATGTTGGTTCTATAATTGACACTAAGCCACAGAAGGAAGATTCAGAAGTTCTGAGAAATGCTCTTGTCCTTATTGGATCATCTTTCTTTCCAATTATCACATCCTCTGGATGAGAAGCTTTCATTCTGGAAGAAGATCCTCTGACTGTTGGTCTTTCAGAAATATGCAGATTGTCAAGTTGGGAAGTTAGAGGCGTAGCATCTGGGTTTGCTTCAGAGTCTTTGTCTTCAGTCTTGTCTGCCTCTGAACCTTCAGAGTCTGTGAGAATAACTTCTCTATCTGCAGAACTTTCAACTTGCTTTGGCTTTTCAGAGCCAAGCTTATCATCAAATCTAACATGAATAGATTCTTCCACAATCTGTGTTTCAGTATTGAATACTCTGTAGCCTTTAGAGCGTTCAGAATAACCAAGCATGAAACACTTCTGTGCTTTGGAATCAAACTTGTTCAGATGATCTTTAGTGTTAAGCATATAACAAATACATCCAAATGGATGAAAATAAGCAATGTTGGGCTTTCTGTTTCTCCACAATTCATAGGGAGTCTTTTCCAGAAGAGGTCTTACAGACACTCTGTTCTGAATATAACATGCTGTATTTATTGCTTCTGCCCAAAAGTATTTTGCCAGATTTGTCTCGTTGATCATGGTTCTGGCCATTTCTTGCAATGTTCTATTTTTCCTCTCTACAACTCCATTTTGTTGTGGAGTTCTAGGACATGAGAAATCATGTGCAATTCCTTTTTCAGAAAAATATTTTTCAAAATATTTGTTTTCAAATTCACCACCATGATCACTTCTGACTTTAATAATTTTGCATTCTTTTTCAGTCTGGACTTGATTGCAGAAGTCAATGAACACAGAATGAGACTCATCCTTGTGTTTTAGAAACTTTACCCATGTCCATCTGCTGTAGTCATCTACAATGACTAACCCATACTTCTTGCCTCTGATGGATGCAGTTTTCACTGGTCCAAACAGATCAATATGAAGTAATTCCAATGGTCTAGAGGTGGAAACAAAATTTTTTGGTTTAAAATGAGATTTTGAAAATTTACCCTTTTGACATGCGCCACACAGAGCATCTGATTTGAACTTCAGATTAGGGAGTCCTCTGACCAGATTGAGTTTATTAATCTGAGATATACGTCTCATATTAATATGTCCCAATCTTCTATGCCAGACCCATTGCTCATCATTCACAGATAAAAGGCATTTTACATTTTGAACTTTAAGTTCTGAAAGGTTAATTTTGTAAATGTTGTTTTTCCTCTTTCCACTGAATAGGATTGAACCATTCTTTTGACATACAGCTTTGCAACATTTTTTATTAAAGATGATATCATAACCATTGTCACTTAATTGACTTATGGACAATAGATTATGTTTCAATCCTTCAACTAACAGAACATTAGAAATAGAGGGTAGGTTACCATTACCTATTGTACCAGAGCCAATGATCTTGCCCTTCTGGTTCCCTCCAAATTTCACGTCTCCTCCAGATCTAAGTTCCAAGCTTTGGAACATAGACCTTTCGCCCGTCATATGTCGTGAGCATCCAGAGTCCAGGTACCATGATTGGTGTCTGGATTTTGCTGCTAAGAACATCTGCAACAGGTATTATTTGACTTTTAGGTACCCAGATCTTCTTGGGTCCTTTGGGGTTAGATGTTCTGTGGTTTTGCCTAAACTTCTGTTTTTCAACATAGTGTTTATTTTGGCTAACCCTTGGCTTAAACACATAAGTACTCTTTTCAGAGCTTGTATGTTTAATATCATTCAGATGACCAAACTTAAAATGAGAATACAGAGGAGTCTTCTTGATGAAGAGTTTATCAACAGACTTTGGATTGCTTCCAGAGGAGGATTCACATCCAATGCCTCTTCTGTTGTTCCCACTAACACCATAGATCATAGAATCCATTTTGCTTCTGTCTATGCTTTTAGTGAGGAATCTTTTAAAACTGGAGTCGTATTTTTCTAAAATATTTTCACTTGACTCTGTTTCAGTATCAGATTCTTGTTGAGTTGTTTCTAAATCATTTTTGAGTTTTAAATTTATTTCTTTCTGCTCAACAAGTTCTGTTCTCAGAAGATCAATCTCAGATTCAAGATTGCCTTTCAGCTTCTTGTATTTGAGTTTAATCTTGCTGTAGCTTTCCAACATGTCAGATAAACTTTCAACAAGTTCAGCTCTGGAGAGTTCAGAAAATACCTCTTCAGAGTCAGAGTCTGATTCTGACTCAGATTCAGATGATGACGTTCCTTCATCTTGATCATTTGTGTTGGCCATCAGCGCAACATTTGCACATTCTTCCTCAGATTCAGAAGATGATTCAGATTCATCTGAGTCATCCCATGTAGCCATCAGAACCTTTTTCTTTTTATCAAACTTCCTTTTGGGTTTTTCCTTTTGAAGTTTGGGACATTCACTCTTGTAGTGTCCAGGTTCTTTACATTCAAAGCAAGTGATCTCTTTCTTGCCAGATCTTCTGTGTCCAGAAGATTCTCTCTTTTGATCAAATCTTCTGAAGTTATTGAACTTCTTCCCTTTGTGCTTCCAGAGTTTGTTGATCCTTCTGGACAGCATGGATAGTTCATCTTCTTCTTCAGAAGAAGATTCCTCAGAGCTTTCTTCATTAACCTGCAAAGCTTTAACAGATTTGTTAGATTTAAAAGCTAAGGATTTACCTTTATCTTTCTTCTGGGGTTCATCTTCCTCCAGCTCGATCTCATGACTTCTCAAAGAACTGATGAGTTCTTCTAATGAGATTTTGTTCAGATCCTTGGCCAGCTTCAATGCAGTCACCATAGGTCTCCATCTGGTAGGAAGACTTCTGATGATCTTCTTGACATGATCAGATGTTGAGTAGCCCTTGTCCAGAACTTTCAACCCAGCTGTTAGAATCTGAAATCTGGAAAACATAGTCTCAATGTTCTCAGATTCTTCCATTTTGAACGCTTCATACTTCTGTATCAGCGCCAGAGCCTTTGTTTCTTTCACCTGAGAGTTTCCCTCATGAGTCATTTTGAGAGACTCAAACATATCATGAGCAGTTTCTCTGTTGGTAATCTTCTCATACTCTGTATGAGATATTGCATTAAGAAGTATGGTTCTGGCTTTGTGATGATTCTTGAATTCTTTCTTCTGCTCCTCAGTCATTGATTTTCTATCAATCTTTTTGCCATCCTTAGTAGGATGTTCATACCCATCAATGACTAAATCCCAGAGATCAGCATCATACCCCAAGAAAAAACTTTCAAGTCTATCCTTCCAATAATCAAATTTTTCTCCATCAAACATTGGAGGTTTGGTGCTGATTCTGTCTCCTTCATATTTGTTGCTTGATGTAGGAATATCACCCATATTAGAAACCAAATAAATAACAGAGTATTTTTCTCACTGGATCTTTATCTGTCACGGTTAAGCGAATGCACACTCAGAACCGGAGCTCTGATGCCAACTGAAGGTGAGAAAATACTTAGAAGGGGGGGTTGAATAAGTATGACAGAAAATAATCAAAGATAAAAACACAAGTATTTTTATCCTGGTTCGTTGAACTCAACTACTCCAGTCCACCCTTTTCAAGAGTGATTTGCCTTTCTCAACAAGGACTTAATCCACTATTCAAATCAACTGATTACAAATAGCAACACCTAAGAACAACTGTTCTTAGTCTTCTCAAGAGCTACTGATCTAACCTAGATCCTCTTAAGGAAAACTTCCTTTACAAATTAATGTAATACAATGTAAGAGTAATAAATGCTTCTATGAAAGCTATAAACACAACTGTGTTATTTCTCTAAGTTTAGAACAATGTGTGAACAGCAAAGAATATGAGAGCTTGAGAGTTTTTCGCGTGAGAGAGTTCTTGCAATGATTTTCGTCAATTTCGTCACTTGAAGAATGAGCTATGATATCCTTTATATAGCCACTTGAATATTGGAGAGAATATTTTACCGTTGGAGAAGATATTTCCAATATCAAATAGTACTGTCCTTTGTACTATTGCAGCAGAGAGACGGCGCACAAAATGTGGGTGTAGCAATTGTCTGCTGAGCTGTGATTATACCATATATGGAATGTACCAGAGGAATAATATTCTTGCAGAGAATTTTGTCTATCCCAATTAAGGAAAGATTTGCTGGCATATTCCAACGGATATATTAAAATAATCTTCTTCAAATAATTCTTCAGATAGTTCAGATCAACAATCAATAACAGAGTCTTCAGTCTTCAGATTCTTCTGGAAACTTCAGAGCCTAAGATGTTCTTCAGATGTTGATGAATCAGAGTCTGGTGCAGCTGTGTGCTTGAAGCGTAACATGCTCTTAGATCAGAGTCTTCACTCAGATCAGAGTCTTCTCTCATTCAGAGTTTCTTCACTCAGAGTCTTCTTTCATTCAGAGTCTCTTCACTCAGAGTCTTCTTTCATTCAGATTCTTGATAATATATGCAGCGTGTTGTATCTTCAGAATCTTGATGACTAAGCTCTTATACTTCAGATTCTTCTAATCTTCAGATGCTCTGAGCCATTCAGAATTTATTGTTCACATCAAATTTGCTCTTAAAGATTAAAATCTTTTGTGCCTGTAGAAAACAGTTCAGAACAAATTTAGAGAGTATAATTCTTGTATACAAATTATCATTAATGTTATCATCAAAACATAGAGATATTACTAAGACACAATCTGTGCTCTTACAAATAATAAGTAATGATCACTTTGCGTACACACACTTTCACTCCTTAAAAACTAAAATAAATCCATATCACATGTGCAGATTATTGCACGAACAAAATATCAAAAATAATGACCTATTGCCTTCTCCAAATTTCGAGTTTCCTGTGTTTAAAGCCAAAGAAGAAGAAGAAGAAGAAGAAGATATTCCTGAAAAGATTTCCAGATTTATTGAAAATGAAGATAAAGTCATTCAGCCTCACGAGGAGCCTGTGGAAGTTATTAATCTGGATACAAAGGAAATTCGTAAAGAGGTGAAAATTAGAGTGCTTCTCAAGTCTGACGTGAAGGAAAAGTTGATTGAGTTACTCAAGGAGTACGTAACCATGTTTGCCTGGTCGTATCAAGATATGGCTAGACTTGACACTACTGTAGTGGAGCATCACTTGTCTTTGAAGCCATAGTGACCGCTGGTCAAACCGAAACTTAGAAGAACTCAACCTGACATGGCTTTGAAGATCAAAGAGGAAGTACATAAAAAAATCGATGCAGGTTTTCTAGTCACTTCTGAATACCCATAATGGTTAGCTAATATTGTGCCTGTTCTGAAGAAAGATGGAAAAGTTTGTATGTGTGTCGACTACTGAGATTTGAACAAAGTCAGTTCAAAGGATGACTTCCCGCTACCTCATATTGATATACTAGTATACAGCACCATGAAGAATGAGATTTTCTTTTTTATGGATGGATTTTTAGGTTACAATCAAATTAGGT
The DNA here is from genome assembly GCA_963859935.3 of Lathyrus sativus. NCBI lineage: Eukaryota > Viridiplantae > Streptophyta > Magnoliopsida > Fabales > Fabaceae > Lathyrus > Lathyrus sativus. The sequence goes on from OZ012737.1 coordinate 121,982,753, forward strand.
TGGCTCCTGAAGATAGACAAAATACGTCATTCATCATGCCATGGGGAACTTTTTGTTACAGAGTCATGCCGTTCGGTTTGAAGAACGCCGAGGCAACATATCAGAGAGTTATGACTACTCTTTTTCATGACATGATGCATAAGGAGGTCAAAGTTTATGTGGGTGATACGATAGCCAAATCTTAAACTGAGGATGACCATGTTGAGCACCTGTTAAAGTTTTTTCATCGACTAAGAGAATACCAACTTTGTCAGAATCTCAACAAATGTATATTTGGTGTGCGGTCAGGGAAACTTTTGCATTTCATCGTTAGCCAGAAAGGTATTGAAGTGGATCTGACAAGGTTAAAGCCATTCAAGAAATGCCAGCTCCTACTATAGAGAAACAGGTGAGAGGATTCTTGGGACACTTAAACTATATCTCTCGGTTTATATCTAACATGATTTCTACTTATGGACCCATCCTCAAGCTTCTGAGAAATGAACAATGTTATGTTTGGACTGAAGACTGTTAAAAGGCCTTCAATTGTATCAAGGAATATTTTCTTGAACCTCTTATTTTGATCCCTCCAGTTTAAGGATGACCTTTAATCATGTATTTAACCGTCTTGGAAGACTCTATGGGTTGTGTACTTGGTCAGCGAGACGAGTCAAGGAAACAAGAGCATGTTACTTACTATCTGAGCAAGATGTTCATCGACTTCCAATCTAGATACTCCGTGCTTAAAAAGACTTGTTGAGCTTTAGCATTGACAGCCCGACGTTTACGTCAATATATGTTAAATCACACCACATGGTTAATCTCGAGGGTGGACCCGATCAAATGTATCTTCGAGAAACCTGCTTTGATTGGAAGAATTATTAGATGCCAGATGTTATTATCAGAATATGATATCGAATACCACACTCAAAAGGCCATCAAAGGAAGTGTACTGGCTGATCACTTGGCACATCAAACTATTGAAGACCGCCAGTCTATTAATGATGATTTCGCTGATGAAGATGTAATGTACCTGAAAATGAAGGATTGCGAAGAACCTTTACTTGACGAAGGACCTGAACCAAATTCATAGTGGGGTTTATATTTCGATGGAGTTGTCAATGCTCATGGGAAAGGAGTCGGGGCAACCACTGTGACCTCTCATGAATCTCATAACCCGTTTACTTCTAGGTTAACATTCAAGTGTACAAACAATAAAGTGGAATATGAAGCATGCATAATGGGCCTTGAAGAGGCAATAGACTTACGAATCAAGAATTTGGATGTATATGGTGATTCTGTTGTGGTAGTCTACCAAATCAAAGGAGAGTAGGAGACTCGTCAAGATAATCTGATTCCATATAAAGACTATGCAAGGAGACTGTTACCTTTGTTCAACAGAGTTGAATTCCACCATATTCCTCGTGACGAGAACAGGATGGAAGATGCTCTGGCAATGTTGGCCTCTATGAATATGGTGAATCGATGGAATGATTGTCCAAGGATTGATGTGAACCGTCTAGATATACATGCTTACATATTTGCAATAGAAGATATCGAAGATTATAAGCTCTGGTATCATGACATTGAATTATTTCTTCGAAAAAAGAATACCTCTATGTGGCATCTAACAAAGATAAAAAGACATTGAGAAGGTTGGCCGGTAACTTTCTCCTGAGCAATGATGTATTGTATAAACAAAATTTTGACATGGTCTTGCTAAATGTGTTGACAAGCGGGAAGCATGCATGTTAATGACAGAGATTCATGAAGAGTCTTTTGGTAGTCATTGTTAGAACACAGATTGGTTCTTAGTTATATCTCTATATTTTGATGATAACACTGATAAAATTTTGTATTAAGAAATTATATACTCTAAATTTGTTCAAGTATTTTTGTTGCAGATATTAAATCTAATATCCTTCTGAAAGCAAAAATGAATCTGAACGTTGAACCACACAAGGCTCTGAGCGTCAGAAGCATCTCGTTAGAAGACTCTGAGCGCTGCCTATAGAAGACTCTGAGCGCTACCTACAGAAGACTCTGAGTGCTGCCCACAGAAGACTCTGAAGCAGAAGCTACAGAAGCATCTGAAGCGTAAACTAAAGACTTTGTATGAAGAGTTTCAAGCACTATTTTTCAGAAGACTCTGATAGTACTGTTTGCTACAAGTACTGAGGATCTGATATCCAAACTCTACTCTGATTATTACTCACGTTGAAGCACACTTGCTGCAACACTCTGATACAGCAAACTCTGATGACATCAAGACTCTGATCACTCAAGGCTCTGATGTTGATTGTTGTGAAATAGAAACTTATTGAAGAAGATTATTCAAAGTTATATCTGTTGGTATATGTCGTACCTCGAAAAATATGATCCTCGCGATGGACGCGGAAAATACGCTCGAACAGAGTCGCCGCCGAACTTTATTCATTCCAAGAATGGAATAGGAAAATATCGATAAAAACTTTAAGGAGATAAGAACATGGTCATCGCAACCAACATTCTAGGTTCGGGAGTCAGTTACATGAGGGGAAGGTATTAGCACCCCTCATGTCCGTTGTACTCAACGGGAACCTCTTGATCGATTAGGGAGTAAAGTTAGCTACGCTTGTTAGTTTTCTTCTAAGGTTTCTCCTATAGGGGGAATGTGTGGTTTTAAGATAGGGTGCTCGCCAAGGATTGGGGACCTTGTGCCTACGTATCTTCACTTGTAAGAAGTGGAAAATCAGAGCATTCGTAGTTCGTGGGACTACGGGAAAAGAGGGGATTGTGCTCGCCAAGATCATCGCAATCTTGTGCCTACGTATTCTCATTGGTAAATGAGAAATCAGAGCAGCCGTAGTTCGGCCAACTACGGTAAAAGGGTTCGGAAATGAATGAGTGCTTAGGTCGCGTTCTAACTGCTAAACGTTAGCTTGTTTGCTCGCTAGGGGAGGCTGAAGCACTAGTTTGTTATGCGCGGAAAAGGTGTTTGGATTGGAAATCACACGAGGGTGAGGAATTTAGTGTTTAAGAAAGGTTCAGTCGCATGGGGGGCAAGAAAAGAGTTTGGAATGGCTGAACATATATTTAGGGTTTTGATTGCGCGGGGGAGAGAAAGAGGAGTTTGGTTAGGATTTTTGATGGAGAATGACGACTATTCGATAAACGAGACGTCGACCTCGCAATCAATTAATCGAGATATTATTGGAATGCTAGATCCCAACAACACCTTTTTCATTCAAATAATTACGGAATATGTTTGAGAAAGTTTCAATCGCACGAGGGCGAGAGAAGAGAATTGGATTGAATATTTTAAGGGAGAATGACGACTACTCGATAAATGAGACATCGGTCTCGCAATCAATTAATCGGGATATTATTAGGATGCTAGATCCCAACAACACCTTTTTTCATTCAATTAATTATGAAATTGTATTTGAATGGACAATGACGATATTTGTCCAAATAGTTAGGGCATATATTTTATAGACGAAAGGTCGAGTAATCCACAACATAAAGCGTACGCCCCAAGAGTGTTTACTCAAGAATTCAAGGAGTGCGAGACTCCAAGAACTTAATTCTTTCGTAATTTTATCAAGAAAATAGTTTGGATTTGCCGTATGGTTTAGAAACATACTAGGGTTTAGACTCGATCGCACAGAGGTAAGGAACGAGATTAGACGGGTTGAAAGTTTGGGAGGAATGACGACTATTCGGTAAGCGAGGCGTCAGCCTCGTAATCAACTAGTCGGGATATCGTTGGATTGCTAGATCCCAACGATACCTTTTCGTTTTCTTAATTATAAAATATGTTTGTTGGACAGTGAATATACTCGTCCAAATAATTACGAGAGATGTTTTAGGAATGAAAGTTTGAACGACGCGCTAATCAAGGCGTACGCCTCGACAGTGGTCATTCTCGAGTTCAAAGAATGCACGACTCCAAGAACTTGATACTTTCATAATTTAGTTTAAGAAAATAATTTGGATTTGACGTAGGTGGGTTAAAATAGGGTAGGCCTATTGTTTGAATTAGGGTTTACCTACTTTGAAAGGTTTAAACAAAGTTAAGTAGTTTTAGCGATGAAAGATGAAACGACCACAACTCAAGGCGTGCACCTCGAGAGCGGTCGCTTAAGGATTCAAAGGGTGCTAGACCTTAAGAACTCACTACTTCCATATAAAAAGAGATTTTTATTTATTCTAAACAAATATTTTGAACTTAATAAAAGAAAAATAAGAAGCAAATTTGATAAAAATTAAATAGAATTTAAATATAGTCATATTGCAAAGCAAATATCAATTATCATAATTTATAAATAAAAATCTAAAAAGAAACTAATAATTAAATTAAATGTAATTAGTTTATAAAATAAAAGGGTTCCTATTAAGTTCCACTAAGTCTTAATTAAATTAAATAATACTAATCAGGTAGGCCCAATGGCCTCACTCATGCTGACCCGTGGCGGAACTACAAGTCAGGATCCCAAAACATTCGCATGCCTTCCATCTTAATCGATATGTTTTGCTTCACACACAAGAGAAATGAATGGGCAATAATAAATGCATACTACAACTCTAGGTGCTAGCTTAATAGGTTAGAGGGCAAACGTGGGAACTGGAGGGGTTTCCGAGATTCCTTTCTTAAAAGACTCAAAGGAAATATGAATAAAAAAAAACTAAAATCTTGAACTCTCTCTTTCTAAAGCTCACACGCCTCACTCTCTCTCACCGTGTTTCCTCATCTTCCTGAAACTCACTCTTAAAGCTCACTCACAAACCCTTTTTAGCTTATCCTCTTTCCCACTTCCAACCTTAATGAACAAGCTCTTTCTCCCTCTCTCAGAGCCTCTCTCTCTCTCTCTCTTGATTCACAATCAAACTTCTTCTTAGCCCCAAATCAAACCGCAAACCCCTAATCTCATGCGAAAATCACACAACAAGCGTATACGAAAATTTCAGGCGATTGCAAATATGTGAAATGAGGATTTCTAACAAACATCGTCAGTATTTAACAAGGGATAAGGAGGATAGAAAGAGGATATACCGAATCAGAGAACAACAATAACCTCTAATGGATCCTTCATGTATGATTCTTTTCGTTTTCGCCGCCGGCTTCGCTCTTTCCTCTACCTGCTACAGCTTTCTGCTACGGGATTAGTGTTGTTGAGGGCTGAATAGCTCAATTCAAATGAGTCTCAATGTGAGACTCAGTGAACCTTAGGTTGTGAGCTTTGGGTGAGGGTATAGAGGGATATTTCAGCAGAGTTTCGGTAGGTTTTTTTCTGTGTGTTTTGCAAATGATTGGGATTATATTTATAGGGGATTTTAGGGTTTTTGATACGTGTGAAAAATCAAAATTTGCTGATGAAAAACGCTTGATTCGTGTGAGGTAGGATGATGAGGCGTATTTGGTAGTACAATTCCGTTATGCGCTATACCACGATTTCTGCTTCTCTGGGATTTGGGTGATAGTGACCTCTGTGTTTGTTTGTAGTGAGCTAAAAAAAATCTGCTTTTTACCCTATTTTTTTTTTACCGTGAGAATTTGGAGATTTTCACTGCTATCAACTTGCTGACATGGAAGTCTTTACTTTGACTTAAAACACTTATGCTCTTTTATAATATTTGGCTGACTTTGATTCTTGTTCATATTTCTGCAGGTGTTTATTCTTACCTGGTGCAGAGTGGTGGATGGACTTGACAGTTCTGGTCAAGAAAGCTGTGGCATGTGAAACAGGATGACAAACAAGTTGCTGAAGAATCGCTCAACATCTCATTTGAAGGTATGAGCTTTGCTGAAATAGAATTACTTGGACGGTCAAAGGCCTTTTTTACGATGATGTTGATAGTGATGATATTATTGCAGTGTATTTTAAATAACATCATACTCATTGGTTTTGATGGATTGATTGAGACAAATGCCATCTTCTCCTTGTCAATTTCCTTGCCAAACGTATCAAGGTAAAAGCCACAAGACTTCTTATGATCATTATTATGTCTACTGAAATTCTCGTGTTATACTGTATCTTTGATCCTTGTTTTCATTGGTCCAGTTACAAGGATTCAGCAGCAGGCGAGAAAGGCCTCAAGTAAATCAATCATTATGACAAACCAACGTTGAATCTTCCCTTGTAGTATGGTAATCTTGTGTGAGTTTCATTACAGAGGTTTTCACGGCTGATTTGCATCACTTACCATTGAAAGTCTTATCTTTGTTAGCACCTCGATGACATAACTTGGATATAAAGTGTTGGTGGGAATGGACAAAACAACTTCTAACTCTTGGCTTTGGAAACATCTTAGTAACATCTAACTACTTAGTTTATTCTTTGATTTCCTTCTCTATAAATGACCTGACCATTCTAGTTCTGATCCATCATTACCTCCTATTTTCGTGCAGGTTGTAAGTCTCTTTCTTTAACCATCCAAGGATGCAGGCCAAGTGAGAGTGTTATACATATCTGGTATTCTTACTTTACACCAACATTGCTCAAATTAGGAACTTTGAACCACTCTGCTGCCCGAGTTTGTAGCTGTGAACTCAAGTTCTCGATCTTAGCTTCACCAAAATAATGTAAATGTTGGAATTTGGACTCTTGGTTCAATTTGTCAATTCTGTTGTCATCTGAAGTTGGTGAGCTTAAGCAACTCCTGAGGTAAAGTAATCCTATAGAACTGAGTATTTTATGTTCCCTTATTCTTCTTGGACTCTTAACACTTTGTGAGAACTCCACTGATCTATATCCCCATTCATTATGCAGATTCTCCAACTATTGACAGTGTAATGGCTACATGCTAGTGCAGCTTGGCAATAATGGGGTTTGATACAGCCTTAGCGTAAGGTTAAGTTTTATAGAGATTTTCACAACTCATGGATCTAAGTCTTGTAAAATATTTGTAGCCTGAAATTTCAATGCCTTGTTTTTTGTAATCCTCTGTCTGTTAGGTTTAGGGTGGCTATAAAGAAAACAAGGAGCTTCAAAAGGGGTCTTGTGATATTGGTACCTTACAGAAGACTTGAGGTGGGCATTATGGAGACTCTTGTAGACTGCACTTAATGAAGAGTCTGAGAATTGGTTTCGAGGAAATGTTATCCGGGAGTGCTTCAACTTTCTAGGTGCAGCTCAATGCTTCCGAAGACTATCAATAACAGTGATGTTTATTCATAGTCGTAATGAATTGTATCTACTTGTTTCTGCAGATGTATTACTCTTGGCATATGGATTAACCTTCTGGCCAGGAACACCAACCATCCAACGCATTTATGTGCTCAGGAGTACGACGCAAATTTGAGAAACAACCATCACAAACAATGGTAAGAGGTGCACATGATGATAAATCTTGAGCATCTCTTATTTTGTTTTTGGATCAATCTGTTTTTGATCTCATGTAACTGCTTCTTATTTCATATATCATCCTTGGTGTATTGGGAACAGAGTGTTTTAATTACAGACTGCAGGTGAGATTGGGCAAGATATCATCTCTATTCTTTTCATAGTTCGTTGCTTTGTGCTTCCTCGTTTATTCAATGGCCTTGGAAGGGTGATTGGTAGGCCGTGTTGAGACACCGAAATTCACCTTGGCTGATGAACTTGCATTTAGACATCGTTCTTGGAAGAATATGCACGTTGCACATTTTTTTACCTATCTTCGAACTTTATCCTCTATTTATTCAACTGGAACTAATTCATGTAATTGACATTTAAGCAGCTTTGATGGAGTGGATCATCCTAAGAAAGCTTTTTAAAGGACTTGACGATTTGTTCACTGCTTTGGTGCGATCAGTCCCGCGAGATTTTGAGGACGACCTGCAACTTTCTGTTATCTTTAGTAATGATGCTCCTTTCCTTTTGCTTCCTGTTTTAATATTATTCAAACCGATCTCAGGAATTTGGCCCTTTTCTTTTTGCAGTGTACTCAAGGCTCAAAATAACTTAAAGTCGGTCTTGTGGTTATCTCGTTATTTTCGCATTGTGAATTGACCGTGGTGTGGGCGTCGAGAACATGTCCCTAACAACACATATCTGTCTTTTGCAGCTCATATATCACTACTGTCATGACCTTCGCAGGTACATTTTCGTGTGAGACTTTGTTCTCATGAGACTTGTAGCTTCATTAACTTAAACCAAATCGTGATGGATCGAGGGTTATACTAACACACCAAATAAATTCAACTAGCTCATTAAGTGACAAGGAAAAGTTCTGGTGATAATGGTGTTTTCCTCTGATTTTCTTGCAGGAAATTCATTGAATTGATACTGGAGATGGAGAGAAAATGAGGAGCTCAAAGCCAACACCTTCCAAACGTGAAGAAAAAAAAATAATTTATACAGGGAATATTGGAGTGTAGGACAGCACTTTATGAGTGAATTCTGTTAAGGGCTAGCTTTGAAACTCTGTTAACTGAATACCAAGGAATTGAACTTGTTGCTTTCCGTTTGGATTTTGCAGCATAAGCTTGTAATTTTATATCATGAATTGATTTACTTTTCCTTCCATAATATACGGCCAGCCTAACTACAACGTGACCATCCACATTATCAGTGCAAAACTGAATTGAATTATCCATAAATCATTGAGCAATCTACTTTACTAATAAAGCAGTAAAATATAGACTACAAGACTAGAAAAAAGCTATCGAAATGTAGAGCACACATTTGTGTTTCTTTAGAGCATTATCTTTTCTTTAGAAAGAGCTTGTTAGGTACTGCTACTTGCGTGTAGACACCAGGTACCAAGTATGAAGTGATTTCTTTCACAAACAGTTGCAAATGGTTGTAAGATATTGATGAATTGCCACCACATAACTTTCTTCATAACCCTCTCTTGATCAAGCGAAAGGTAAGATCCTATAAATTGATGAGCTGGTCTAGCACCTGCGGATGAGGCCCGTATAGCTCTACCGTTCAAGTCCACACCACAGCCTTGTCGACCTCTTCAGCACTACGGAGATTCACAAATCCAAAGCCTCTAGATCTTCCACTATCTTTATCATAGATTACCTTTGCATCTATTACACTTCCTTGTTCTTGGGACAATGCCTCAAGTGACCCGTTATCAACTCCTCTTAGCCTAAAAAATACAATGCAAATAATGCTTGGGATGAATTTGGAACCACTTGGATAGCTTGAAACCAAATTTAAAACCAATTATCAAGATTCATGCTAATTTGTGTTTAACATACGACTTGAAAGAATGGATTAAGACTTGATTTGAAAAGCTTTTTGTTCAAGGCTTGAAATAAACTAACAAAGTGAACCGGCTTAAAAGTTTAATCATTGTTTCCTGCACCATCAAATTATGTCTTGTATGCAATCCCAATTTGCATGAATTTAACATGTACTGTGACCATACCACGAGCCCTCTCATTATAACTTGACACAAACTTAAATTATGTCTTGCACGAAATTTCCACATGACTTGAAATTAATATACCCATGGCTTGAAGTTAAACTCCACAAATTTGGCCCATTCAAATACTCTTGTAATACATCAATTAAGGATTCTGAATTATGTTGATCTTGAAATAATCCTTAAATCAAATTTCCCATAGCTTTGCAACACCCAGAACAAAATGTAGAAATATGGTCTTGAAATTTGCAAATTAAATCTAAGTTTGTCCCAAACTGATTTTTTTCTAATTTAATTACGACTTGAAGTTTGCAAGCTAAATCTAAGTTTGTCACAAACTGATTTTCTAATTCAATTATGTTTTGGAATTGGCAAGCTAAATTTAAGTTCGTCACAAACTGATTTAGAATCCAAATATAGCTCGATGTTTGCAATCAAATCGAACAAAGTCTGAGGCTAAATCAACCGTATGAAGTACCTTTGGATAACTTGAGTTAAATGTGCATACAAGCAATTTATTTAAAGAGAAATCTTGGAGAGTCGTGGCCAGAAGTCATGAAGTAGTAAAACATTCATTAATTGCCGAAGTAGGACAAATTTGGGGTATGACAGATGCCCCTATCTAATTGCCTTAAACCTGAGAGAATGAATTGTTGTATGACGTTCATTTTAAGGTGGAAGTCAATTAGATATAAGAAGACCCCAAAATTTGTCCGATAAGCATGTAAACTGCAGTGAGACATACTAGAGCAGGGTAGCAGGATGTAAAAGATAAACGAGATAATCTGACATTCTCTGGGTGGTCGAAGTAGTCCCTCATTCGTTAAGGTCCTTCGCGATACCAGAGTGGTATAAACGATCCTCTTTGGGTGGTCGAAGCAGTCCCTCATTCATTAAGGTCCTTCGCGATACCAAAGTGGTATAAACGATCCCCTTTGGGTGGTCGAAGCAGTCCCTCATTCGTTAAGGTCCTTCGCGATACCAAAGTGGTATAAACGATCCCCTTTGGGTGGTCGAAGCAGTCCCTCATTCGTTAAGGTCCTTCGCGATACCAAAGTGGTATAAACGATCCCCTTTGGGTGGTCGAAGCAGTCCCTCATTCGTTAAGGTCCTTCGCGATACCAAAGCGGTGTCTCTAAACACGTGAGATTCTTCGGATGGTCGAAGCAGCCTCTTATCCAATAAGATTCTTCGATGATACCAAAGCAGTATCTCTAAACACATGAGATTCTTCGGGTGGTCGAAGCAGTACCTTATCCAAATAAGATTCTTCGATGATACCAAAGCAGTACCTCTGAAAACATGAGATTCTTCGGGTGGTCGAAGCAGTACCTTATCCATTAAGGCTCTTCGATGATAACAAAGCAGCATCTCGAACAAAACTTGAGATTCTTCGGGTGGTCGAAGCAGTACCTTATCCACTAAGGCTCTTCGATAATACCAAAGCAGTATCTCTAGAAACTTGAGATTCTTCGGGTGGTCGAAGCAGTCCCTCATTCGTTAAGGTCCTTCGCGATACCAAAGTGGGATAAACGATCCCCTTTGGGTGGTCGAAGCAGTCCCTCATTCGTTAAGGTCCTTCGCGATACCAAAGCGGTGTCTCTAAACACGTGAGATTCTTCGGAAGGTCGAAGCAGCCTCTTATCCAATAAGATTCTTCGATGATACCAAAGCAGTATCTCTAAACACATGAGATTCTTCGGGTGGTCGAAGCAGTACCTTATCCAAATAAGATTCTTCGATGATACCAAAGCAGTACCTCTGAAAACTTGAGATTCTTCGGGTGGTCGAAGCAGTACCTTATCCATTAAGGCTCTTCGATGATACCAAAGCAGCATCTCGAACAAAACTTGAGATTCTTCGGGTGGTCGAAGCAGTACCTTATCCATTAAGGCTCTTTTATGATACCAAAGCAGTATCTCTAGAAACTTGAGATTCTTCGGGTGGTCGAAGCAGTACCTTATCCATTAAGGCTCTTCGATGATACCAAAGCAGTATCTCGAACAAAACTTGAGATTCTTCAGGTGGTCGAAGTAGTACCTTATCCATTAAGGCTCTTCGATGATACCAAAGAAGTATCTCGAGTGATAAATTTGCTGAGGAATAGTTGAGCTAAAATCCCTATTAGAGGAACAGCGTCGTCCAAACTCTGTAGGGGAGAAATCTTCAACAATCTCTCTAAGATAACCTCTGCTTGGGGAGCCACCAGAGCAATAGTTGCTGAGGATTATCATCATCAACTGCATGGTTGAAGAATGATTTACTGGGGAGTAGAATTCCCTGAACTCGTGGGGTCTTAACTCCTTTCAGAGTCATACTACCAACTTCACTGGAGGACTGACCAAGATGCTTGCAAACTGATCCTGGATCCTGTTACATTGCTATGTAATGCAATGTTTTATGATGCCCAAACATGCAACTAAGATGTAACTGCTAGGGAGTGCACGATGCAAATGCAAATGATATGTTAATGCTTGATATGATTATGATATGAGGTTGTATGTCGTGCTTATGATAATGCAGCGACCAGGTATGCTGGGGATAAAATCCTGTCGGGGACATCACCAGGGATTGGATTCGGTAGTTGCCAACTGGTTTGGACTTTGGTTATTGAGGATGACAACGGGGTGGACTTTTAGTGGTTGCCAATGAAGACTGGACTTTTAGGGTGAATTTAAGGTGCCAATTGGAGTGGCTTTTTGATGTTGCCAATAAAAGATTGGGCTTTCTGTGAGGTAGTGAGAGGATTAGACTACTCGACATCCCAGATTTAGATACTTCATGACGACCGGGGGAATTGATTGCCCCAGTTTAGTTCCTAAACTCGATGCTGGGGGGGACCACATCATATAAACCCTTTAGAAAGGCAAAGCTTTTCATGATGACAAGCTTGGGCAGTTGACGACTAATTCAATGCTTCTACCTGTTGACATTTTTCTTGGAGACCATCTATTTTCCCCACTATCTTCGAACATCAAAACAAGTTCTATACCTTGTGAAAAGTTATATTTTTTATTTTTTTAGCTGAAGTTTCGAACACAAATTATCAAAATAAAATTAATTTGCAAACAATCAGATAAAGTAAAAGAGTGAGCACAATTTAATTGAGAAATCTCTCTTCATATTGATTTGACCCTTGAATGGGTAAATATACAAAGATGTAATCCCTTAATGAGGTGGTTACAGTGCAAGAAAAACATAATGGCAAAAATCAGAGTTCCTTTGAGTTTTGACACTGCTATAGTCCTTATGACTTTGGAAGTCTTCAACACCTTGCTTCATAGAAAAATGGTCGGTCAATTATGTCTCTTGATAATGTACTAGGGTCAAGTGATCATGCATAATGGATACTTTGCCTCGGAATTTTGCCCCTAACTTTTGCCTGGATCGCCCTTTCGGGTTTTCAATCCATCGGGACGCCCCTTTTTGCCTGAGCCGCCCTTTTGGGTTTTCAACTCAGCGGGCCTATTCTTATTTTATCCCTAATTTTTGCCTGAATCGCCCTTTCGGGTTTTCGGTTCACCGGGATAGCCAATTTTGCCTAAGTCGCCCTTTCAGTTTTCGACTTAGCGGCTTTATTATTCCACTTTTTTAGGCAAAGTACCGTTTGACCAAATCTGCATTCATTGGATAAGGTAACTCCTCCCCATCCATGGTTGCGAGCTTTAGGGCACCACCAGAGAATGCTTCTGTTACCACATATGGGCCTTCGTAGTTTGGCGTCCATTTTCCCCTAGATTCATTATACATAGCCATGATCCTCTTGAGTACTAAGTCTCCTTGTGCGAATGTCCTGGGATGCACTCTTTTGTCGAAGGCTCTCTTCATTCTTCTCTGATAAAGCTGGTCGTGGCATATGGCTGTCAAGCACTTTTCCTCAATGAGATTAAGTTCTTCAAACCTCGTCTTTACCCATTCGGATTCCCCAAGTTGAGCTTCCATTAAAACCCTCAGCGAAGGGATTTCGACCTCTATTGGGAGAACTGCTTCCATGCCATAAACCAACGAGTAGGGAGTTGCCCCTGTTGAAGTTCGTATTGAAGTACGGTAGCCGTGTAATGCAAAGGGTAACATCTCGTGCCAATCTTTGTACGTGACCACCATCTTCTGGATGATTTTCTTGATATTTTTATTGGCTGATTCTACGGCTCCATTCATTTTGGGTCTATATGGTGTCGAGTTATGGTGTTCTATTTTAAAACTGGCGCATAACTCGTCCATCATTTTGTTGTTGAGATTCGACCCATTGTCGGTGATGATGCGGTTGGGCACTCCATATCTGCATATAATGTTGTGTTTCAAGAAGCGAGCGACTACTTGCTTAGTAACGTTGGTATATGAAGCAGCTTCAACCCACTTGGTGAAATAGTCTATAGCCACAAGTATGAAGCGATGTCCGTTTGAAGCTTTTGGTTCAATCATCCCAATCATATATATTCCCCACATGGAGAAAGGCCATGGTGAGGTTAAGACATTCAATGGAATGGTGGGTACATGAATCTTATCAGAGTATATTTGGCACTTGTGACAAGTTCGGGCATGATGATAACAATCTCCTTCCATGGTAAGCCAATAATAGCCCGCTCTCAATATTTTCTTTGCCATGGTATGTCCATTCGCATGAGTTCCAAAGCAGCCCTTATGAATGTCTTTTAGAATTTGTTCAGCTTCATGTTTCTCCACACATCTAAGCAAAACAGTGTCATAGTTGCGCTTGTACAATACATTTCCGTTGAGGAAGAAATTGGATGCCAATCTTCGCAAAGTTCTTTTGTCGATACCCAGGGCTCCTTCGGGATATTCGTGCTTTTCAAGATATCGCTTTATATCATAAAACCACGGCTTTTCATCTGCGTCTTTATCAGCAGTCAGGCAATGCGCGGGCTCTTCAAAGCATCGTAAATCAATAGACGGTCTATGATTAGGCCATATCAACTTGTACATGGATTCCAGAGTTGCCAAAGCGTCGGGCATTTGATTCTCTTCTCGAGGTATGTGAGCAAAAGTGATAGCATTGAATCGGGGAAGCAATTTGGCCACATAATCCCGGTATGGAATTAAATTTTCATGCTTTGTATCCCAATCACCTCTTACCTGGTAAATTACCAGAGCAGAATCTCCAAACACATCGAGAGTTTTGATTCTCAAGTTAATGGCCTCTTCTAGCCCTAGTATACATGCCTCGTACTCCGCTATATTGTTAGTGCACGGGAAACAGATTTTGGCCGTAAACGGCAAGTGAAAATTTTTGGGAGATGTAATCACTGCCCCAATTCCGTGTCCATAAGAGTTAGAAGCACCATCGAACATAAGAGTCCATCGCTCTCCTGGTTCTGGCCCTTCATCTGGCCCTGGCTCCTCGTAATCTTTTGCCATCATGATATCCTCATCTGGAAAGTCAAATCTCAAAGGCTGATACTCTTCTACAGGTTGGTGGGCCAAATGGTCCGCTAGCACACTGCCTTTGATAGCCTTCTGAGCGACATACTGGATGTTGTATTCAGACAAAAGCATTTTCCATCGGGCTATCCTACCAGTAAGAGCAGGTTTCTCAAAGATGTACTTGATTGGATCCATCTTAGAGATTAAGTATGTGGTGTGTGTCAGCATATATTGTCTGAGGCGTCCAGCAGCCCACGCAAGTGCACAACAAGTTTTCTCAAGCAAAGAGTATCTAGTCTCACAGTCGTTAAACTTTTTGCTGAGATAGTATACAACATGCTCTTTCTTGCATGAATCATCTTGTTGTCCTAATACGCAACCCATGGATTCTTCTAGCACAATTAAGTACATAATAAGCGGCCTTCCAGGAACTGGTGGTATCAAGATCGGTGGTTCTTGCAAATATTCTTTGATTGCATCAAATGCCCCTTGGCATTCATCATTCCATACAACCGGCTGATCTTTCCTGAGTAACTTAAAAATTGGCTTGCAAATGGCTGTGAGATGTGAAATAAATCTTGTGATATAATTCAACCTCCCTAGAAATCCACGGACCTCCTTTTCGGTCTTTGGTGCAGGCATGTCCTGAATCGCCCTTACTTTATCAGGATCCACCTCAATCCCTCTCTGGCTTACGATAAAGCCCAACAACTTTCCAGACCGCACCCCGAACGTACATTTGTTGGGATTAAGTCTCAACTTGAACTTCCTCAGTCTGGCGAACAACTTTTCCAAATTAACCAAATGTTCCTCTTCAGTCTAGGACTTAGCAATCATGTCGTCAACGTACACTTCGATCTCTTTATGAATCATATCATGAAAGAGTGTTACCATTGCACGTTGGTATGTTGCCCCAGCGTTCTTCATCCCAAATGGCATTACCTTGTAACAGAATGTGCCCCATGGTGTAATGAACATGGTCTTTTCCATGTCATCTGGATCCATCTTAATTTGATTGTAACCAGAGAATCCATCCAAGAAGGAAAAAACGGAGAACTGAGCCGTATTATCTACCAACACATTAATATGAGGTAATGGAAAATCATCTTTAGGACTTGCTCTGTTTAAGTCACGGTAATCTACACACATACGGACCTTTCCATCCTTCTTCGGCACTGGAACGATATTTGCAACCCATTGCAGATATTTGGCCACTGCTAAGAACCCAACATCGAATTGTTTTCGGACTTCATCACGGATTTTCAGAGCCATATCAGGACGAGTTCTTCTCAACTTCTGCTTGACGGCATGACACTCTTCTTTGAGTGGAAACTTGTGTACAACAATGTTCGTATCTAGACCAGGCATGTTCTGATACGACAATGCGAATACATCGGCATATTCTCGGAGGAGCCCTACCAACTTTACCTTGACAATATCCTGAAGAGACGTTCCAACCCTTATCTCCCTTTTATTTTCTTCTGAACCTAGGTTGATAATCTCGACATCCTCTTTATGCGGCATAATGACCTTCTCTTCTTGCTGTAGCAACCTAGCCAATTCGTTGGGGAGCTCATCCTCGTCTTCCTTATTCGCTCGGTATATTGGACAATCAAAATTATAAAGGCCTATAGCAGTGTCGATATCAAGGACCTCGGTAGTGTCTCTGTATGTTTATGATTTATGCAGCTTATTTAGGAAAGTGAGTGCGTGAAAGAAATTCCATTAATTATGAAAAAGTAGAAAAGAAAATGAGCAAAAAAATTGAATGCAAATCAAAATTTATTCACGTTAAACATGTTTCGAAACATCAGGAGGCCCGATACAAAGCTCCACTACACCTTGGGCAGAGCGTAGGGTTTTGAAAATCAATTAAAACTTTACTTTTGAAGAGGGAAGAATTGGGGTATTTCGATGGTCTTCCAGTTCTTCAATTCTTCACCAGGTTCAGTCTGTCGGATCCACCTTGCGGAGACTTCTTTGTCATCAGCCTCATCTTCAATTATCATGGCGGAGGTATGATCGAAGATATGCCCGACGCTCTTGAAAACTTCTGCTACAGGAGGAATCTGCTTCTTATCACGTGCAACTGTCACTGTATTGGACGAAGGATGGTATCCTAGCCCAAATTTGTCGAACTTTTCAGCCACTTCCACCATCTTGCCCCAGCCTTGGGCGTTCCTTTCATCTACAACCATCTTAGCCTCTTCATAAGAGGCCATTGCTGATCTTGAACTCTAACTATCTGAAATTCGCTGCACCGCTAATGTATTCACCATTTCAAACGACTGAAAAGGAGTTTCCATCATTTCCCCTTCAACTTCAATGTACCTGAAGGACGTCAAGTGGCTTACCAAGATATCCTCCTCTCCTCCAATCTGAACTACCTTATCATTACTGACAAATTTTATCTTCTGGTGAAGGGTGGAGGTAACAGCTCCTGCATAATGAATCCAAGGTCTTCCTAATAGACAGTTGTACCCTGGATAGATGTCCATTACTTGGAAAGTAATAGTGAAGACAGTTGGTCCGATTTTTATTGGCAAGTCCACATCGCCAATCACAGCACACCTAGAACCATCAAAAGCTTTGACTACCAGAGCACTCGGCTTCATGCTAACTCCTTTTACTGGCATTCTCTCCAGGGTGATCTTAGGAAGCACATTTAAAGAAGAACCTGTATCCACTAAGACTCGGGATATCAATGTGTTTTGACACTTGATAGAAATATGGAGAGCTTTATTGTGATTTCTTTTCTCTGCAGTCAGGTCATCATCATTAAACCCAAGAAAGTTTCTGGTTGTTACGCTAGTTATCACATCATCAAACTGGGCTACGGTGATGTCTTTAGCAATATGCGCGGCGCTCAACACCTTCATTAAAGATAACCGGTGGGCCTCTGAACTAAGTAACAACGAGAGCATGGAAATTCTGGCTGGAGTCTGGTTTAGTTGATCAATCACTTTGTAATCACTTTTTCTGATGATCTTCAAAAACTCCTCAGCTTCCTTTGGCGTAACCGCTGCCTTTGGTGATGATACCTCAACAGGTAGCTCAACACTTGGCAGTTCAACTGTAGTTTTTTCTTTATTCCTAGCTGGCATTTCCACTGGTTTGGCGGAAAATAAACGACCGCTACGGGTCATTCCACTAGGTCCAACCACTGCATCGCATTTGGCAGCGTCATACTCAATCACTAGCCTCTCTGGCCTCTGTTTAAAAACTTTGGGCTCAGATTCATTGACAGAATACTCTATTACCACCGAATCTGGTCGTGTTGCTTTTTGTCTATTGACGTCATCTTCATCATATTGCATAATCACGGGTGCTGGTCGGGCGGCCCTCTGTTGAAAGGCTTCTGAAGGATCATACTGCAAGACTACTGGCGCTAGTCGAAGCCGCGTTGTCGGATAAGCACTTGTTTCATCATACTGAATATCAATAGCAGACACGTTCGAATCTCTTTGTTCTATTTGTATTATCCCATGTTCTATGAACCTTTGTAAATGTCTTTTCACCACTTCGTCAGTCAAATTCTCCACTTCTTCTTGGGGAGTCATCCCACTCCTCTTCAATTGTTCTCCAATAACGGCCATCGGAGTACGGACATCTTCAACATTTGTAATTAGTCTCAAACCACTACTCTTTTCCATAGCATTGACAAAAGGACCTCCATGTTTAGGTAACGGATCTTTCGTAATATTGGCACCTCTAGGTGTAAAAGTGAGATCTTTGGACTCTATCAAGTCTTGCACCCTGTTCTGAAACGCATAGCAGTTGTCTATGGAGTGTCCAGGGGCTCCCTTATGGAACTCACAATGAGCATTGGCATCGTACCCAGGAGGATATGGAAAGATTGCTGGACATAGGTCTCGCAATGTTAAGTGTCCACTCTGATTTAGCTGAGCAAAAATCTGTCCATATGACATAGGCAACGGGTCAAGTTGTCTTCTTGGCTGTCTCGGCCTTTGCTGTCTCTGAGCTGGAGCATTATGATATTGCGGTGGAGGAACTCTCTGATAATTCTGTTGTTGATTCTTTTGTTGAGCTGGTTGTTGGTAGGGAGCTTGGGCTACTGTAGCTACTTGTTGATATTAGATATCCACCGGAGCTCTGCCCCTTTGTCCCCTCATCACGGCATTAGCCTCATCTTCTCTTTTCTTCACAAAAGGCTTTTTTCCTCCATTTGTTGTGACTGCCGCAACCTTGCTATTTTTCAAAGTGCTCTCGATTCTTTCACCTACTGACACCACTTCAGCAAAGTTAGGGAAACTGGACCCAAGCATGCGATCCAAGTACTGAGGTTGTAGTGTTCCCATAAACATGTCAGTTAATTCCTTGGTCAGCACTGGTGGTTGAACACGGGCAGCCAATTCCCTCCATCTTTGGGCATATTCTTTAAATGACTCGTTATTACGTTGGGTCATATCTTGCAGCTGTGTGCGATTCGGGGCCAAATCAGTATTATACTGATAATGTTGTGAAAACGCATCTGCTAGATCTCTCCACGTACTGATTTGCCCTTTTTCTAACTGCATATACCATTCCAATGATGCCCCACTGAGGCTATCTTGGAAGTAATGTATTAAGATCAAGTCGTTATCAATGTGAGCCGCCATCTTGCGACAGTACGCTCTCAAATGGGTTTTGGGGCAGCTGACCCCCTTGTACTTCTCAAAGTCTGGGACTTTGAATTTCTTCAGTATCACCAATCCTGGAACTAGGCACATGTCAACAGCATCCAACCCTGGAGTTTTTTTGATTTCCAATGACTTGATTTTCTCTTCAACAGTTCATAGTCTATCTGCAACAACGTCATTAGTAACCCCCATATTATGTTGAGGAGGAGGTGGTGGAGGTTGGTAGAAAGCATCATATTGTTCATCCATGTCTGCTTCAGAGCCCTGACGCGCGGAAGTGGAACGGTCGACAAGGTCCACGTGGGGAGTTTTAACAATCCCAGAAGTTCCTATATTGTCAGCCACCTTCTTGGCATTAGCAAAAGTCTCATCATTGTTTTCTTTTTGGGCTAACGTCAGCATTGTCTCCAGCAGCTGGTCCATCTTCATCTTGAGAGCGTCGATATCACCCCTCATGGTGTTCTGAGTCTCTTCCATTTGTTCAAGCGTCATTTGAAAGTTGTGACTGGTCTCGTAGCGATGTCGAGTAGTCAGCTTTCAAATTCTGGAGGTAGAAAGGAAAAGTCCGATGAGTTGTAATGTCGGGTGAAGGTGCAAACTGCTTATGTTTATGCTTATGATTATGATTGCATTTATTTTTATTTTTTAGGGAAGCTTTTATACCGACGGTTATTTATCAATCATTCAAACAGCACAAGAACAAATAAATCAAAAGACTACTCCTCATTCATTCAAATTGTTCCAACATAAACAGAGTACAATCCATCAAGGAATATAAATTTGCGAAAAATAATAGAAAAACAAAGAAAACTCCAGGCTTCATTTCTTCTTGCTTCGCGCTCCTTGAGCTCTTCCTTGAATCTTGCCAACATTTCCTTGCACACACATATGAACTCATAAATAGTCGGAGCGGTAGAGTCATCTATGGCTTCCATAGCATCTCTATGTTTCCACATCAGATCTTTGGCCAACCAGTTACAAAATTCCACCAACCCATTTAGCTTGTTGCGGTATGCGTCTCAGTTATTCTTCATGATGTGAATGGATTGCTCATATGCCGCAACATCACGAGCTAACTGGTCTCTTGCAGCAGACCAAATTGCTTGGTCTTCCTTGATAGCTCCTATCTGATTCTCTTGATACTTAATAAACTTCTTGAGCCCATCCATGTCAACATATATCTTACGCCAGTCTTCTGGTTTAACCCAAGATGAGTTTAGGGCTTCTTCCTTGAGTTGGCGTTCTCTATCTTCGCCAGCTCTTGATAGGCGTAGTGTAGCACCAAGTGTCTTGATTTCAGCTCCTAATGTCTCCCTGATCTCCTTATTCTGTTTAGTGGCTAGAAGATACCACTGTTCATTCTCTTGCCATTTTCTATGAGCGTGCTCCAGCTGCTCTTTGAGGGATTCTAAACAACTGTCAGCCTGGTTGATACACACTTTGGTTTTTTTCCTTTTACCCTTTTCTTCATTAATTTTGCTTCCCATCTCTTCAATTTGCTTATCCTTTCTCTCGATCTCATACCTCATGTGATTCTTTTCATTAGTCACATTTTGAAGCTTGACTTGTAAATCTTCGTTTTCTTTCCCTAGCTGGGCTATCTTGACTCTCATCTATTCCACTTCTTCGACTGATACGGGTACAGGTTGTGGAGTGGTGGGTTTAGGAGGTGCCTCAATAGAAAAGGGGAGCTTAACTATTTTGACCCTCTCTAGAACCCACTGCCGAAAAGGCATCCTAGCCACACCATCCCTTCTTCTCAATTCTGATCCTTTAGTATAAACTTTCTGCCAAGATCGTACAATTTGACAGAGAAGTAAGGGATTCTTGGCACCTCTCTCATGAAGAATCATTTCTTGTAGTTCTTTGTCTTCAGGTTTCCCTAACATTGGGTACTCAAATTGCCGTATAGCTAGTATAGGGTTATAGCTTATACAACCTTTTGATCCGATCAATGGTACGTTGCAAAAACTACCACAGCTCATGATGATTTCACTTACTTCTAATTTGTTCGGGTACCAGGTGATGTTCTTTTCAGAGATAGATACTAGAAATTGAGCCCATTCCCCACTTTTCAAAATAGGGACGGTGGCGTGACGTTTGAATACGTGAGAAGTGAGCCATTTGTAGAGAATAGGGAGAGAAAATGTCAACACTGAACCCTTTCTTTCATGGAGAAGGTGTAAAGTGTAGAAAACATCAGCCAAGAGAGGGTGTACCGGGCTTTGCTCCTTCTTCCAAACGGCCCAAAATACGCTGACAACTGCAGAATCAACGAAATCTTCGAAAGTGGGAAACAATACTAGCCCATAGATGAGGAGAGCCAATACATTCACCAAAGCATCCCATTGTTTGTTCTTTAACATCTTAATTGCTTCTTTCTCTAGTACAATGCTTCTAAAGCCAAAGAAATCTTCTCTTTTCTTCCAACCAGCTTTGGCTATTGAAATCGAAATTTTGAGGGCATCGGCCAATTCTTCCACTTCTGGAGTCTGCCCTATCATAGTATAAGGTGCCCTACCCTTGACTGGGAAACCTAGGAACCCCTCAAACTCTTCAATAGCAGGTGTTAAGTAGAAATCTTGAAATAAGAAGCTTCTCATTTGCGGATCATAAAATTGTGCCAAAGCCGTAATAGCAGGGACCTGTACTTCAACCATTAGCAGATCGGTCACCTGGCCAAACCTTCCTATCAGAGTCTTCTTGAAGATTGTAGGCATTTCTTTCAAACAGTTCATGGCCACACTAACATCGGGTTTGAGTGCCTTAAGCTGAATAGTCTTTCTCTTTTATGAACTTGCGGCCATTTGTGAATGTATTTCAACCTGTCAATATAAACGCTTCCCTGAAAATAAAAAAGTAGTGTAAGTTATGATGCATATGTAAATGTTTATGAATGCAACAGTGCGGGATCCAGGCTATCACAAGTATCTCCCACCCTCCTAATAGGTATAAAGATAGTTTTAGATTCTTTACCCAAAATGACCCACTCACGGGATAGTTTCTACGTTGACGGACGGGGTTCTCAAGGTCATAGATACCAATGATACCACCGTCACGGAACAGGCGAGCTGCATTACAACGGTAATACCAAAGGAACTCTCTCGAGAGGAGTCTTCATGCTAAGCCCACGAGAAGCGAGTCCTCGGAGACCAACACTACACGACTACCAATATAGAAACTGGTTCTAAGAGCGGTTCCCAGAGTCATGGACCCTTCATGAATCAAATCGTGCAACAGGCTAGCTGCGTTACGATAGGATCTACGAAAAAGGTCTATTCTGGAGAAGCTTTCATGCTAGGCACACAAGGAGCGAATCCTTGGGGACTAGCATTACTCGACTACCAATTCTAAACATTGTTTTCTCTCTTCTTTTTCCAAAGCTCGGGTGTAGAGCTTTACTTGTGATATTTTCCCGGAATCCAACAAGCAAATGTAATACATAACACATAATAGAAAGAGAAAGTAATAAATAAACAACAGGAGAACATAAACACAAAGAAAACAATTAAGAAAAGGTTAACACTCTCAAATAGAGTCAAGTTAGGCTTGACTCTCTCTTGCATAGGGCAATGCATGTCCCCAGCAGAGTCGCCATCTGTCGTACCTCGAAAAATACGATCCTCGCGATGGACACGGAAAATATGCTCGAACAGAGTCGCCACCGAACTTTATTCATTCCAGGAATGGAATAGGAAAATATCGATAAAACCTTTAAGGAGATAAGAACATGGTCATCGCAACCAACATTCTAGGTTCGGGAGTCGGTTACATGAGGGGAAGGTATTAGCACCCCTCATGTCCGTTGTACTCAACGGGAACCTCTTGATCGATTCGAGAGTAAAGTTAGCTATGCTTGTTAGTTTTCTTCTAAAGTTTCTCCTATAGGGGGAATGTGTGGTTTTAAGATAGGGTGCTCGCCAAGGATTGGGGCCCTTGTGCCTACGTATCTTCACTTGTAAGAAGTGGAAAACCAGAGCATTCGTAGTTCGTGGGACTACGGGAAAAGAGGGGATTGTGCTCGCCAAGATCATCGCAATCTTGTGCCTACGTATTCTCATTGATAAATGAGAAATCAGAGCAGCCGTAGTTCGGACAACTACGGTAAAAGGGTTCGGAAATGAACGAGTGCTTAGGTCGCATTCTAACAGCTAAACGTTAGCTTGTTTGCTCGCTAGGGGAGGCTGAAGCACTAGTTAGTTATGCGCGGAATAAGGGACTAAACAATGTTCTTTAGGAAATGATGTTTGGATTGGAAATCGCACGAGGGTCAGGAATTTAGTGTTTAAGAAAGGTTCAATCGCACGGGGGGCGAGAAAAGAGTTTGGAATGGCTGAAATATATTTAGGGTTTCAATCGCGCGGGGGCAAGAAAGAGGAGTTTGGTTAGGTTATTTGATGGAGAATGACGACTATTCGATAAACGAGACGTCGACCTCGCAATCAATTAATCGAGATATTATTGGAATGCTAGATCCCAACAACACCTTTTTCATTCAAATCATTACGGAATATGTTTGAGAAAGTTTCAATTGCACGAGGGCGAGAGAAGAGAATTGGATTGAATATTTTAAGGGAGAATGACGACTACTCGATAAACGAGACGTCGGTCTCGTAATCAAGTAATTGGGATATTATTAGAATGCTAGATCCCAACAACACCTTTTTTCATTCAATTAATTATGAAATTGTATTTGAATGGACAATGACGATATTTGTCCAAATAGTTAGGGCATACATTTTATAGACGAAAGGTCGAGTAATCCACAACCTAAAGCGTACGCCCCAAGAGTGTTTACTCAAGAATTCAAGGAGTGCGAGACTCCAAGAACTTAATTCTTTCGTAATTTAATCAAGAAAATAGTTTGGATTTGACGTATGGTTTAGAAACATACTAGGGTTTAGACTCGATCGCACGGAGGTAAGGAACGAGATTAGACGGGTTTAAAATTTGGGAGGAATGACGACTATTCGGTAAGCGAGGCGTTAACCTCGTAATCAACTAGTCGGGATATCATTGGAATGCTAGATCCCAACGATACCTTTTCATTTTCTTAATTATAAAATATGTTTGTTGGACAGTGAATATACTCGTCCAAATAATTACGAGAGATATTTTAGGAACGAAAGTTTGAACGACGCGCTACTCAAGGCATACGCCTCGACAGTGGTCATTCTCGAGTTCAAAGAATGCACGACTCTAAGAACTTGATACTTTCATAATTTAGTTTAAGAAAATAATTTGGATTTGACGTAGGTGGGTTAAAATAGGGTAGGCCTATTGTTTGAATTAGGGTTTACCTACTTTTAAAGGTTTAAACAAAGTTAAGTAGTTTTAGCGATGAAAGATGAAACGACCACAACTCAAGGCGTGCACCTCGAGAGCGGTCGCTTAAGGATTCAAAGGGTGCTAGACCCTAAGAACTCACTACTTTCATATAAAAAGAGATTTTTATTTATTCTAAACAAATATTTTGAACTTAATAAAAGAAAAATAAGAAGCAAATTTGATAAAAATTAAATAGAATTTAAATATAGTCATATTGCAAAGCAAATATCAATTATCATAATTTATAAATAAAAATATAAAAAGAAACTAATAATTAAATTAAATGTAATTAGTTTATAAAATAAAAGGGATCCTATTAAGTTCCACTAAGTCTTAATTAAATTAAATAATACTAATCAGGTAGGCCCAATGGCCTCTCTCATGCTGACCCGTGGCGGAACTACAAGTCGGGATCCCAAAACATCTGCATGCCTTCCATCTTAATCGATATGTTTTGCTTCACACACAAGAGAAATGAATGGGCAACAATAAATGCATACTACAACTCTAGGTGCTAGCTTAATAGGTTAGAGGGCAAACGTGGGAACTGGAGGGGTTTCCGAGATTCCTTTCTTAAAAGACTCAAAGGAAATATGAATAAAAAAAAACTAAAATCTTGAACTCTCTCTTTCTAAAGCTCACACGCCTCACTCTCTCTCACCGTGTTTCCTCATCTTCCTAAAACTCACTCTTTAAGCTCACTCACAAACCCTTTTTAGCTTATCCTCTTTCCCACTCCCAACCTTAATGAACAAGCTATTTCTCCCTCTCTCAGAGCCTCTCTCTCTCTCTCGATTCACAATCAAACTTCTTCTTAGCCCCAAATCAAACCGCAAACCCCTAATCTCATGCGAAAATCACACAACAAGCGTATACAAAAATTCCAGGCGATTGCAAATATGTGAAATGAGGATTTCTAACAAACATCGTCAATATTTAACAAGGGATATGGAGGATAGAAAGAGGATATACCGAATCAGAGAATAACAATAACCTCTAATGGATCCTTCAGGTATGATTCTTTTCGTTTTCGCCGTCGGCTTCCCTCTTTCCTCTACCTGCTATAGCTTTCTGCTACGAGATTAGTGTTGTTGAGGGCTGAATAGCTCGATTCAAATGAGTCTCAATGTGAGACTCAGTGAACCCTAGGTTGTGAGCTTTGGGTGAGGGTATAGAGGGATATTTCAGCAGAGTTTCGGTAGGTTTTTTTCTGCGTGTTTTGCAAATGATTGGGATTATATTTATAGGGGATTTTAGGGTTTTTGATACGTGTGAAAAATCAAAATTTGCTGATGAAAAACGCTTGATTCGTGTGAGGTAGGACAATGAGGTGTATTTGGTAGTACAATTCCATTATGTGCTATACCACGATTTCTGCTTCTTTGGGATTTGGGTGATAGTGACCTTTGTGTTTGTCTGTAGTGAGCTAAAAAAAACTGCTTTTTACCCTATTTTTTTTACCGTGAGAATTTGGAGATTTTCACTGCTATCAACTTGCTGACATGGAAGTCTTTACTTTGACTTAAAACACTTATGCTCTTTTATAATATTTGGCTGACTTTGATTCTTGTTCATATTTCTGCAGGTGTTTATTCTTACCTGGTGCAGAGTGGTGGATGGACTTGACAGTTCTGGTCAAGAAAGCTGTGGCATGTGAAACAGGATGACAAACAAGTTGCTGAAGAATCGCTCAACATCTCATTTGAAGGTATGAGCTTTGCTGAAATAGAATTACTTGGACGGTCAAAGGTCTTTGTTACAATGATGTTGATAGTGATGATATTGTTGCAGTATATTCTGAATAACATCATACTCATTGGTTTTGACGGATTGATTGAGACAAAGACCATCTTCTCCTTGTCAATTTCCTTGCCAAAAGTATCAGGGTAAAAGCCACAAGACTTCTTATGATCATTATTACGTCTACTGAAATTCTCGTGTTACACTGTATCTTTGATCCTTGTTTTCATTGGTCCAATTACAAGGATTCGGCTGCAGGCGAGCAAGGCCTCAAGTAAATCAATCATTATGAGAAACCAACGTTGAATCTTCCCTTGTAGTATGGTAATCTTGTGTGAGTTTCATTACGGAGGTTTTCACGGCTGATTTGCATCACTTATCGTTGAAAGTCTTATCCTTGTTAGCACCTCGATGACATAACTTGGATATAAAGTGTTGGTGGGAATGGACAAAACTGCTTCTAACTCTTGGCTTTGGAAACATCTTGGTAACATCTAACTACTTAGTTTGTTCTTTGATTTCCTTCTCTATAAATGACCTGACCATTCTAGTTCTGATCCATCATTACCTCCTGTTTTCGTGCAGGTTGTAAGTCTCTTTCTTTAACCATCCAAGGATGCAGGCCAAGTGAGAGTGTTATACATATCTGGTATTCTTACTTTACACCAAAATTGCTCAAATTAGGAACTTTGAACCACTCTGCTGCCCGAGTTTGTAGCTGTGAACTCAAGTTCTTGATCTTAGCTTCACCAAAATAATGTAAATGTTGGAATTTGGACTCTTGGTTCAATTTGTCAATTCTGTTGTCATCTGAAGTTGGTGAGCTTAAACAACTTCTGAGGTAAAGTAATCCTATAGAACTGAGTATTTTATGTTCCCTTATTCTTCTTGGACTCT
The DNA here is from genome assembly GCA_963859935.3 of Lathyrus sativus. NCBI lineage: Eukaryota > Viridiplantae > Streptophyta > Magnoliopsida > Fabales > Fabaceae > Lathyrus > Lathyrus sativus. The sequence continues at coordinate 122,010,061 of OZ012737.1, forward strand.
TAACACTTTGTGAGAACTCCACTGATCTATATCCCCATTCATTATGCAGATTCTCCATCTATTGACAGTGTAATGGCCACATGCTAGTGCGGCTTGGCATTAATGGGGTTTGATACAGCCTTAGCGCAAGGTTAAGTTTTATAGAGATTTTCACAACTCATGGATCTAAGTCTTGTAAAATATTTGTAGCCTGAAATTTCAATGCCTTGTTTTTTGTAATCCTCTGTCTATTAGGTTTAGGGTGGCTATAAAGAAAACAAGGAGCTTCAAAAGGGGTCTTGTGATATTGGTAGCTTACAAAAGACTTGAGGTGGGCATTATGGAGACTCTTGTAGACTACACTTAATGAAGAGTCTGAGAATTGGTTTCGAGGAAATGTTATCCGAGAGTGCTTCAACTTGCTAGGTGCAGCTCAATGCTTCCGAAGACTATCAATAATAGTGATGTTTATTCATAGTCGTAATGAACCATATCTACTTGTTTCTGCAGATGTATTACTCTTGGCATATGGATTAACCTTCTGGCCAGGAACACCAACCATCCAACGCATTTATGTGCTCAGGAGTACGACGCAAATTTGAGAAACAACCATCACAAACAATGGTAAGAGGTGCACATGCTGATAAGTCTTGAGCATCTCTTATTTTGTTTTTGGATCAATCTGTTTTTGATCTCATGTAACTGCTTCTTATTTCAGATATCATCCTTGGTGTATTGGGAACAGAGTGTTTGAATTATAGACTGCAAGTGAGATTGGGCAAGATATCTTCTCTATTCTTTTCATAGTTCGTTGCTTTGTGCTTCCTAGTTTATTCAATGGCCTTGGAAGGGTGATTGGTAGGCCATGTTGAGACACAGAAATTCACCTTGGCTGATGAACTTGCATTTAGACATCGTTCTTGGAAGAATATGCACGTTGCACATTTTTTTACATATCTTCGAACTTTATCCTCTATTTATTCAACTGGAACTAATTCATGTAATTGACATTTAAGCAGCTTTGATGGAGTGGATCATCCTAAGAAAGCTTTTTAAAGGACTTGACGATTTGTTCACCGCTTTGGTGCGAGAAGTCCCGCGAGATTTTGAGGACGACCTGCAACTTTCTGTTATCTTTAGTAATGATGCTCCTTTCCTTTTGCTGCCTGTTTTAATATTGTTCAAACTGATCTCAGGAATTTGGCCCTTTTCTTTTTGCAGTGTACTCAAGGCTCAAAATAACTTAAAGTCGGTCTTGTGGTTATCTCGTTATTTTCGCATTGTGAACTGACCATGGTGTGGGCGTCGAGAACATGTCCCTAACAACACATATATGTCTTTTGGAGCTCATCTATCACTACTGTCATGACCTTCGCAGGTACATTTTCGTGTGAGATTTTGTTCTCATGAGACTTGTAGCTTCATTAACTTAAACCAAATCGTGATGGATCGAGGTTTATACTAACACACCAAATACATTCAACTAGCTCATAAAGTGACAAGGAAAAGTTCTGGTAATAATGGTGTTTTCCTCTGATTTTCTTGCAGGAAATTCATTGAATTGATACTGGAGATGGAGAGAAAATGAGGAGCTCAAAGCCAACACCTTCCAAACGTGAAGAAAAAAAAATTTATACAGGGAATATTGGAGTGTAGGACAGCACTTTATGACTGAATTCTGTTAGGGGCTAGCTTTGAAACTCTGTTAACTGAATATCAAGGAATTGAACTTGTTGCTTTCCATTTGGATTTTGCAGCATAAGCTTGTAATTTTGTATCATGAATTGATTTACTTTTCTTGCCATAATATACGGCCAGCCTAACTACAACGTGACCATCCACATTATCAGTGCAAAACTGAATTGAATTATCCATTAATCATTGAGCAATCTACTTTACTAATAAAGCAGTAAAATATAGACTACAAGACCAGAAAAAAAGCTATCGAAATGCAGAGCACACATTTGTGTTTCCTTAGAGCATTATCTTTTCTTTAGAAAGAGCTTGTTAGGTACTGCTACTTGCGTGTAGACACCAGGTACCAAGTATGAAGTGATTTCTTTCACAAACAGTTGCAAATGGTTGTAAGATATTGATGAATTGCCACCACATAACTTTCTTCATAACCCTCTCTTGATCAAGCGAAAGGTAAGATCCTTTAAATTGATGAGCTGGTCTAGCACCTGCGGATGAGGCCCGTATAGCTCTACCGTTCAAGTCCACACCACAACCTTGTCGACCTCTTCAGCACTACGGAAAGTCACAAATCCAAAGCCTCTAGATCTTCCACTATCTTTATCATAAATTACCTTTGCATCTATTACACTTCCTTGTTCTTGGGACAATGCCTCAAGTGACCCGTTATCAACTCCTCTTAGCCTAAAAAATACAATGCAAACAATGCTTGGGATGAATTTGGAACCACTTGGATAGCTTGAAACCAAATCTAAAACCAATTATCAAGATTCATGCTAATTTGTGTTTAACATACGACTTGAAAGAATGGATTAAGACTTGATTTGAAAAGCTTTTTGTTCAAGGCTTGAAATAAACTAACAAAGTGAACCGGCTTAAAAGTTTAATCATTGTTTCCTGCACCATCAAATTGTGTCTTGTATGCAATCCCAATTTGCATGAATTTAACATGAACTGTGACCATACCACGAGCCCTCTCATTATAACTTGACACAAACTTAAATTATGTCTTGCACGAAATTTCCACATGACTTGAAATTAATATACCCATGGCTTGAAGTTAAACTCCACAAATTTGGCCCATTCAAATACTCTTGTAATACATCAATTAAGGATTCTGAATTATGTTGATCTTGAAATAATCCTTAAATCAAATTTCCCATAGCTTTGCAACACCCAGAACAAAATGTAGAAATATGGTCTTGAAATTTGCAAATTAAATCTAAGTTTGTCCCAAACTGATTTTTTTCTAATTTAATTACGACTTGAAGTTTACAAGCTAAATCTAAGTTTGTCACAAACTGATTTTCTAATTCAATTATGTTTTGGAATTGACAAGCTAAATCTAAGTTCGTCACAAACTGATTTAGAATCCAAATATATCTCGATGTTTGCAATCAAATCGAACAAAGTCTGAGGCTAAATCAACCGTATGAAGTACCTTTGGATAACTTGAGTTAAATGTGCATACAAGCAATTTATTTAAAGAGAAATCTTGGAGTGTCGTGGCCAGAAGTCATGAAGTAGTAAAACATTCATTAATTGTCGAGGTAGGACAAATTTGGGGTATGACAGTATATTCCAAACGTCTATTTCCTCTTCTATGCTAGACACAAGAACTCAGTCAAAAAGGATTTCTCTGAACGTTCTACTTCTAGGAAAGGTCAAGTCATGTGAGGACAAAAGGCTACAGCTACTTTGCAGTACACGGTCTTCAAGATTGCAACATCTTGGACTTCTTTGTCTATAAAAGCAAGACTTCAACAACTTTATACAGTTGACGAACATTGACGTATTTTGACAAAATCATTGAAAACTCTCTCAAAGCTCTCATATAAATTATATATCTTTGTTGAATAGTTTCATACGTTCTTAATCTTAAGTGTATAAATCACAGTTGTGATATAGCTTTCTTAGAAGCATTTTAAACACTTATTTAGTTTATATTTTATTGTAAAAGCTCCTTTAGAAGACCAAATTGTGGTCAGTAGTTGTTGAGAAGACTAAGACATTTGTTCTTAGTGGTTGACATTGTAATCCGTTTGATTATAGTGGATTAAGTCCTTGTGGAGAAAGGCAAATCACTCTTGATAGGGTGGACTGGATTAGTTGAGTTCAACGAACCAGGATAAAAATCATTGTGTTTTTATTGCCATAATTTTTTGAAAACCCTTATTCAACCCCCCCCCCCTTCTAAGTATTTTCTCACCTTCAGTTGGCATCAGAGCTTCGGTTTTGTGTGTGCTATCACTTCACCGTGAACAGAATAGGTCCAGATGAGAAAACTCTTGATATTTCGTGGTTGATATTATGGCTGAAGCTTTAACATCCAATAGCAACAGATATGAAGAAAGGGATAGAATCAGCACAAAACCCCTATGTTTGATGGGGAGAAGTTTGACTATTGGAAGGACAAAATAGAGAGTTTCTTCCTTGGTTATGATGTTGATCTTTGGGACTTAGTCATTGATGGTTATGTTCACCCCACTGATGGGGATGGCAAGAAAATTGATAGAAAATCTATGACTGAAGCTCAAAAGAAGGAGTTCAGAAATCATCACAAAGCAAGAACAATCTTATTAAATGTTATATTTCATACTGAGTATGAGAAGATTGCCAACAAAGAAACAACATTTGATTTGTTTGAGTCTTTAAAGATGACTCATGAAGCGAACTCACAAGTTAAAGAGACCAAAGCTCTGGCGCTGATCCAGAAATATGAAGCCTTTAAAATGGAAGAATCTGAATCTATAGAAGCTATGTTCTCTAGATTCCAGATCCTCACAGCTGGATTAAAAGTGTTGTACAAAGGCTACTCCACTACTGATCATGTTAAGAAGATCATCAGAAGTTTGTCCATCAGATGGAGACCAATGGTCACTGCTCTAAAGCTAGATAAGGATCTGAACAAGATCACATTGGAGGAACTTATCAGCTCTCTCAGGAGCCACGAAATTGAACTTGAAGAAGACGAGCCTCAAAAGAAAGGTAAGTCAATTGCTTTAAAGTCTAACAAATCTGTTAAAGCATTGCAGGTGTTAGAAGAAAGTTCTGAAGAGTCTTCTTCTGAAGAAGAAGATGAATTGTCCCTACTGTCCAGAAGGATCAACAAACTCTGGAAGCATAAACAGAGGAAGTTCAAGAACTTCAGGAAACCAGATCAACGCAAAGAGTCTTCTGGACATAAAAGATCTGGAAAGAAAGAGGTTGTTTGCTATGAACGCAAGGAACCTGGGCACTACAAGAATGAATGCCCAAAGCTTCAGAAGAAGAAGCCAAGAAGGAAGCCTGAGCATAAAAAAAAAGCTTTGATGGCTACATGGGATGATTCAGATGCATCTGAATCTTCATCAGAGTCAGAAGAAGAATGTGCCAACATGGCACTGATGGCTGGTGTGGAAGATCAGGATGAAGGAACATCTGGATCTGAATCTGATTCTGAATCTGACTCAGAAGAGGTACTTCCTAATCTCTCTAGGGAAGAACTTATTGAGGTTTTATCAGAAGTTCTGAAAAGTATAACCAGATTAAACTCAAGTGCAAGAAGCTTAAATGCAATCTTGAATCTGAGAATAGTCTGTTAAAGTCAGAAGTTGCTGAGCTCAAAGAAAACAATTTGAAAATGAAAAACAATTTTGAAAAATATCAACAAGACTCTGAATCTGAAACTAAGTCAAAATGTAAAAATATTTTAGAAGAATATGACTACAGTTTTCAGATGTTTTTGGCTAAAAGCATAGATAGAAGCAAGATGGCTTCAATGATCTATGGAGTTAGCAGAAACAAAAGGAAAGGAATTGGATATGAATCTTCCTCTGGAAAGGATTTAAATCCAATACCTATTGATAAACTTATCATTAAGAAGACTCCCTTATATTCTCATTTTAAGTTTGGTCATCTGAATGATATTAAACACACACGTTCTGATCAGAATGTTCTTGTGTTTAAACCGAAAGTTAGTCAAAATAAACCCATTGTAAAAAGACAGAAGTTCATACAAACTTTTAAGTCAACTAACCCAAAAGGACCCAAAAAGATCTGGGTACCTAAGGATAAGATAATACCTGTTGCAGATGTATTTAGCAACAAAGTCAAGACGCCAATCATGGTACCTAGACTCTGACTGCTCACGTCACATGATGGGAGAAAGGTTTATGTTCCAAAGCTTGGAGCTTAAATCTGGAGGATACGTCAAATAATGAGGGAATCAGAAGGGCAAGATTATTGGCTCTGGTACTATTAGCAATGGTAACCTTCCCTCTATATCTAATGTTTTACTTGTAGAAGGATTAAAACATAATCTATTGTCCATAAGTCGATTAAGTGACAATGGTTATGACATAATCTTTAATCAAAAATGTTGCAAGGCTTTTAGTAAGAAGGATGGCTCAATCCTATTTAATGGAAAGAGGAAAAACAACATTTATAAAATCAATCTTTAAGAACTTAAGGTTCAAAATGTAAAATGCCTTATGTCTGTTAATGATGAGCAATGGGTCTGGCACAGAAGATTGGGGCATATTAATATGAGACGTATATCTAAGATTAATAAACTCAATCTGGTCAGAGGACTTCCTAAGTTGAAGTTCAACTCTGATTCTCTTTGTAAAGCATGTCAAAAAGGAAAATTTTCAAAATCTTCTTTTAAAACTAAAAATGTTGTTTCAACCTCAAGACCATTAGAGTTGCTTCACATTGATCTGTTTGGACCAATAAAAACTGCATCCATCAGAGGAAAGAGGTATGAATTAGTCATTGTTAATGACTACAGCAGATGGACATGGGTGAAATTCCTAAAATACAAGGATGAGTCGCATTATGTGTTCTTTGACTTCTGCAAACAAGTTCAGAATGAAAAAGATTTTAAAATTGTTAAAGTCAGAAGTGATCATGGTGGCGAATTTGAAAACAAATATTTTGAAAAATATTTTAATGAAAATGGCATTGCTCATGAATTCTCCTGCCCTAGAACTCCACAACAGAATGGAGTTGTAGAGAGGGAAAATAGAACATTGCAAGAAATGGCCAGAACCATGATCAACGAGACTAATCTGGCAAAGCATTTTTGGGCAGAAGCAATAAACACAACTTGTTATATTCAGAACAGAGTGTCTGTAAGACCTCTTCTAGAAAAGACTCCCTATGAATTGTGGAGGAACAGAAAGCCCAACATTTCTTATTTTCATCCTTTTGGATGTATATGCTATATGTTAAATACTAAAGAGAATCTGAACAAGTTTGATTCTAAAGCACAGAAGTGTTTCATGCTTGGGTATTCTGAACGCTCTAAAGGCTACAGGCTATACAATACTGAAACACAGATTGTGGAGGAATCTATACATGTTAGATTTGATGATAAGCTTGGCAATCAAAAGCCAAAGCAGTTTGAAAGTTCTGCAGATAGAGAAGTAATTCTCACAGACTCTGAAGGCTCAGAGGCAGAAAAGGTTCAAGTGAAAGAGCCAGAAGCAACGCTAGATGCAACTCCTTTGGCTACTCAAATGAACAACTTGAATCTTTCTGAAGAACCTAATGTTAGAGGATCATCTTCCAGAATCAAGGCCTTTCACCCAGAGTATGTAATAATTGGAAAGAAGGATGACCCTATAAGAACAAGATCCATCCTCAGATCATCTGAAGCGTCATTATTTGGGTTGGTGTCAGGTATTGAACCAACTTTTGTGGATGAAGCTCTGCAAGACAATGACTGGATAATTGCCATGCAAGAAGAGATCAATTAATTCACAAGAAATGACGTTTGGGATTTGGTTCCAAGATCAAAAGGATTCAAAATTATTGGAACTAAATGGGTCTTCAGAAACAAGTTGAATGAAAAAGGAGAAGTTGAAAGAAACAAAGCAAGGCTTGTTGCTCAAGGTTATAGTCAGAAAGAAGGAATTGACTACACAGAGACTTATGCTCCTGTGGCCAGGTTAGAGTCTATTCGTTTACTCATTTCTTTTGCTACACAAAATAACATCACTCTATATCAGATGGATGTTAAGAGTGACTTCTTAAATGGGATTATAGAAGAGGAAGTCTATGTTCATCAACCTCCTGGTTTTGAAAGTGATAAATTTTCAGAACATGTTTTTAAACTTAAGAAATCTCTTTATGGTTTAAAATAAGCTCCCAGAGCTTGGTATGAGAGATTAAGCAATTTTCTTCTGGAGAAAATTTTTATCAGAGGCAAAGTGGACACAACTCTCTTCTGTAAAACATTTAAGAAAGATTTATTAATTTGTCAAATATATGTAGATGATATTATATTTGGTTCTACCAATGTTACGCTGGGAAAAGAGTTTGCTCAATCTATGCAGGCTGAATTTGAGATGAGCATGATGGGAGAATTGAGATTCTTTCTGGGAATTCAAGTCAACCAAACTCCAGATTGCACTTACATTCATCAGACTAAATATGTAAAAGAGCTTCTGAAGAAGTTCAACATGACTGATAGTAAGTTAGCAAAGACTCCAATGCACCCAACAAGCACTCTTGGTAAGGAAGAGGTAAGTAAGAAAGTAGATCAGAAACTCTACACATGTATGATTAGATCTCTTCTCTACTTAACTGCTTCTAGACCTGACATTTTATTCAGTGTATGCTCGTGTGCAAGATTCCAATAAGATCCTAGAGAATCACACTTAACAGCTGTTAAGAGGATTCTAAGGTATATGAAAGGTACTTCTAATGTGGGTTTGTGTTACAGAAAATCTGATGAATTTAAACTAGTTGGATTATGTGATGCTGATTACGCTGGAGACAGAGTTGAAAGAAAAAGTACTTCTAGAAGTTGCCAATTTCTGGGAAGAAATTTAATCTCTTGGTACAGCAAGAAATAACCTACAATTGCCCTATCAACTACAGAAGCATAATATATTGCTGCTGCTGGATGTAGCACACAGATGCTCTGGATGAAAAGTCATCTAGAAGACTATCAGATCTTTGAGAGTAATATTTCTATAATCTGTGATAATACTTCTGCTATATGCTTATCTAAAAATCCAATTTTACACTCTAAAGCTAAGCATATAGAAATTAAACATCACTTCATTAGAGACTATGTTCAGAAGGGTATTATAAACTTAGACTTTGTTGATACAGATCATCAATGGGCTGATATTTTCACAAAACCCCTTGCTGAAGATAGGTTTAAGTTTATTTGGAAAAATATTGGTATGGAATTTTGTCCAGAATAATATTTATCAGAAGTAACTTTCTCATATGCAAAATGTTTAAACTCTGAAGTATTTCATCTGTCATTTATTTAATTTCTTGAATTATTATTTCTGTGTGTATCTGAACTAACAAATCTCAGAGGATCTGAACATTGGCTAACATTTCATTTCTCAAAGAGTTTTCAGAAGCACGTGCAAGCAAACACGTGTAACTCAGAATCTCAAAAGATGGAGTGCACAATACTAAAAAGACGTTTGAGGTACTGTTTGAATATTTGGTTTCTCGTTTTCCGCCCAAATTGTCAGAATCATTAATGCTTGAAATGATTATATTCTTTTCATTAAATGCTAATTGCAAGCGTGCTGATCGTGTGACTCTTGTGTGCCCTAATTTCTTCTATAAATGCCACAACTTTACACACTTCATACTTTTCACTCTCACGAACACCTTGTATGCATTTCTTCTTGGTTCATTGCTTCCATCTCTCTCTCAAACCCAAACATCTCAGAAACCCTAAATCTTCAAGAACTTCCATGGCTACTTTATCTTCAACGTCTGCTTAGTTCGAATCTACAATGGCTGATGTTTCTTCATCAAACATGGGTGCTATTGCGTTTAAGAAACCTACCAGAACATTACTTACACCTGTTGACAAGTTGGAAGTTTTGTGTGAATTCATTGTTAACTTTGAATCGTTTACTGAAAATGGGTATGATCTTCGTCCCTTTGTTGATGCACAGTGTTGGACCAAGTTTTTTGACAGGCTAATGGGACCAGTTTACCCTCGTCTGGTAAAGGAATTTTGGATACATGCTTCTTGTTGCCCCAAGTTCATAGTTTCATTTATTCTGGGCAAAGAAGTTATCATTACTGAAGACTTGATAAGGAAACTCATAGGATATGAGGAAACTGATGGAGTCACTAATCTACCATCTGGGCGTGTGGATATGACTGATGTGTATAGAAAAGTTTGCTCATCTGGAGTAGCTTCTAACAATTCTCCAGATTACAGGATCTGGGCTATGATTTTCATGAACTGGGATATGAAACCAGTTTACAGGATCTGGGCTAAGATTTTCATGAGCTGCATTCATCACAGAAAATCTTCCAATTCTCCAGATTATGTTAACACTGATCAACTATACTTCATGTATTGTCTGAGTCAGAGCACCAAGGTGGATCTTCCATATCTTCTGTTTAATCATCTGTGGACACATGTTAAACAGTCAAGGGAAGAGGTCAGAACCAAATATCAAAAGTTGAGGAACTGGATTCCAATGGGAAGACTTATCTCAGACATTCTGACTGAGAATGGTCTTGTTGGTCATCTGGTAGAAGCTGGAATGAAGGAAGAATTAGCTTCTGCAGTCGGAAAACCTCTGAACGGGAAGAGTCTTCAGAGGATGAAAGTTTTAGAAGAAGTTACTTCTGCTCCAAAGAAATTCAACACTGAAGAAGTCACTCAAAGAAGAATTCCAGTTGAAAATTTTCCTATGTTCTTTGCTAATGAACCAAGGGAGATTATTCTGGATTACATCACAGAGTGTTTGAATGAAGGAATCCCTCTACCAGCAAATCTGGTTCAGAAGGTAGGTGAATCTGCTCCAGATCTTTATGAGGCCAAACACAAGAAGAAGAGAAAGGTTGCTGCAGAAGAACCTTCTAAACCCAAGAGGAAGGCTACTGGTGAAGCTACTGCTGTCAAGCCAAAAAGGGTCAAGAAGCAAGAGATCAATCCTCCAGAAGCAAGTCTAGACGAGATTCTGGAAACTGTCAAAGAGGTATTAACATCTGATCAAACTCTTCATGAACCTATACCATCACCTTCACATTCTCCTCCTCGTGTTTCTAAACCTAAGAAACCTTCTGTTACAACTTCTTCTGTACCCCAACCTCTGGCAACTCCATCTTGAAAGTATACATCTGAACCAACCCATTCTAAACCATATGATATTCCTCCATCTGACAAACATACCCTTGCACCACAATCATCTATAATTCCCCCACCAGAACCACAAACTTCTAATCCACCAGAACCAACACCAACAGAACACAACCAACCAGAACCAACTCCATAAGAACCAAAACAACAACAACCACAACCAGAATCTATCCAACCATCTGAACCTTTAATACCTGATTCTGTAGACCTGGATATTCAACCCTTAACTACTTTGGTTGAACTATCTTCTACATCCTGTCATTCATCTGAATCATCTGATTCATCTGAATCTAACCTACCACCAGAAGTTTATTTACCACCCTCTCTCTGTGGCTATGAACCCAGAACTTCTGAGTTTGTATCTTTTACTTCTTTTAAACCATATCCCTTTGATCCCCTTCCTTATGGTCTAAAACTTAAAAACTTTTACACCAGAATATAAGCATATGACCCTACCACTCCATATAAACCTAGTTCTTCAACTATCCTTCCATCTGTTCTTCAAACCTATCTTAAACAACAACTAGATATCATTCCATCAGAACCTCTGCTTTCTCACAACTCTGTTTTTACCCCCTACACTTCTACCCCATTTGATGTCATTCCCTCTGCATCAAATTTTAAACCATTTCTGTTTCCCACTTCATCTTCATCCATATTCATAAATTTCACTTCATCATCTGAACATCCCCCTTTACCCTCTTATCCTCGTCCTCTGTTCATCATCCCAACTTTCACCATACCACTTAAATCCAAATCCAGATTAGATGTTGATACCTTATTTGCTAGTTTCAAGAAAGAAATAAGGATGAGTTTGAACTCTGTTCAAGAGGAATGTCTCTCAAGCATTAATCCAGAAGCTTCTAAAGAATGCTGGAATAAGTTCATCTCCAGATTCAACACTGTTGCTTCAAATCTGAAGAGTGTCTGCTCTAATGATGCGAAGATCAGATTCGCTGAGATTACCAGAATAATGCTTTAGAATGTTACCAGATCTCCTACATTGCTTCTTGAGGATGCACCTTCATCTTCTGGAGTGTCTGCTACTTCTGAAACTATTGAAGGATCTGCTTCTGAAGTCATTATGGAAGAAAATCCTTTAACTCTGATGATTGTGGACAAATCATCTGAATTTGTGCCTCCGGAATCTGCAACTGCAATGGTTATTGACTCTGCTCCTACTCCTGCATCAGAATATGCTCAGTTTACTTCTTTTGAGATTAAGAAAGAGAACACAGACTTAGAAGATAAGATTGTTGTGCTGGAAGCTGGTCAATCTGAGATAAAGTCCTGGATGGCAAGGCAAGATCAGAAGACTGACAATATTGAGAAATGAATGTCCAAGCAAGAAGAATCTTCTTCTGAGATAACCCACCTTCTAAAGATGCTTCTCTAAAAACAATCTTAGATTTATGTTGTTATCTGATGTTTGAGCACTTGTTTGAATTTCTCATCTGATGTTTTCTATCTGAATACTTTTAATGAATGAATATCTGAATGTTTTTCTCTATTTGATTGTATCTTTTCTCTCTGTTTCCTTTTTAATTGTCTTTAAAAGTTTCTTTTTGATTATGACAAAAAGGGGGAGAAAATGAAATTCTGAGTATTCAAATAAACTTTACTTTAATGGAATTCAGACATATCAAATCACAACTAACATGAATTTTTAGTCTTTCAGAACTATAATGATAAATCTGACAAAATTCTATAAAGTAACTCTGAGATCCCCAGATCAAGTTTTAACGAATCAGACTCTGATTCTGAAACGTTCATCCAAATCAAGCTCTGATTCTGAAAAAATACTCATGCAAAAAGGGAAGTTTCTATTCTTTCTTAGTATTCAATTCAGGGGGAGATTCATAATCTCAGGGGGAGTTATATTTTTCTCTTTATTGAACGAAATTTCCTATGTTTTTGTCATCATAAAAAAGGGGGAGATTGTTAGAACACAGATTGGTTCTTAGTTATATCTCTATGTTTTGATGACAACACTAATGAAATTTTGTATTAAGAAATTATATACTCTAAATTTGTTCAAGTATTTTTGTTGCAGCTATTAAATCTAATATCCTTCTGAAAGAAAAAATGAATCTAAACGTTGAACCACACAAGGCTCTGAGAGTCAGAAGCATCTCATTAGAAGACTCTGAGCGCTGCCTACAGAAGACTCTGAGCGCTGCCTACTGAAGACTCTGAAGCAGAAGCTACAGAAGCATCTGAAGCGTAAACTGAAGACTTTGTATGAAGAGTTTCAAGAACTGTTTTTCAGAAGACTCTGATAGTACTTTTCGCTGCAAGTACTGAGGATCTGATCTCCAAACTCTGCTCTGATTATTACTCACGCTGAAGTACACTTGCTGCAACACTCTGATACAGCAAAGTATGATGACATCAAGACTCTGATCACTCAAGGCTCTGATGTTGATTGTTGTGAAATAGAAACTTGTTGAAGAAGATTATTCAAAGTTATATTTGTTGGTATATTCCAAACGTCTCTTTCCTCTTCTATGCTAGACACAAGAACTCACGCAAAAAGGATTTCTCTGAACATTCTACTTGTAGGAAAGGTCAAGTCATGTGAAGACAAAAGGCTACAACTACTTTGCAGTACACGGTCTTCAAGATTGCAACGTCTTGGACTTCTTTGTCTATAAAAGCAAGACTTCAATAACTTTCTACAGTTAACGAACATTGACATATTTTGACAAATTCATTGAAAACTCTCTCAAAGCTCTCGTACAAATTATATATCTTTGTTGAATAGTTTCATACGTTCTTAATCTTAAGTGTATAAATCACAGTTGGGATATAGCTTTCTTAGAAGCATTTTAAACACTTGTTTAGTTTACATTTGATTGTAAAAGTTCCTTAAGAAGACCAAGTTGTGGTCAGTAGTTCTTGAGAAGAATAAGACAATTGTTCTTAGTGGTTGACATTGTAATCCGTTTGATTATAGTGGATTAAGTCCTTTTGGAGAAAGGCAAATCACTCTTGATAGGGTGGACTGGATTAGTTGAGTTCAACGAACCAGGATAAAAATCATTGTGTTTTTATTGCCATAATTTTTTGAAAACCCTTATTCAACCCCCGTTCTAAGTATTTTCTCACCTTCACTCATGCCAGTTGGCATGCTATAGCCAAGAAACTCTTGAGATCAGGATATTACTAGATCATGATGGAATCAGAGTGTTAAAAATTTGCCAAAAAATGTCACAAGTGTCAAATCTATGCGGATAAAATTCATGTTCCTCCAAATCTACTAAACGTTATCTCATCTCCTTGGTCATTCTCCATGTAGGGCATTGACATGATTGGTACGATAGAACCAAAAACATCAAATGGACACCATTTCATCTTGGTAGCAATTGACTACTTCAACAAATTGGTCAAAGTCACTTCTTATGCTAATGTTACTAGACACGTGGTTGTTAAGTTTATAAATAATCAAGTCATCTGCAGATATGGTATGCCGAGTAAAATTATTAATGATAATGGGTCCAACCTGAACAATAGAATGATGAAAGAGTTATGTAAGGAATACAAGATTGAACATCATAACTCTTCTCCTTATCGACCAAAGATGAATGGGGTTGTCGAAGCTGCTAACAAGAATATAAAGAAGATTATTCAGAAGATGGTTGTCACATACAAAGACTGGCACGAAATGCTCCCATTTTCTTTACATGGATATCGTACTTCGGTACGCACGTCAACAGGGGCAACTCCTTTTTCACTTATTTACGGCATAGAAATTGTACTCCTAGTAGAAGTCCATATTTCTTCTATGCGAGTTCTAATGGAAGAAAAACTCTCAGAGGCTGAATGGTGTCAAATCAGATATGACCAACTAAATTTGATTGAAGAAAAGAGGATGACAGCTTTGTGCCACGGTCAACTATACCAGCAAAGAATGAAGAAGGCATTCGACAAGAAGGTTTGACCATGCGAGTTAAAAGAGGGAGACCTTGTGTTGTACCCCAAAATTTGACCAACCTTTTTCCTTGCTTGACTTATGTTTCATTTCATTTGCATCTGCATATTGTTTATTGCATACTGTTCTTTTTGTCAGCCAGAGTGATTTACCGAGATTACAGCCCCTTTGCTCGTGTTTCAGACGTTTCAAACCAGTTCAAATAAGGAGATTTACGTCAAAATCAAGCGGAGTTTGCTCTCATTCTATTGGTTCAGTCTATGCTGTTATTTTTAGGGGTATTTTGGTGGTCGCCTTTTTACCGTTTATGTCGCTGCATTCTCGCATTTTTTTATTCACCGCTTTAATTGCTTTTCTTTAGTTTATGGATTTATTAATAGTTTTTGGCATAGAAATTTAGAAATATTAAATAGTTTTTTATTTTATTATATAGACTTGTTTTTTCTAGTTTAGAAATAGTTTTAGATTTTAATAGATTTTTAAAATGGTTTTATTTAGGTTTTTCTTTAGAATTAATTAGTTTTTAGATATTGGATTTATTTTAGAGTTTTAACTAGATTTTAGCTTTTAATGGTTTTAATATATTAGGATTTAATTAGAATTTTTTTTGTTATTAGTTAATATTAGAATCTTAGCTTAATTAGGATTTAGAATTTTAGGGTTATAGTTAGTTGTTATTTGAATAGTTGATTTGTTTTTAAAACACGTTGAATTAACCTTTAGTTTTTAGGTCAGCATTTCATCTTAACAAACTTTTGATTTATTACAGCATTAATCATTAATCAATATTTGTGTGAGAGTTAATCAGGTTTAATTAAGTCAAAGCATGCAGTTTAGCCAGCCACGTGTCAGCATAGGACTATATATAGTCCTGTTCATCTTCCCTTTTCATTATAAAATTGCACAGTTCCCAAAAGAACCCTAAAACCAGTGGCCGCCGCTCACTGTCCGAATCTCGCCGAAAAACTCATCAATATCCATCAAACCTTCACCGAAAAATGCAACACCGCCCTTCAATTCATCTTCATCGTCATCACACCATCACCATCCCAGATTTCCTCTATGAACAAACCTTCAAGCATTCAACAAATTTCCGGATTCACTATCAAACCTCCTCATCTCCTTCACTTAAAGCTTAAACTCATAGATCTTCATATCAAACCTTCAATGTTCTTCATCATGAACAAACACAACAACATCTCATGAATTATCATCTTCATCGATAGATCTAAACCCATTTTCTTCAGAATTCGAAACTCCATCAAACTTACTTCGATTCCAAATCCTTTTCGAAAACTTCCATTAAAACTTTCAAATAACTCCATCAAAAATCATCCAATAATCATCTTCTTCTTAAACCCTCTTTCGAATCCACAAATCTTCACCGAACAAGCCTCAAGCTCCTCGTCCTTCAAACCCATTGTTGAACAAATTCCAACCACCCAAACGATCCAGATCTTCATCGCGGAACCCCTTCGCAGCTCAAAATAACAATCGCGACCCACTTCATTCGCGACCCACCAATAACTCCCACCTTTCAATCATTACCTCACTAAAACCCTCGACTCACCACAATCACAAATCCATATTCTTCAACAAACCCGACATTATCTCACCATCAATTCTCCAATCGAACCTACATCGCAACTAACCCATAAATCCTGTCACAACGATTACACATTATACCTTCAACGCATGCAAATCGTAGCAAAAATGGAGTTTTGTTTGAGATATTTGGAAGTAGGTTGAGATGGATCAGAAAAGGAAATTGGAGAAGAGATTGAGAGAGGGTTGAGGTGACGGAGAAGTGAAGCGGAAGATTTGCTTTTAGGAGTTGATTTTGAAGCGAAACCGAGAGTATGAGGGGAGGAGATTTTGGTCGGCGTAAGTGAGAACGGCGAAGCTGGGTTCTTGTTTCTAAGCAAAGTGAAGAGAAGAAGAAGATGGCCCTTTTTGTTTTCTTTTTGTTTTACTGTTTTGTTTGCTGTTGGACTGGGCTGAAGCCCACCGTGTTCATCATCTGCACCCCCCATTTTGCTATGTGTTCTGAACAGATTTGAATGGGCCTCACGGCCCATGATTATAACTCCACCTCTGTTTTCGGGATCATACCCCCCCTGTTTCATTTATTTCTTGATATTTTATATTTTAGTTTTTATTAACATTTTCTTTTGCAAACTTTTATTATGTATATTATATATTGTTATGAAAATATATTATATCTTGTTAAGTTGTATATATTTTATATATTATTTTGTTATTATATTATATTTAGAATTTTATAGTATTTTCTTTTAGAAATTTCTACATTTTATAGTTTTAGAATTTTATTTCTATTTAGAATTTTGATTCATTTTCTATTTTAGATTTGGATTTCATTTCGCATTTGTTATTGGGCATTTTGTCCAATTTTCACCTGTTTTGGTCGATGACGAGACCTCTGTTGCACCCCAAAATTTGACCAACCTTTTCTTAGCCTAGTTGATGTTTCATTTCATTTTCTTCTAGCATTTACAATGCATAACATTTTTCATTGAACAGGGGATCAAGAGGTTGTGCATAACAAGATGAGGATGCCCAGAGTGTTGAGTTCAAGCAAGGGGTTTTACTCAAGCATGAATGGTCATCAAGTCATCAAGAAGTGGTCAAAGTTTTGTGAAAGAATTGATGGGTGTATGTGGGTCAGCTCCTAACTTGGAGGCCAGTTGAAGATCATCAGAGGATTGTGAATTGATGATTATGGATATGGGATATTGAGGAAGCTCATTGAGTTCTTTGAGAGCCATGGTAGAGCTTGGTCAAGTTGTTGTGTCATGTGTAAGAAGCCACAGTCATAGGTGTTGCATCTAGGGTTTTCATTTGGTTAACCCTTAGTCAACTGTGAAATTGAAGGAGATTAAAACTCAATTCCAAGTATCTATGGTCATGGAATTTTGTGTTAAGATTTCTAGCATATTATTTCAAGATCAAATCAAGAGGAATTAAGAGTGTGAGAAGTTACTAAATTAGGGTTCTTAGTGTAAAATCCCCTGTTTAGTGCCCAACTTCAAGACCATGTATCTCAAGATACAAGTCTCATATAATTTTGACCCTAACATGAAACTTGTAGAGCATGTTTCTAGCTTTCTTTTGAGTACTAGAAGTCATTCATCTGATTTCGAGAACTCAAGTTATGATGCTGGGAAGTTACAGGTCCTTAGATGAATGTGATTTTGGTCAGCAAAAGTCAACCAACTTCCAAGCCACTTTTGACCTAGAAGGATGTTTCTCCTCACCTTGACTAAAACATGAAAGTTATTCCTCATGATCTTAGCTTTCCAAAGAGTACTAGAAGTCCTTTATCTGATTTGTAAAACTCAAGTTATGAGGTTAACAAGACAAGGGTATTTTGGGAAAGTAAGATTACAGGTCATTTTCATTATAGGTCCATTTCACCAATTTGCATACTTCAAATGAAAATCTTTCCAACATCAAATGTGCTCCAAATGGGGTCATTTGCTCAACCAAACATCAGGGAGTCATGTATTTGGCTTGGATTGGAGAATTGATGTGTAACTTTTTCATGAAGAAAGCTTAAAATCACAAAATGGAATTAATTCATTTCTAACAATTTCAAGGCATGTTTATGCATTTTTTGAGTGACAAGAATGTAACAAACAAGATGCCAATTTTGGATTTCATTTTTGGTGACATTTTCATGTGTTTTTCAAAGGCATTTTCAAGTGAAATTTTGATAATCAAATCTCCACCGTGTGATCAATTCAAGGCTTAAATCATATCCACATGATCAGAGTAAGTGACCAGCAAGCATTTTGGATGAAAAAACAAGGGAATTGAGTGAGTCCTCATGTGTGCATGAGCATGGCAATTTGAATGTGGGCATTTCTAAAATTCACCCAATTGAGCTGCAATTGGGCCTCCATTACCTCACATATCCATCATATAAATTGTCTAGATGAAATTTGAGCAAAGAGAGAGGCATTTTTGTGACCTAGAAGCAAGAACTCAATGGAAAAAAAGGGAGTAAAAAGTGAAACACAAATTTGGAGATTTACTGAATTTCAAGCCAAATCAAGTATTCAAACAGTTTCTGGGAAGATTATAGAGTGATTCTGGATCGATTTCATCAAGCTTCCTCAAGTTTTGAAGGCTCAGTGGAAGTTCTCCACTAGGTAACTTCAAATCACTATTTCTCTTTGTACATGATAAATTTGCTTGCCATTTTTGCATGATTAAGACCTAGAAACTGTGTAGATCATTTATAACTAAAATGGACTGGCATTGGTGATGATTTATGTTTGAAGCTCCAAACTGTTTCTCTTCGATTTGGCTTGTGTGTGCATAATTAAGGAAAATTAAAGGCATATTCATGATCTACGTGATGTGTAGATGAATTTGGACTATTTATTTGCAAGTTTTGGTGCATTTTTTCTTATCCTGCGTGTGGGTACTGTTCATCATCGTTTTATGTGGTCGGGGAAGACGACCGGAGGAAACTCCGGTCGCCGTCTGGTTTGGCTTGAGTTTTTGAAATGTTTTGATGGCGTGGCATTTTGGTGTGCGGTGGATCTATTTACTTTTATTTCTATGGATGAGATTAAGACCTATCGTGCGCCCTCTTTGACCATACCCACAGGATCATGCCAAAGCGTTGCGTTTCACTTAAAACGCTTAGCCTGGCCACGTGTCTTACTTTGGTCCGTCTGATTTGCTTACTTATTGATCCAACTGCCCAGATTGTGTTCCACCATGCACCTGGTTTGACTCACCGCATGTGATCCACAAGCACTCACGTTTTTTATTTTTTGGTTGTTTGGACCTGGGCCTGTTCATGCTATTACCACCCCCTGCTTGAGCTCAAACTGGATATCAACGTCAATCTGTTGCTTTTGGCACCACTGCTTTTATTATTTTATTTTTCTTTTCTTTTCATTTTTATCTTTATTTGGTATCTGTTTTGAAATAACTCCAATTAAAATGCTTCCAAGTTTGATAAAATTTCAGAAAAATAAGTTTTAGACATTTTAGGATGTGTTTTATTTTTAGGAAATTTTTATTTTAATTTTTAGTTTTATTTTCAATCAAAAATGGAATTAATCATTGGAAGAGTTTTATTGGACTTATTTCTTGACATGGTTTATTCTTGGTTTTGTTTCTTCCATTTCCTTTTGGTCCAATGATCCAAAATTCATCCTCAGGTCCATGATGAGTTGATGAATTTTTTAGGACCATTTTCCCCTATTGGTTGACTTTTGAGTTGATCTTTTGTGCATTTCATTTGACCTTCGATAATCCTCATTCAGAATGGAACACCCTTGTGAATCAATTTCTTTGGTGGTGTTGTGAATTGATTTTGATTGTGATTTCTTGGCCTCTGCTTGTCAACATGTTTAGGTACTTTATGCATTTTATTTGATCATTTTTTGAACCATTTTCCTAATTTTGAGGTAACTTGCAAGTCAAGTTACCTCCAAGGGAGGTTCATACATACACATTGACCTAGTTTGCCTTGGAGATGACATTTGTTGGATCCTTTGAGCCCCAATGCCTTTTGATTCATGTTGTTAACATGTTAAGGATGATGCATGCTCATTTTTAGGTCATAAAATTTGGTTTTGCTTGTTCATTTGGTTGTTTTATTTTGAGCTTTTAATTAGGGTTTGTAAATGATACATGCTTGCTTTCTTTGGTGTGTATGCTTGCATTTTACTTTGATTGTTTTGCTTTTTATTTTGAGCTCTCTTCTCTCATCTCCCATTCTGTCACATGACCTTGGAGTCTCATTTAAGGTGTCTTGGTCCCTCCTTTGGAGGTATTTGAAGCATACCTAAAGTGATGAATCCTTGAGGACTTTCTTTGTGTGCTTTGTGCTTCTTTGCTTTTGGTCTATGATGCTTATGGTTGAGTGCATATTATGAGGTCCTTGCTGTCCTCATATAGCCTCCTATCCTCAATTTGTTTTAGGTTTGCTTTACCTTTCATTTGTGTTTGGTTTTTACATTATGGTTGATGTTGTTTGGTTTAGGCCATTTCATCCCATTTTTTTTTGCTTTTGTGTGCTTGTTTCTTTGTGCATCTTCTTCTTTATTCTTTGCATTTCTCATGTGCATGCTTGGTTGAGATGAGCTTGTGGAGGATACTTCCCCACACTATTTTCCTCCCACTTTCATTCTACTTGTGCATCTTGTGTTTGCATGTTTACATTTGCATGTTCTTTCTTCTTCTTCTTTTTTCGTCTTTTCTTTGCCATGTTGCCATAATTTCTCAAATGTTTTGAGGTTATGATAGACATTAGGTGCCTAACCATACATGATAACATTAGGTAGTCCCCTTGTGTATCCCAACTTTAAGTTCGCTTTGCATGATAACTTTTAGGATTGATTAGTCTCCCATTAGTGTCCTTTCTTCTCTTCTCATCTTCAAACATTCATAAAACACTTAATAAAGAATGACAAGTATTGTACGCCTACGAGCCTTAAGCTACTTGAGAAATGGTGATTGGGGGCTTCCTCTCAATGACCTAGAGTGTTTAATGTATACCCTTTGGGTGATATACGACGCATTCGCTCTTAGGTCATAGTCTCTAGTGCGACATGAGTTATAAATCAAACTCAAAACACTTCTTCTCTAAACAACACAAAAAACAAACTTCAAACCTTTTTATCCTTCGGGATCTTAAGCAGGAAAATATTTTTAGATAAAAGAGTGTTGTTAACTTTTAGTTCTAATTCAAACGGTAACGCCTAAGTCTCCAATGGTCGAGCTGCATACACCAACTGCTAGAACTATTTGTTAACCCTACTCGGGCCTAAAAAAACTTTTGAACCAACCTGTGGTCTTTTTAGCCCGAACTACGTTTGCTCTGATCTTTCATACCAGATGAAAGTACGTAGGCACAAGACGCGATGTCTTGGCGAGCAACCTTTCCCCCTTTCACCCGTAGTTAGCCGAACTACGTTGACTCTGACTTTCCCATTGCACGAGGGAATACGTAGGCACAGAGCGGCGATGCTCTGCCGAGTCTTCTTTCTTTTTCTTTTGTCCCTTGACCTTTAGATAGATAGATGATCACCCTTTTAGAGAGACAACAATGCATGGATCCCGTCAAGTATGACGGACGTGAGGGGTGCTAATAGCTTCCCCTTGCGTAACCGACTCCCGAATCCAGACATGGTTGCAATGACCTTGTCTTTCCCTTTTCGTCAGGTTTTTTCCGATCGTTTCCTTTCCCTCTCTTTGGGATAAATAACGAAAGGTGGCGACTCTTTTGTTTTCTGCCATGTGTTTTTCGCAGTTGCGACAACCTCTGTAAACCGTTATTAATCAAATTGTTGATGGATAATGTAGGATCCGAGACCACTCCATTCTCTCCTCATTTCTCTTCTCCTTTTGATTTTATTTTGACTTTCTTCTGTTTTGGTCCGTGCGACATGATTCAATTGGAGAACGATCCTCAATATCATTTCTCTATCTTGTCCATAGCACAAATATCAATACGCGATCTCCTATAGCTTGACTTCCATTCATAAGTCGTGGTACGATGGTCTCGCGTCACATTAGTCCCGACTCGGTTCATCATCAACAAAGATCGAAGAGGTGAAGTTTGGAAATGGAGCTTTCGCGCATTGTAAAGGGTCAACGGAACCACTCCGTTTGGTAACATCTTTCTAATTCATTCTTTTTCATTATTCGCTGAGTGTTGAGAGTCGTAAGTGATAGAAACATGGGAAATGATGAGTGGGGAGCCTCCTCTCTCTCGTCTAGAGTTTTTAGCGTACGCCCTTTGGGCAATATGCAATGCACTCGCTCCTACATTTTAGGATTTAACGTGTGCATACCGATCCGTCTCCTTTCTCTCGCCCCCGTGCGATCGAGACTCCCTTTTCTCTCGCCCCCGTGCAATCGAGACTGTTTTTCCGTTGTTGGCCGAACTACGGCTGCTCTGATCTGTCATATCTATTGAGAGTACGTAGGCATAGGATTGCGATAAACCTAGTGAGCACTTTTCCCTCTTTCCTGTAATTAGCTGAACTACAGCTGCTCTGATTTCTCATACTAGATGAGAATATGTAGGCACAAGACGCGATGTTTTGGCGAGCACACTAACAACTAACTTCTCTTTTCTCTCGCCCCAGTGTGATCGAGACTTTCCCGCTGACGACTAACTTCCCCTTCTCTTGCCCTAGGGCAATCGAGACCAGCCTGTCGTTCTCACCCGTTGGGTTCCCCGTACCTTTTAACCAATGATATACTACGTCCATTCTACCACAAACAGGTATCCTCTAAGTCTCCAATGGTCGAGCAGCAATACACCTAACTGCTAGAATGCATGCGCTAGTATCGTCTACCTTTTCTCTCTCTCCCCGTGCGATCGAGAACACCTCGTTTACCCGTAGTTACCTGAACTACGTTTTGCTCTGATTTCTCATACCAGATGAGAATACGTAGGCACAAGACACGATGTCTTGGCGAGCAATCCCCCCTCCCCCCCCCCCCCCCCCGTAGTTTCCCGAACTACGTTGACTCTGACTTTCCCATTGCACGAGGGAATACGTAGGCATAGGGTGGCGATGTCCTATCGAGTAAGTTCTTTCCGTTTCTTCCCGTTTATCAATAGCAGCCATAGATAGTTTGTTTTTACACCCATAGATCTAGACAATAAGCGTGGATCCCGTCAAGTACAACGAACGTGAGGGGTGCTCATACCTTCCCCTTGCATAACCGACTCCCGAACCCAAGACTTGGTTGCGATGACTTGTCTTTCCCTTTTTCGTAGGTTTTATCTGATCATTTCCTTTCCCTCTCTTTGGGATAAATAACGAACGGTGGCGACTCTTCTATCCTTGCCAGCCCCTCTTCGGAGCAATGCGACAGCTGGCGACTCTGTTGGGGAAAGTGCCCATCCCCTATGCGAGTCAATCCTAGCATTTGTTTGCTTGTCTTTGGGTGTGTATATTGGTGTGTTGTATTTTGTATATCTCTGTATTTATATTTTCCACACTATATTATTATTTGTTGCGGTTGTGCTGTTGGGTGGTTGTTCCTTTGAGAGATAAGCCAAAACCTAGACTTGAGTATAACTATAGCATTAGAAGTGGAGAGTAGTGGTGAACCTGTATGTTTGGCATGCACTAGTTCCCACGAAATCTGCGCTCAGACGAGATTCTCTTTGATGGCTACCTTTCCAGTCCGTTTCGGAAAGTTGAGAGGATGTTAGATATGAGGGTTGTCGACTCTGGGGACCGCTCATTTGGGAGTCAGATAAGTAAGGCCGCTTTGTTAGACTATGATGCCAAACCAGAAATGGTGAACGTATCATCGTTTCTCAAAAGTCTGTGACGCTGACGACTGCATAGGATGCCAGACCTTGTCAGAGATAGGTCCTTACCTGTGAGTGGGTCAGATTTTGCAAGAAATTTGACTTTCATCCTACCCGGTTTTCTAGTTTTCTCTTCAGAGCGAACTTATCCAATCAGTAGCGCAATAGTTTTTCAGAGCTTTGTGGGGGCTATGATCCTGTGTTTGCTGCATCTTGCATTCCATTCGCATAAGCATCTTTGCATCATTTTGCATATCATTCTTCAGCTGGCCAGAGCTCTTATCCCGCTTTGTTTTTTATCAGAAGGTGATTCCCCTGTGTCCGTTCTGAACAAGTGGTGATTGTTGGAAGACAACCAAGTGGTTGAAGCAAAATCAAGCAGTGTCAAGAAGTGAAGTCAGTTGAAAGCTGTTAGTAGCTATGTCAAAGAATAACTTCCAGAATGTTGATACCCTGTCAGGTTTTACTGTGGTGACCAACCCTCTGTATGGTTCTTTGCCGGATGAAGACTTTCCACAAGTGAACAACCTTACTGAAGCTCAGCCTGTGCAACCTTCTATTGAGAATTAAGATCTACATGAACTATTTGTCGTCCGAAGTGAACGTTCCTCTTCTCCTGATACCACATATCTACATGGTGTTGTTTTCTCTATGTCAAATTCCAGAAGAGAGGATCCGATAATAAAGACCAAGGACCCGAGAGCTCTTGAGTATGCTAAAAGGTTTCATGTGTTGGATGAAAAACTCAAGGCCTTGAAGGTTAAAGATATTGTTGGTCTCAACGCTTCAGACATGTGCCTGGTACCCGGCCTAGTGTTACCTCCGATTTTCAAAGCACCGAGGTTTGAGAAGTATAAAGGTGATAGTTGTCCGAGGCAACATTTGGTGATGTTCTGCAGAAGAATGACTTCGTTTGTGCACAACGACCAGGTGATGATTCACTGTTTTTAGGACTGTCTGATTGGGGCATCTCTGAGTTGGTATATGCAGTTAGAGAGCAGTCAGATCAGATCATGGGTGGATTTAGCCAAGGCTTTTCTGAAGCAGTACGAATATAATCTTGACATGGCTCCCAGTCGCATGCAGTTGCAAGAATTATCTCAAGAGAACAATGAACCTTTCAGAAGGTATGCTCAGAGGTAGTGAGAATTTGCTTCCAAAGTGCAACCGCTGCTCCTAGACCAAGAGTTAGCAGACATGTTCATAAACTCCTTGCAGAGCCCATACTTTGAAAGGATGCTTGGGATTGCACCGAATTTCTCTTAATTGGTAATGGCAGGAGAACACATTGAGAATGGCATAAAGACTGGAAAAATTCAGAATGTCTCGAGCAGTCAAACCAGTGAGACTGAATCTTTCAGTGACTCCCAAGAGGAGGGGGAAAGTGTGATCAATGTAGTCATGGCAGATGTTGGTTATTTTTTGGGTGAATCGGTGAAATCTTTTGGTTATTCATCTTCTCAATGGTCATTATATTCAGTGTCAGGTCATTCTGGACAGAAAACTGTGCCTAGGGCACCACATCAGAAAATTTGGGTTGCTCCTCATACAAATCAACGAGCTCATGGCCGAGGTTATCCGAATCAGCACCAGAATCAGAATAGACCTCGTAACAATTTAGAAAGAATGAGTACCCCTTCTCATCCAGTTCCTATGTCGTATAGCCAGCTCCTACCACATCTGATTCAAAACTCATTGGTGGAGCCTAAGAATCTTAAGCCTATGCCAGAACCTTACCCTCCTGGGTACAATCCCCATGTTCAGTGTGGATATCATGGCGGATCCATGGGGCATTCAACCGAAGATTGCAAAGCTTTTCAGGCCAAAGTGCAGCAGTTGATTGACAAAGGGTGCATTTCTTTTCCAGAAGGAAGTTTGGTTGTTTATGTCAACCTCTCAGGTGTCTAAGCTTGCAGATTTAGAGGGTCATTTCTAGAAGCCAGTGGTCCAGATAGGTAGACGTCCTCAACATTGGCAGTCCTCAGACTTTTTATCATTTGCATTTGTAGTTTCTTTCCTGTTAGTTGCTACTTGCTTTTAAACATTGTTGTTTTGAATGGTAATATTAATGAAGTGATTATGCATTTTCTGAATTAATTATGTCGCGTTCGCTCATTGTTGCACCGCACAGACACATGCACCTTTTATCCACTCCACTTCATCACTGTTGTTTAGCAAAGATTGGAGGGAGGATGACGAAAACTGAATACTCATAACTCATGATCGTATGCTTTTGGATAAAATCCTACTGATGACGTACATGCATTGTTTCAAGTCCCCTAAACACCAAAGATATAAGGAGTTAGTCCCTAGTTAACCACTTCGAGCCTAGAAGTATAAGTTTCTTTTGAACTTTCAAACCCTCACATCTTAACTTGGGGCAGGGTAGTTGCAGTTAATTTGACCGAGCGTGCAAATCTTATAGAGGAGTGTCCCCATTCAAGGACCAATCACATCTTATTCCTCTCAAGAGGTCATCTCTCGTCAACTACAATGGTTAAACCTCGTGAATCAAGAGTGAGACATTCACAACCCTTTCGGGAAAATCAAGACAATCAATGTCACACAACTTGTTTTAAAAAAAGAAAGAAAAAGACCGCTAAGTTAAAAAAAAAAGCTGGAAAGCAAAAACTTAGGCAAAATTGGGGCGTCCCTCTGGAGTTCAAGATATAAAGAACTCAAAAAAAGTTAGTCCAGGAAAAAATTAGGGAACGAAAGAATAAAAAGAAAGGATCTCAGAAGAAAAATCCTCAAACAAGAACAAAGTCGGTGACTGTCACTCCGAAAACCTTGTGAGTTCCTTAACCATCACTTCTACCATTCAATAAGCCTTTTGAAGAGGTGAGTGCTCGTGCCAGGTTAGCTGAACGTGGGATTGAAGATCATCACAGTAAAAGGGTGGGTATAAATCATAATTTGAGCCTTATATCCTTTGTTTCAATAACCGTGAATCCAACCATGTTTCAACCCTTAAAAGACCTAATTGAGGCCGGATTTATTTTGAAGGATTACTACAATGAGGTTGAGTAACCTGACTCCTACATGATTTTCTAATCATATCCTTGTCGTATCTTTCACTAATCAAATCAGCACTACGTTTGGACTAAATGGTCCATTCGTCTCACTATCATGACACTTAATCAGTGACATTCCTTTCAAAACCTGCATGAACACCGCATTAAAATTACCATTTGTGAGCAAACAATTTTAATTGCAGGTCAGTAGTTGACATGGAGGAAATTCCAACTGGGAATAATCAAACAAGACTAGATCATTCAGCAGTCTGGATCAAAATTGTATATATTTTGCAGCCCTTTGGATCTGGGGCATTGACATCCAGTGAGTTTGGAATCAGTCAATCTGAAGCAAGTCCCGAAGCATCGGTTGATTATAGGGCAAATCATTCAAGAAGCAGTTGCTCAGAAGTGAATCATCTCTAGACTACCAATCAGGAGCAGGTCACCCAGAGATTTTGTTGATTTGAGGGAAGATCCCTCTAGTGTTCAGTCAAGATAAGTTAAGTCGCTTCAACGCTCATTCAGGGGCAAGCCACTTTAAGAGTACTTTGAAACTAACCATTCTGAGAGTTGGGTAGTCAAGATCCTTTCATGGTACAGATTCTGGGGCAAGCCATCTCGAGATCGTCTCATGGAAAACTACTTTCTTCTCAAGGTGAACTTTCCCATGAATCGGATTGGGGCAAGTTGTTCAGGTGAGTTCATTTTCGTCAGCAAGAGTTGAGTGTCAAGGAATCCTGTCATCCCCACCAAATAACCTGAACCTTCTGAAAAGGCCTTGTTGTCATTGGATCATCATCCCACAGTCTAAACCTGTTACTTGTCAGAACCTTGTAACATAGAAATCATTTCCAAAGCCCAGTTCTCGTCTGGAAAACCTCCAAAGCCCAGTTCTCGTTTGGTCAACCAGTCAGTACACACCAGTTCTCGTCTGGTACATGTCAATCTTTAAACCAGTTCCCGTCTGGTCACCCTTTCTTTAGCCTACTGTTTAACCAGTTCTCATCTAGAAAACATAGTTTTAAAGTCTAGTTCTCGCCTGGTAAACCAGAAATCAGTTCCCGTCTGATACCAAAACCAGAAGTCAGTTCTCGTCTGACAATTTAACCTTTTGCCACCAATTCTCATCTGGTAGTCCACCCTTGAATGCTAGTTCTCGTCTAGTATTTTCCTTTTAAATCCACCTTTGTTGGTAACCAAAAATAGATCCCTATCACCATTAACCTATTCCCATCCCTAAACCAAAAAGCCCAACTGTACCTGGCACGATAATTCCCAGTGGCTTAAATGTTATCACATTCCCCGACACGAGGCTTGATCAACCTCATTCCTCCATAGTTGAGATTCTGTATTCCCCATGTTGATGTTAAATCAGGAATATCTCACCAGCAGTGATGTGCATTTGTTCCCCAACAGGTTGAGATGACACTTATCTCTTATCAGGATGTGATCAAGGTTATCCTCAGCTGGTCAAGATTAATATCCCCGGTAGAGTAGAATTATCCCCAGCAGATGGATTGTGTATCCCTAGTGGGTTGAGATTGAAGTTCTCCCCGATAGGAAAATTTGGGTTTATTTCACCAGCAGTGGGACGAAAGCAATGTTGTTTCCCTCACAGAGTCCAAGTCGTTGGCTCCTTTCCCCTCAGAGTCTGGCTCATTGACTCATTCCCCAAGCCGAGGTCGATATTGTTGAGTTCTTTTCTTATTTACCCCAAGCAGAGGTCGATACCGATTCCCTCAATGAGTAATCTCCAGCAAAGTGGATTTTGATTTCAGGCAGAGTAGGGCTATTTCTCAACGGTTTGCTTTGTACCTTAGAAGGCTTTTGATGTTCTAGTCGGCCATCCAGGGCTCGTTTCCCCAGTTTAAGTCCAATTGTGATTGGCACGTTCTGGTTTTCCCCAGCAGAGATGGCTTTCTTCTCTCCAACATTTATTTTGTTGGAGCGGTTCCTTTGCATTTGCATCGTACATATCATCTCCCCAAACGCGTAGCATTTCCATTTTGTATGGAACATTACGCCATATCCAAACATGTGAATTTAAAACATAAGCCAGGTTGTTACCTCTTGTTGTTGAATGTATTCCCAGCAGACAACAGCGTTTTCTTTGCTCGTGTGGTATTCAGACCATGGCAATTGGTGATATTAATTCTTTAGCCCGTACAGGTATTCCGACCTCCGGTAAAGATCTTTGATAGATGTGTTCATCTTATCATATGTTTCCCACCAGAGTTGTTTGTTTAAGTTTCTCTTTCCCCAGCGGAGTTCTCTTGGGAATTATCGTCAGAAGTCTATCAACTGTGTGTTGATCCGGCCTTCGAGTTCGATGCTCTCTTTTATTTAGCAAATGCCTGCTGGTTAGCAAAAGTTTATCAACTTCGTGTTGATCCGGCCTTCGGGTTCGATGCTCGCTTTTATTTAGCGAATGCCTGCTGGTTAGCAGAAGTTTATCAACTGCGTGTTGATCCGGCCTTCGGGTTCAATGCCCGCTTTTATTTAGCGAATTCCTGCTTGGATTAGTAGACGATCTCAGCTACGTGTTGAGTCGGCCTTCGGGTTCAATGCCTGTTTTTATTTAACAGATGACTGACGGCGATGTCAGATGTCCTTATCAACTTCGTGTTTATCCGGCATTCGGGTGCGATGCTCGCTTTTATTTAGTGAATGCCTGCTGGTTAGGAGATTTCTTCAACTGCGCGTTGAGCCAGCCTTCAGGTTCGATGCTCGCTTTTATTTAGTGAATGCCTGCTGGTTAGCAGAAGTTTCTCAACTGCGTGTTGAGCCGGCCTTCGAGTTCGATGCCTGTTTTTATCTAACAGATGCCTGACAGCGATGTCAGATGTTTTTTCTCAGCTTCGGTTTGAGCTGGCCTTTGGGTTCGATGCCTGTTTTTATTTAACAGATGCCTGGCGGCGATGTCAGACGTCCTTTTCAGTTGCGTGTTGAGCCGACATTCGGGTTCGATGCCTATTGTTGCAATAAATGCCTAATGATGATATCAGATGATCTTTCTGACTTAGTGTTGTTGCCTGCGCATTAGCAAATGTTTCTTCCGGCTGCGTGTCGATGCTTTCTGGTTGGTAATCAGTTAGTTTGTTGTCGTTGCAACTATCAGATTTCGTTATTTCCTGAGATTTTTTTGTCCCCAGGAGGGTTTGCAGTTCTATTTCTGCGGTTGGCAAATTTTCGGGTTCTTTGGTATTCAACTGTCTTTTACCTTGATTGTTTGAAAGTCGTTTGCTTTACACTCATTCAGGTCCAAGTCGCTTGAATAAGGGCAACTGTTGTACCCTAAAATTTGACAAATCATTTTCCGTGCTTGGCTTATGTTTCATCTCATTTGTATCTGCATATCATTTATCGCATACTGTGCATTTTGTCAGCCAGAGTGATTTATCGGGATTACAGCCCCTTTTCTCGTGTTTCAGACGTTTCAAACCAATTCAAATAAGGAGATTTACGTCAAAATCGAGCGGAGTTTATTCTCATTCTATTGGTTCAATCTACGTTGTTATTTTTGGGGGTATTTCAGTGGTCGCCTTTTTACCGTTTATTTCGCTGCATTCTCACATTTTTTTATTTACCGCTTTAATTGCTTTTCTTTGGTTTATGGATTTATTAATAGTTTTTGGCATAGAAATTTAGAAATATTAAATAGTTTTTTATTTTATTATTTAGACTTGTTTTTTCTAGTTTAGAAATAGTTTTAGATTTTAATAGATTTTTAAAAAGGTTTTATTTAGGTTTTTGTTTAGAATTAATTAGTTTTTAGATATTGGATTTATTTTAGAGTTTTAACTAGATTTTAGCTTTTAATGGTTTTAATATATTCGGATTTAATTATAATTTTTTTTTGTTATTAGTTAATATTAGAATCTTAGCTTAATTAGGATTTAGAATTTTAGGGTTATAGTTAGTTGTTATTGGAATTAATTGATTTGTTTTTAAAACACGTTGAATTAACCTTTAGTTTTTAGGTCAACATTTAATCTTAACAAACTTTTGATTTATTACAGCATTAATCATTAATCAATATTTGTGTGAGAGTTAATCAGGTTTAATTAAGTCAAAGCATGCAGTTTAGCCAGCCACGTGTCAGCATAGGACTATATATAGTCTTGTTCATCTTCCCTTTTCGTCAGAAAATTGCACAGTTCCTCAAAGAACCCTAAAACCAGCGGCCGCCGCTCACCGTCCAAATCTCGCCGGAAAACTCATCAATATCCATCAAACCTTCACCAGAAAACGCAACAACACCCCTCAATTCATCTTCATCTTCATCACACCATCACCATCCCAGATTTCCTCCATGAACAAACCTTCAAGCATTTAACAAATTTCCAGATTCACTATCAAACCTCCTCATCTCCTTCACTCAAAGCTCAAACTCATAGATCTTCATATCAAACCTTCAATGTTCTTCATCATGAACGAACACAGAAACATCTCACGAATCATCATCTTCATCGATAGATCTAAACCCATTTTCTTCAGAATCCGAAACTCCATCAAACTTACTTCGATTCCAAATCCTTTTCGATCAAAACTTCCATTAAAACTTTCAAATAACTCCATCAAAAATCATCCAATAATCATCTTCTTCTTAAACCCTCTTTCGAATCCACAAATCTTCAGCGAACAAGCCTCAAGCTCCTCGTCCTTCAAACCCATTGTTGAACAAATTCCAACCACCCAAACGATCCAGATCTTCATCACGGAACCCCTTCGCAACTCAAAATAACAATCGCGACCCACTTCATTCACGACCCACCGATAACTCCCACCTTTCAATCATTACCACACTAAAACCCTCGACTCACCACAATCACAGATCCATATTCTTCAACAAACCCGACATTATCTCACCACCAAATCTCCAATCGAACCTACATCGCAACTAACCCATAAATCCTCTCACAACGATTACACATTATATCTTCAATGCATGCAAATCGTAGCAAAAATGGAGTTTTGTTTGAGATATTTGTATGGAGGTTGAGATGGATCGGAAAAGGAAATTGGAGAAGAGATTGAGAGAGGGTTGAGGTGACGGAGAAGTGAAGCGGAAGATTTTCTTTTAGGAGTTCATTTTGAAGTGAAACCGAGAGTATGAGGGGAGGAGATTTTGGTCGGCGTATGTGAGAACGGTGAAGCTGGGTTCTTGTTTCTGAGCAAAGTGAAGAGAAGAAGAAGATGGCCCTTTTTGTTTTCTTTTTGTTTTACTGTTTTGTTTGCTGTTGGACTGGGCTAAAGCCCACCGTGTTCATCATCTGCACCCCCCCATTTTTCTATGTGTTTTGAACGGATTTGAATGGGCCTCACGGCCCATGATGATAACTCCACCTCTGTTTTCTGGATCATACCCCACCCGTTTCATTTATTTCTTGATATTTTATATTTTAGTTTTTATTAACATTTTCTTTTGCAAACTTTTGCTATGTATATTATATATTGTTATGAAAATATATTATATTTTGTTAAGTTGTATATATTTTATGTATTATTCTGTTATTACATTATATTTAGAAGTTTATAGTATTTTCTTTTAGAAATTTCTACATTTTATAGTTTTAGAATTTTATTTCTATTTAGAATTTTGATTCATTTTCACTTTTATAGTTGGATTTTATTTCGCATTTGTTATTGAGCATTTTGTCCCATTTTCACCTGTTTTGGTCGACGACGAGACCTCCATAAATCGTTATTAATTAAATTGTTGATGGATAATGTAGGATCCGAGACCACTCCTTTCTCTTCTCATTTCTCTTCTCCTTCTGATTTTATTTTGACTTTCTTCTGTTTTGGTCCGTGCAACACGATTCAATTGGAGAACGATCCTTAATATCGTTTCTCTATCTTGTCCATAGCACGGATATCAATACGCGACCTCCCATAGCTTGACTTCCATTCATAAGTCGAGCTACGATGCTCTAGCGTCACATTGGTCCCGATTCAGTTCATCGTCCACAAAGATCGAAGAGGAAAAGTTTGGAAATGGAGCTTGCACGCATTGTAAAGGGTCAACGGAACCACTCCGTTCGGTAACATCTTTCTAATTCATTCTTTTTCATTATCCGCCAAGTGTTGTGATCCGTAAGCGATAGACACGTGGGAAATGATGAGTGGGGGGCCTCCTCTCTCTCGTCTAGAGTGTTTAGCGTATGCCCTTTGGGCAATATGCAACGTACTCGCTCCTACGTTTTAGTATTTAGCATGTGCGACCCAATCCGTCTCCTTTCTCTCGCCCCCGTGCGATCGAGGCTCCCTTTTCTCTCGCCCCTGTGTGATCGAGACTGTTTTTCCGTAGTTGGCCGAACTACAACTGCTCTGATCTCTCATATCTGTTGAGAGTACGTAGGCATACGATTGCCATAATCCTAGCGAGCACTTTTCCCTCTTTCTTGTAGTTAGATGAACTACAGCTGCTCTGATTTCTCATACTAGATGAGAATATGTAGGCACAAGACATGATGTCTTGGTGACCATAATAACAACTAACTTCTATTTTCTCTCACCCTAGTGTGATCGAGACATTCCCGCTGACGACTAATTTCCCCTTTCTCTTTCCCTAGGGCAATCGAGACCAGCCTGTCGTTCTCATCCGTTAGGTTCCTCGTACCTTTTAACCAAAGACATACTATGTCCGTTCTATCGTAAACAGGTAACTCCTAAGTCTCCAATGGTCGAGAAACAATACACCTAACTGCTAGAATGAGTGTGCTAGTATCGTCTACCTTTTCTCTCGCTCCCCATGCAATCGAGAACACCCTGTTTACCGGTAGTTGCCTGAACTACGTTTTGCTCTGATTTCTCATACCATATGAGAATACGTAGGCACAAGACGCGATGTCTTGGAGAGCAATCCCCCCTGTAGTTTCCCGAACTACGTTGACTCTGACTTTCCCATTGCACGAGGGAATACGTAGGCATAGGGCGACGATGTCCTATCGAGTCAGTTCTTTCTGTTTCTTCCCGTTTAGCAATAGTAGTCGTAGATAGTTTGTTTTTACACCCATAGATCTAGACAACAAGCGTGGATCCCATCGAGTACAATGGACGTGAAGGGTGTTCATACCTTCCCCTTGCGTAACCGACTCCCGAACCCAAGACTTGGTTGTTATGACCTGTCTTAACATTTTTCGTAGGTTTAATCTGATCGTTTCCTTTCCCACTCTTTTGGATAAATAACAAACATTGGCGACTCTTCTGTCCTTGCCGACCCCTCTTTGCAGCGATGCGACACCTTGTACTCAAGAAGATTCAGTCATTCCTTATCGATACTCGAGGAAAGTGGACTCCGAACTTTGACGGTCTGTATGTGTCGCTTCCGCGAAAATAAGGTACCGTCAAAACAGAAGAGTCGCCACCTTTCGTTATTTATCCCTCGGAACGGGAAAGGAAACGATCGGAAAAACCTGACGAAAAGGTATAAGACAAGGTCGTCGCAACCGTTGTCTGGGTTCGGGAGTCGGTTACGCAAGGGGAAGGTATTAGCACCCCTCACGTCCATCGTACTCGATGGGATCCACGCTTGTTGTGTTTACTGGACGAGTTGGTTTATCTATCTACCTATCCAGGCTGGCTTAAACAGAAAAGAAAATGACTCGGCAAAGCGTCGCGCTTTATGCCTACGTATTCTCGTCAGAGAATGAGAAATCAGAGTCAACGTAGTTCGGCTAACTACGGGTTACGGGGAAGGTGGCTCGCCAATACGTCAGTATTGTGCCTACGTACTCTCAACAGGTATGAGAGATCAGAGCTTACATAGTTCGGGTTAATACAGATTACGGGAATTCAGATTCATCTGTTTTATCGAGTAGGGTTAAACAGCAGTTCCAGTAGTTAGGGACAAAGCCTGTTTGCGGTGGCGCTGAAGTTTAACGACACTCTTTTCTTCAGAAAAGCTTCCTTGGAATTATGGGCCCACGGGGAAAAAAGGTTTGACGTTTGTTTTCTGTCTTTTACGGAAGAAGTGTTTTTTATTGTGTTTGCAATTTTAATCGCCCTAAAGACTATGACCTGAGAGTGAATGTGTCGCATGTCACCCAAAGGGCGCCATACTAAACATCCAGACTGTTGAAAAGAAACTCTCCAACAATCCTTTCTCAGATAGCTTAAGGCTCGTAACGTACGAAAGAAATCATTCATGATTACTGTATCTTAAGCTGTTTTGAGATGAGAAGAGAACAGGCTCAACTAAAGGGAGACTATCAAGTCCTAATGTTGTCATGCCAAGGATTCATCCTATAGTTGCAGTTTGAAACAGGGAACTCCTAGAAGTTATCATGCATAGGTTTCAACCTAAAGTTCTATCATCACTTCCTTATCAAAGGAAGTGAGATTCCTAGGGGATCATGTCAATGATAAACAGAAACAGATAAAGCATCAGCTTAGACAGTAAACAAATATACAGTAAAATTCATGCAATGCAAGTGAGGGAGGAAATGTGTGTGGGGCAGCAGCCTCCACAAGCTCATCTCAACCTCAAACCAAATATGAATAACTGCAATCATACAGAAAGAATGAAATGTTGTCAAGCAAAATACAGTAAACTGCAATCATACAGAAAAGTAACAACATGCTATCAAGCAGAATAAACCACATGGGCAAGGGAGTTAGGCTCTACCGAATACCCGCAAGCAAAGCCATACAGTAAAAATACAAGTAGAGGGAGCAACTCAACCTCTAGTGCAATCATGCTCCTAGATCAAAGTCAGTCTAATCATGGACTTATTCTAATGCATCAAGCAAGTCAAACAAGGCACATCAGCAATACAGAAAAGAAAACAGACAAGAAAGAAACAGATCAACAACTTCCTACTTTCAATTCAAGCTTCAGCTCTTCTAACATCAATCCAGTCTTCAGACTTCAACCACCCTTCAAGGATATCAGCTTCACTGGCAAGTATCAACTTGCTTCTCCAGGTTTCAACCCATCAACATAAGTTTTAACTTATCCTCCTTCTTCAAGCTTCAGCTCCTTATTCAATTCCACCTTCAGGCTTCACTCTTAACTACAAGTATCAACTTGATTCCTTCAGGCTCTCAAAGCATCAATGTAAGTATCAACTCATCCTTTATTCCTCAAGCCTCAACTCTTCACTCAATCTCAATTGAATCCTCTTCATAAGTATCAACTTAGTCTTCAAGCTTCAACTCTCTCTGCTTTACCAATCTCAACTTGGTCCTCTTTCTTCATCTACAAGCTTCAGCTTCTCAGAGTAATCTTCAATCACATAGAAGTGTCAACTTCATCCTTCAATCCTTTAAGCCTCAGCTCTTCACTCAATCTCAATTGGGTCTTCAAGTATCAACCTATTCTTCTTGCTCTTCAAGCTTCAGCTACAATGGCAATGCTCAAGGAATCATCCTCTTCCACACTCTTCAATGAAGTTCTCATCTCCAAACTCAAGTCTAACATCTTTCAAGATACTCAAAGCAGAAGACAATTAATTTAACAGGATGAGTGGAAATGATAAACAACTTATTGACAACCAAAGGAAGCCTTTAAGGGTTCATCATTATGAGAGACTGGTTCCCTCAAAGTTCTACTTCCCAGATAAAGCCACTCATCCTTCCAAAGGAGGGATGTGAATATCTGAGAAGGACTTTTAGTCATTGGGAAGAATGGAAGCACAAGATGCTTTCCATATTTGTGAAAGAAATCATCCTAACTACAAGGCTCTCCCTATGTCCTATCTCCTAATATTCATCAGACACCTTCAGGCACAAACAAATTCAAAGCTCCAAGTAACTTCAAGCAACTTCAAGCATCCTCCTCTTGTCTTCAACTTTTCTTCAATCTCAACCAAAGGCAAACCAAGCACAAACCCTAATCTAAGGGAACTAAGGAAGTTAAACTAGTTGAATTAGTAAATTAGGCTCACCTAAAACCTAGTACTAAAGTTAGTCCTAACTAAAATACTAAAATCAATTTTAAAATCCTACAAAAATTAATATGGGATCCTAGGTCAAGCATGACACTACCATATTAATTTCAAAGATCAAACCATCAAATTAGACCTAGAACTAAATCCTACATTACAAGGTATCAAACCTAAACCCTAAAAGGAAGCACCTAAATATCAATCTAGAAAGCACACCTATTTTCATCACAAAAATGTGATAAAAATAATATGGGAGCATACATGTCTAACCTAATCACACACAAAAAATTAGGCTCAAAATCATCACCAAGTGATCACACTAAATTCCACAAAAATATGTATCAAACATAACCATTTTAATATCAATTAGAATATAAAATTCCAATTAAATCATAAAATGCATGAAATGAAAATATTTTTTCTCTAAAAAATACAAGACTCAATCATGGGTAGAATGCAAAAAGAATGGGTTTAATTGGATAAATTTTCAATTTATTATGAATTTTTCAAGAACCATGGATAAAATGAAAATTAAAAGAAAATCAAATAAAAATAAACAAGCGCACGGTGCAAATAGAAATCAGAATCAGTTAAAACTCAAGGGTTGGGCCATCAGGGGGGTGTGGATAGCGCCTAGTTCACTAAGCCCAAAACCAGCTAGTAAGTGAAACGCAACGTTTCACTTACTCAGATCCTTCACAACTGAACTTTAAAACGTGGCCCTTGGATCAGCCTCAAAGTCCAAGTCAAACCCTCAACCAATGGTGCAAACATCGTCTTCAACCTTTCAAACATCTGAGCTTCGCGCCCAGCTCCGGCCACCACCGGTGGAGCTCCGGTCATCACCTTCAACCCTAGTTCTCTCTAGGAGCCTCTATTGCAAATGGTCAAAACATGAAACTCATCCCACATCTTGCCACGAATTCAACCATACCCTTAGTTTCCTCTTAAACCTCAAGATTCACCATATCCAAATCTCAACCGAAAATGGTGATTCCCCTATTTTGTCTCTAGTTGTCAAATTAGCTATCTGAAATCCATCCTACACCATTCTACAATAAATCTAACACCTTAATTCAACCTAATTCTACCTAAGTCATGCCATAGGAAGAAAGTTACCAACCTGAAAATCTTGGATGAACAGATGCACGAAACCTCCAATTCAAGCTCTACAATCTTGCAGACACGATCACTGAACCTCCTCCTTGCTTCTGTATGCAAAAGAACAAGTTGAAAGTGCTTGAATCTTGAAACCCGATGGTGAGTTGCAGGTGCTGAAAATCACTTGCTCATACACGATCTAGCCACCAATTCTTCTTGATAATGATCTGGAATCACTCCTTGACATCCATGGAAGAAGTCCATAAATTGAATCTCAACTCAAAAATGTGGCTAAACCAATGTTCTTAGAATGTTTTCTAGAGTCAAAATGATATATTACATGCCATGGTTTAGATGTGTAGGTTGAAAATATCAATTTCCAACTTTGGTTTATTTAACTTATGCCTTTATTTTAGGTCATTTTTGCAACTTTGAGCTACAAGCCTTTCCAACATCTCATGACCTCCTTACTAGCCTTAAAACATCATTTTGAACAAGTTTGATGTTGAAGATTTTTCCATTTGAAGCTTGGAAATAGAAGTTATGGCTTTATGCTTGAAATGACCTATAATCTCCAAATGACCAAAATGCCCTTGACTTGTCAAAGCCACAACTTGAGTTCTACAAATCCTATCAAGGACTTCAAGTAATCTATAGAAAGCTAAGAAGATAAGGAACGACATTCATGTTGACCAAAATCCCATAGGAATCATCCTTCTTGGGCAAAAGTGTTAGGCAATTTGGGTAACTTTCAAGGCCCCAGATTCACATACCTCAGATGACCTGTAACTTGTCAAAGCCATAACTTGAGCTCTACAAATCCTATCAAGGACTTCTAGTACTCAAATTAAATCTAAGAACAAGCTCTACAACATTCATGTTGGGGGCAAGATGAGATGACAATCACATCTTGAGCTAAATTTCCTTGAAGATAGGGATCAAACTAGGAGATTTTACACTAACAAGCCTTAGAAACCCTAGCTTGAAACTTCTCAAACTCTTCAATCATGATGAAATGGCCTTGGAATCATCCTTATAACATCTCAATGTGTCAATCCATGATCACATGGCTCTTGAATTAAGTCTCGACCTCCTTCAAATCATCAGTTGACTTAGGGTTGACCCAGTCAAACCCTAATTACACCACTCATGACTGAGTCTTCTTAATCTTGCACAATGACCTATCTAGGCT
This sequence comes from Lathyrus sativus, assembly GCA_963859935.3. NCBI lineage: Eukaryota > Viridiplantae > Streptophyta > Magnoliopsida > Fabales > Fabaceae > Lathyrus > Lathyrus sativus. The sequence goes on from OZ012737.1 coordinate 122,049,306, forward strand.
TTATTATGGATTTCAAGACATCTCATAAGCTCTCTCAAGGCTTCAAGTTCATCTCATGGCTTCAAAATCATCTGAGGAGCTCCCACAACTCTCAAGTTAGGAGACCCACATACTTGGTTTCAACCACTCTCTCTGAGGATCTTTTAACCTCTCTGACAAGGATGTCAACCCTTGAACATCTGGATAACCTTCTATGCTAGCCTCAAAGCCTTGTGTAGCCCTTGATTGGTAATCATATCTCTTGATCTCCTGCATACATATCAATGAAATGCAAATGATAATGCTAATGTGAATGAAATGAAACACAAACTAGGTAAAGAAATGTTGGTCAAATTTTGGGGTGCAACAGCTGCCCCTATTCAAACAGCTTGAACCTGAATGGGTGAGAAGCGAACAGCTCTCAACCAATCAAGGTGCGAGACGGTTGAATACCGAAAAACCCGGAAATTTTCCAACTGCACAAGTACACGGTACTCTGATGGGAACAAATCTTCGAAACTGAAATATTAGTTGCACGGCAACTAGCTGGAGAATTGGTTACATGGTAACCGGTAATACATGGTCGATCATGCCGTCAGGCATCAAGATTCCTCGGGACTCATCAGGTCAACAATCTAGTTAAATCACGCCGTCGGGCATTCGAAAAAGACTTTCGGGCATCAGCCGGACTTCATCAGTAAGTCGGGAATAGAATTCTCGGTCAATCATGAACCAGTTGGAGATATCCAACTCCTTCCGTCAGGCGCTCCGCATCAGCGGGGAGAACTACTTCGTCAATACAATTGGACTTCAATCATCAAGTCTTCAAGGGAAGTTTCAACTTCACTATTCAGAAACCTGCTGGGGATGACGCATCTCCACTGGGGATTCTAGAGAACTATCAAGTAACTCTGCTTCGGGGTCCGAAAATCATTCTGGGTGAGTTAACTCTGCTGAGGACTTCAAGAATCATCTTGGACAAATAACTCCGCCGGGGACTTCAAGAATCATCTTGAGCAATAAATCTGCTGGAGATTTCAGGAATCATCCTGGACAAACACTCTGCCGGGGACTCTAAGCATCAACTTGAGCAACCAACTCTGGTGGCTGCACTGGGGATTTTAAGAATCATCTTAAGCAAACGACCTTGCTGGGGAAAAATTCAAGAATCATCTTGAGCAAACGACTCTGGAGGGGAGAATTCAAGAATCATCTTGAGCAAGCGACTCTGTGGAGGAACACCTGCAAAATTAGAACGGTAACGACCTAGCTCATGTTTCATATGCATATGTTTGACAATGGTGCAATGCTCCACACGGTGGAAATGCTACGCGTTTATGATAAATGCTATGCAATCATGCAACATGCTATGGCCCCGTCAGCAAAATAAATGATGAGGGGAGAATCCTCCTGTCAAGGAGAAAGAACCACTCTGGTGGAGGAAGGAATCATCCTGCCACGGAGAAAAAGGTCACACCAATCTCAATCAGACTCCGCACGGGGAAGCAAACTTCAGTCGACTGCTGCAGGGGAACGAAGCTCTACGAGAACCTGGACCTGCTGAGGAAAGTGATGTCAATCGCAGAGATAAACTGCGTGGCCTTCACGGCTGACCCTCCTGGAGATAACGACTCCGGTGAGGGAAATACAGCATCAACTATTCAACAATCTACTGGGGAAAAACCAATCATGGCCCGAACGGCTTTCCAAGGACTCGGCTCTCTTGGGGATCTGCAAACTCGGCTGGGGAAGAAGAAGTCATTCTGCTTCGGGGGAGAGTACGACTCCGTGGGGAATCTCAATTCCGCTGGAGACTTCAGTCTGGAACTATCAATTGTTGCACACCTCGGTATACGACTCAGCTGGGGAGACGACATTCCTTCAGGACGCATCTGATTGGGGAGAGAATCTTCTCTACCTGGGGAGATATATCAATGCTTGACGATCTCATGCTCAGATTCTGCGGGGAGAGACTGCTGAACTTTGCTGGAGAAGGAGGAATCATCCTGCTTGGGACGCGTACGACGTACTGCCTGGAATATGCTATACCTGTACCAACACAAACAAACAGACAAGATACCCTTCTCAAAGGGACCTATCAAGGTTATCATCTTGTGACAATGTTTAAGTAATTCATTGTTTCAACAATCAATGGCCTAGGCCAGTAAGTTTATGTATGCGCATTTTATCAAAAACATCGGCGTTCTTTTTCGCAAACAAAACAGACAAATGCTAAACAGACAAACAGGATTGCTGAATAGTATACATTTTATTGATAACGAACCCCTGAATGGGCAAAAATGTTTTACAACAGATGCAAGCTCCTGGAATGAGGAAGCCGCGCAAAAATAAACATAAATATACATCAGTATATACAAATGTCGGCAATGAGGCGTAGACGAACACCATGAGTTGATCCCTCTATGACCCACTCGACTTCGATACCTCTCTGACGCTTCAGCTTCAGAAGAGATTGATTCAGATAAACGGCCCTCAGGTCTTCGAAACCACTAAACAATGAAAGTCCACATGCGGAACGCAGTCGTTTGCTTTTTCAAATCCCTAACTTTTGCGTGAACCGCCCTTTGCGGGTTTTTAGTTCACCGGGATACCCTTTTTTGCCAAAGTCGCCCATCCGGGTTTTCAACTTTGCGGGTGTACATTTTTTTCAATTTATATCCCTAATTTTTGCCCGAACCTTTTTCCTTTTTTATGGTTCGCCGGGATGCCCCATTTTTGCCTGGATATTCTTTTTCTTTCCAGCGGGTCGTTTTTTAAGCAAATTATTTTTTAACTGCGTCCGCGTTCACCGGGGATGCAAAATCTTCGCCATCCATCGTGGATAACAACAAAGCTCCTCCCGAGAAGACCTTGCTGACGACGTACGGACCTTCATAATTGGGAGTCCACTTGCCCCGGTGATCGGAGTGTGGAGGAAGAATCTTCTTCAGGACGAGATCACCCGTCTGAAAGCTTCTAGGACGCACCTTCTTATCATAGGCTTTCTTCATTCGGCTTTGGTACAGACGACCATGCGCAATCGATGCTAACCTCTTCTCGTCCATCAGGCTGAGTTGGTTCAGTCGGTTCTTAATCCATTCTACCTCATCGAGTTTCACATTAACTAAAACTCACAAAGAAGGGATCTCCACTTCTAACGGTAGGACAGCTTCCATACCGTACACTAAGGAGAAAGGAGTTGCCCCGGTTGATGTATGTACGATAACCGTGCAGTGCAAATGGCAGCATCTCGTGCCAATCCTTGTAGGTCACTACCATCTTCTGAACAATCTTCTTAATGTTCTTATTGGCCGCTTCAACGGTGCCATTCATCTTCGGTCGGTAAGGAGATGAGTTGTGGTGTTCGATCTTGAAACTCTGGCACAGCTCCTTCATCATCTTGTTATTCAGATTCGAACCATTATCAGTAATGATCCGCTCGGGAATTTCGTATCGACAGATGATGTCCCTCTTTATGAATTTAGCCACCACCTGCTTGGTCATATTAGCGTATGAGGCTGCCTCCACCCACTTGGTGAAGTAGTCGATAGCTACTAGAATGAAGCGATGACCGTTAGATGCAGTAGGCTCGATCTTGCCTATCATGTCGATGCCCCACATGGAGAACGGCCACGGGGAGGACATGACATTTAACGGGCATGGCGACACATGAACTTTATCCGCATAAATCTGGCATTTATGACATCTCTTCGCGAATTTAAAGCAATCTGATTCCATCGTCAGCCAGTAGTATCCTGCTCTCAGGATCTTTCTTGTCATAGCGTGCCCGCCGACGTGCGTACCAAATGTGCCTTCATGGACTTCTTCCATGATCATACTCGCCTCTTTCTCATCTACACATCTGAGTAGCACGAGATCGTGGTTTCTCTTATACAAAACTCCATCAGGATTGAGATAAAAATTTCCAGACAGCCTCCTCAGAGTCTTCTTATCCTGGGTTGACGCACCCGCAGGATACTCCTTAGTCATAAGGAAAGTCTGGATGTCATGGAACCATGGCTTGCCATCGGAGGCTTCTTCGATCGCAAAGACGAATGCAGGTCTATCAAGACGAGAAAGGACAATTCTTGGAGCTTCATTCCAAAAATTGACTTTATACATCGAAGTCAACGTGGCTAAGGCGTCAGCCATCTGATTTTCAGCCCTGGGCACATGATGGAGTTCCACTCGATCAAAGAACGGAAGTATCCTTCTAGCATAATTCATGTACGGCACCAAATTCGATTGATGAGTCTCCCACTCCCCTTTAATCTGGTTAATCACAAGCGCCGAGTCACCATATACGTCTAGGTTCTTGATTCTCAAATCAATTGCTTCTTCTAGACCCATGATGCATGCTTCGTACTCCGCTTCGTTATTGGTGACTGGAAACGTCAATCTCGCAGTGAACGGGATGTGGGATCCGTGGGGAGTCGTGATGATCATCCCAATGCCACTTCCGTAGGAATTAACCGCCCCGTCAAATATCAATTTCCACTGGGATTTCCTATTTGGACCCTCGTCGGGCAGCGGTTCATCGCAATCCTTCGCTTTGAGAAACATAATATCCTCATCAGGGAATTCAAATTTCATCGGCTGGTAATCCTCGATCAGCTGTTCGGCCAGGTATTTCGACAATACGCTTCCCTTGATGGCCTTCTGGGAAACGTACTGAATATCATATTCTGTCAACACCATTTGCCATCTGGCAATCCTGCCCGAAAGCGCTTGCTTCTCGAAGACATACTTGATCGGATCCATCTTCAAAATTAGCATGGTGGTGTGATTGAGCATGTACTGTCGTAAACGTTTGGCAGCCCAGGCTAGTGCACAACACGTCTTCTCCAGCATTGAGTACCGAGATTCACAATCCGTGAACTTTTTACTCAAGTAGTAAATGGCATGCTCCTTTTTGCCCGCCTCGTCGTGCTGACTGAGAACACACCCCATACTATTCTCAAGAACTGTCAAGTACATGATTAGAGGTCGTCCGGCCACCGGGGGTATCAAGATTGGAGGTTCCTGCAGATACTGCTTTATCTTATCGAATGCCTTCTGGCAATCCTCATTCCAGATAATCTCCTGATCTTTCTTTAGCAGCTTGAACATCGGTTCACACGTGGCCGTGAGCTGAGAGATAAACCTTGCAATGTAGTTTATTCTGCCCAGGAAACCACGAACTTCTTTTTCTGTTTTTGGCACTGGCATTTCTTGTATTGCTTTTATCTTCGCAGGATCAACCTCGATGCCTCTTTCGCTCACGATAAACCCCAGTAACTTTCCGGACCATACCCCGAAAGTACACTTATTAGGATTCACCCTCAACCTGAACTTCCTAAGCTTCTCAAAAAGCTTAAGCAAATTGACCAGATGTCCCTCCTCCGTTTGGGACTTCGCAATCATGTCATCAACATAGACTTCAATCTCATGATGAATCATGTCATGAAACAAAGTTACGATTGCTCGTTGGTAAGTGGCCCCTGCGTTCTGCAGACCGAAAGGCATTACCTTGTAGCAAAATGTTCCCAGGGCGTGATAAACGTCATTTTCTCCATGTCCTCCGGCGCCATCTTGATCTGATTGTACCCGGAGAAGCCATCCATGAACGAAAACACGGAGAACTGGGCTGTATTGTCGACCAACACATCAATATGAGGCAGCGGGAAATCATCTTTAGGGCTCGCCCTATTCAAATCCCAATAATCGACGCACATTCGTACCTTACCGTCCTTCTTCGGTACAGGCACTATGTTGGCGACCCACGGAGGGTAAGTAGTGACCGCTAAGAAGCCAGCATCAAGTTGTTTCTGCACTTCTTCTTTGATCTTAACGGCCATATCTGGTCTCGTCCTTCTAACCTTCTTCTTAACGGGAGGACAATCTTCTCGCAATGGCAAGTGGTGGACCACGATGTCAGTATCAAGTCCGGGCATATCTTCGTATGACCAAGCAAAGACGTCACTATACTCTCTTAGCATCTCGACCAATCTCTGCTTGACATCACTCTGCAATGCAGCCCCTATCCTGACATTCCTGACAAGTTCTTCAGAACCCAGATTCACGATCTCAATCTCTTCCTCATGAGGCAGAATAACTTTCTCTTCTTGTTTCAACAAGCGGGCCAACTCTTCAGGAAGGTCTTCGTCTTCATCAATCTCTTCTTCGGCTTGATAGATCGGGAAATCAAAGTCGAAGTGAGTCGTAGAAGGTCCAGAGTAGATTTCATCTGTTATGTGGATCCTGCAATAACAAGGGTTAAGCTTAAAACAAGGATATGCAGGTTAGCACAAACCCCATTGCCATTTTATTGTTTTTTAAAACAAATATAAAACAGGAATAACAGAGATCACAATATTTGAATACGAAGAAAAACGCCTTTTGATTTATTGACAAAATGCATGTACATAATCAAACGAGGCCCTGACAATAAAAGCTCTATGCCCCGGGTAGGACATAGGGTTGTACAATGATTGGAAAAAGTAAATCATTACTCTTCGCTTGTCATCTGGATGATATCCTTGACGGACTAATTGTTGAGGCTCTCGCCTGGCTTGCTTGGCTGGATCCAAGAGTCGAGGTCATAGTCGCTATCTCCGCTGTCTTCAGACACCACGTTGACGCTTTCAAATATCACCCCGCCACTGGTAAACTGGATCGGCCCTTTACCTCGCGACGCACTGCTAGAAGAAGAAGCTTCAGCTCCAGGAGAATATCCCAACCCAAACTTGTCTTGCTTGTTAGGTATCTCCAAGATTCGCCCCCAGCCTGGGGTAGATCCGGCCTGGACAACGGCCCGGGCTTCCTTGAAGGAAGAGAGAGTCATCTCTGGCTTCTCAGTGATCACGGGAGCTACGTTCTTGACTTTGACAGCTTCGAACGCTTGGCATAGAGTTTCGTGGATTTCCCCATCCATCTCAACATACTTGAAGGACGACAAATGGCTCACCATTATGTCTTTCTCGCCACAAACAGTCACGATGCTACCTCTGACAGCATACTTGAGTTTCTGGTGCAACGTGGAGGTCACGGCTCCAGCAGCATGGATCCACGGACGGCCCAAGAGACAGCTGTAGGCAGGCATGATGTCCATAATGTAAAAGATTGCGTCAAACGTTTCTGGCCCAAAAACATGGCGTTTGGTTCCATCGAACGCCTTCACAACCAGATCACTGGGTGTGCAAATCACTCCACGAGTATCTAACTTCATTAATGCCTTCTTCGGAAGAACATTGACTGACGAACCTGTGTCCACCAGCACGTGGGACATAATCGTTCCCCTACACTCTATCGAGACGTGCAGGGCGCTATTGTAGTTCCTCCCCTTCGGCGTCAGCTCTAGGTCAGTGAACCCCAACCCATTTCCAGCATTTACGTGGGCTACGACCTCTTCTAGCTGGTTTACCGATATTTCCTGCGATACATATGCAGCGTTCAACACCTTCAGCAGTGCGTTGCGGTGTGCTTCAGAACACAGCAACAAATTCAAGATGAAAATTTTCGAGGGTGTTTGATGGAGGTGATCCCCAATCTTGTAGTCACTCTTTTTAATCAATCTCATAAACTCCTCGGCGTCTTTAACGAGTAATTCTTTTTCTACCCCACGAGAGGTCTCTTCGACGACTTTACTCTTCCCTTTATCAGTTGCATCAGCTCTGTCCGCTTTGTCCGCCACGACCTCAGGTGGTGCAAACACTCATCCGCTGCGAGTAATACCACTGATTCCCGCAAGGTTCTCCACACACGACCCAAACGGTTCCAGCTCCAACTTCTGTCCGTTGCAGTAGACTTCAGCCCCATAATGCCATGGGACAACATTAGTGCTTTCGAAGGGTATCGGCCCAGATTTGGTGATGGTAATCGTGGGCGGTCTAGGTGCAGAAATAGTTATCTTCTGGCGAGGGATGGTGATGGTGGCGACCTCATCCTCTTGCTTCAACACTACCTCTCCCGATCCACTTTCAGCCCTCCGGCTAAACTGTAAAATCCCTTCAGTCATCAGACTTTGAATTCCTTCTATCAGCTGTTCACATCCATCAGGGCTAGTAGCACAGCCCATACACAACTCTCCGCAACCTGGAAAGAAACCTCTTTTCATCAGCTTAGCTTTAACGAAGCTAAGCGGCGTCTTCAGATCTCTGACGTCAGTCAACAAATCCAAACTCTCGTCTTCAATAATGGCGTTTACTCCACCTCCCCTATGGTTCGGCATAGGGTTCTTCGTGACATTTGGCACATTATCGGAGAAGTTAATGATCTTAGCGTCCACCATGTCCTACACCTTGTGCTTGAAGGCTTTGCAATTCTCTATTGTGTGGCCTAGTGCCCCTGAGTGAAACTCACAAGTTGCATTCGCGTCATAACCTGGCGGAGGTGCCCCTGTCAAGGGAGCCAGGGTTCTTTTCTGGATCAACTGTAGCTGAAGCAAAGTCTGTAATAGTTGCGCGTACGACATGGGCAGTGTCTCGAGGTGACGGCTCGACAGAGGTGCCCGATTCTGATACTTTTTGTACCCTTGTTGATTCGGTTGCTGCTGTGGCTGTTGAACTGCCAGGATAGTTATGCTGGCCACCTGCTGGTGAGGACCTTTACCCTTCCTTCGAACGTTGGACACAACGCTCGTTTCTCCTTCCCGTCTTTTGCCACCATAAGGTTTCTTTCCGCCTCCTCCAGCTGAGGATGACTCGCCTTGAATTTTCCCGAGTTTGATCCCATTTTCGATGTGCTCACCCGTGATAATGAGATCTGAGAAGGTTTCGGACATACCGCTGACCAATTTCTCATAGTAAACCCCTGGGAGGGTGGCTACGAACATCTGCACAAGCTCACGTTCAACCATCGGCGGCTGAACCCTGGCTGCCAATTCACGCCACCGCTGGGCATATTCCTTAAACCCTTCGTTGTTCCTCTGCGACAGATTCTTCAATTGGACTCGGTTCGGGGCCAAGTCGTTGTTGTACTGGTAGTGGTGCACAAATGCTTCAGCAAGGTCTTTCCACATGCGCACACTAGTAGGCTCCAGACTCATGTACCATTCGAGGGATGGTCCGGATAGGCTGTCCTGAAAGAAGTGCATCAGCAACTTCTCATCCTCAGAATGAGAGGATATTTTATGGTAATATGATCTCAGGTGGACGCGAGGGCAAGTGGTGCCCTTATACTTTTCAAAGTCAGGTACCTTGAAATCAGCAATCAGTCCCAACTTGGACATATCAACACCCAGGGTGTTCTGGTTCTCGATGTTTCTCATCTTATCCACGAGTGCCTTGAACCTTAGACGTGCTTCAGCAGTCAGCTCCCCTTCAGCACCTCTCTGAGAGAACACATCATCTTGACGATCTTCTAACCACGGCTGAGGCCCGAACAGGTTCCCAACACCTGCATTGTCGTTGCCCAGCCCAGCATTGACATTAGCTTCAAGACTCCCATTACCGACGCCCGTCGTATTGCCGTTGAGTCCCATGTTAGCTATCACATTGCCGTTGGCACTGCCATTCCCCCCGGTCATGGGGACGCCATTCTGAGGAGTTTCAACTGGTGGAGGAGTAGGCACAGTCCCACCATGGAGTACGCCATTGCTATCAACCCTTGAAATCAGAGGCTGAACCAAGGTTCTGAGCTGATCCTGGCCATTGGCGACCACTTGCATGAGCTTCAAGAAACGGTCCATTCTTTCGCGGAGTTCTTGAACATCAGTTTGCACTTGCTCCATGATTCTAGTTTGATTTGCTCTGGTCGGATAGCGGTGGATAGGTCTCCGATCAATCCTGGAACAACCTGAAACACCTGAAAACACAAAAAGAAATAGGAAAAAACGACAAAGTGCTCGTTATGCAAATGCTTCATGCAAATGCAAATGTGCGTCTGTACGTTGGGGAGATCTCCCCCGATCCTAGTGCCTGAGTGCCAGTGTTGGTAATAAGAAGTCCGAGTCCAGTCATGGAAATAACAATCTCATATATAGAAAGCCCATCAAGGCAGTACACAACGTCAGTGAGTACAAGAAGAATCAATAGCATGACCCCAGCCAACAAGCCTGGTGATGGTCAGCCTACAACAATGATCAAAACAAAAGGAATACAAATAGTCAAGCACGACCACGGGCGCGAAACTCTTCTAACAACCCCTTCGTTTCTGGATGATCAGGCCGAGTGAGTAACCCTTCGACGAGTAACTCTCTCTGCATAATGGTGTACTGAAGACCTTTGACCGAATCTTCCCATGCTCCTTCGCCGAAACAATCTTCTAGCTTCCGTTTCTTGGATTCAAACATCAGTTTGCGCTCTTTCAGGTTAGCGAGAGCTCTGTTGAGCTGGCCTTCAGCGGCATATCTGCGAGCGGTTTCTTCATCAAACCTCTTCTCACTAGCCTTCACCTGGGCCTTCAGCTTGGAGATCTGTTGCATCAGCTTATCCTCCCGCTCTTTCCTGTTGGCTAGGGAGGCCTTCCAGTGCTGGTTGAACTCGGATATCCTCCGATACGCTTCGTCCAAGTGCTGCTTCTTCGTGGCCAGTACATCGTTGACAGCTTTGAAGTCTCGACCCATGCGTTCATGCTCAGCTATCTGCTTAGTCAAATCTGTACCTAGCTGGTTCACCAGCTCGGTCTGCCTCTTGAAGGAATGAATGGCCTCGTTTCTCTCGCTTCTGAGTTTCGCCAATTCTTTCTCTAATTCTTCATTTGCCCTCTTCAAATCATCTCGCTCAGCTAACACCTGATTATGCTGCTGAATGGGCACGGTAGTAGGCTCTTCATTCATTGGAGGGCTTTCTGGCTTGGCAGGAAGAAACGGCATCCCTATAGCATCTGCTCTGGCTCTGATCCAAGTCACATACGGAGGGTAGGCTTGGCTATTGCTTCTCCCCAGCAGTGGTTTTCCCCTCTTACTGATGCCATTCCAAGCGTGCTGAAGCTTAGAAAATAGATCCCCCTCTAGAAGACCAGTGAGGTACAGAGATTCCTGCATCTCTTCATCCCTCGGTGGAGCTCTCAAAGCATACGCGAACTGTCGGACCAGCAAAGATGGATTGTAGTTTATGCAGCCCTTCCTGCCTATTAAAGGCACGTTTGGAAACCCGCTACAGCTGAAGATAATCTCGGTACCCAACCTGTCTCTGTCAAACCAGTCAATATCCTCTGCAGATAGACTCGTCAAACGCTCAGACCACTCCGCTGTGGCTGCAGACGAAACAAAGGGACCCTTCTTGGGCAGATGACTATCAAGCCATTTATAAAGCAAGGGCACACAACATGAGACATTCTTGCCCCTTCTGTTCTCGTTCTTGTAGTGGATAGAATGGTAGACATCTCCTATCAAGGTAGGGACTGGATTCCTTGAAGCAAAGATGTGAAACGCGTCGAAGTTTACAAAGTCAGGCATATTGGGGAACAGGATGATGCCATATATGCACAGAGCGAGAATGGCGTTGAATACGACCCAACATCCGTCTTTGGCGCACTGCTGAGCCTTTCCCACTAAGAACTGCAAGGAGAAACCAGGAACCTTGTTCCAACTAGACAATACCAACTCGGAGGCATCCAGATGAAGTGACGGAGCTAGACCAGCCAGATCAGGCTCAGCATCCATATGAACGAAAGGCATCTGCCTCTTGATAGGCACACCTAACAAATCAACATATTCTTCCAGCGTGGGTGCGAGAACAAAATCCTGGAAAGTAAAGCATCTCAAAGGAGGGTCGTAGAACTGCAGCAGAGCGTGCAACCCATTCAACTCAAACGCAGAAGGTTTACGAACCAAACTGAGCAATTTGCCGTAAGACTTTCTGAACTCATCTCTCACAGAATCATCTGCTAAAGCAATCAAACCAGTCAGCTGAACCACATCCGGGGTAGGGAGCTTGTAAGCCACGATCTTCCTCAGAGAACCCATAATAATACAATAGGAGGCGAGAAATCCTGGATCGGGGAAACGGTACCTGCAACACAGACACACGTTAATGAAATGCAAATGGGTATGCAAAGCAATGTAAAATGCAATCATGCAGCAGGAGATCAAGGCAACTGCGCTGTGGATATTTTGTATCAACAAAACCATGATGTTGCTCTGTTAAGAACAACCACTATATCTGACAAGAAGAAAACCCCGGTATCAGACCACAAATCTGCTCTTTCAAGAACACACACACATAGGACCATAAATCTGCTCTGTCAAGAACAAACATCTGATAATAAGGACCTCTGATACAGGACCCAAAACTCTGTTATGTCAAGAACAACCGTCTGATAATAAGGACCTCTGATATAGGACCCTAACTCTGCTCTATCAAGAACAAACATCTGATAATAAGGACCTCTGATCCCAATCAAAACCTGCCCTATCAAGACCACTCATACATCTACTGATGAGATCTTCTGATCCCAATCATGAACCTGCTCTGTCAAGAACAAATACACATCTGATGATAAGATCCTCTGATCCCAATCAAAAGTCTGCTCTATCAAGAACAAATACTCATCTGAATATAAGGTCCTCTGATACAGGACCAAAGCTCTGCTCTGTCAAGAACAATCATATCTGATGGTGAGAACCTCTGGTACCAACAAAACTGATTCACTATCAAGAAAACCAGGTAGTCTGAAGGTCAAAGTTTCCTGCAACAAACCCAACCCTGCTCACAGGTATGGACCTAAACTGACACAAGTTCGGCATCCTATGCGGTCATCAGCGTCACAGACATTCAAGAGGGGTGATACGATACCCAGAAGGTGTGGCATCACCAGCTCATGAAGCGGCCTCACTCGGCTGAATCACAAATGATCGGTCCCCAGAGTCGACAATCCTCCAAACCAACAACCCCCTCAACCCAAAGGGTTGAAAAAGAAGCCAACCGGGAGAACCTCGTCTGAGCGTGGATTTCATGAGACACTAGTGCCTGCCAAGCAAGCACGCGCCCACTAATTTCCACAACTAATGCTATGTTCACTCAAGCCTGGGTCTGGCTTCTCACTCATCAGAAGGCCCCTCCCACAACAGCATAGATAATCATATCATACTGAAAATAAAATGCGGGAAATAATATGCGATAAATAAACACAACCTAACAAGTAATCATACAAGCGCTAGGATTGACTCTCGCAGGGGACGTCGGATCCCCAAACTGACTCGCATACGGGACGTTGGATCCAAGGAAACTATCAAGTCCCCAGCAGAGTCGCCAGCTGTCGCTTCCGCGAAAATAAGGTGCCGGCAAAACAGAAGAGTCGCCACCTTTCGTTATTTATCCCTCGAAACGGGAAAGGAAATGATCGGAAAAACCTGACGAAAAGGTATAAGACAAGGTCGTCGCAACCGTTGTCTGGGTTCGGGAGTCGGTTACGCAAGGGGAAGGTATTAACACCCCTCACGTCCATCGTACTCGATGGGATCCACGCTTGTTGTGTTTACTGGACGAGTTGGTTTATCTATCTACCTATCCAGGCTGGCTTAAATAGAAAAGAAAATGACTCGGTAAAGCGTCGCGCTTTATGCCTACGTATTCTCGTCAGAGAATGAGAAATCAGAGTCAACGTAGTTCGGCTAACTACGGGTTACGGGGAAGGTGGCTCGCCAATACGTCAGTATTGTGCCTACGTACTCTCAACAGGTATGAGAGATCAGAGCTTACGTAGTTCGGGTTAATACGGATTACGGGAATTCAGATTCATCTGTTTTATCGAGTAGGGTTAAACAGCAGTTCCAGTAGTTAGGGACAAAGCCTGTTTGCGGTGGCGCTGAAGTTTAACGACACTCTTTTCTTCAGAAAAGCTTCCTTGGAATTATGGGCCCACGGGGCAAAAAGGTTTGACGTTTGTTTTCTGTCTTTTATGGAAGAAGTGTTTTTTATTGTGTTTGTAATTTCAATCGCCCTAAAGACTATGACCTGAGAGTGAATGCGTCGCATGTCACCCAAAGGGTGCCATACTAAACATCCATACTGTTGAAAAGAAATTCTCCAACAATCCTTTCTCAGATAGCTTAAGGCTCGTAACGTACGAAAGAAATCATTCATGATTACTGTATCTTAAGCTGTTTTGAGATGAGAAGAGAATAGGCTCAACTAAAGGGAGACTATCAAGTCCTAATGTTGTCATGCCAAGGATTCATCCTATAGTTGCAGTTTGAAACAGGGAACTCCTAGAAGTTATCATGCATAGGTTTCAACCTAAAGTTCTATCATCACTTCCTTATCAAAGGAAGTGAGATTCCTAGGGGATCATGTCAATGATAAACAGAAACAGATAAAGCATCAGCTTAGACAGTAAACAGATATACAGTAAAATGCATGCAATGCAAGTGAGGGAGGAAATGTGTGTGGGGCAGCAGCCTCCACAAGCTCATCTTAACCTCAATCCAGATATGAATAACTGCAATTATACAGAAAGAATGAAATGCTGTCAAGCAAAATACAGTAAACTGCAATCATACAGAAAATTAACAACATGCTATCAAGCAGAATAAACCACATGGGCAAGGGAGATGGGCTCTACCGAATACCCGCAAGCAAAGCCATACAGTAAAAATACAAGTAGAGGGAGCAACTCAACCTCTAGTGCAATCATGCTCCTAGATCAAAGTCAGTCTAATCATGGACTTATTCTAATGCATCAAGCAAGTCAAACAAGGCACATCAGCAATACAGAAAAGAAAACAGACAAGAAAGAAGCAGATCAACAACTTCCTACTTTCAATTCAAGCTTCAGCTCTTCTAACATCAATCCAGTCTTCAGACTTCAACCACCCTTCAAGGATATCAGCTTCACTGGCAAGTATCAACTTGCTTCTCCAGGTTTCAACCCATCAACATAAGTTTCAACTTATCCTCCTTCTTCAAGCTTCAGCTCCTTATTCAATTCCACCTTCAGGCTTCACTCTTAACTACAAGTATCAACTTGATTCCTTCAGGCTCTCAAAGCATCAATGTAAGTATCAACTCATCCTTTATTCCTCAAGCCTCAGCTCTTCACTCAATCTCAATTGAATCCTCTTCATAAGTATCAACTTAGTCTTCAAGCTCCAGCTCTCTCTACTTTACCAGTCTCAACTTGGTCCTCTCTCTTCATCTACAAGCTTCAGCTTCTCAGAGTAATCTTCAATCACATAGAAGTGTCAACTTCATCCTTCAATCCTTTAAGTCTCAGCTCTTCACTCAATCTCAATTGGGTCATCAAGTATCAACCTGTTCTTCTTGCTCTTCAAGCTTCAGCTACAATGGCAATGCTCAAGGAATCATCCTCTTCCACACTCTTCAATGAAGTTCTCATCTCCAAACTCAAGTCTAACATCTTTCAAGATACTCAAACCAGAAGACAATTGATTTAACAGGATGAGTGGAAATGATAAACAACTTATTGACAACCAAAGGAAGCCTTTAAGGGTTCATCATTGTGAGAGACTGGTTCCCTCAAAGTTCTACTTCCCAGATAAAGCCACTCATTCTTCCAAAGGAGGGATGTGAATATCTAAGAAGGACTTTTAGTCATTGGGAAGAATGGAAGCACAAGATGCTTTCCATATTTGTGAAAGAAATCATCCTAACTACAAGGCTCTCCCTATGTCCTATCTCCTAATCTTCATCAGACACCTTCAGGCACAAACAAATTCAAAGCTCCAAGTAACTTCAAGCAACTTCAAGCATCCTCCTCTTGTCTTCAACTTGTCTTCAATCTTAACCAAAGGAAAACCAAGCACAAACCCTAATCTAAGGGAACTAAGGAAGTTAAACTAGTTGAATTAGTAAATTAGGATCACCTAAAACCTAGTACTAAAGTTAGTCCTAACTAAAATACTAAAATCAATTGTAAAATCCTAAAAAAATTACTATGGGAACCTAGGTCAATCATGAACCTACCATATTAATTTCAAAGATCAAACCATCAAATTAGACCTAGAACTAAATCCTACATTACAAGGTATCAAACCTAAACCCTAAAAGGAAGCACCTAAATATCAATCTAGAAAGCACACCTATTTTCATCACAAAAATGTGAGAAAAATACTATGGGAGCATACAGGTCTAACCTAATCACACACAAAAAATTAGGCTCAAAATCATCACCAAGTGATCACACTAAATTCCACAAAAATATGTATCAAACATAACCATTTTAATATCAATTAAAATATAAAATTCCAATTAAATCAGAAAATGCATGAAATGAAAATATTTTTTCTCTAAAAAATACTAGACTCAATCATGGGTAGAATGCAAAAAGAATGGGTTTAATTGGATAAATTTTCAATTTATTATGAATTTTTCAAGAACCATGGATAAAATGAAAATTAAAAGAAAATCAAATAAAAATAAACAAGCGCACGGTGCAAATAGAAATCAGAATCAGTTAAAACTCAAGGGTTGGGCCATCAGGGGGGTGTGGATAGCGCCTAGTTCACTAAGCCCAAAACCAACTAGTAAGTGAAACGCAGCGTTTCACTTACTCAGATCCTTCACAACTGAACTTTAAAACGTGACCCTTGGATCAGCCTCAAAGTCCAAGTCAAACCCTCATCCAATGGTGCAAATATCGTCTTCAACCTTTCAAACATCTGAGCTTCGCGCCCAGCTCCGGCCACCACCGGTGGAGCTCCGTTCATCACCTTCAACCCTAGTTCTCTCTAGGAGCCTCTATTGCAAATGGTCAAAACATGAAACTCATCCCAAATCTTGCCACGAATTCAACCATACCCTTAGTTTCCTCCGAAACCTCAAGATTCACCATATCCAAATCTCAACCGAAAATGGTGATTCCCATATTTTGTCTCTAGTTGTCAAATTAGCTATCTGAAATCCATCCTACACCATTCTACAATAAATCTAACACTTTAATTCAACCTAATTCTACCTAAACCGTGCCATAGGAAGAAAGTTACCAACCTGAAAATCTTGGATGAACAGATGCACGAAACCTCCAATTCAAGCTCTACAATCTTGCAGACACGATCACTGAACGTCCTGCTTGCTTCTGTATGCAAAAGAACCAGTTGAAAGTGCTTGAATCTTGAAACCCGATGGTGAGCTGCAGGTGCTGAAAATCACTTGCTCATACACGATCTAGCCACCAATTCTTCTTGATAATGATCTGAAATCATTCCTTGACATCCACGGAAGAAGTATCAATCAAGAAAATGGAAGGAAAATGGAGAATTTGGTGAAACCGATTGCACTTGCAAGCTATGAAATTTCAATCTCAAACTATGCTCTCTCCTTCAATGATCACCAACCTCTCCAATGGATCATCTCTACTCAATATATAGATGATGTTTGGATGATCTAGAATCCTCTAGATCCTTCTAATGAGATTTTCCACTTCTCATGTCATGAGATTTTCAAACACATCTCATGCTATGCCTAATTCTGTTTGCAGCTTGGAATCAATCCCAATCTCTTTCAATTTCTCCCCTAGTGACATTTTTGGAAGAGTTTAGCTTGCCAAAACCCTTGGTTATGCCTTGATTTTGTGTTATGCACATGTTACTTAATATTCAAGCAAGCACTTCCCAAAGCAAGTCCATAAATTGAATCTCAAATCAAAAATGTGGCTAAACCAATGTTCTTAGAATGTTTTCTAGAGTCAAAATGATATATTACATGCCATGGTTTGGATGTGTAGGTTGAAAATATCAATTTCCAACTTTGGTTTATTTAACTTATGCCTATATTTTAAGTCATTTTTGCAACTTTGAGCTACAAGCCTTTCCAACATCTCATGACCTCCTTACTAGCCTTAAAACATCATTTTGAACAAGTTTGATGTTGAAGATTTTTCCACTTGAAGCTTGGAAATAGGAGTTATGGCTTTATGCTTGAAATGACCTGTAATCTCCAAATGACCAAAATGCCCTTGACTTGTCAAAGCCACAACTTGAGTTCTACAAATCCTATCAAGGACTTCTAGTACTCTCTAGAAATATAAGAAGATAAGGAACAACATTCATGTTGACTGAGAGCCCATAGGAATCATCCTTCTTGGGCAAAGGTTTGAGGCAAGTTGGGTAACTTTCAAGGCCCCAGATTCACATACCTCAGATGACCTGTAACTTGTCAAAGCCATAACTTGAGCTCTACAAATCCTATAAAGGACTTCTAGTACTCAAATTAAAGCTAAGAACAAGCTCTACAACATTCATTTTGGGGGCAAGATTAGATGACAATCACATCTTGAGCTAAATTGCCTTGAAGATAGGGATCAAACTAGGGGATTTTACACTGTCAAGCCTTAGAAACCCTAGCTTGAAACTTCTCAAACACTTCAATCATGATGAGTTTGCCTTGGAATCATCCTTATAACATCTCAATGTGTCAATCCATGATCACATGGCTCTTGAATTAAGTCTCAACCTCCTTCAAATCATCAGTTGACTTAGGGTTGACCCAGTCAAACCCTAATTACACCACTCATGGATGAGTCTTCTTAATCTTGCACAATGACCTATCTAGGATTTATGATGGCTTTCAAGACATATCATAATCTCTCTCAAGGCTTCAAGTTCATCTCATGACTTCAGAATCATCTAAGGAGCTCCCACAACTCTCAAGTTAGGAGACCTACATACTTGGTTTCAACCACTCTCTCTGAGGATCTTTTAACCTCTCTAACAAGGATGTCAACCCTTGAACATCTGGATAACCTTCTCTGCTAGCCTCAAAGCCTTGTGTAGCCCTTGATTGGTAATCATATCTCTTGATCTCCTACATACATATCAATGAAATGCAAATGATAATGCTAATGTGAATGAAATGAAACACAAACTAGGTAAATAAATGTTGGTCAAATTTTGGGGTGCAACAGTATGTTGTTAAGAAAGTATTCTCAGGAGGTGCTCTGATGTTGACAACTATAAGCAGAGAAGAAATCACTCACCCGGTGAACATAGTGTTGCACCCCAAAATTTGACCAAATTTTCTTGCACTTGGCTTATGTTTTATTTCATTTTCACATTTCTGCATATCATAGCGTTTTTTCTTGAGGCATGGGATCAAGGTATTTCTGTGGCTCAGGGTTCTCTTTTAGTGCAAGAGTCTAAACACGCAAGCATCAGGAGCTCCGACATTTATTTTGCCCAGCGATCGAGCGGTCGATTTTATTCAATAGGATAATTTTCAGCTCAAGAGACAACACCTAGGCTACCTTGAGAATTCTCACATTTATGATATTCAAGGGCAAGTTTTAGAGGCTTAACGGAGCTCAGAACGGGTGAAAACGGGCGAATATGCAAGTTCCCTCAAATGACGCATTTTTCAAAATTTGTGAGTGGTTAACCGATTAACCAATTTGCACTAGAAAATGGTTAATTGGTTAACCATAGTGAAATCTGCCCATATACGTGCATTTTCAGTGCTTCCACTTTTGGGGTCCATTTTGATCACTTGTGAATTGGATTTTACACCAGAAGAAGGATCTAGAATCACTTTAAATTTGGATTAACTTTCAAAATCAATTCAATTTCTCTCCAATATTCCATTCCTAATCATATTCCAATTTTCATAACCTTACTCCGAACCACATTTTGATCCCAAACCAAGAGCCTATTTAAATGAACTTGCTCCAAACCTCACACAAGAATCCTCACAATTACATTTCATTTTCAGATTTCACTCTCACTCTTGAAATTTTCTCTCCATTTTTTCACTCACAAAACCTCCATTAGAGCTCTCACTTGAGTTCTTTGATTCTTCATTAGAACCATATGATTCTAGAGCTAAACCTCCATCATTCATCTCCATTATCTTCAATTCACCATTAAATTTTCGTTTGGATTTGGATCTGAATTTGGAAGCTAATTTGGAATTGCTTATTTGGATCATTTTTTATTAATCTTGCTTGATCTTCACTTCTACAACAAGAAAGCTCTTGGATCTTGAAGAATCTCTGGGTTTCTTGCTTGGATCTACTCATTTCAAGTGAATCAACACTCACCAAAGCAAATCTCCACTTTGTAGGTTGGCAATTCTAGATCTAATTATGTTTTGAGCTTATTTGGATAATCACAATGTAGATCTATGGTTTTTGATCCTTTTTTATCCATTTTGTTGATTTCGATCTTGGTGATTCGTGATTTTGATGCTTGATTGTGTTTGCATGATGCTTGATTACTGCTTCTTGATGTTAATTTCGTGCTTAATTGATTACATGATCATTTGGATGATTACACATTGAGTTAATTGCTGAAAGTGTTTTTGAATTGCTGTTTTTTACTTCTGGTGCAGTGTTAATCAGTTAACCAGTTGCAGTACAAAACTGGTTAATCGATTAACCAGTGCAATTTCTAAAATTTTCAAGTGGTTAACCGGTTAACCAGTTTGCACAAGGAAAGGGTTAACTGATTAACACTGGACCATAGTGTAATTTTTGGTTGTTTTCAAGCATGTTTTGATTTCTTCCCACCTTTAACCTTCATGTATTCATATGATGCATTTATGTGGATTATTTTGGACATGTCTCACTGGTCTTGAATGTCTAATCTCGATCCTTCGACACGTAATGTTTGGTTTCCGCTTGAATGCATATCATGTGGATGTTGTTCAAGTGATGAGTGATCATTTGCTTTCTTTGCTTCATATTTAAGAATTGTATGGTTGAGATGTGCATGTGGTGGTGGCTGCCCCACACTTTTTCCTCCCTCTTTTCTTTGTGCGTGCTTCTTAGGGTAGCACCTTTGTTTGCTTTTATGATTGATGGTAGTTGGTTATAGGAGCTTAGTTCTCCCATTTCATCTCATCTCTTGTTGACTTGTTTAAGTTGACTTGTTCTTGTGTTTGAGTCTCTTGTATTGTTGAGTCTTGTTGCATCATTTGTGTTGGCATTTCATGTTTGCATCTTTTATTGCATTGACTTGTTTAAGTCATTTTTATCTTTAATTTCTCATTTTATCTGTGATTGAATTGCTAAGTGTTTACTTGTGCTTCTTGCCATGATCCCTTAGGATTCCTATTCTAGTTTAATAAGTAGGCTAGTCTCGTTTAAATTTAACCTTAGGTGTTCAATCCTTTGCATGCTAACATTAGGATAGATTTCCCCTTTCAATCCCAACTTTAGGATCATTATGCATGACAACATTAGCGTTGATTAGTTTCCCCTTAGAGTTTGTGTCTTCTTTCTCATCTCATAACATCTTAAGACACCTAATAAAGGATAATAAATGTTGTACTCTACGAGCCTTAAGTACTTGAGGAATGATAGTTGGGGGGCCTCCTCTCATATTGTCTAGAGTGTTTAGCATATGTCCTTTGGGCGATATGCGATGCATTCGCTCTCAAGTCATAGTCTTTAGTGCAACATGAGTTACAAACTTAACTCAAATCACTTCTTCATAAAAGACACAAAACAAAACATCAAACCTTTTTATCCTTCGGGATTGTTTGAAAAATCATTTTCAGAAAGAGTGTGCTAAGTCTTGGTTCTACCGCAAACAGGTATCGTCCCTAACTGCTAGAACGGAGATTTAACCCCACTCAGTTAAAACACTTGAACGAATTTGTGGTTGTGATAGCCCAAACTACGTTTGCTCTGATTTCTCATACCAGATGAGGATACATAGGCACAAGATAGCGATGTCTTAGCGAGCAAACCTTCCCCACCTTCACCCGTAGTTTTTCGAACTACGCTGACTCTGACTTTCCCATTGCACGAGGGAATACGTAGGCATAGAGCGGTAATGCTCTATCGAGTCTCTTTTCTTTTCTTTTGTCCTTGTGAGCCAGCCTTTTGATAGTTTTAACACCCTTTTAGATAGACATTAAGCATGGATCCCGTAGAGTACAACAGACGTGAGGGGTGCTCATACCTTCCCCTTGCGTAACCGACTCCCGAATCCAAGATTTGGTTGCGATGACCTGTCTTTTCCCTTTTTCGTAGGTTTTATCTAATCGTTTCTTTTCCCTCTCTTTGGGATAAATAACGAACGGTCGCAACTCTTCTGTCTTTGCCGACCTCCTTTTTCGTAGTAGCGACACCTGGCGACTCTGCTGGGGAATACTCTTATCCCCTATGCGTGTCAATCCTAGCGCTTGTGTGTTTTTTCTTTGGGTGTGTATAGGTGTTGCATTTGTACAGTATTGCTTTTGCATTTTATTTTCCGCACATTATTATCATGATATTGCTGTGCTGTTGGGTGGGATTGTTCCTCTGAGAGATAAGCCAAAACCCAGGCTTGAGGATAACCATAACATTAGAGTGGGAAGTAGTGAGGACCTGCACGTTCAGTCCGTACTAGTCCTCATGAAATTCGCGTTCAGACGAGGTTTTCTTTGAAGACATCCTATCCTGCATAGTGGTCAGGAGGGGGATGTTGGATCTGAAAACTGTCGACTCTGGAGACCGATCATTTGGGAGTCAGCTAAGTGAGGCTGCTTCGTTAGACTATGATGCCAAACCAGAAATGGTGAACGTATCATCGTTTCTCGAAAGTCTGTGAGTTGATGACCACATAGGATGCTGAACCCTGTCAGATGCTAAGTCCATACCTTGTGAGTGGGAGGGTTATGCAGGAAAATTAACCTCCAACCTACCCGATTTTCTTGTCAAAGCGGACCTTTGATCTTTGATACTATGGGTTCCTACATATTGGTATTCTGAGGTTCCAGTATTTTCTCGCTGAAGCGAAGCTCTGGTTCAACTTACTCAAGCAGCACAACAATTATTCAGAGCTTTTTGGAAGCCTTGATCCCATGTTTTTGCATCTGCATCATCATAACATGTTTGCATTTGCATTTCATTTGCATAGCAGGTGTTCGAGGCTGGGTTTCATTATCCTGATCCGGTTTTTCTTCAGAATTATAGACATTAACTTTTCAAAGAAGACAGAAGTTGACTATGGAACAGATTCAAGCAGAGTTGAGGGAAATCCGAAGCCATATGGGACAATTTATGGTGGGTATGCAAGCCTTCTGTCTGGATCAGAAGATTCTTAGGGAGGAGGTTCATCAATTAAAGACTCAAATGGGCCTAATCACAAAAGTCATAAGAAACGTGTTAAGAAAGCAATGTGATCTTATACCTGAAACTACAGCAGAGATGGTTATCCCACCTTTATCTGCGGAACCTCTCCCAATGCGTGATGTGTCTTAAAGATCTTCTTGTCAACCTGAGGTTCCAGGATTTCCTCGTCAGCAACTACCTCTTGTTTCCCGAGACAATTCTAAGATTAGGAGGCGTACTCAGAGGCCGAAGCAGCCTGACAGAATCTTCGACCAGATCCCTATGACTTATGCTCAGTTGTTACAACTCTTACTTCAACTTCGATTGGTTGAACTTCGGACTCTGGCTCCATTTACTGGTGAACCACCACCAGGCTATGATGTAAGTGCCCATTGTGATTTCCATTCTGGGGCACCAGGGCATAATGTCGTGAACTGCAAAGCTTTTAAGCACAAAGTTTAGGACTTAATGGATTCAAAGGCAAATGAGTTCACATCGGGCGGCGTGAGCGTACCGGGTGGTCTTATTCCATTCACTGCAAAAGAGATGGATGTTCCTATTCTTTCCCCTGAAGTTGTATCATGTCAGGAGTGTGTCTTGCAATTTGTGATTTCAGAATCTCCATGCTTACAGCTGTTGACTGTTCCTAGGCCAAGCCTGAGGATGAAAGCACTTGAACAAGGGAAGTCCCCGATACCTCATACTCAGTCTCTAGACGTTTCTACTGTCCAGAGTCAACAATCTCTTAGGTCTTTATATCAGATATCATTTCCCCTCTGGAGTTAACGGTCATGCCATCATCAGCCGCGTCAGCACGCCCGACAAAGACCGAAGAAGCCAAAGGATCATTATGCTAACATTAGGATAGATTTCCCCTTTCAATCCCAAGTTTAGGATCATTATGCATGAAAACATTAGGGTTGATTAGTTTCCCCCTTAGAGTTTGTGTCTTCTCTTCTCATCTCATAACATCTTAAGACACCTAATAAAGGATAATAAATGTTGTACGCTACGAGCCTTAAGTACTTGAGGAATGATAGTTGGGGGCCTCCTCTCATACTGTCTAGAGTGTTTAGCGTATGCCCTTTGGGCGATATGCGACGCATTCGCTCTCAAGTCATAGTCTTTAGTGAAACATGAGTTACAAACTTAACTCAATTCACTTCTTTATAAAAGACACAAAACAAAACATCAAACCTTTCTTTCCTTCGGGATTCTTTGAAAAATCATTTTCAGAAAGAGTGTGTTAAGTCTTGGTTCTACCGCAAATAGGCATCGTCCCTAACTGCTAGAACGGAGATTTAACCCTACTCAGTAAAAACACTTGAACCAATCTGTGGTCGTGTCAGTCCGAACTACGTTTCCTCTGATTTCTCATACCATATGAGGATACGTAGGCATAAGATGGCGATGTCTTGGCGAGCAAACCTTCCCCACCTTCACCTGTAGTTTTCTGAACTACGTTGACTCCGACTTTCCCATTGCAGGAGGGAATACGTAGGTGTTGCGGTTAGAATAGGATATCAAATTATTAATTAATTTGAATCACATATTTAGTTCACAATCGGTCATTGATTTATCTGAAGGAAAGGTTAAAGAAAGGAAAAACCTATTTTGCATCGTAAACAATGCGGGGAGAGATCTAGGTAAGGGGTTGGTTAAGCCTAGGGAAGGTATTAGCACCCTAAACTTTTGTAGCACTCTACAGGAACCTCTTGTTTAAAGTTTACTATTTTGCTTGATTATCTGCTTTGGGGGATATGCTAAGGGTTAAAGGTTACAGAAAGGCCTAAGGGTTAGTCCAAAGTTTACTCGGCAAGATTCGCATCTTGTGCCTACGTATCCGAGGTAACGGATGGAACTAGAGTAATCGTAGTTCCCCTTGAAAGGGAGGTTAGGAATTTCTTGACTGTGGTCAAGGTTCCATGGGGGAATAAACATTCATAGGGAAGCGTTTACGTGGAGTGTAGCAACTCCTATTTCTACGTTGAAAATAGTGAATTGAAAAGGTGTAAAATAGGTATTCCCCGGCGGGAAACCTAATACGGAGTGCGGAAACTCCTTAACCTAATGCTAGGGTAAAAGGTAATTTGGTCCACGGTGGGACGCCTAGGCAATTAGGGTTTTGAATGGGTCAAAGGTGAGGATTATTTACACGGCCGTCAAACGGCTAGACCTAATCCTTCGGAAGAGAATTACGGTAAATAAAATGATGAAAATACGGGAAATGTACGAAAATAATAAAGGAAATGCACAACGACGATATACTCGCATAAATTACAACCCAAAGAAAATAAAAGGATAATAACGACGTAAAAGCGACGATTGCCTCGCAGAAATTACAACCCTGAAAAATACAAGAATAATAACGAAATAAAAGCGACGATTGCCTCGCATAAATTACAGCCAAAATAAAAGACGAAAAATAAAAGCCATATAACTGTACAACTGAGAAAGCAACGAATGGAACGACATAAGCATCATACAAAGTTAACGGGGCAATAAACGGTAAATTTAATTCGCAACTTAAGTCGAGATGTTAGCCATTATTTAAAGAAACGTTTAACGTTAATTGAAGAATTTACAAAAATTAATATTTACAAATTAAAAATGTTTTTAAGTTTGGATTTTAATTAGAAAAAAGAATTGAATTAATAAACTTGATAATTAAGTTAAAGAAAATTTTAATTTTAAAATTCAATTTTAGCCTTATTTAAAAATGTTAAATCTTAAATTACCAAGTTCTAATTTTATGGTGTAAAAAGAAAAATGGTTCAAAATTAAAATTCTTCTAAAAAATGGGATTAAATTAATTCAAAAAAAATTTCTAATTTTAAGTTTAAAAAAAATGGGTTTGATTTTAAGTTTTTTTTTTACACAAGTGTTAATATGAGTTTTGAAAAATAGTTTTAAGTTTTAAGTTTTTTATTATTTAAAAAAATTAAGTTTCAGTTCGTTTTAAGAAATGTTGAAAATATATAGAAAATTGGTTTTAATTTAAAATATTTCAATTAATTAAGAAAGTTTTTTAATTTGATTAAGAATTTTAATTATAATTTCAAAAATGGTTTTTAATTATTAAGTTAAAGAAATAGTTCAGTTTAAGTTTTGAACGAAAAGTTTTGACTATGTTTTTCTTAAAAATAAATTAGCTGCCAATGATTTGTAGTTGGGTTTTAAATAAGATTAATGTTCAGAGTTTTAGATTAATTAATTAATCTAATAAAAGCCTAAAAAATAATATAAAAGAACAATAAATATAAAGGGGAGGCATATAAGGGGACGGTTTCTTGCTGCTGATGTTGCTAGGGTTTTTTGTTGAAACCTTCTTTTTCTCCTTTGAGGCGCGGCGGCGCCATTGTTGTCCCTTGGAGCTTTTATTCTTCTTCTTCCTAGCCAACTCGCCTTTCCGCCTTTGATTTCATGCATGATTCTGCGAAAACAGATAAAAAAAACCGTTAGTATCAATTACTCACCTTTCCAGGGAGGTTTGAAGTGATTGAAACGTTGGTGGATGCCGGTGATTGAATCATCCCTCTTCTTATTATTCTGATGATGAACTTTTCTGAGAACCTCTCTCCTTTCTTCGGAACTCGCGGCTTTCTCCTTTATATTTTTCTGGGTTTTCTGATGATGATGGTTTTATGGGTTTTTCTGAAAGTCTTTCTTAAAAATCTCGTCCCCTCCTTTTATCTGATGAACTCGCCCCCTTTTGATGATGATATGGTGATGGTTTTATTATGATTTTCCCTTGGGCCTGGGCGTGTGATACTGTTATGATTTTGGTTGCGGATTTGATGAGCTTTCCGTTTTGATTTGTTGTTACGATCTTGGTTGCGGATTTGATGCATGTTGACTCGGTTCATTTGTTGTGATGATTTTGTTGCATTTGGAGGTTACTGTTGTTGCGAAAACTGTTGCTGGCTTGTGGGAAATTTTTCAAGAACTTTATGGTTTATTGTTGCTGTGATCCGTTTGGTTCAAAATTTTTTGGGAAATGTTTTTTGTGGTCTGTTTGGCCAAAACCCATTTTTCGAGAAATAAGTGCTTTTTCCAAAAGCACTTTTTCATAATCACTTTTCCAAAAATTCACTTTTCTCTCTCTTGTAACAATTAGAACAGAAATCTGTCAGATCCGTGCCGGGGTCGGAAATGGAGTCGGGAGCTGGCGGCGGAATATTCTGTTACCCTCCCGACGTACCCGATGATGATAAATTAACCGAGGGTATCGGTACCGAAAAAACCACTTTTTTCCGATTAATTCTATTATTTTCATCTGTCGTTGACTTGTTTTGCAGGTTCGGGAAATCGAAGTCTTGAAGAATCGGACTCGAAGACGAGTTTAGGAAAAAATAGGACCTTTTTTAAGAATTATTTTGCAATTGAATTTGTAATTTTCCTTTGTAATAATAAAAAAAGAGAATTTAAATGAATAAATTCAAATTCTTTATTTTTCGATCAAATTCCTTCGATTAGCAATCATCTGACTATTTCATCCGATTAAACTTACACAAATAAATTCATTTAATTAAACTTATCCGACTAAATTCCTCCAAATAAACCCAAACAACTAAGTTCATTTAATTAAATTTAATCAGTTAAGCTCCTTCAAATAAATTCGTCTGAATGAATTCGTCCGATTAAATTCGTCCAATCTCCATAAGTTCAACTGATTAAATCCATCCAATGAAAATTATACGATTATGCTTCGGTGTTCCAAACTCTGGATTCGACAATTAATCATCCTGATAATAAAGTCAATGAATATGGTCTCGAACAAATAAGCAGAGAAATTCAGTTAAACGGCAAATCGAATTGTCTTCTGTATTGAAAATTCAAACCGCCACTCGAATGATTTAACTTGGTAACCTGAATCAGCTCAACTAACAGTCATGATCAAAACAACATATATTTATTATAAATTCAACACGCACCGAAATTCCATTGTTTTCTTTAAAAATTGACTGGTAGGTAGCAGAAAGCAGGAAATTGTACTCTGGCTAGAATAAATTCCTTGCAGCCGATTCTCGCACCGATTCAACCTAAATTCAATTACATTTCAGCGCCCTCAAATCCATATAGTTTATAATAACGACCCTTTTGCCCTTCATAAATTAAAGCGCACCCAGCGTTATTTTCCTGTAAAACCAACAGACTGAATAAACCAGTTAGCAGTTAGTTAAAACGCAATGCAGAATGAAATGAAATGCGAAATGACCCTAATAATCTAAGGGTAAGCTTTGGGGTATGACAGTAGGCATAGAGCGGCGATGCTCTACCGAGTCTCTTTTCTTCTCTTTTATCCTTGTGAGCCAGCCTTTTGATAGTTTTAACACCCTTTTAGATAGACAAAAAGCGTGGATTCCGTTGAGTACAACAGACGTGAGGGGTGCTCATACCTTCCCCTTGCGTAACCGACTCCCGAACCCAAGATTTGGTTGCGATGACCTGTCCTTTCCCTTTTTCGTAGGTTTTCCATGACCGTTTCCTTTCCCTCTCTTTGGGATAAATAACGAGCGGTGGCGACTCTTCTGTCTTTGCCAGCCTCCTTTTTCGCGGTAGCGACACATAGATGCAATTAAAAAGTACTATGCATGAAGAAGATGGTTCATAGTGGAGCTACTGAAGATTACCACTATCCAAGATTCACCAAATCAAATTTTCAAAGCATATAATATAGGAAAGTTGAAGTTTGTTTAGGAAGATAATAATTATTATTCCTCTGACGTAACTGATGATATTATTATTATCATTTTCCAACATTGTAATATGTGGGGTCATACCCTTTTAATGATTACCATTTAATAAAAATTGGATTGAGCCTTCAGGCAATCCTTATCTTTCTTTCCATTTTTCGCAAAGATGTTTTATTTCGATAGCAATTTTGAACAATTTAAAATCTTTTTCGAAAATCTTTTGGTGTGTGTATTACTTGATATATGAATACTAAACGGACAATCACGGATGTTTATTTCATCCTCGAAAAGTCTTACACAAGATCCCCTTTGAAGAGAATATTTATTTTATCTCCACTAGTAAGGACTTCTCCAGCGAGGCAGATACTTATTTTATCCATGAGATTAATCCCCGTGAAGCAACTGGATTCGTCTTGACAATTACTCAAGTGAAGTCAGAATATTATTTCCCTAGAGAAATTCAAAGTTTTGAAG
The DNA here is from genome assembly GCA_963859935.3 of Lathyrus sativus. Lineage (NCBI taxonomy): Eukaryota > Viridiplantae > Streptophyta > Magnoliopsida > Fabales > Fabaceae > Lathyrus > Lathyrus sativus. Next base: position 122,078,366 of record OZ012737.1, read on the forward strand.
CAGGATTATATTCCCGAAAGTGGTTCTTCATCCCTCCCAGTGATGTTTCTGTCTGTGAAGATTGGCCGAGTATCTGTGTTGGAATATTTATTTCATCTCCAGTTTACTTCTCCTAGTTTTTTTTGTTAGCATATCATAGCATGTAGATACATGGCATTTTGTATTTTTCATTTTGTGTTTTTTTGTTTGTTCACTTTGGCCGTGTTTATCCCCAAGTGACTGGGTTTGTCCTCTCCTTCCGAGTAGAGTCGTCAGCCCTAGGAAGAAAGAGCACAACATTTCTAAATTCCCAACTAATTTTGATCCTCGTGGAAGGAGGTTGCTTTAGTTTTCTTTTCCATTTATGGATAAAGATGAACCCCAGTTGAGTTCACTCCTCACTGGATTGGGTCTTGCTTGACCGTTTCTCTTCAGTTACTCCCTGAATTGAACTTTGGTCCCTGACAATCAAATTTTTTTATATCTCTAGGCTTTTGAACCTAGATTGAGCGTGCATTTATTTTTCACTTTGACCCCCAGGAAGAATCTGTTGAAGATCACCATGGAAGGCAAGATATTTCTCCGACAGTGTTACAACATTTTCTCAGCAATTTATACCCAGACAACAAGTGACAACTCTTTATTTAGGCAGTTGACTTTGCTCTCGGGTTTTCTATTTTGATGACAAATGGCAGTCTCTTCAAGTCAGTTTGTCTATCCCTAATAAGTTTATCAACATTATCAACTTATTCTCCATCAAATGGCATATCTCCGGAAATCCATCAGAGAAATTTGGTGAAGACTTTGCAAGTGTTTCTCTTTATTCGAGAATTCCTAATACAAAGATTTTATTTCAAAACACCTTAAAACTACAACAAAGATGCTCTGCAGGGATGTATTCCCCAGTGAGTCTATTATACAGAGATAATTCCATCAAATGGCACCTCTCCGAGAAGTTTGGTGAAGAAGATTACAATTGATCTTTCTCTTTATTTGAGAAGACATGTTTTACAAAAAAGTCGGCTTGCATCTCTTCTGAAGATCCCCGGTGATATTTCCTAATCTCATTTGAGTTATGGATTCCCTCTGAGGTTATAAATCTCCAGTGAAATTTTGATCCCCTGTGAAGATACTCTCTGACAAGGATTCATCTTTCCAGGAAGAAACTAAGACCCGTTCATGGCATACAACCTTGAGGTGCAAGGAGGTTTATTTTACCCTTGTCAAGTGAAATACTTGATTAAAGAAGAAACTGAGACCCGTTCATCGCATACAACCTTGAGGGGCGTTGAGGTTTATGTTACTCTTTTCAGGTGAAATACTTGATTAAAGAAGAAACTGAGACCCGTTTATGGCATACAACCTTGAAGCGTGGGGAGGTTTATTTATCTTTTTAAATGAAATATTTAGTTAAAGAATAAGCTAAATTATATCACAAAAGCTTATTTTGGGTTATTACCGTTTCTTATGCTATCATATGATTGACAGTAGGTAATATATCGTATCAGTAGGGACATATACCCTTTACTTAGGCTACCAGGTTTGGTAGTAGGTCATCTTTCCTCTTTATGTTACCTTTGCTTAGGCTATCATATGATTGATAGTAGGTAATATATTGTATTAATAGGGACACATACCCTTTTCTTAGGCTAACAGGTTTGGTAGTAGGCCATCTTTCCTCTTCATGTTACCTTTGCTTAGACTATCGTATGACTGATAGTAGGTAATATGCGTCCTTTTCAACTGGATACCTTTGCTAGGGCTACTTGTCTGTTGATAGTAGGTTATCTGTTATTTCAAGTTTCTCGCCCATTGTTTAAACTACCATATTCCTAATGATAAATACCACACATCTTTATTTTGCTGGAGATACCATCTGTTAAAGCTATCCCTATAGTGGTTGTTTATCTCTTCCCCAATGATGTTGAATCTTTTCCCGTGGAGTTGTGCTTTATTGAGTCTGTTTCGAATTGTTTTCTCTTTTCTGTTATTCTAACTTTTTCCGTATAGCTATTACCCTATGACACGGTCCCTTTTAGACCTTTGCCTTGCATTTCATTTCCTATCATTTTATATCATTTGTATCTGGCGGCATCTTAGGGAAAAAATTCGTGCATGTTTGTATTTAAGTCTCTCTTATCATGTCGAGACGAAGATTTCAATCTCCATATTTCCAGAAAGAAGAAACTTAAATAGGGGCATCTGTCACATCTTAATTCCTAACTCTAAGATTCCACCACGCTGTGCATCATCTCGCATAACATCAAGGTCATAGGACCCTATGTACGTACTTATCATGACTAACAAGTTTGTGCAGGTGCAATAACAGGCAATGTTCAGTCAAAAAGACGTGACCAGTTGGTTCTGATTATGAATGGTTCCAGAATTAGGGTTTGCTCAGCGTTGAACATGGTTATTTAAAGACTGGTCACGGTTTTTATGGCAATAAAAGTAAAACAAGATTTGTTCTTATGTTTGGAGTTGGATTATCATCTGAAGTTTGAGCTATCCAATATTCAAGAGTGTTTCGGATAGAGATGTAAGAAGTGATTCAAGTTTCACCTTGTAAATTCACCAAATTCAAAGCATTACAATTCAAGCTTATTCTGAATTTAGTTCAATTTATTATTTCAAGACCCAAGAAAGCTCAAGTTTCGAAGGATTACGAGATTAAATTCAAAAATTCGAGTATGAAAAGTTCAAATCCACAAAGAGTGTACTAATGTTCATTACAAGTCCAAACATAAGGGTCTCAATGTAGCTTCATGTTTCAAAAGTTTAAAAGGAAACTAATAGATCGGATCCAAAAATTTACAAATGCTTATACATCACTATACAAGAGTTTTAAAAAAAGGGGTGTAACTTATGATACTTACACAATTGCAAACAAGAAATAAATACACATGCAGCTCCAAGTTTCTTCTCAGCCAAATATCTACAAGCAAATAAATACTTCATCATGTCTCATTAGTCACCACAAAAAGAATTCAAACTACTTGCCACAAAAACCATGATATATATTACACGGGGAGAGCAACAAGTGTAATCAACATAAACTTTCAAAAGTTTTATAAGGAATACAAAGTTTAATCGACATAACTTTCCAAGAGTTTCTACAAAGAAGTGAATTTTCAATTACATTAACCATTCCAAGAGTTTCTACAAAGAAGTGAAAATTCAATTACATAACTTTCCAAAAGTTTCTACAAAGAAGTGAAAGTTAAATTACATTAACCATTCCAAGAGTTTCTACAAAGAAGTGAAAATTAAATTACATTAACCATTCCAAAAGTTTCTACAAATAAGTACAAATTTCAATTAGATTAACCACTCAAAATTTCTACAAAGAAGAACAAGGTTCACGTGGTCTTATTTGCAAAAAACTCGAAGGAACCAATTCAGAAATCCCGTGTTCTAACACAAATCCATTCGGTTAAGATCAACAAAACTCAAATCTTCCTTTTATAAACCATTACAAAAAATTCAAGCACACTTCTTCATGAATCTTAAGCTCTATAATGTATTCTTCTCCATGCCTAAATCGCGTTGTAATTATGCAGTCCCACTCATCCGTATCCATTAGAACTCAATCATGCCCTCAGTTAAGATTTAATAACCAAAGTTAGCGCCATGAACAAACAAGTACATAAATTGTAAATCAAAGGAAAGCGAAAGAGGAAAGTGCTAGGGGGGCTTTACCGCCGCGGCCTGTCATGCTAATAATACCATTTACACTCGTGAGTACCTCATGGAGCATTGGTAAGAAGAAACAAAAAAAAAATTATGGTCCGTATTCACTTTTGACAAGTCTAAGAAGCTCTCTAATGGAGATAACAAGTTCATTCAATCATTGGTACAAAGTGTTAGACGATGGCGCGGATCTAGAAGGGGGATTAAATAGGTTGCTTTCTTAAAAAGAGTTGGCGCTACCAAAAAGTGGTTTTTAAAATTTGTTTTAATAGCGGAAGCTGTCGAGGAACTATACGCGTCTAAAACAAATGGTTAATAGAAAACGGATATGCGTTAAGCCTATGGAATCTGATAAACGAGATATGAGAATCACTATGTTAATCATACTATCAATTTGATTCAGCTAACTATATGGTGTGACTAGTTCCGATGCCTTAAAAATATTAACACTATGAAAAGATAGCACACAAGGCTTTGGGTTCACACAATTTATCAAACACTTGGAGTGCGGAGCACTACAAGTGAGTTTTGTTTTGAGAGCTAAGTGCTCAAGTTCCCTCTTACAATCAATGATTGTAATAGGTTCAAAATTAGTTTAGCACAACTTAAATCGGACCTAGATTGATATAATCGTTTGCACTAAACACACAAACATTAAGCAATATAAACGTAAAGCAAAAGACACAACGATTTGTTGAGGCAGTTCCCCCGTCGTCCTCGCTCGGGGTACGTCTGCCCTCAATTCTAATAATAGAATTGAGACCTGTTAATAGATAGATATAATTTATTGTTGAAAGTTTATACAAGAAGCGAATAGCTATCAAACAAACGATCACTATTGTTGTTGTAGATCCTATTTCTTCTTTCCCCTTGATTCAAGTTGAATCAAGTACTTCAACAGTTGTGAATAAACCTCCGATTGCGGCACTATCTTTGAACAACTTTCGGTCTTCAAAATCTGGCCCTACTGATTTCAATCACCCACGTGTTGAACCCCAAACTCGCCTCACAATCCTCCGTTTACCGTTAATAAACTGACAGAACCACCAGCTCTTCGATTACCTTCACTCAGCTGAATATGTGATGAGACAAATCGTGCAAAAACCCCCCAAAATTTGAGAATCTTGGAGGACAAAGCCCTAACGGTTTTATTCAAGAAAAACCTGTCGATTTCTCAACCCAAATCGGATAAACCAATATTCGGCTTTGGCCGTTATCACCTCGAACATGCAAAATGCACAACAAAGATGATTATGTGTAATTGTTGTGAAATGCTATGAAGAGAATGAAGATGATGAGAACCAAATCGACACCTGTCGTTACTCGAAATATGCAACGACGGAGAGGCGAGAAAGAAAGACAAAAGAGTCGCCACCGAACTTTATTTATCCCATGAGGGGAAACGAAAATATTGAGAAAACCTTAAGAAAGGAACGGATAAGATGGTCTTGCGACCAAGAGAACAGGTTCGAAATCCGGTTATGCGAAGGGAAGGTATTAGCACCCCTCGCATCCATCGTACTCGATGGGAACCATTTGTTTGTCTATGTGTGAAGATATTTGCTAAAATATATTGCTTTCTATGAGTGTTCCAAGGGATAAAGAGAGGTTAGAAATAGGGGAAAGAGAGGTAACGAGGGAAGAAGTGACTCGGTAGGACTCTGCGGTCCTAGGCCTACGTATTCTCAACAGATATGAGAAAGTCATAGTCAACGTAGTTCAGAAAACTACGGGTGATGGGGGGAAGGTTGCTCGCCAAGACATCATCGTCTTGTACATACGTATCCTCATCTGGTATGAGAAATTAGAGCAAATGTAGTTTGGGAAACCACTGGTATAGATAGAAACTGTGCTCGGCAAGGATTGTGGCCCTTGTGCCTATGTATTCTCATCTGGTATCAGAAATCAGAGCAGTCGTAGTTCGGCCTACGGTTTGTTGGGAAGTTCTGGTAGATGATCCTAGAATACGCATTCTAGCAGTTAGGTGTATCGCAGCTCGCTCGTTGAGTCTTAGGCGTTACCTGTTTGTGATAGAACAGACGCAGGATGTCCTTTTCGGGGAAAGGGTGGAAAAGAAAGAAGAGTTCTCGCTAGGATTATTGCAATCTTATGCCTAAATGAAGTAAAAAAAGAAACTTTGGGATTGCTGAATCAAAAACTACACGAAATTAAGAGAGCAACGAAATCATCATAGTCTTTAAATTTTTTAAAATATTCTAAAAAAAAAGAAAGATGGTTATTGGATTCTTTACTGATCTGGGTGTGATAGACCTGGTATATATATATTTTTTTATTTCTTCAATGAAAGGTAAAAAAAATGAAAAATTGAAAGTATAGAGCCGTATGCTATATAAAAAATCTAAAAGATGCTTTCCTGTACGGCTTTCAATTTAAATTGATGTTCTTTTGAATATCCCTTCAATCAATGTCGGAATTATTGGATCCTTGGCAATTCACGCAAGGATTGGTCGTTGGGGGTCTATAGAAAGTCCATTTTATGAAATTTCTAAGAGATCAAAAAGAATACGGATGCTTTATTTATAACTACGTAGAGATGAATACTATATGGTAGCGACGAGAATTTTTTAGCACTGACTCGAGGTATTCAGGAGGAGCATATTGTTCCAACTCGATACCGTCAAGAATTTCTGACTATTGCATGGGAACAGGTTCATCTTCAAAGTATTTCCCCGTTCCTATATTTTTCTATTGGAGCTTCCCTCATTCCTTTTATTGAGCATAATGATGCGAATAGAGCTTTAATGAGTTCTAATATGCAACGTCAAGCAGTTCCTCTTTCTCAGTCCGAAAAGCGCAAGACAATAGATTTTATTCATTTTATGAATCCATAAATATAGTATTTATTATCTATTTGAATTACATTCCTTAATAATGAATTTGAAAAAAAAAATCAGAATTGTTAAATAAATGAAGAGAAAATTTCATATAAAAAATTAAAAATAAGTGTCATTACTATTACTGATCAATAAAAATATCTACCAACGAGGAGGGGGGAAAGCCTACATTAGCTCCAAGACGTTAGTCTCTAACTAGAAAAGTAAATGCTTGAGCTTGAGATGCTTCCGGTTCAGTGGGACCATAAAACTCACTAGGATAAGCAGTATTATTAAACCAGACAAAGCAACAAGCTATAAAACCAAAAATGGCTAAAGCACCTAAAATATAAGATAAGTAAGCTTCCCTAGACCATACTAGTGCACGCCGAGCCCATGCAAAGGGTTTGGGTATTTTCAATAGACATGAGAAATCAGAGCAGTTGTAGTTCGGCCAATGGTTTGCTGGGAAGTTCTGGTAGACGATGCTAACGTGTGCATTCTAGCAGTTAGGTGTATTGCTGCTCGCTTGTGGAGTCTTAGGCGTTACCTGTTTGTAGTAGAATGGGCATAGTATATCCTTTTTGAAAAGAGAGTTTTTGCCATTCGAGGCAAGATGTCACGTTTGATTTGTGGAAGTTGTTTTTAGGGTCGAAATAGGTCCTCGGATAGTAACCCCTTGTGGGTAGTACCCAATTATTTATCTCAAAGCTTGTTATGAAAAGGTGTGGGGAATAGAGTCGCGTCTTCAGACGAGTATCGAGACCACACACTCTACAATGAGTATCCTGACACTCAGAGAGGAAGAATTCTGCACTCAATCATCTCTCTTTAATTCAATACAAAGAGAACTCCATTCTTTTATTAAAGATGTTTTTAATCTTGAATGATAAGTTATTTGCGACAATGATCCCTAAAGGTAATGTCAAGCACTCAGGATAGGAGAAGGCCTACGCCTAACCACTCCACGACCATTCAAGTTTTATTAAGAAAAGAGTTTTGAAAATGCATTCGGTACGGGACCGAGGTTTTAGGAGAAAAAAGTTGTAAAAGAAAAAGTGGTGAATTGGTCTGGCAGTTGGTTGAGAAAATCCGCTTGACGTTGGATCAAGGGTTTGACTTGTACTTGAATGCAAAAGCGTAATGAAATGGAAGTGAGTTTGAAAATGGCTCGATGACGGATCGAGAAGTAGTTTGAAAACTGATATTCTAGTCCATGGGGGGTGCTTCTAGATGATAAACCGCAGTCAAAGAAATACAAAATACGTACATCAGAAATGGGAGAGGGGTACATGCAAATTACATGGGATTGGACGAAATAAAAGGTCTCATTGTCAAGTAGCCCAAGAGAAAGCCGTATGTGTGCAATGTGTCCTAAGCTACGCCTTTGAGCGAAAATCGGGCACAACTCCATGCAAGGGTTTCTGAAAATGTCCAAAGATCTGACACTCGGATAAACAAACAACAGTCCACTAATTTAGGGTTTTATAGTTTCGATAGTTTATTAGGTGTTTTGAAAGAATGTACAAGTGAGTATGAATATATATAAGATATGAGTAATATACAGGAATATTCACAATAATATACAAGATATAATGACTGAATTTAAAGCAGTTAATATTTGACAGAAAGTAAAGTTAGTCGTCAGTTTGTTAGTGCATTGAATTGAGATGAAATGTAATGTTAAACCGTCGTAGCTCGACTTATGATGAAAGTCAAACTATAGGAGGTCGCGTAAATCAATATCCGTGCTATGGACAAGATAAAGAAATGATATTGAGGATTAAATCGTGTCGCACAGACCAAAGAAAGGTGGGATCTCGTCTTAATCACAAACATTATGTCGATTAATCGAAGGTAGCCTATCACGATCCCAAAGTAAAGAAAATGACCCAAATGGTCATTTTCCATAGATTTGAAATTGCAAAGGTTATCGAATTCAATAAATCGACGCTTACGAATAAAAGAGTTCATAGATCCAGAAAAATGAATAAAATCGAAAATGAAGAAGAAATGAGGAGAGAAAAAGCTGTGGTCTCGGATCCATCGTTATTTATCAATAGTTTGACTAGTAACGATTTCGGAGGTCTCGTCATCAATCGGAATAGTGAAGAAACACGAAATTGAGATTAGTTGAGAAAACGTATATTTAAAGTTTAAAAAACTTAAGAATTAGAAAGGAAAAAAAATTGAAAAATTTTAAGAACTAATTTATAGAAATATATTAACAATTCTTAAAAAAAACTATTTAAAAAAATATATGAAAAAAATCTAAAAAAACTAATTTAAAGAAATATATTAACAATCTTAAAAAACTATTAGAATAAAAATATATTTCAATTCTAAAAAAAAATAATTTATAAAATAATAACTCTAAAATCTATTTAGAAAAAATATTAACTCCAAAAAAAAATTTAAACAAGAGGGGTTTGATTTAAAATTGAGAGTGAGGAAATAGAAGGTATGAGGGGTGTTATCAAACAAAGAAAGTGTCGTAATGAAAAAAACGGGCTCACTAGGCCCATTACTAACTATCACAAGCATGATCCATGGTTTCCTTCAACGACAATCTCGTTTGTCCGACCACAGCTTTTTCGCCTTACTCTCTTTTTGATTTACCTTCCCTTTTTAGATCTATCTTCGACTCACTATTCACTATTCTCACTCTCTTCTGATTTAGGTTTGACTGGTTTTTTTTTTAAGTTTAAAAAATGGGTTTCGGTTTTTGAAGAAGAACAAATGGGTTTTGGGGTGCAATATTTGGAGGAAGAAGAAGGCTTTGGGGATTCGGTTGTGCTTTGAGATTGAACTGCTCTGAGAACACGCGGTTTCATGGTGGGCTGGTATTTGAGAGGGAAGAGAAGGTTTTCGGGTAGGTGTTGTTTTTGAAGGAGGATGATTTGGCGATTTGTGAGGGAAGAAAAAAAGTTTTGTTTTTGTTTTGAAGTATGGAAAAATGGAAGCCCGGTTCAGAGAGATTAATTGGGGGTTTTAAGGTTGGGATTCCATTTAGGTAGGTTGAAGAAGGAGTGTCGTTTTATGTGAGTGGAGATAGAAACGACATCACCAAAGCGTTCAGCGAGGGTTTTGAGAGAGAGTGTGGCGTCGTATGGAGGTCCACGGGGAGGTTTGTTGAGGAAGGTTTGTGGAAGGTGAACAGGCGGCTAGGGTTACTCCAAATGGGGGAGATGATGAATAGTGAATGGGGTGGCTGTCTAGAGTTTCTTCTTTAGAATATACGTTTTTTTTAGTAACGGACAAGGAGAATGTTACTAAAATGGAGTTAAAATTTACAAAAATAACATCCTTAGGTCACATGTCACGTTCTCATTGGGCAAACTAACAGAGATTCGGATAATCATCCAATCATGGGTAGGCACGTGTCTAAATGTCGCGAAATTATGTGGGTGATGCAAAATTAAAAATAGAATCGAAAATGCGAAAATATTTGAAAAAGGGGAGGACAAATTTAGGGTGTGACAACACATATTTCAATTTGCTTGTTTTTATTCAATGTTAAATAAAAATAGCAACTGAACTTATATACCAAACATAACTGACATAATAAATAAAACCACTTCACAAAGACAGTTGACATAACAGAAATTTGACATAAAACAGCGAGCAGTCGACCTATGTAGTAGAGGGGGTCGACCTGAGCTGACCCGAATGTAAAATTGTGCAGAAAACAGAACCATGCATCGACCGGAGCAAGGTATGCGTTGACGCATAGCATGCATTTTTAGCCAAATGAAAATGCTTACACTATGAGTCGACTGGAGGGTCGACACGAGCCCAACTGAAGCAAATACACAAAAATGACTTGCAGTGTAAGTCGATCGGAATAGGTCTTTGGTCGACTCAAAGCCCCGAAACCATCAAAAATGCCTATTTTCATATTTTTCGACACTTTTGATGAAACTTATGGTATGGAAAACGACACCAACTAAGTCAACCTCATATGACACACATTTTTTACAATCTATATGCAACAACCGTGATATTTTATACGAGTATTTGAATTATGAGAAACAAGACATGCAAATGCAACATGGTGATAATGTCCAACATATATTATTCTATGGAGATGAGTTTTGACATCATCGAAACGACCACATCTATATATGAGGCTTTGCCCTCACACAAAGCACTGTTAGAAGAAAATCAAATACCATAACCAAATTTGAGTCATGCAAAACCGTTGTATTGGTCATTAAAATCTAACTTCAAAGAACAGTAACAAGGAGAAAAGCATTACCTGCATTGTTGGACCCTTCAATGGTGCACGAAGGCAAATTCTGTGAAACCTGAGATATCTTGGTCAGGGCGATTGATTCCCAACTCCAATTATGGACATTCAGAGAGCGACCGACATAATGGTCATCATGGCCACAACATACATAGTTAGATAAAAAAGAAAAGAAAATCATGTATCGAGAAAAGACACAACAGACAACAAGCAACCTGTCCAAAATAGAGGATAAACACAATAGGTATTTGGCTATCTAGAAACAAAACCAAGTAAAGTATGCAAGTAAACGATGGCAGAACCTTTTACATACCGCACGGGTCAGTTATGAAGCTTTAGAGAAGCCAATGTTCAAGTCAAGTTAGAGGCCATAATAGCTAGCTTCAAAGCTCATTTGTTACCTCATCAACAACACAAGAAGGAAAGAGTCAAAGAGTATCTGTATATCATCGAATAAGGCAAGAAAATCATAGCTCCCACTCATTCAAAAAAGCAATCAGGCGACATGGCATAGACAACGAGAATCGTGATTCAATTTTCTTTCCAAAACAAGTAGAAATAAAAAAGGAAAACAAATCGCGAACATGTTGAGACAAAAATGGGAACGTATTAATCAGGTTCCAAACCTATTTTCAGAATTCAAATACCTTCCAAAACAATGATGAGACATAATCCAAGCATGTCAAGGCAAATTCAGAAACATGTCCTTGTAATCACAGAGATAAATCAGGCTCGTTTTAAAACCAAATCAAAGCATTCAAGAAATTAATTTGACACAGAAAATATCAGAGACAACAAGACAGACATGTCGATTCAGAAAAGGAAAAGATTTCAAAACCACACAATTTGTTTATTCAAAATGGCTATAAAAAGGATAAAAAATCATACACATGGGGAGGAAACGCGAGCGGAATCAAAGCAACACACGACCAGCATCATCAATGCACAATGATAATTTTCACAAAGAAGAACACAAAAAGGGGCGAATACATGGAATTCGGCGTCGTCGAAAGCATCTTGTCAAGCTCCTCGAAGATAAACAATCCTTACATTAAATCTAGTGAGAATCACTTGTATATTTGCAAACTTCACTCGAACTACTTCTATTTCATTTGTGAATCGAGAAGAGTGATATTTCGAACCCCCTCTGCTGCAACCGAACTTAAAGCCATGACAAGTTGGAAGCTTGATTTTCTGCTGGTTAAACCCTTGCTCGACCTCTGGCACCGTTTGAGATGGACGGTGCAGATTTTGATTCAAGGGAGAATGCGAGAGGATGAAAGGATGTTAATTGTGGTTTTGCCCTTATTTTCCTTTCGTTCAAAGTGATATATTGATTGAACCCGACCCATTCTTTTTTTATTGTTTTTATGAACTTCCATTAGGCTACATTTGTAAGCTCATCCCTCTTTTTTTTAGAACTTTTCTTTACTTTTTTTGTTTTATCATTTTATTTTCATTTTAAATTATTTCATTCAATACACTGTATTCCAAGCATGGGTTTTGTTTTTTCCTTTCTTTCTTATATTATAGTAATATATGTTAGTTGTGGCGAGACTTGTGCCTATCCGTGTTTGTTTTACCAATTTATTTTGATTTAAGATCACGAATCTATTTTAAGGATGGAGAATAGTGTTTAGCATGGTGATCACGCCATGAAGCGTTAAGTTCTTGATTTGAATCTGATACGTCCTCTAATAATGGCTTGTGGTACTTGTTACTTGTTAATAATTTGCCTATGTGTTTGTGTTAAATCGAGTTAGGGGCACTTGCTGATCTATATTTATTGTTACTTTTTGAGTCTTCATGTTTAATTGCTTACGTATGTCCAAGGGAAGAACCTGTGTGTGACTTTATAAGTCATATGCACTGCATTATTCATTTGCATCGTTTCCCTTGCTTAATCCTTGATTTTGTTTCAGGTCGATCAGCTTAGGTTATCATCTTCCTCGTATCTTAAGATAGATTCCTGTAGGATTCTCCAACTTAGACAACTCATAATCAAATCCCATTATTCTCCCACAAGAGAATTAGACATTATTCATCTTTGTAGTCGAGAAAGATGTAGAATCTTTTACGTTTGAGAGAGGTACGTGGCATACTCAACAATTAAATTCGAGCTAGAGCCTTTCTCTCAATGCGATACAAAGATCGTCTCCTATATGTTTGTGGTGGTAAAAGTCGAGTATTCTATCTAAGATGACGACTTGTCTTTTCTCATAGAATCAATCAACAAAATCTTTCTCTTGGAACCTGTTGCACCCCAAAATTTGCCTAACCTTTTCTTAATTGGTTTATGTTTCATTGCATTGGCATTGCATTGTTCTAACATTTGCATAGCATAGCATTGTTCATTTGTGCAGGGAATCAAGTGTGGAGCCTTTCTATAGGTCTTATCCAAGCTTGAGAAGTCACCAAAGTCATCAGGAAGAGGGTTGTGTTCTTGAGAAGTTCAGCTGTTTGTATGGGGTTAATCTCCTAATTTGAGGACCAATTGAAGATCATTAGTGGGTTATGGAGCCTTGATCAAGGAGAGAGGGTGTGGATAGAGCTCATAGAGTGCCTTGAGGGTAATGGTGAAGCTCAATCAAGTCATTATGCCAAGTGTGAAGAGCCACAGTTGAGGGTATTGCAATTAGGGTTTTCATCTGAGTAATCCTAAGTCAACTGTGCAATTGGAGAGGATCAAAGCTCAATTCTAAGTCTTTGTAATCATGGATAGTTGTGTTGAGATACATGAGGTGATATTTCAAGATCAATTCAAGAAGGATTCAAAGTGTGCGGAGTTGCTAAATTAGGGTTCTCAGGGTAAAATCCCCTATTTAGTGCCTAACTTCAAGACCACTTATCTCAAGATAAAAGTTTCATCTCCACTGTTGGCCAACATGAAGCTTGTAGAGCATGCCCTTAGATTTAATTTGAGTACTAGAAGTCCTCCATTGGATTTATAGTACACAAGTTATGGTCCAGACAAGCTACAGGTCATTTGAGGAATGTGAAATTTGTCTGTGAAAGTTCACCAACTACCAAGGAACTTTTAACCTAGAAGGGTGTTTCTCCCAAACTTTTGGCCAACATGAAAGTTGTAGGTATTGATCTTAGCTTTCCAAATTGTATTATAAGTCTTCCATCAGATTTGTAGAACTCAAGTTATGAGGTTTACAATTTATGGGTATTTTGGGAAAGTAAGATTATAGGTCATTTTCACCATCTTGAAAGCTTCAAATGAGATTTTGTTTAACACAAAACTTGCTCAAAATGATGTTTTTAGGTCAACCATGTCCTCATGATGAATTGATTTGGCTTAGGGTGAGACTTGGTTTGAGAAATTTTGCAAAAGGGAGAATTTAAAGGCATTTAAGTGAAAAATTCAAGAATAATTCATTGTGTTCAAACAAGGCAAGTGGATACTTATTTTAATCAGAAAAGTCATTTTGGGTACATTGGCAATATTGGATTTTTTATTTGAGGTCTTTTTCATGGTGGTTTGACTTGTAACTTCAAAAATAAGCAACACATCACAACTTGTTCATATGATAAGTTCAAGCTCTCTAATCACTCTATACACTTTCACCAGACCACAAGGGATTGAATTGAAGCTTCCAAGGGAAGTTTTGAGCCAACTTGCGTGTTTACCATGGTTGAGTTTTTCAAAGGAAATTGAAAATTGGATATTCTAATTTGGGCCTCAATTAGACCTCAAAAGCCCACAAATCATTTCTATTTAAGTTCAGAAGAAGGTTTTGCTCAAGGTTGGAGATCATTTCGTGCTAGAACCAGAGTTTGAAGTTGGAGTTTCAAGAGGAGAAGTGAAAATCGTGATCTCAATTTCAGACCAATTCAAAGCAAATTGAAGTTACAAACACCTTCAGCATCAAGCATTGAGTAGATCTACACAATTTGAAGCTGAGAATCGTGTTCTAGATACCTCAATTTCAAGCTCTAACACATGTATGTAGTTTTCAAAATTGATGAAGATTCATTGTGTTTTAGCATATGTTAGCATGCGGTTAGGCCTTATGAAGTTGCTTAGATGGATTTTGGATCATAAATTGGAGGATTAGAGACAATTTAGGTTGATGTGTAATTTCTGTTTGAAGTTGAATTGACCTGATTATGAGGATTCCACCTGATCTAGATGGTTTAGGATGATCAGTGAAGTGTGAGGAACATATCTGTGGTCTTGAATTAAGGATTGATGATGCTTGAGAACTGGACACAATTTCTGTTTGGCTTCGAATTTTAAGATTCATGAGGACTCAGTTAATTTGGATGGCATATTTGAGATCAGCGTGGAAAATTGAGTGAATCCATATATGTTTTGTTAAGTTTCCATGACCTGTAATTATTAGCTCGCCGGAGAAGAAGGCTGAGCAGCCGTTGGAACCACCGCCTGAGACTTTCCCTCCATCTGAGTTTCAAACGGGGAAGATAACCAGGATCCATTGGATTGAGTGGAGTAGAAGACTTTGTAATCTCATCGTGTGGACATGATTCATAGAATTTGGACTTTGACTATATGAAACGCAGGCGTTTCATTAATCCTAGTTGGCATCTGATTTGGCACGCTGGTGGACATTGGATGCGTATACTTGGTCTTCTGATCCAACGCCCCTCATAATTTCCCAGCTTTTAATTCTTTTATTTCATTTTTTGTATTATTTTAATTGCTTTTTCTTTCTTTAATTCATTTTAATTTCAATATTCATCAGAAAAATAAAACAAAAATATGTCCATTCTCCTCATTTTATTTGTGATTTTTCTGTGCTTTTATATTTCATGTTTTCCTGATCTTCAATTTAATTTGATTTTCTCCATTTTATTAATTTCTTTAATTTGGCATATTTGATACATGATTTTGCTGATTTTTGTTCTTGCAATTGGTATTGAATTTGGGGCTGATTTTTTGCTAGCTGGTAGATTACAGATGCATGATCCCCTATGATTTAATATAGATTTTTTAGACAACAATAGGTTTTGTTTTATATTAGGATCTTTAGACCTTCCTTTTTAGGGTTTTAGTTTGATACCTTGTGATCTAGGATTTCTTTAGGTGACTTCCCTTTAGATTAAGGTTCTGATCCTTTGTATATAGGTCCTTAACATGTTTAGGCTCCCTTAGAAAATTTCTTAGGATTTTAGAAGGTGTTTTATGATTTTTCATAGATTTGATACTTAGGCTAGTTTTAAGTTGCTTTCAACATAGTACTTGCTTTAGAATGACTTCAATGGTTGCCTTTAGTGCATAATAGGTTTACCAATCTTCTTTGGTGGTGTTTTAGACATGTATAAGCTTCTGTTTGCTTGTTGGTGATGCTTGATTTGGTGTTTAGTCCTTCCTTTAGAAGCTTTCTTTGAGCTTGTTCAATTAGGGCTTAGGAAGAGCTTAGTTGCTTTCTCTTTCTTCAAATAAACATGGATTGCTTTGTTTGCTTTCCATTCTCATCCTATGACTCAAGGTCCCTATGTGAAAGCCTCATATTTCCTTTGGAAGGATGTGTGGCATTTTACAAGAGGTAGAACCTTTGAGGATGCCTTTCTCAGATGACTGGTTGAGTGTCAGGTTGGATTCCCTTGGTTTCCTTCCTGCTCCCCATCATCATCCAATAATCTTAATGTTAATTATCTTCCTTTTTGTTGGAGCTTGTTGAAGCATGAAGATGAAGACTGCTTCTGAGTTAGATTGCTTGAAGTAGTTTGCTTGCAGCTGTTTGTTTGTTTGTTGTTTATCTGCTTTGCTGTTGAGCTTTTTCTCTGCTGTTTTTTCTGGCTGCTCTGCTTTGCTTGTGTGGCTGGTTGACTGTGTGTTGCATTAGACTAGGTTTCTCATTTAGTGATCTAGGCTTAAGAGCATCCTAAAGGTTGAGAATAGCTCCCTTTGCTTATCTGCATCTAGAGGTTGAGTCTGTCTCCCTCTGCTTGACTGTTATTGATTGGCTTTGCTTGTCGGCTTAAGGTTGAGTCTGTCTCCCTTGCCTGTGTTTTGTTTGTTGCCTCTGGGCTTGCTTTCTCTAGAAGTTGAGCTTGGCTCCTTCTGCTTGTGTGTTGCATTGCATGCATTTTATTTACAGTTGTTTCTTTACAATTATTTCTTTTGCTAGTTGTTTCCTTTGCCATATTCCCCTAGGAACTCTGACTTCTCTTGTTCAAGAGAAGTTATGACAGACATTAGGGTTCTAACCATGCATGATAACATTAGTTAGCTTCCCTCCTAACCTTAACCATAGGATCAACTTTGCATGACCACTTTAGGATTGGATCAGTTCCCCTTTAGTGCGTCTTTTCTCTTCTCATCTGCAAACAAAATCAAAATACAATAATAAAGGTTAATTGACGTCATACGCTACGAGCCTTAAGCTACTTGAGAAAGGATTGTTGGAGAGTTTCTTTCCAACAGTCTGGATGTTTAGTATGGCACCCTTTGGGTGACATGCGACGCATTCACTCTCAGGTCATAGTCTCTAGTGCGATATCAGTTGCAAACATCCATAAAAAGATACTTCTCTAAAAAATAGAAAACAAAGATCAGACTCTTTTTGTCCTCTTGGACCTTTAATTCTTGGAAACCCTTTTCAGAAGGAGAGTTCTGTTAACTCTCGGTTCTACCGCAAACGGTAAACGCCTAAGTCTCCGTCTGTTAACCTTACTCGGATAAAAAAAGACAAACCTGTGTCTCTCGTGTCCCGAACTTCGTTTGCTCTAATCTTTTGCGCTGTGTGAAAGTACGTAGGCACGAGATGCGATATCTCGGTGAGCAACCTTCCCCCGTAGTTAGGCGAACTACGTTGACTCTGATTTCTCGTTCCAAACAGGAATACGTAGGCATAAAGTGCGACACTTTACCGAGTCATTTTCTTTTCTTTTACGACCAGACCTTTAGCGTAGATAGTTATAACAAACCCGTCAGATAAACACAACAAGCATGGATCCCATCGAGTACGATGGATGTGAGGGGTGCTAATACCTTCCCCTTGCGTAACCGACTCCCGAATCCAGACAATGGTTGCGATGACCTTGTCTTATACCTTTTCGTCAGGTTTTTCCGATTGTTTCCTTTCCCGTTCTGAGGGATAAATAACGAAAGGTGGCGACTCTTCTGTTTTGCTGGCCTCATTTTTCGCAGTAGCGACAGAACCTTGACCACATTCAAGAGTTCCTCAATCCCTTTAGGGGAACTAAAAATGCTCTGATTCCACTCCCGTCAGGATACGTAGGCACAAGATGCGATTTCTTGGCGAGCATACTTAGAAATAAACCCCCTAGGTTTTTCACCCTTAGAAAACAACAATAACATAATAAAACAAGAGGTTCTTGTAGAATATTGCATATGCTTAGGATACTAACACCTTCCCTAAGTTTAGTTAACCTCCAAACCTTAGATTCTCTAGCTTTGCATGGCATTGTGTACTCATGGATTATTTCGATCTTTTACCCTTCCCTTAGACAAATTAAAGACCAGTGGTGAATAATGATTTGCGATTCAACTTAATCAATAGCTTGATCTCTAATTCTCATCGCGATAGTGGGGCATTGACATGATTGGGGCAATCGAGCCTAAAACTTCCAATGGTCATCAGTTCATATTGGTGGCTATTGATTACTTCACAAAGTGGGTCGAAGCCACATCCTACACCAACGTAACCAAGTAAGTAGTTGTCTGTTTCATCAGGAAAGATATCGTTTGTCATTATGGAATTCTGAGTAAAATCGTAACGGATAATGGGGCTAATTTGAACAACAAGACGATGAAGGAGTTGTATGAAAGTTTCAAGATTGAGAAACACAATTCTTTTCCCTACCGTTCAAAGATGAACGGAGCCGTTGAAGCTGCAAATAAAAACAAAAAGATGATCCTGCAGAAAATGGTGAAGACCTATAAGGATTGGCATGAAATGCTACCATTTTCCTTGTACAGATATAAAATATTTGTTCGAACTTTGACAGGGGCAACTCTTTTTTCTTTGGTGTATGGGTTGGATGCAATTCTTCCCATTGAAGTTGAGATACAATCTTTGAGAGTCTTGATGGAGACCAAGCTTGATAAAGTAGAGTGGGTTCAGGAGAGATTTGATCAACTGAACCTTATTGATGGGAAGCGGATGACTGCAATGTGTGACGGTCAGTTGTATCAAAGGATGATCAAAAGCTAATTTGACAAGAAGGTCCATATCTGGGAATTCCGAGAAGGAGAACTTGTACTCAAGAAACTATTTCCAGTTCATAAGGATATGCACGGAAAATGAGTAGCCGACTGTGAAGGCCCATTTATGGTGAAAACAATCTTCTTAGAAGGTTTACTTATTCTTACAACGATGGATGTTGAACAACTCACCCACCCGGTGAATTCTGATGCAGTCAGAAAATATTATGCCTAAAGTACCCACTAAGTCGAAAACCTGGAAAGGCGACTTAGGTAAAAATGGGTATTCCGGTGGATCAGAACCTATGAAGGAGATCCAGGAAAAAATTAGGGATAAAAATAAAAAGATAAGAGCTCACTAAGTCAAAGACCCGAAAGGGTGGCTTAGGCAAAATTGAGCGTCCGGGTGAATTGAAAACTCAGAAGGGAAATCCAGGCAAAAGATAGAGGAAAAAGGCATTTCACTACATCAGATAGGTTGTCACCTTTGCAGAAGAATCTAAGTAGAAGTTCAAGTTCACTGATCTCGTCAGAAGCAAGGCTTTAGGGGATTCTTAGTTATTAGGACTAGTAGTGGTCATTGGATTCAATGTAACCTTTCCCTTTTGTGATTTTCAAATTGTAATATTCCATGGAGCGTTGCCATTTGCAAGCTACCATTCTTGAATAAAATCAGATTTTGGACCATTCGATTTTTGTTACTTACCATTTCTATACTTTTCTTTGTTATGTAAAATGTCATTTATTTCTTAATAATGATTTTGAAAGCAAAAAGTTTTGAAACAAAAATAGTTTTTTGAAAACAAAATGAAAACATAATTTTCTTTGGCTTGTGGAATGATTTTGTGAAATCACATGTTCCGCAATAGGTCTTAATGCGGCAGAAGCACTATTAGACCATGGCATGAAATCCCCATTGAAGCATGAATTAGTTGGAAATACCTCTTTGTATTGATCCTTTGGTCGTGGGTGGTTACCAAGATCAGAGAGAATCTCCCTGGTATCCTCCATGTGATATATGTTTGAATATTGAAGATTTTATCCTCAGTGGAGCTCCTTTTGTTCTCACTGAAGTTATATTGTATCTCCCCCGCATGTTACCAAGCTTCATACTTCTCCAAGCGAAATAGTTGTATTTCCTAGTGAACCTCTGGACATCTTTATTCCATAGATTCAGTGTGACTCTTTGTTTCTGCAGTTGAGTGGATATGTTTATCTATTTCCTCTTGAGTCTCTAGTTCCTTTACCTCTCTTTAGAGTCGGCTCTTGCATATAAATTAGGAATCTGTGTTATGCCATTTCATGTGCATTTTGGAATCTTACCAGGTCTTTGTCGTTGGCTATAGCCCTTTGCCCTATGCTCGGTTGTAACTGGCACTTTTTTTACATCGTTGGTCATCACCAATCTCTTACTTATATTCGATTGCCACCGACATTTTGTTAAACCTTGGGTTGTTATCTGTATCCCCTTGAAGTCTAGTTGTCACTAGAACCTATGTTTTATAACTCAATTGTTATTGGTATTGTTGAATCCGGGCATTACCACATCTTTGAAGTCTAGTTGGTGCTAGCAATCTCTGGTGAAACTCCAATTGTTATTGGCACTCATTGCAAATCCAATTTTTATTGGTATTGCTTGTCTAGTTGTCACCAGTCTCCCCCGTAAAGTCTAGTTGTTACTAGATCCCTATTGATTTTGCTTGTCTGGTTGCCACCAACTTCTTTTGTGAAGCCTAGTTGTTACTAGTGTTCCTTTTGATATTGTTTTTCTAGTTGTTACCAGTACTCCCGTGAATTTAATTGTTACTAACACCACTGTTCATACCTTGATATGATTCTTGTTTGTATTTCTCTTGACATCATGATGTTGAATGTGCGTTTTATGTGATGTATATGCTACTGCCCATGTGGTTTTTGAGTTGTAACTTCCATGTTGAACCATTCTTTTCACTTATCTCTTGTGTGATTGAGTTTGTAGCAAGTTTGCTTGTGCTTTGGTGTATGTGTCGCAACGGCGAAAAACACCCGACAAAAATAGAAGAGTCGCCACCTTTCGTTATTTATCCCAAAGAGAGGGAAAGGAAACGATCGGAAAAACCTGAAGAAAAAGGGAAAAGACAAGGTCATCGCAACCAAGTCCTGGATTCGGGAGTCAGTTATGTAAGGGGAAGGTATTAGCACCTCTCACGTCTGTCGTACTCGACGGGATCCACGCTTGTTGTCTATCTAGGGGTGTGTTTAAACTATCTACGCTACAGGCTTGCGGGACAAAAAGAAAAGAAAGAGAGAGAGAGACTCCGCAGAGCACCGCGTCTCTATGCCTACGTACTTTCATCTGGTATGAAAGATCAGAGTCAACGTAGTTCGGCTAACTACGGGAGAGAAGGGGGGAAGGTTGTTCGCCAAGACGTCGCGTCTTGTGCCTAAGTACTTTCAACTGGTATGAAAGATCAGAGTGAATGTAGTTCGGGCAGACACGAAACCACAGGTTGATTAAGTGTTTTAATCGAGTAGGGTTAAACCTCTGTTCCAGCAGTTAAGGACTAGGCCTATTTGCGGTAGAACCGAAGCTTAACAACACTCTTTTCTGAAAAAACGTTTCCGATTAATCCCGAAGGAAAAAGGTTTGAATTTTGTTTTGTTTTTTTTATTGAAGTGAATTAATTCAGTTTGTGATTCACGTTGCACTAAAGACTATGACACGGAGGCGGCTGCGTCGTATATCGCCCCCAAACGGGACGAATACTAGACATTCTAGATAAGCGAGAGGAGACCCTTCACTCATCATTCCCCATGTAGCTTAACGCTTGTAGCGTGCACGTTTATCGCCTTTATTAAATGAGTTAGCATGATGTTGAGATGAGAAGAGAGAGACGCACGGAAGGTCTAAGGGAAACTCGGCCATAACATTGTCATGCAAAGTACTCCTAAAGTTTGGATAAAAAGGGGAAACATCTACCCTAATGTTATCATACTTGGATTGAGCACCTAATGTCTCTCCTACTCCCATCCTAAATGGAGGGACTAGGAATCCTATGGGGATCATGGCAAGAAAGCACAAGAAGAACAAAGGAAGAATTAATCACAAGTAGAGAAAATGCAAACATGAAAAATGCACAATTAGAATGGTGGGAGGGAGGAAAAGTGTGTGGGGCAGAAGCCGCCACAAGCGCGTCTCGACCTCAACAGCAATGCAAGAATGATGCAAACATGTGAGAAAAGTAAGAGATGAAAGCATATGAACATGCAAACGAATGATCGATTCGAACCACATACAAACATGTAAATAATTGAAAGAATGATCATACATGGAAACAACATCATGATTAAACAACCACAAACAGTAGCAAATATCCAAAAAAAATTCAATTCTAATCCATCACACTGATCTATGATGATTCGAATCGAACCAGTATGCGAACATGCAAGCAAACAGCAAAATATGGCATTCTGGTACAGTGTTAATCGGTTAACACATGTTGTTAATCGGTTAACCTGTGTAAAACAAGTATGAATCTGGAAATTCATAGGTGTTAATCGGTTAACACCAGGCGTTAACCGGTTAACAACCTGAAAATTTTGAAAATTTTGAATATTTGAATTGGTTAACCAGTTAACCATATACGTTAACTGGTTAACACTGTACCAGAAGTGAAAAACAGCAAAAAGAAAATCACTTAATGCACAAAATAGCTTATCCAAGATTCCAACAGATCGACTTATCAAATAAGCACGAAATTGACAACAGCAAACACAGATCCTATAACATGGATACACAATTGCACATTCATATCACAAATTGAACGGATCAAAATCAACAAAATTCAATCGAATATGAAGATTAACATGATTAAGCTCGAAAATTAAATCGGATCAAGAATTCCAACCTTCGAATCAGAGAATTGATTCGGTAAATGTTGATCAACTGGATTTGAGTAGATCAAATGCTAGAAATCCGAAAAACTTCAAGATCCACAATAATTGATGTTGTATGAATGAGGATCCACCAAATTTGAGTAAAAAAGCTTCAAATAATCACTTCTAGATCCAACTTCAGATTTAGGTCCAAGCTTGCACGAAAATTGAAGATAAGAATTGATCAAATGATGATGGTAGATGGAGGATTATGCTCAAGAAGCTATTGATTCCAATGAAGAATCAATAGTTCAAATGAAAATGAGCTTTGAGTGAGTTTTGGTTATGGAGGGAATTGAGAGAATTGAGAGAGAATTGAAATCAAATCTGAAGTGAGAGTAAAAATGAAGGTTAGAATGGCTTGCTTTGGAGTAAATAACTTAATTACCACTTTGGTTGGGATTCAAAACAAAGGCTTGGAAGTTGGTTTGGAAATTGTGGTATGGAATGAGGTTTGGGATTTTGGAGGGAAATGAAATTTAACCAAATTTCAAATGATGTTCTAGATCCTCCCCAAGTGCAAAAATGAGCTTTCAAGTGCTCAAAATTGGACCCCAAAGCAGCTCTACTTGAAAATTCACGTACAGGGCAAATTCTGCTACGGTTAACCGATTAACCATATGCGTTAACCGGTTAACGCCTCTGAAACCTTTGAATCTGGGCAAATTTTCTTTTGGTTAACCAGTTAACCATATGTGTTAACTAGTTAACGCCTCCAAAAATTTGAATTTGACGCCTTTTGGTGGGAAACCAGCCCGTTTTCCCGTTTCAACTGTCTAGAGCTCTGTTTAGCTGCTGAACCTTATTTTTTACCGTTGTCACCGTGAAAATACTTGACATGAGCCTGAGTGCTGATTTCTGATATGAAATTAACCTGCAAAACAGAATAAAATCGATCGCTTGATCGTTGGACAAAATAAATGCCCGAATCTCTGAATGCTCATTGTTCGATGTTTAGTCTCTTGCTCCGAAATGAACCTGAGCCACAGGAACGCCTTGATCCCATGCCTCGAGACCGAACGCTATGCAATGCAAAATGCTAAATGCAAAGATGAAACATAAGCCAAGTACAAAAAACGAGAAGGCAAATTTTGGGGTGCTACAGCTACCCCTATTCAAACAACTTGGACCTGAAGGGAGGAAAAGCATCCGCTTTCAACCATTCAAAGTACAAGGTGATTGAATACAAAAGAACCTGGAAATTTGCACCCCGTGGGAATGCAAAACAACAACTACCAACCAAGAGTCGGAAAACGACGCGCTGGGGATAACAATCCAACATAATTTGAACTTCATCCAAAAGATGCCAACCAAGAGTTGGGAAACAACCAAAAGTACCAACCAAGAGTTGAATTAAGGACCAACGGATACCAGCCAAGAGTTGGGACGAAACCATCAATGCATACCAACCAAGAGTTGAAATAAACCTCTTTCACAAAATACCAACCAAGAGTCGGGATAGCGAACTCGAAATACCAACCATGAGTCGGAACAAAACCCTACTGAGGAATAAACGAATAGCCAAACAACTCTGGGGCGACTCCACCGGGGAAAAAGTAGACTAATCAGACGAATCTGTGGAGCACAAGCTTCTACCATAAGACTGCAATCAAAGAATTCCATCCAAGAGATGGGATAAAAACTCAAACACTACCAACCAAGAGTCGGGATTACCACAATACCAACAGGAACTTCCATGACGAGACGACTTCGCTGAGGAGGCATACTGAACAAAATTCAGAATCGACAACCAGAGAACCAAGGTTACCAACCAAGAGTTGGAAAATCGTCAACAAATTAACCACACCGGATATGGCGACCTCGCCCGGGAATTCAAGGCTACCAACCAAGAGTTGGAAAACGAACCGACATCCACTACTAACCATACCGGAGAAACTATAAACACCAACCAAAAGCTGGAAAATTGCCAAATCCTCATCAACCAAAAGTTGAGATAACGACTCCGCTGAGGAATAAAGGAAGGACTACCAACCAAAAGTTGAAAACACCAGATCTTCTTATCAACCAAAAGTTGAGATAACGACTCTTCGGGGGAAAAAGAAAGACTACCAACCAAAAGTTGGAACTACAATAGACGTCCCAGACCAAACCTACTGGGAAAAAGGGGAATGCCAACCAAGAGTTGGGACAACCGCAAGGGAAAACATCCAACCAAAAGTTGGGAAACAAAGGTACTAACAAACACTTAGAATCACCATGAAACCCCGCTGATTAAAGGTCGGAACACAAGCTGCTAACCAAGAGTTAGGATTGCTGGGAGAAAGATCTCATCGCCCAAAAGCTACTAACCAAGAGTTAGGATGACTAGGGGACGTTACACGAAGCTGACTCCACCACAGAAGACTACCAACCAAAAGTTGAGATGATCATCCCGGATTATCAACCAAGAGTTGAAATAAAAGGCCACTAACCAAAAGTTAGAACAACGGCTACTAACCCAGAGTTAGAACAACAAATATTATCAACCAAGAGTTGAAATAAAGACTCCGCTCAGGGAAGCCCTACCAACCAACAGTTGGGATCACCAAATACAATCATCTGAATTATGCAGGAAGGTACCGGCCAAAAGTTGGAATCCACGACTCCGCTGAGTGAAGTAAAGAATAACCACCAAAAGTTGGAATAACATCCAAACACCACTGGGTCATCAACCAAAAGTTGAAATAAACAACGATGACCAACCAAAAGTCAGAACAACTCCGTTGGGGAAGAACCACAAGCTTGACCAGGGAAGGCAACACTCGCAAGCGACTCACCTGGGGAAAGCGAAAACATTCATCCATACTATCCAGCTGGGAAGAATTTGATAAGATACCCGATCCAGAAATCCATCCTGACGCGGATAACACGAAAACCCCTTGATTTAAACAAATCTCTGCCGAAAGACATATCTGGTCCCAAAACACCAAACCTGGCTTATGCTTCAGATGCATATGTTTGAAAATGGCGTAATGCTCCATACGAAATGGAAATGCTACGCATTTGGGAGGATGCTAATGCAAAAGAACCAACCCAGCAAAATAAATGTTAGGGAGAAAAGACCCACTCCGCCGGGGAGAGAGAACAAACCCTCCGGGAAGAGAAATCCACACCGCTGGGGATCAAATCTTCTGGGGAACTTGAATAACTCTGCGGGGAAACAAGCAATTCGATGCTTAAATCAAACCCCTTCTGCTGAGGAAACCGTCTCTGCGGGGGAAAACAATCGACCACCGAAGATTGACTTTATCCTGCTCAAGAAACCTGCCCTGAACGACATTCCTGAAAACTCTATCCTGCTCGGGGAGAAAATCCACTCTGCTTGGGATTACATCAAATATCAACCTGTCTTGTCGAGGAACATCAGATACTTCCACTCTACGGGAAACTTGAATCTACTGGGGGAAATATCAGACTCCTGTTCCACTACTTACTCTGTCGAGAGAATTAGCACTGCACTCTACTGGAGAAAATCCTGAACTTACTCCGTGGGGAAAGGACGTCACTGACGTTGCTTCCGCTGGAGAAAAAAAATGATTTACGAACCACCCTACAGCTGAGGGAAACACTTCTATCCTGATCCACTGAGAACAACTCCACCCTGTCGGGGACTCACTTTCTCACGAAGACAAAGCTTTGTTCTGTTGGAGATATAACATTTCAAACTTGATAATCGGACCCTGCCGGAGAGGAGCAACTCTTCCGGGGATACGCTGACCACTTCACTGAAGAAGTGAAATCTCTGCTAGAGAAAACAAGCCTTTCACTTACTCATGCCTGACTGCATTTACCTGTGGGAAACAAGCCCATTCTGCCAGAAGTATCGCACTTAACCCGCTGAGAGTACCTGGCTGACAACAACTGCTACTTGTTACGACTTGAATTGCTGAGGATAAAGGAATCTCACCCGGCTGTGATGACCCTGTGGACCTGTAACAAAGAAAACACTAGAAATGTTTTACATGTAAAATGGTTACCTCAGTCACCATCCATGATACTTGTCGATCAAGCAAAGTCAGTGCTTTCATTATGCTTTGTACAGCCTCTCGCTATTACCTGCAATGTTTATCCAAAATAACAGTTATTTCGCATACAAAACAATAAAAAGACAAGAAAATGAAAGCTCTTTGACTGAAGTGAATACTTTATTGATGAAAGGCATGTACATAGGCAAATTACAATTCAGATGCAATTCTTGAAAAGAGGTAATTGCTCAAAAACAAGAAAACAAATACAATATACATGTCGGCAATGTGGAAAAAGACAACCACCATGTGTCGATTCGGCTATGACCTGTATGTCTTCAATGTTCCCCTTGTTTCGTCTTCTGACAAGACTGACAGGACTGATTACTTTCCTTCGAGATAACTGCTCACAAGCCTACAGATCGAACACGGACCGTGATCATTTGCTTTTTAAATCCCTAACTTTTGCCTGGATCGCCCTTTCGGGTTTTTAATCCACCGGGATACGCATTTTTGCCAAAGTTGCCTTTTAAGGTTTTCAACTTTGCGGGTTTACGTCTTTTATTTTTATCCCTAATTTTCCCCGAACCTTTTCTTTTTTATGGTTCGCCGGGATGCCCCTTTTTTTCCTGGAATTTTCTTTTTGTGTCCAGCGGGTTTCTTTTAAGCAAAGTATTTTTTAACCACGTCCGCGTTCACAGGGGTCTTAATTTTTTCACCATCCTCGGACGATATGGAGAAGAATTGAGATGTTCTATCTTGAAACTCTGACACAGTTCCTTCATCATTTTGTTATTCAAATTTGAACAATTATCGGTAATGATTCTCTCCGGAATACCATAACGACAAATGATGTCCTTCTTTATGAATCGGGCGACCACCTGCTTCGTGACATTGGCGAAGGATGCTGCTTCTACCCACTTCGTAAAGTAATCAATCGCGACTAGAATGAAGCGATGCCCATTAGAAGCAGTCGGCTCAATCTTTCCAATCACATCAATCCCCCCACATGGCAAAAGGCCAAGGAGATGTCAACACATTTAGAGGAGTTGGTGGTACCTGCACCTTATCCGCATAAATATGGAATTTATGACATTTTCTGGCGTATTTGAAACAATCGGACTCCATAGTCATCCAATAACACCCAGATCTCAACAATTTTCTAGCCATTGCATGTCCGTTGGCATGAGTGCCGAAAGAACCTTCAGATGCTTTCCATCAGATGCTTTCTCAATGGAAAACATAAAAGCAGGTCTATCAAGACGCATGATGGTGATAGTAAGAGTTTCATTCCAGAAATTCACTTTATACATCAAAGAAAGCGTAGCCAAGGCATCCGCCATCTGATTCTCAGCCCTCGGCATATGATGAAAATCAACTCTGTTGAAGAAAGGCAGCAGCCTCCTTGCATAGTCTCTATAAGGCACCAGGTTGGCCTGACGAGTTTCCCATTCTCCTTTGATTTGGTTAACGACCAGTGCTGAGTCACCGTATACATCCAGATTCTTAATCCTCATATCAACGGCCTCTTCTAAACCCATAATGCAAGCTTCGTACTCGACTTCATTATTAGTGCAAGAAAATTTCAACCAGGCGGTGAACAGTATATGAGAATCGTGAGGAGTAGTAATGATCGCACCGATTCCATTACCATATGAATTAACTGCTCCGTCGAAAACCATTTTCCACTGAGATCCTCTCTCAGGACCCTCGTCAGGTAAACGCTCATCGCAGTCTTTCATTCTCAAAAACATGACGTCTTCGTCTGGAAAATCAAACTTCATCGGCTGATAATCCTCAATCGGCTGTTCCGCAAGATATTATGACAGGACGCTTCCCTTAATGGCTTTCTAGGAAACGTACTGAATATCATATTCTGTTAACACCATTTGCCAACGGGAAATCCTTCCAGAGAGTGCTTGTTTTTCAAAGACATACTTGATTGGATCCATCTTCAAAATCAATAGGGTTATGTGGTTTAACATGTACTATCTAAAACGCTTTGCGGCCCAAGCGAGTGCACAACATGTTTTTTCCAGCATTGAGTACCTCGACTCACAATCGGTGAATTTCTTACTCAAGTAGTAGATGGCATGCTCTTTTCTACCTGACTCGTCCTGTTGACCGAGCACACATCCCATTGAATTCTCAAGAACCGTGAGATACATGATCAGTGGTCTCCCTGCAACTGGAGGCATGAGTATTGGAGGTTCCTACAGATACTCTTTTATTCTTTCAAAATCCTTCTGGAAATTTTCATTCCACCTGTCTGTTTGATCTTTTCTTAGCAATTTGAATATTGGTTCACAAGTGGCTGTAAGATGAGATATAAACCTTGCAATGTAGTTTAATCTCCCCAGGAAACCACAAACCTCTTTTTTTGTTCTCGGCTCATGCATTTCTTGTATAGCTCTTATTTTGGCAGGATCTACCTCAATACCCTTTTCACTGACAATGAAACCCAGTAACTTTCCTGATCTCACCCCAAAGGTGCACTTGTTAGGATTCAGCCTCAGCTTGAACTTCCTCAACCTTTCAAACAATTTCAGAAGATCGACCAGATGTCCCTCCTCCGTATGTGACTTTGCAATCATGTCATCAACATAGACTTCCACCTCGTGATGAATCATGTCATGAAACAAAGTGACCATCGCCCGCTGATAAGTTACCCCTGCATTTTTCAATCCAAAGGGTATCACCTTATAGCAAAAAGTCCCCCATGGTGTGATGAAAGTAGTTTTCTCCATGTCCTCTAGGGCCATTTTGATTTGGTTATACCCAGAGAAGCCATCCATGAATGAAAACACAGAATACTGAGCGGTGTTATCAACCAACACATCGATATGAGGGAGCGGGAAATCGTCTTTCGGGCTCGCTTTATTCAGATCTCGATAATCAACGCACATCCTGACCTTTCCATCCTTCTTAGGCACAGGAACAATATTAGCGACCCACAGAGGGTAATTCGTGACAGCAAGAAACCCAGCATTCAACTGCTTTTAAACCTCTTCTTTTATCTTGACTGCCATGTCAGGCCTTGTCCGTCTCAACTTCTGCTTGACTGGCGAGCAATCTTCTCTGAGAGGTAACCGGTGTACCACAATATCTGTATCCATCCCAGGAATTTCTTGGTAAGACCAAGCAAAGATATCTTTATACTCACAGAGCATCTCAACCAATCTTTTCTTGACACTGTCTTCCAATGCAGCCCCCACTTTAATCTCTTTCTTATCATCCTCGGTACCCAGATTAATAATCTCAATATCCTCCTGATGAGGTACAATAACCCTTTCCTCTTGCTTGAGAAGCCTGGCTTACTCTTCGGGTAGTTCACAGTCTTTGTCAGTCTTATCTTCAGCTTGATAAATGGGATTATCAAAGTCATACGAAGTCATAACTGAACCTGAATCGATGACATCTGATAGAAAAGACCTGCAAGAGGATGTTATGTTCATTATGCGATGCAACAGACAAAACACATTGCCATTTTTTTGTTAAGTATAAATGCAAAACAAGACAAACAGGGATCACAAAATTTTGAATGTGAAACGTCTTTTATTAATGATAAAATGTAAATAACAAGAAGGCCCCATAAATGGGTCACTGCGTCTTGGGCAGAACGCAGGACTGAACATAATCAAAACAATGAATATTGCTCTGCAGCAGTAACATGAATGATTTCTTCAGTAGTCCAGTTGCACAGCTTCTGGCCAGGAGTACATGGACGAATCCAGGCATTCATGTCGCAGTCGCTGTCACCTTTATCATCCTCAATGCCATTGATCCGGTCGAATATCACACCACTGCTGGTGAACTAAACTGGTCCCCAGTATCTTGGAATCTTAGACGAACCGAAGGGTTTGTATCCCAAGACGAACTTGTCTTGCTTAACAGGAACATCTATAACTTGACCCCATTTCTGAGACGAGCCGGATTCTACGATAGCACGAGCTTCCTTGAGCGACGACGTTGAAACCTCTGGACCCTTGGCTGCTACAGGAGACTTCCCCTGAATGTGAAATGTTTCAAATGCCTGGCAGAGCGTTTCGTGGATCTCACCATCCACTTCTACATACTTGAAGGATGACAGATGGCTAACCATAATGTCCTCTTCCCCACACATAATAACTATGCTCCCTCCCTCCATGTATTTCAGCTTTTGATGCAACGTTGAGGTAACTGCCCCAGTAGTATGTATCCAAGGTCGGCCGAGCAAACAACTGTATGTTGGCTAGATATCCATAATATAGAAGGTTGCATCAAAAACCTCCGACCCTATCTGAATAGGCAGCGTGATTTCTCCAAATACTGATCTCTTTGATCCATCAAAAGCCCTAACCACCAGATCACTAGGCGTGCACAACAAACCCTGAATGTCCAATTCCCTCAACGCCTTCTTCAGAAGCACATTAAGGGAATACCCAATATCAACCAAGACATGTGATATCAGAGATCCTCTACACTCCAACGATATGTGCATAGCACGATTATGAATCCTCCCAGCAGGAGTCAGATCTAAATCGGTAAAGCTGAGACCATTGCCGGCATTCACATGGGCGACTACCCCCTCCAACTGATTGACAAAAATCTCCTAGGGTACGTACGCTACATTCAAGACTTTTAGCAATGCATTGCGATGCGCCACCGAACTCATCAACAATGACAAGATAGAAATTTTCGACGGAGTTTGATTCAAGTGATCCACAATTTTGTAGTCACTCTTCCGAATTAACCTCATGAACTCCTCTATATCCTTCGAAAGATCATCAGTTACAAACTGGGGTTGGGCATTCTCTTTAAGCACAACCTTACGCTCACCCCTATCATTTTTATCAACAACAACCTCTGGTGGAGAGAAAACCCTACCGCTTCTGGTAATACCTCCGACACTGACTATGTTCTCAACCGATGAACCTCCGCTTGTCGAGTCTACCCATTCTTGTTTCTGCCTGTTACAGAACACTTCTCCTCCATAGTTCCATGGGATTGCTCTAGTGCTCTCGTACGGCATGGGCCTTGGTATAGTAATGGTCACCGGAGCTGGCCTAGCAAGCGCTGAAATATTGATTGTCCGGTATGGAATAGAAATAGTAGCAACTTCATTTCTGTCATCACTAACTTTGTGCTCGACATCTTCCTTCATAACTTTGTCAAACTGCAAACAACCTTCGTCAATCATCCTCTGAATACCCCTATTCAAAAGATCACAACCCTCGGGATGCACTTCACATTCTGAGCAGTCAACAGAACAACCAGGAAATACTCCCTTCTTTAACAAACAAGTCTTCACAAAACCCAACGGTGTTTTCAAATCTTCAACCTTAGTTATCAGATTCAACTTCTCACCCTTAATAACGGCATTGGCGGCTGCCCCCATGATCCGACATCGGGTTCTGAGTAACATTGGGCCCCTCGTTGGTGAAGTTAATAGCTTTAGAGTCGAGCAAATCTTGGACCTTATGCTTAAAAGCTTTACAATGGTCAATGTCATGGCCTGGGGCACCAGAGTGAAAATCAAAATGAGCGTTTGCATCGTAACCAGGAGGCGGTATACCTGTGAGAGGAGCCAAGGTCCTCTTCTGCATCAACTGTAATTGCAACAACCATTGTAACAACTGAGAATATGGTATCGGAGGATTTGTGAACTGTCTGTCAAACATCCGGCGCCTAGAAGGATAAGGTCGCTGAGTGTTGCCTTGTTGCGGAGCTGCGGCAGGGATATTCACAGTAGCAACCTGATGATGTTGACGATACTGAGCTCTCCCCTTACCTTTATGAGAGATAGCATTTGCATCCCCCTCCCTTCTCTTGGGGTTTGCATAATACGGCTTCTTCGTTCCTCCTGAAGAGGATCCACCACCATTGGAAATCTTACCAGACTTGATTCCACTTTTAATTTTTTCACCGGAAATCACCAAATCAAAGAAACCTGCAGACATGCAGCCTATCATCTTCTCGAAATACACACCCGGTAACGAAGCCATGAACAAGTCAATCAACTCCCTTTCAACCAAAGGGGGTTGTACCCTTGCAGCAAGATCCCGCCACCTCTGGGCGTATTCTTTGAAACTCTCATAATTCTTCTGCGACAGACTCTATAATTGTACCCGATTGGGTGCCAGATCACTATTATATTGGTAGTGACGCACAAAAGCTTCAGCCAAATCTTTCCAGCTACGAATATGGGTCCTCTCAAGCCCCATATACCATTCCAATGAAGCCCCTTCCAGACTATTCTGGAAGAAATGCATCAATAGCTTCTCATCACCGAAATAGGCAGACATTTTTCTGAAGTATGCCCGGATGTGTACTCTGGGACAAGTCGTCCCTTTGTACTTATCGAAATTTGATACCTTAAACTTGGGGGGAATCCTGACCCCAAGAACCAAACCAAGATCAGACATATTCAAGCCTAAAGAATTCTGATTCTCCAATGATCTCATTTTCTTTTCAATCAGTCTGAAACGTCGGTCAGCTTCAGTTGGCAAGCCACCATCTAGATCTTTCACAGAGAAAACATCATCCTGATTATCCTTCCAATGAGGACCAGCAACCTCGTGCACCGCACACACACTGCCATTACCAGCAATATTACTGTTCTCACCAGCAACTCCTCCGCCCGAAGGTACAACAACAATAGGAATATCTTTAGGAATAGACCCACCAACCGGAGGATGAACAACACCAGCCCCTCCGTGAAAAACACCGTCTTCATCAACCCGTTCTATCAACGGCTGAACAAGAGTTCTCAACTGCTCCTGTCCACTGGTGACACTCTGCATCAGTTCCATGAATTGGGCCATACGAGCCCTAACCTCCTGCAATTCTGCCTGAACCTGATCCATCACCTTCTGCTGATTCCCTCGAGTAGAGTATCTGTGGAAGCTGAATTCCTCAATCCTGAACTGAAGAAAACCAAGCAGAGATAAGAACACAAGGCCACCAATAACAACCTACAATGCAAATGAGAATGCAAGATGCAAAATGCAAACATGTTTATGTATGCACAGGGAGATCTTCCCCCTTGATTCTGGTTTCAATAAACAAGAACAGCACTGATGGATAAGAATACCACAATAAAACTTCTCATATATCAAGTAAAGCTGAAACAATACAACCAAATGAGAAATATCCACAAACAAAAAGGTATTTATCTCATCCAACATCTCTGGTGATGATCAAGATATAACAGCAAATGAAACTACAAAAGATAAAAATCCTAGTAGGCAAGATCTCTACGCCACTCTTGAGACTCCTCAAGCATCTCCTTCATATCTAGATGGTCTGGCCTCTCCATCAACTCTCGGATAAGGACATCCTTCTTGCGTATCACATCCCAGAGATAATGACAATGATCTTCCCAAGCATCTTCGCCAAAGGTATCCTCAAGCCTGGGTTTCTTCACCTCTGCACAAATCTTGAACTCTTCAAATGCTGATAAAGTCTCTTGGTATTTCTGCTCGATTGTGCTCCTGCAGAATGTTTCTAGCAATAGCTCTCTCTCCTTATCCTTGAATTGTGCTTTCAACTTATTGACCCGAACACGAAGCTAATTCTCTCTACTCTTGTTGGTAGTCACAGTGGCATTCCACTGCTCATTGAATTTGGATATCTTCATATAGGCTCTATCTAAATCCTTCTTCTTACTTCTCAGAACATCACAAGTGCTTTTCAGATTAAGACCGACTTGCTTCCGTGCTTGTACCTGATCAGCAAGTTCATCCTTCAACTTAGTCAACAGTTCTGCATTTGTCTTAGCCAAATATACAGCTTAACCCTTATCATGCTTCAGCTGACTGATCTCTTGCTTCATCTTTTCATTCTCTTTACGCAGCTCTTCCCAAAGCTTGGTATACCTCGAGATATCAACAGTTGTAGGCGGCTCGATGACTAAGGGATACAAAGGTGCTTCAACAGGAAACGACAACAATACCTCTTCAACCCTCTTCTGAATCCAATCCGAGTATGGATCATAGGCTCTACAATCTCCTTTTCCCAAAGAAAGCTTTCCCTTCTTGTGAATCTTGCCCCAAGCGTCCGCGAATCGGGCCGAAATACAAGGATCAGCTACACCTGTGAAGTACAGAGATTCCTGCACTTCCTCTTCTTTCGGAGGTCCTTTTAAAGCATAATCGAATTGTCTCACAACAAGAGAAGGATTATAATTGATATCGCCTTTCTTCCCTATCAAAGGCACATTAGGAAAGCTACCACAACTGAAAATAAGCTCACGACCCAGTGAATCTCGATTGAACCAGACAATATTCCTCTCTGTTAAACCCATAAGCCTCTTCGACCATTCAGATGAGTTGCGGAAGTCACAAAAGCTCCAGAACGAGGAAGGTGATCAACAAACCACTTATGTAACAACGGTGCATAACAAGAAACCATTTTTTCTCTTCTTTTCTGGTTCTTGTAATGCACTGCATGATACAAGTCTCCTAGAAGAGTAGGCACGGGATTCTTGGAAGCGAAGATATGAAAAGCATCAAAATCCACAAAGTCAGGTACATTGGGAAACAACACAATGCCATAGACACACAGAGCCAGAATAGCACTGAAAACTACCCAACAACCTTTGTCAGCATATTCTCGGGCATTGTCGACCAGGAAAGGTAAAGCAAATCCGGAGACTCCGTTTCTACTGATAACATGATCCACCAAATCAGAAGCGCTCAAATAAAGAGCGGCGGACAACCTCTCAAGATTAGGTTCTTCTTCAGAGCTGAAGAAAGGCACTCTGTTCAGAATCAGAACACCCAAAATATGAGCAAATTCCTCCAAAGTCGGGGCCAACACATAGTCCGAAAATGTGAAGCATCTCAGTGGAGGATCATAAAACTTCAACAAGGTATGAATAGCTTCATGCTCATAAGTCGTAAGCTTAGGACAAACTTCAGAATTCCACCATACTGCTCTCTGAAAGCTGCAAGAACACCAGGATCAGCCAGGGAAATCAGACCAAATAAAGGTCCTAACTCAGGTGCCGGAAACTTGTACACAATAATCCTCTTTCTGCTAACTTCCATCTCTGAAGAAGACCAGTACCAGAATCAAGGGATAGACGAAAACCTGTAACACACATAAACATGCAATGTTAAATGCAAGATGATTATGCAAATGCACACATGGGATCAAGGTATCCAATGCTCAAATTTGTTGCTGTGTCGTTGACTGAATTCAACCAGAGCTCCGCTCTAATCAGAACACTGAGATAACACACTGGATAGAACACTTAGGATCAAAATACTGCACTGACGAGAAAACCAGGGTTGGTTGAAGGCCATGTTTCCTGCAAAAACCCATCCCTCTCACATGTGGGTTCTAGTCTTGAAAGGTACGACATCCTATGCGGGTGGTCAGCGTAAAAGACTTTTGAGAAACGATGATACGTTCACCGTTTCCGATTTGGCATCATAGTCTAACGAAGCAGCCTCACTTAGCTGACTCCCCAAATGAACGGTCTCCAGAGTCGACAGTCTCTCTAAGTCAACATTCCCTCAACTGCATCAGACGCGCAGGATATAATATTTCTAAAGAAAAACCTCGTCTGAACGTGAATTTCACGCGAGCTATTACGCAGCCAGACGTCACACAAGCTCCCGCTAATATTCACTCTAATCCTATGTGTAGACTCAAGCCTAGGTCCGGCTTATCTCTCGGTGGAACAACCCAACCCATAGCACAACAACAACAAGAATGCAATGCAATAATATACAACAGATAATGTACATAAAGCAAAAACTATATAAAATTAAACACCCAAAGACGCAACAGACAAGCGCTATAAGTGACTCACATAGGGAACCAGAGTCCCCAGCAGAGTCGCCAACTGTTGCAACTGCGACAAACACCCAGCAAAAACAGAAGAGTCGCCACCTTTCGTTATTTATCCCAAAGAGAGGGAAAGGAAATGATCGGAAAAACCCGACGAAAAAGGGAAAAGACAAGGTCATCACAACCAAGTCCTGGATTCGGGAGTCGGTTACGCAAGGGGAAGGTATTAGCACCCCTCACGTCCGTCGTACTCGACGGGATCCACGCTTGTTGTCTATCTAGGGGTGTGTTTAAACTATCTATGCTACAGGCTTGCGGGACAAAAAGAAAAGAATGAGAGAGAGAGTCGGCAGAGCACCGCCTCTCTGTGCCTACGTACTTTCATCTGGTATGAAAGATCAGTGTCAACGTAGTTCGGCTAACTACGGGAGAGAAGGGGGGAAGGTTGCTCGCCAAGATGTCGCGTCTTGTGCCTACGTACTTTCATTTGGTATGAAAGATCAGAGTGAACGTAGTTCGGGCGGACACGAAACCACAGGTTGATTAAGTGTTTTAATCGAGTAGGGTTAAACCTCTGTTCTAGTAGTTAGGGACTAGGCCTGCTTGCGGTAGAAAAAAAGCTTAACAACACTCTTTTCTTAAAAAACGTTTCCGAATAATCCCGAAGGAAATAGGTTTGAATTTTGTTTTGTGTTTTTTAGTGAAGTGAATTGATTCGGTTTGTGATTCACGTTGCACTAAAGACTATGACACGGAGGCGACTGCGTCGTATATCTCCCCCAAATGGGACGTATACTAAACATTCTAGATAAGCGAGAGGAGACCCCTCACTCATCATTCCCCATGTAGCTTAAGGCTCGTAGCCCGCAATGTTTATCGCCTTTATTAAATGAGTTAGCATGATGTTGAGATGAGAAGAGAGAGATGCACGGAAGGTCTAAGGGAAACTCGACCCTAACGTTGTCATGCAAAGTACTCCTAAAGTTTGGATAAAAAGGGGAAACATCTACCCTAATGTTATCATACTTGGATTGAGCACCTAATGTCTCTCCTACTCCCATCCTAAATGGAGGATCTAGGAATCCTATGGGGATTATGGCAAGAAAGCACGAGAAGAACAAAGGAAGAATCAATCACAAGTAGAGAAAATGCAAACAAGAAAAATGCACAATTAGAATGGTGGGAGGGAGGAAAAGTGTGTGGGTCAGCAGCCGCCACAAGCGCGTCTCGACCTCAACAGTGATGCAAGAATGATGCAAACATGTGAGAAAAGCAAGAGATGAAAGCGTACGAACATGCAAACGAATGATCGATTCGAACCACATACAAACATGCAAATAATTGAAAGAATGATCATACATGGAAACAACATCATGATTAAACAACCACAAACAATAGCAAATATCCAAAACAATTCAATTATAATGCATCACACTAATCTATGATGATTTGAATCAAACTGGTATGCGAACATGCAAGCAAACAGCAAAATATGGCATTCTGGTACAATGTTAATCGGTTAACACATGCTGTTAATCGGTTAACCTGTGTAAAACAAGTAAGAATCTGGAAATTCTTAGGTGTTAATTGGTTAACACCAGGCGTTAACCAGTTAACACCCTGAAAACTTTGAAAATTTTGAATATTTGAATTGGTTAACCGGTTAACCATATACGTTAACCGGTTAACACTGTACAAGAAGTGAAAAACAGCAAACAGAAAATCACTTAATGCATAAAATAGCTTATCCAAGATTCCAACAGATCGACTTATCAAATAAGCACGAAATTGACAACAGCAAACACAGATCCAACAACATGGATACACAATTGCACATTCATTTCACAAATTGAACAGATTACAATCTACAAAATTCAATCGAATATGAAGATTAACATGATTAAGCTCGAAAATTAAATCGGATCAAGAATTCCAACCTTCAAATCGGAGAATTGATTCGGTAAATGTTGATCAACTGGATTTGAGTAGATCAAATGCTAGAAATCCGGAAAACTTCAAGATCCACAATAATTGATGTTGTATGAATGAAGATCCACCAAATTTGAGTCAAAAAGCTTCAAATAATCACTTCTAGATCCAACTTCAGATTCAGATCCAAGCTTGCACGAAAATTGAAGATGAGAATTGATCAAATGATGATGGTAGATGGAGGATTATGCTCAAGAATCTATTGATTCCAATGAAGAATCAATAGTTCAAATGAAAATGAGCTTTGAGTGAGTTTTGGTTATGGAGGGAATTGAGAGAATTGAGAGAGAATTGAAATCAAATCTGAAGTGAGAATAAAAATGAAGGTTATAATGGCTTGCTTTGGAGTAAATAACTTAAATACCACTTTGGTTGGGATCCAAAACAAAGGCTTGGAAGTTGGTTTGGAAATTGTGGTATGGAATGAGGTTTGGGATTTTGGAGGGAAATGAAATTTAACCAAATTTCAAATGATGTTCTAGATCCTTCCCAAGTGCAAAAATGAGCTTTCAAGTGATCAAAATTGGACCCCAAAGCAGCTCCACTTGAAAATTCACGTATAGGGCAAATTCTGTTATGGTTAACCGGTTAACCATATGCGTTAACCGGTTAACGCCTCTGAAACCTTTGAATCTGGGAAAATTTTCCTTTGGTTAACCGGTTAACCATATGTGTTAACCAGTTAACGCCTCAAAAAATTTGAATTTGGCGCCTTTTGGTGGGAAACCAGCCCGTTTCAACTGTCCGGAGCTCTGTTTAGCTGCTGAACCTCAATTTTTACCGTTGTCACTGTGAAAATACTTGACATGAGCCTGAGTGCTGATTTCTGATCTGAAATTAACCTGCAAAACAGAATAAAATCGATCGCTTGACCGCTGGAAAAAATAAATGCCCGAAGCTCTGAATGCTCACTGTTCGCTGTTCAGTCTCTTGCTCAGAAATGAACCTGAGCCACAGGAACGCCTTGATCCCATGCCTCGAGACCGAACGCTATGCAATTCAAAATGTTAAATGCAAAGATGAAACATAAGCCAAGTACAAAAAACGAGAAGGAAAATTTTGGGGTGCTACAGTATGTTTGACATGTTTGTGACTTTTCTTGATCATTTGAACATGTTGAGCATAACTTGGTGTAGCTACTGCCATTCTTGGATTTTTATCTCATTTGAACTCTTTAGCTTTGATACTTTGATTATTGATGTTGATTAGGGTTCCTTATTCTTGCATGCTTATATTTCATTTGTTAGTTACAAGCTTTTGGCATGTCATTGACCTTTGAAACTTTGTTTACATCTTGGGATGATCATCCTCTTTAGCATATACTTATCCATCATGCCATTTCATATTTGATTGTTACCATTCTTACTTTATGGTTTATCTCTTTATCTACTTGTTGTTACAAGTTGCGTGTCCCTTGTTCCAAAGGAGGGTTTCCCTGTTGACTTGTAAGTCATATCTTTAGGATAGTTTAGTTGCCTTCCTACCCACTTCATGACCTTGTTAGGATCATTCTCCCTTGGTCTTTTTATATCCATCTCCCATATTCAACCTAACTTTAGGTTAGGGTATGTTAATCCTATGTGAGTACTATTGTTATAACTACTTGCTCTCCCCTTTTTGTCCTTGTTAGAGCCATTGCTTCTTTACAACTTAGAACTAAGTTTAGAGTTTGTAAACTCTATGTGAGTATCATTGTCATGAGTACTAACTTTTCCCCTTTGACTTTGCTAAATTCAACCTTTAGTTTTTTCTTTAACTTAGACTTAGAGAGTTTGTTAACTCTATGTAAGTATTATGGTTATGAGTACTTACTTCCCTTGGAACCTTGACCATAGTTAAGAGTTCCTCATCCCTAGTTATGTGAACTATGAATGCTCTTATTCCATCCTAGTTAGGATACGTAGGCACGAGATGTGATGTCTTGTCAAGCATACTTTGTATATACCCCTAGGTCTTTACCTTAGCACATTTTCCTTAGCAAGCAAACTTTAGCATAACACAAATACTAACAAGAGGTTCTTGTAGAGTACTACAGATACTTAGGATGCTATCACCTTCCTTGGGTATAACTAACCCCCGAATCTTATATTCTTCTAACTTTGTTGTTACATAACGCTCTTAAGGTTTTTATGATCTTTACCCATTCCTTTGGGTAAATCAAAGCTCGGTGGTGAACATCATGATTTGTAATTCAAGTTAATTAATAGCTTGATATCCAATTCTCACTGCAACAATCCCTTTTCTTTCCCTCTTTAGCGAGTAGCCTTTAGATAGATAACTCATCCGAGCCTAGAAGCAAGCATAATGGTTCCCGTCGAGAAAGACAGATACATGGGGTGATAATACATGTTGGTGTAAGCTTTAGAGGCCATTACTTTTGGTATTTGTGTTGAATTATTTATTAATAATAAAAGGCATTTCTTTATTATGTTTGTTTTTCCAGAATAATAGAGTCCCTAGAATAGCTAGCCTGTTTAACATAAGGACACTATTCTTAAAGTATATGTAGTCGAGATTTATTGTCAAGTGGGATAACCTTAAAGCATTAAGACTATTATGTAGACAGACTGATGATCACATCTCATGGATCATGAATAAAGAGTTATCAAGTCTTAACATAGGTATGAATATTAAGAGTAATATGTATACTAGATTGACCCACTATGAGAGAACTACATAGAATATTATGCAAAGTGTCATAAGTTACTCTCATGGTGATAGTGGTGTATACCACCCTTCGACCTGAAACCACTATGGACCCTATATGTAGAGTCAATTACTTTATTACTGATATAACATTGTTCATAACTAGATGACCATAAAGGTAGTTGATGGGTACTCCATAAAGTATGTTGAGGGACATGAGTGACCTAGATAGAATTTGCCCATCCTACATAACAGGATAAACGTCTAAGGGTCCAATATTGAACTGGACAAGGATGACACGATATATGTGTTAGATCCCAATTAGATTAGTTATTTGACTTTTTTTAGTAGTATTTTTAATCATTTTCATCTAATAGTATTTGATTTAGTGGTTAAATTTGTTTACTTTCATTTTGATGTGATCCAAGTGAATGGTGTGTGTAATGTTGCTGTTAGTGTGCAGGATTGACACTAATAAGAGCACCTTGGGAGACAAGACAAAGCAGCTTGAAGAATGTTGCAAATCAAGGCATTCGTCTGGCGAAGCTCAGCGAATGCCAGCGAATGTTCGCCTGGCGAGTGTTGGCGAGCTGGAGCGAATAATTCAGAATTAACTCCCAGACTTAAATAATAGGAAGTTCGCCAGGCGAAGGTACCAGCGAAGCTTCGCTACCTTTCGCCTGGGGAAGGTGCTGGCGAATAAGTGGTAGCTTTCCTCATGCAGATTCCAGTAGCAAAACCACCCAAAGTTCGCCTGGCGAGTGAGGCCAGCGAATGTTCGCCTGGCGAGTGATTCGTTCGCCTGGAGAATACACGATACCTCAGAGGGCGGTTTGCTAACCTGAGGCACTTTGAAGTGCCGAGTTATTTTTGGTTCGCCTGGCGAAGGTCATGGTTCGCCTGGCAAATGTGCGCAGATAACACATCTTTTGTGCTTTATTAGTTGCTTTATATAGCACATACCTTGTATTTTGGAGGGGGGATCATCTTGTAACATTACAATAGAGCTCTAGAACCCTAAAAACTTCAGTTCTTCTTCATTTTTGTTGATTTTGTGCAATCAAGGAGAAGTGGAATCACATCCTTCATCGATTCTTCAAAGTGGATGTTCTTCATCTTCTCCATTTTCTTCTACTCCAAGCTACCATGAGAATGAGTAGCTAAGTTCATCTTGTTGTCAAGGTTAGATGTAGGTAATCATTTAATTTTGTATGTGTATGGATGATCCTCATTTGTAAACTCTTGGATGATTAATATATGTTGAAAACCTTGTTTCATTTACAATCTTTTGTGTTGGTTAATGATTGAGAAATATTCTCCAACTCTTGACCTAGGTTTTCATCCTTCTCTTTTCTTGAGCTAGAGATAGTCTTGGATGGTCTTGTTCACTTAAAATGTTAAGCTTTAAAGTTGTCATTTTGATAGATTGTGTGAGAGATCAACAATGGATCACAATGGTAAACATCACAATATGAGTTAGAGATAATCATATTGAGAGGATATTGTGAATGTGTTGATCATTAAAAAGAGTTTATGAAATGTTTATTGGAATTATGCATGCAAAGTGATTACTGAAACCTAACTTTGGCAATCTTTATTCAAACCGTCAAACCCTAATTTTTACCGTTGTTTATAACTTTTTATGCAAGATACCGACTTTAAAACCAAACCCCTTTGATATTATAAAACTACGAATTTAACAACTGTCGAACGGCGGCAAAATCTTATATTCCCTGTGGAGACGATAATACAAACCCGACACTTTACCACTGTTCTAACAAAA
The DNA here is from genome assembly GCA_963859935.3 of Lathyrus sativus. NCBI lineage: Eukaryota > Viridiplantae > Streptophyta > Magnoliopsida > Fabales > Fabaceae > Lathyrus > Lathyrus sativus. The sequence goes on from OZ012737.1 coordinate 122,121,333, forward strand.
TGGCGCCGTTGCCGGGGAATATAAATTGATATTGCAAGCATCGCAATAGTTGCTGAATTTTTAGTTTTGAATCTTCGACTTGTGCTTGTTAATTTATGTGGTTTAGTGTGCAGCTTCCGCTTCTGTTTATGCGATGACAGATTCCCGAGGACCAACTCCTTTTCGATCCCGAAATTGAGAGGACCGCGAGAAGATTGAATAGCAAAACAAGACGAAGGAGACAACTTGCTAAACAAAGACAAGAACAAGGAGGAAGTTCTTCTACTACAACACCACCACCACATTTCACACCAATTATGGCAACAACACCACCTCCACCACCAGTTTCTACTCCATGCACGAAGAGTCCAAGACATACGGCTCAGTTTGCGCGGAATTTTCAAAATGGAAGGCAAGCTGAGATGAAAACGAAATCCTAGCTCTAGTCTATCAAAATCCTTTCACGGGATTAGACCATGAGGATCCGTTTACTCATCTTACAAAATTCTATGAGATTGCGGGTGCAACTGGAGCTACCGAGGCTGACGAAGAGTCATTTTTTAGGAGACTATTCCCTCATTCCTTAATTGGGAAAACGAATGAGTGGTATCTTGATCAATCGACAACAATCATGACTGATTGGAATCTTTTAGAAGAGAAGTTTCTTGAACGGTTCTTTCGACATAACCGGTTCATGGAGGCTAAAACTGCGATTGCGGTATTTTCTCAAGGAGCTAGTGAATCACTCAATGAAGCTTGGGAGCGTTACAAATCTATGTTAAGAAAATGCAAGGGACATGGTTTCGATGAGCTCACTCAAGTTCATATTTTCCACAATGGACTCCTTTCGGTTCACAAGACCTTATTGGATGCTACGGCAGGAGGTTCTTTAATGTCAAAAAGCGCCGATGATGCAACCGCAATAATTGATAAAATGGCACTTAATGATCACCAAGGGAACCACAACCGAGGGGTAGCTCAAAGAAAGCCGGGTGTGCTCGAGTTAGGAACAAATGATGCTATACTTGCGCAAAACAAGCTTATCTCACAACAAGTGGAACTTTTAACTCAACAAATCAAGTAGCTAAAGGAACCGTCAAAAGCTAAACAAATAGCTTGTTGCGAGCTTTGTAAGGGCGAGCATGACACTAGATTTTGTCTGCCTCCCGGATTTGAAGAAGTTAACTACATGGCTAATCAACGAGATTACCAACAAAGGCAACCCCAACAACAACCATATCAACATCCTCATCAACAAAAATAACAATAAAACTATCAAGGAAACCAATGGTACCAACTGTCACTTCCGAGAAAATAAGGTGCCGGCAAAACAGAAGAGTCGCCACCTTTCGTTATTTATCCCTCAGAGTGGGAAAGGAAACGATCGGAAAAACCTGACGAAAAGGTATAAGACAAGGTCATCGCAACCATTGTCTGGGTTCGGGAGTCGGTTACGCAAGGGGAAGGTATTAGCACCCCTCACGTCCATCGTACTCGATGGGATCCATGATTGTTGTGTTTATCTAACGGGTTGGTTTTATCTATCTACCTATCAAGGCTGGTATGAAAAGAAAAGAAAATGACTCGGCAAAGCGTCGCACTTTATGCCTACGTATTCTCATCAGAGAATGAGAAATCAGAGTCAACGTAGTTCGGCTAACTACGGGTTATGGGGAAGGTGGCTCGCCAATACATCAGTATTGTGCCTACGTACTCTCAACAGATTTGAGAGATCAGAGCTTACGTGGTTCGAGATAATACGGATTACGGGGATTCAGATTCATCTGTTTTATCGAGTAGGGTTAACAAACAGTTCCAGCAGTTGGATGTACGCAGCTCGACCCTTGGAGACTTAAGCGTTACCGTTTGCGGTAGAACTGGGAGTTAACGACACTCTTTTCTTCAGAAAAGCTTCCTTTGAATTATGGTCCCACGGGGCAAAAAGGTTTGAAGTTTGTTTTCTGTCTTTTACGGAAGAACTGTTTTTTATGGTTGTTTGCAACTAATATCCCACTGGAGACTATGACCTGAGAGGGAATGCGTCGTATGTCACCCAAAGGGTGCCATACTAAACATCCAGACTGTTGAAAAGAAACTCTCTAACAATCCTTTCTCAGATAGCTTAAGGCTCGTAACGTACAACGTCAGTTAACCTTTATTACTGTATTTTAATTTGTTTTGAGATGAGAAGAGAGAACATGCTCGACTAAGGGGAGACTATCAAGTCCTAATGTTGTCATGCCAAGGATTCATCCTATGGTTGAAGTTTGAAACAGGGAACTCCTAGAAGTTATCATGCATAGGTTTCAACCTAAAGTTCTAATCATCACTTCCTTATCAAAGGAAGTGAGATTCCTAGGGGATCATGTCAATGATAAACAGAAACAGATAAAGCATCAGCTTAAACAGTAAACAGTAAACGACTGTAAAATGCATGCCGTACAAGTGAGGGAGGAAATGTGTGTGGGGCAGCAGCCTCCACAAGCTCATCTCAACCTCAAGCCAGATATGAATAACTTCAATCATGAAGAGGAAATAACAAGCTATCAAGCAAGATAGAATAATAACTGCAATCATACGGATGATATAAAATGCTATCAAGCAGAATATAAACCACATAGGCAAGGGAGCAGGGCTCTACCGAATACCCGCAAGCAAAGCCATACAGTAAAAATACAAGCAGAGGGAGCAACTCAACCTCTAATGCAATCATGCTCCTAGCTTGACACAATCTAAACATGAACTTATCCTAATGCATCAAGCAAATCAAACAAGTCACACCAATACAGTTGCACAGAAAGAAAACAGACAGGAAAGAAAGCAAATCAACAGCTTCTCCAGCTTCACAGCAAAGCTCTCCTCTGACAGCAGTTCAATCTTCAGACTTCAACTGCTCTTCAAAGCTATCATCTTCAATAGCAAATATCAACTTGCTTCTTCAAGCTTATAACACATCCAACATAAGTATCAACTTATTCTTCTTCTTCAAGCTTCAGCTCTAGAGTAAACTCCCCTTTCAGGCTTCAACCCTAATATCAAGTATCAACTGGTTCTTTCAGGGACTCAGTGTATCAACATAAGTATCAACTTATCCTTCATTCCTCAAGCCTCAGCTCTTCCCTCAATCTCAATTTGATCTTCTTCACAAGTGTCAACTTGGTCTTCAAGCTTCAGCTTTCTCTTCTTTACCAGTATCAACTTGGCCCCTCTTCATCTACAAGCTTCAGCTTCTCAGCATAATCTTCAAACACAAAGAAGTATCAACTCCATCATCTCCAATCCTCTAGCAAGGAACTCCATCCTCTAACAAGGGAGAAAGATTTATCCATCAAGAGAAAAGTTTGGATGACTGGTAGCAGAGTGAAGACCAAAGGTCACCACTAAGCATCCTATCATTAGAGAAAGGGACCCTCAAAGGTTCTACCAACTTGCAAAGAGCCACACATCCTACCAAAGGAGGGATGAGGCCTTTACAAGGAGACCTTGCATCATAGGGAAGAATCGAATTGATCAACATATTCCATGTTTATGAAGAAAGAGAATCTATCTAGAAGCTCTGCCTACAAAACCCTAACCTTAACACCTAAACAGAACTACATCAAAAGAAGGGAAGATCCTCACATCCAAGCCTCTTCAAGCAATCCAATGCATCTTCAACTTGCCCTCATCATCACCCAAGAACAAGCAAAGACTAACCCTAATCTAAGGGAACTAAAGAAGTCATTCTAGTTGAATTAGTGCATTAGAATCCTCTAAGCCTAGCATCTAAACTAAAATCAAGCAAAAATAGTATACTTCATTGAAAATTCCTACCAAAATTCCTAAGGAACCCTAATTCAATCATGGATCTACCTTACAAAAATCAGAGGTTGAATCATCCACCAAGTTGTACAAATAAAATTCAAACCACAAGGTATCAACCATAAACCCTAAAAATGGAGCACCAAAAGGATTCAACCTAAAATACCACTTATGTTCATCAAAAAAATGTGATAAATATCTATGGGGAGCATTCATATCTATGCTAACTACTCACAAAAAATTAAGGCCAAAATCATCATCACATGATCAAACCAAATTCCACAATATCAAGCATCAAACATGACTATTTTAATATCAATTAAAATGTAAAAATTCCCATAAAATCATAAAATGCATGAAATAATAATATTTTTTATCTAAATAATACTATATCCTATCATGAATCCAATGCAAAAAGAATGGGATTAATTGAATCATTTTTCCATTTTTTATGAATTAATCAATAACCATGAATAAAATGAAAAATAATAGAAAATCCAAAGAAAATAAACAAATGCACGGTGCAGGTAGCAATAGAAATCAGTTCATTTTTAGGATTGGGCCAAAAAGGGGGTGCAGGTATCAAATAATGCTTTAAGCCCAAAGACCACTTATTAATGAAACGCATCGTTTCATTTAGTTCAGAACTCTTTACAAAATTAGAAGCACGCGTGGCCGTTGGATGAGGTCTTTGGTCCAAGTCAAACCATGATCCAAGGGCTCTGGGATCATCTTCCCCAATTCAAACCTCTGAAACTCAGGTCACCTGCGCGCCCAAAATCACCGCCGGTGACATTCTCCGGTCGTCATCTCACAACCCTAACTTGCCATAGAATCCACCATTGGCCACGATTCCTTGATCAAACTTGTCCCAAATTTCACAAGGAACTCAATCATACCATTAATTCCCTCTGAAACCTCAAGATTCGCAAGAACCAACTCTCAACCGAAAATGGAAACAACCCTAATTGGTCACTAACTCTCAAATTAATGATCTGAAAACCTCCCTACACCATTCTACTATGCATCTAACACCCTAATTCCTCTTGATTCTTCCTAAAACAAGCTGGGGATTGAAAGTACTAACCTGAAAATTTCGTGTGCACAGAAGTAGTAATCCTTCAGATCAAGCTCTCAAATGCTCCAGTCTCCTTCAGTGAATCAATTCCAAGCTTCTGTATGCAATAAAATTGATTGAAATGGCTTCAATTCTTGGAACCAACTCTGAGTTGCAGGTGGAAAAAACTGAGATCAAGAACACCAATCAGCCACGAATTTGCCTTGATTATGATCTGGAATCATTCACTAGCATCCATGGAAGAGATTGCAATCAAGAAAATGGATGGAAAGTGAAGAAATTGGTGTAACTGAATTCAGTTGCAAACAAGAATTTTCCAATCTCAATCTCTGTTCTCTCCTTCAATCATCACCAACCTTGGCCTTGGATCATCTCTATTTAATATATAGGACATGTAGGTATGATCTAGAAAGCTCTAGATCCTTCTAATGAGAAATTCAATTTCTCATGTCATGATGATTTCAATCTCATGCCATGGTATGCACAATTCTGCTAGCAGCTTGTAATTACCCTCCTTCTCTTCCAATTTTTCTCATAATGATATTTTGGATGTGTTTGGATTGAAAGGGGCCTTGGTTATGCCTTGCACATTGGTTTGGCAAATGTTACTTATGATGTAAGTAACCACTTTTCAAAGCAAGTCCACAAATTAAACTTCAATTCAAAATTGTGGCAAAACCAATGTTCTTAAAATGTGTCTTAGAATCAAAATGACATATTACATGCCTTGGTTTGGACATGTAGATCAAAAATACCAATTTCCAACTTTGGTTCATTTGAAAATCATCCTTATTGTAGGTCATTTTTGCAACTTTGAGCTACAAGAAATTCCAACATCTCATGACCTCTTGGTTAACCTTAAAACATCATTTTGAACAGGTTTGATGTTGAACATTTTCCCATTTGAAGCTTGGAAATAGGAGTTATGGCCTTATGCTTGAAATGACCTATAATCTCCAAATGACCAAAATGCCCTTGACTTGTCAGAGCCATAACTTGAGTTCTACAAATCCTATCAAGGACTTCTAGTACTCTCTAGAAAGCTAAGAGGATAAGGAACAACATTCATGTTGACCAAAAGTTCATAGGAATCATCCTTCATGTAACTTGTCAAAGCCATAACTTGAGTTCCACAAATCCTATCAAGGACTTCTAGTACTCAAATTAAAGCTAAGACCATGCTCTACAACATTCATGTTGGGGGCAAGATGAGATGACAATCACATCTTGAGCTAAACTGCCTTGAAGATAGGGGTCAAACTAGGGGATTTTACACTGTCAAGTCTTAGAAACCCTAGCTTGAAACTTCTCAAACTCTTCAATCATGATTAGTTGACCTTGGAATCATCCTTATGACATCTCAATGCATCAATACATGCTCACATGGCCTTTGAATTAGGTCTCAACCTTGTTCAAATCATCAGTTGACCTAGGGTTGACCCAATCAAACCCTAGCTGCACCAATCATGGCTGAGTCTTCTTAATCCTACACAATGACCTGTCTAGGCCTCAAAGTGATCTTCAACACTTCTCATGAGCTCTCTCAAGACCTCAAGCCCATCTCCATGACCTCAGAATCATCTGATGGCTTTCCACATAACTCTCAAGTTAGGAGACCTACGCACTTGGCTTCAACCACTCTCTCTGAGGATCTTTTAACTTCTCTGACAAGGATATCAACCCTTGAACACTTGAACTAGTTTCTTAGCTAGCTTCAAAGTCTTGTATAGCTCTTAATTGGTGATCATACCTCTTGATCTCCTGCATACATGTCAATGAAATGAAAATGATAATGCTAATGTGCCTGAAATGAAACATAAGCTAGGTAAAGAAATGTTGGGAAACTTTTGGGGTGCAACAGCTGCCCCTATTCAAACAGCTTGGACATGACTGGGTGAGAAGCGAATGGCTCTCAAACATTCAAGGTAAAAGACGGTTGAATACCAACAAACCCAGAAATTTGCCAACTGCACAAGTACACGGTACTCTGATGGGGACAAATCTTCGGAAACTGAAACAATAGCTGCACGGCAACTAGCTGGAGAAATACTGATTTGAACCTCCGTCATGATGATTCTCTGATTTATATGATATCATTGCGTCCTCAAATCGTCGAGGGATCACTGGTTACACGGTAACGGGTGATTTGCCAACCACGCACAGGTAAACGATACTCTGATTGTTAGGAACATCTTCAAAAACTGAGCATGACAGTTGCACGACAACTCTGCTGGGGAATTGGTCGCAAGTAATTGGTGAAGGGTCTAATCTCAAATCTCCGTCAGGATGATCATCTGATTTTGCCGTAGATCTTCGTCCTCAAGTCATCAAGGGATCACCGGTTACGCGGTAACTGGTAATGGAAGGTCGATTATTCTGTCAGGCATTCTACGCCATAGCAGAAAAATTCCTTATCGTCGCCTATGGACTCATCATGTCGCTAGGAACGTCAACAACATCTTTGTCGGACTTCATCAGTAAGTCAATAAGGGATCACCGGTTACTCGGTAACTGGTGAAATATGGCTACTCTCAAATCTCCGTCGGGATGATTATCCGATTTTGTTGCAGCTTCTTCCTCAAGTCATCAAGGGATCACGTGTCATTCAGTAACCGGTGATACATAGCTGGTATTGCCGTCAGGCATTCTTCGGCACTGCGGCAGAAGGATTCCTCGGGACTCATCAGATCATTAGGAACTTTTTAACAATCAAGTTAATTATGTCGTCGGGCATTCACAGAACATCTCGGGCGTCAGCTGGACTTCATTAGAAAGTTGGAAACAGACTCCTCAATCAATCATGAACCAATAGGGTTACCTAAACCATTGCCATCAGGCACTCTGCGTCATCTGAGATAACTGCTTCGACATCGCGGTTGGACTTCAGTAGTAAGTCTTGAAAGGGAAGTTTCAACTTCGCTGTTCAGCAACCTGCTGGGGATGACACATCTCCGCTGGGAAATTCTAGAGAACTATTAAGTAACTATGCTTCGGAGATCCAGAAATCGTTCTAGGTGAATCATCTCTGCTGAGGACTTCAAGAATCATCTTGGACAAATAATTCCGCCAGGGACTTCAAGAATCATCCTGAACCAATAACTCTGCTGGAGATCTCAGGAATCATCCTGAGCAAACACTCTGCCGGGGACTTCAAGAATCAACTTAAGCAACCCTCTCTGGCGACTTCACAGGGGATTTTAAGAATCATCTTAAACAAGCCATTTCGCTGGGGAATTCGAGAATCATCTTGGGCAAACGACTTTGTTGGGGGTATTCAAGAATCATCCTGAGCCACTCCACTCTTCTGAGATTTCAGGAATCATCCTGGGCAAACACCCTGCCGGGGAACACCTGCAAACACAAGAATGGTAACAACCTAGCTCATGCTTCATATGCATATGGTTCGACAATGGCGCAATGCTCCACACAGTGGAAATGCTACGCGTTTAGGGTAAATGCTATGCAATCATGCAAAATGCTACGGCCCCATCAGCAAAATAAATGGCGAAGGGAGAATTCTCCTATCAAGGAGAAGGAACTACTCTAGTGGAGGAAGGACTCATCCTGCCAAGGAGAAAGAGTCACGCCAATCTCAATTGGACTCCGCCTGGGGAACTGAACTTCAGTGTATTGCTGCAGGAGAATAAAGCTCTACGAGGACCTGGACCTGCTCGTCTAGGTGTACGAACCACGACTGCTGAGGAAAACGATGTCAATCGCCGAAATAAACTGCACGACCTTCGCGACTAGAACTTCCTGGAGATAACGACTCCGGCGGGGAAATACAGCATCAGCTATTCAACAGTCTATTGGGGAAAACCACTCATGGCCCAAATGTCTCCCCAGGACTCGGTTCTCTTGGGGAACTGCAAACTCGGCTGGCGACCTAGGAAACATCCTGCGCGCCGGGGAGGGTACGACTCTGTGGGGGATTTCAATTTCGATGGAGACTTCAGTCTGAACTATCGAGTGCTGGACGCTTCAGTGTATGACTCAGCTGGGGATACGATGATCTTTCAGGATACATCTGCTCGGAGAGAATCTTCTCTGATTGGGGTGATATATCAATGCTTACATTCTCATGTTCAAACTCCACGGGGAGGTGCTACTGAACTTACGGGGAAGGAGGAATCATCCTGCTTGGGGACGCATACGGCGTACTGCCTGGAGTATGCTATACCTGCAACAACTCAAACAAACAGACGAGATACCCTTCTCAAAGGGACCTATCAAGGTTATCATCTTGTGACAATGTTCGAGTAATTCATTGTTTCAACAATCAGTGGCCTAGGCTAGTAAGGTTATGTATGCGCATTTTATCAAAAACATCGGCGTTATTTTTGCAAACAAAATAGATAAATTCTAATTAGGCAAACAAAATTGCTGAATAGTATACATTTTATTGATAACGAACCCCTGAATGGGTAAAAATGTTTTACAACAGATGCAAGCTCCTAGAATGAGGAAGCCGCGCAAAAATAAAACATAAATATACATCAGTATATACACAAATGTCGGCAATGAGGCGTAGACGAACACCATGAGTTGATCCCTCTATGACCCACTCGACTTCGATACTTCTCCGACGCTTCAGCTTCAGAAGAGATTGATTCAGATAAACGGCCCTCAGGTCTTCCAAACCACTAAACAATGAAAGTCCACACGCGGAACATAGTCATTTGCTTTTTCAAATCCCTAACTTTTGCCTGAATCGCCCTTTCGGGTTTTCGATTCACCGGGATACCCTTTTTTGCCAAAGTCGCCCTTCCGGGTTTTCGACTTTGCGGGTGTACATTCTTTTCTTTTATATCCCTAATTTTTGCCCGAACCTTTTTCCTTTTTTATGGTTCGCCGGGATGCCCCATTTTTGCCTGGATATTCTTTTTCTTTCTAGCGGGTCATTTTTTAAGCAAAGTATTTTTTAACTGTGTCCGTGTTCACCGGGGATGCAAAATCTTTGCCATCCATCGTGGATAACAACAAAGCTCCTCCCGAGAATACCTTGCTGACGACGTACGAACCTTCGTAATTGGGAGCCCACTTTCCCCGGTGATCGGAGTGTGGAGGAAGAATCTTCTTCAAGACGAGATCACCCGTCTGAAAGCATCTAGGACGCACCTTCTTATCATAAGCTTTCTTCATTCGGCTTTGGTACAGACGACCATATGCAATCGATGCTAATCTCTTCTCGTCCATCAGGCTGAGTTGGTTTAGTCGGTTCTTAATCCATTCTGCCTCATCAAGTTTTACGTCAACCAAAACTCGCAAAGAAGGGATCTCCACTTCTAACGGTAGGACAGCTTCCATACCGTACACTAAGGAGAAAGGAGTTGCCCTTGTTGATGTATGTACCGTTGTATGATAACCGTGCAGTGCCAATGGCAGCATCTCGTGCCAATCTTTGTAGGTCACAACCATCTTCTGTACAATCTTCTTGATGTTCTTATTGGTCGCTTCAACGGCGCCATTCATCTTCGGCCGATAAGGAGATGAGTTGTGGTGTTCAATCTTGAAACTCTGGCACAACTCCTTCATCATCTTGTTATTCAGATTCGAACCATCATCAGTAATGATCCACTCGAGAATTCCGTAACGACAGATAATGTCCCTCTTTATGAATTTAGCCACCACCTGCTTGGTCACATTAGCATATGAGGCTGCCTCCACCCACTTGGTGTAGTCGATAACTACTAGAATGAAGCAATGACCGTTAGATGCAGTGGGCTCGATCTTGCCTATCATGTCGATGCCCCACATGGAGAACGGCCACGGGGAGGACATGACATTTAACGGGCACGGCGGCACATGAATTTTATCAGCATAAATCTGGAATTTATGACATCTCCTCGCGAATTTAAAGCAATCTGATTCCATCGTCAGCCAGTAATATCCTGCTCTCAGGATCTTTCTTGTCATAGCATGCCCGCCGGCGTGAGTACCAAATGTGCCTTCATGGACCTCTTCCATGAGCATACTCGCCTCTTTCTCATCTACACATCTGAGTAGCACGAGATCGTGGTTTCTTTTATACAGAACTCCATCAGGATTGAGATAAAAATTTCCAGACAGCCTCCTCAGAGTCTTCTTATCCTGGGTTGACGCTCCCGCAGGATACTCCTTAGTCATAAGGAAGGTCTGGACATCATGGAACCATGGCTTGTCGTCAGAGGCTTCCTCGATTGCAAAGACAAATGCAGGTCTATCAAGACGAGAAAGGACAATTCTTGGAGCTTCATTCCAAAAATTGAATTTATACATCGAAGCCAACGTGGCCAAGGCATCAGCCATCTAATTTTCAGCCCTGGGAACATGATGGAGTTCCACTCGATCAAAGAACGGAAGTAGCCTTCTGGCGTAATTCATGTACGGCACCAAATTCGATTGACGAGTCTCCCACTCCCCTTTAATCTGGTTAATCACAAGCGCTGAGTCACCATATACGTCTAGGTTCTTGATTCTCAAATCAATTGCTTCTTCTAGACCCATGATGCATGCTTCGTACTCTGCTTCGTTATTGGTGACTGGAAACGTCAGTCTCGCAGTGAACGGGATGTGGGATCCGTGGGGAGTCGTAATGATTGCCCCGATACCACTTCCGTACGAATTAACCGCCCCGTCAAATATCAATTTCCACTGGGACTTCCTATCTGGCCCATTGTCGGGCAACGACTTATCACAATCTTTCACTTTGAGAAACATGATATCCTCATCAGGGAATTCAAATCTCATCGGCTGATAATCTTCGATCGGTTGTTCGGCAAGGTATTCAGACAATACGCTTCCCTTGATGGCCTTCTGGGAAACATACTGAATGTCATATTCCGTCAACACCATTTGCCATCTGGCAATCCGGCCCGAGAGCGCTTGCTTCTTGAAGACGTACTTGATCGGGTCCATCTTCGAAATTAGCATGGTGGTGTGGTTGAGCATGTACTGTCGTAAACGTTTGGCAGCCCATGCTAGTGCACAACACGTCTTCTCCAGCATCGAGTAACGAGATTCACAGTCTGTGAACTTTTTACTCAAATAATAAATGGCATGCTCCTTTCTGCCCGTCTCGTCATGCTGACCGAGAACACACCCCGTACTATTCTCAAGAACTGTCAAGTACATGATTAAGGGTCGTCCGGCCACTGGGGGTATCAAGATCGGAGGTTCCTGCAGATACTGTTTTATCTTATCGAATGCCTTCTGGCAATCCTCGTTCCAGATAATCGCCTGATCTTTCTTTAGCAGTCTGAACATCGGTTTACACGTGGCAGTAAGCTGAGAAATAAACCTTGCAATGTAGTTTATTCTGCCCAGGAAACCACGAACTTCTTTTTCTGTTTTTGGCGCTGGCATCTCTTGTATCGCTTTTATCTTTGCAGGATCAACCTCCGTTTGGGACTTCGCAATCATGTCATCAACATAGACTTCAATCTCATGATGAATCATATCATGAAACAAAGTAACCATAGCTCGTTGGTAAGTGGCCCCTGCGTTCTTCAGACCGAAAGGCATTACCTTGTAGTAAAATGTTCCCCAAGGTGTAATAAACGTAGTTTTCTCCATGTCCTCCGGCGCCATCTTGATCTGATTGTAGCCAGAGAAGCCATCCATGAACGAAAATACGGAGAACTGAGCTGTATTGTCGACCAACACATCAATATGAGGCAGCGGGAAATCATCTTTAGGGCTCGCCCTATTCAAATCCCGATAATTGACGCACATTCGTACCTTACCGTCCTTCTTCGGTACAGGCACTATGTTGGCGACCCACGGAGGGTAAGTAGTGACCGCTAAAAAGCCAGCATCAAGCTGCTTCCGCACTTCTTCTTTGATCTTAACAGCCATATGTGGTCGCGTCCTTCCAAGCTTCTGCTTAACAGGAGGACAATCTTCTCGCAGCGGCAAGTGATGGACCACGATGTCAGTGTCAAGTCCGGGCATATCCTCGTATGACCAAGCAAAGACGTCACTATACTCTCTTAGCATCTCGACCAATCTTTGCTTGACATCACTCTGCAATGCAGCCCCTATCCTGACGTTCCTGACAAGTTCTTCAGAACCGAGATTCACGATCTCAATCTCTTCCTCATGAGGCAGAATAACTTTCTCTTCTTGTTTCAACAAGCGGGCCAACTCTTCGGGAAGGTCTTCGTCTTCATCAATCTCTTCTTCGGCTTGATAGATCGGGCAATCAAAGTCGAAGTGAGTCGTAGAAGGTCCAGAGTCGATGTCATCTACTATGTGGATCCTGCAATAACAAGGGTTAAGCTTAAAACAAGGATATGCAGGTTAGCACAAACCCCATTGCCATTTTATTGTTTTTCAAAACAAATATAAAACAGGAATAACAGAGATCACAATATTTGAATACGAAGAAAAACGCCTTTTGATTTATTGGTAAAATGCATGTACATAATCAAACGAGGCCCTGACAATAAAACCACTATGCCCCGGATAGGACATAGGGTTGTACAATGATTGGAAAAAGTAAATCATTACTCTTTGCTTGCCGCTTGGATGACATCCCTGACGGACCAGTTGTTGAGGCTCCCGCCTGGTTTGCTTGGCTGGATCCAAGAATCCAGGTCACAGTCGCTGTCTCCGCTGTCTTCAGACACTGCGTTGATGCTTTCAAATATCACCCCGCCACTGGTAAACTGGACTGGTCCTTTACCTCGCGACGCACTGCTAGAAGAGGAGGCTTCAGCCGCAGGAGAGTATCCCAACCCAAACTTGTCTTGCTTGTTAGGTATCTCCAGAATTCGCCCCCAGCCTGGGGTAGATCCGGCTTGAACAACGGCTCGGGCTTCCTTGAAGGAAGAGAGAGTCATCTCTGGCTTCTCATTGATTACAGGAGCTACGTTCTTGACTTTAACAGCTTCGAACGCCTGACATAGGGTTTCGTGGATCACCCCATCCATCTCAACATACTTGAAAGACGACAAATGGCTCACCATTATATCTTCCTCGCCACATACAGTCACGATGCTACCTCCGACGGCATACTTGAGCTTCTGGTGCAACGTGGAGGTCACGGCACCCGCGGAATAGATCCATGGCCGGCCCAAGAGACAGCTGTAGGCAGGCATGATGTCCATAATGTAAAAGACCGCGTCAAACGTTTCCGGCCCAACTTGGATCGGTAACGTCACTTCCCCGAAAACATGCCGTTTGGTTCCATCGAGCGCTTTCACAACCAGATCACTGGGTGTGCAATCACTCCGCAAGTATCTAACTTCATCAATGCCTTCTTCGGAAGAACATTGAGCGACGACCCTGTATCCACCAACACATGAGACATAATCGTTCCCCTACACTCTATCGAGATGTGCAGGGCGCTATTGTGGTTCCTCCCCTTCGGCGTCAGCTCTAGGTCAGTGAACCCTAACCCATTTCCAGCATTCACGTGGGCTACGACCCCTTCCAACTGGTTTACCGATATTTCCTGCGGTACATATGTGGCGTTCAACACCTTCAGCAGTGCGTTGCGGTGTGCCTCAGAACACAGCAACAAATTCAGGATGGAAATTTTCGAGGGTGTTTGATGGAGATGATCCACGATCTTGTAGTCACTCTTTTTAATCAACCTCATAAATTCTTCGGTGTCTTTAACAAGTAAGTCTTTTTCTACCCCACGAGGGATCTCTTCAACGACTTTACTCTTCCCTTTATCAGTTGCATCAGCTTTGTCCGCTTTGTCCGCCACGATCTCAGGTGAAGCAAATACTCTTCCGCTGCGAGTAATTCCGCTAACACCCGCTAGGTTCTCTACACATGACCCTGAGGGTTCCAATTCCAACTTCTGTCCGTTGCAGTAGACCTCTGCCCCGTAATGCCATGGGACGGAGTTGGTGCTTTCGAAAGGTACCGGCCCAGCCTTGGTGATGGTAATTGTGGGCGGCCTGGGTGCAGAAATAGTTATCGTCCGGCGAGGGATGGTGATGGTGGCAACCTCATCATCTTGCTTCAGCATTACCTCTCCCGATCCGCTTTCGGCTCTTCGGCTAAACTGCAGGATTCCTTCGGTCATCAGACTTTGAATCCCTTCTATCAACTATTCACATACATCAGGACTTGTCGCACAGCCCATACACAGCTCTCCACAGCCTGGAAAGAAACCCTTTTTCATCAGCTTAGCTTTAACGAAACTAAGCGGTGTCTTCAGATCTCTGACGTCAGTCAACAAATCCAAGCTCTCGTCTTCAATAATGGCATTTACTCCACCTCCCCTATGGTTCGGTATAGGGTTCTTCGTGACGTTTGGCACATTATCTGAGAAATTGATGATCTTGGCGTCCACCATGTCCTGCACCTTGTGCTTGAAGGCTTTGCAATTTTCTATTTTGTGGCCTGGTGCCCCTGAGTGAAACTCACAAGTCGCATTCGCATCATAACCTGGCGGAGGTGCCCCTGTCAAGGGAGCCAGGGTTCTCTTCTGGATCAACAGTAGCTGAAGCAAAGTCTGTAACAGCTAAGCATAAGACATGGGCGATGTCTCGAGGTGACGACTCAACAGAGGTGCCCGGTTCTGATACTTTCTGTACCCTTGTTGATTCGGATGCTGCTGCTGTGGCTGGGGTTGTTGGACAGCGGGGATAGTTATACTGGCCACCAGCTGATGCTGGTCCTTACCCTTCCTTCGAGCGTTGGATACAGCGCTCGTCTCTCCTTCCCTCCTTTTGCCACCATAAGGTTTCTTTCCTCCTCCAGCCGAGGACAGATCGCCTTGAATTTTCCCCAGTTTGATCCCATTTTCCATGTGCTCACCCGTGATAATGAGATCTGAGAAGCTTCCAGACATACTGCTGACCAATTTCTCATAATAAACCCCAGGGAGGGTAGCTACGAACATTTCCACAAGCTCGCGTTCAACCATCGGCGGCTGAACCCTGGCGGCCAATTCACGCCACCGCTGGGCGTATTCCTTGAACTCTTCGTTGTTCCTCTGCGACAGATTCTGCAATTGGACTCGGTTCAGAGCCAAGTCGCTGTTATATTGGTAGTGGTGCACGAATGCTTCAGCAAGTTCCTTCCACGTGCGTACACTGGCAGGTTCCAGACTCATGTACCATTCGAGGGAGGGCCCGGACAGACTGTCCTGAAAGAAGTGCATCAGCAACTTCTCGTCCTCAGAATGAGCAAACATTTTCCAGTAGTATGATCTCAGATGGATGCGAGGGCAAGTGGTGCCCTTGTACTTTTCAAAGTCAGGTACCTTGAACTTGGGAGGCACCTTGAAATCAGCAATCAGTCCCAACTTGGACATATCAACACCCATGGTGTTCTGGTTCTCGATATTCCTCATCTTGTCCTTGAGTGCCTTAAACCTTAGTCGTGCTTCAGCAGTCAGCTCTCCTTCAACACCTCTCTGCGAGAACACATCAGTCCCAACTTGGGAGGCACCTTGAAATCAGCAATCAGTCCCAACTTGGACATATCAACACCCATGGTGTTCTGGTTCTCGATATTCCTCATCTTGTCCTCGAGTGCCTTAAACCTTAGTCGTGCTTCAGCAGTCAGCTCTCCTTCAGCACCTCTCTGCGAGAACACATCGTCTTGCCGGTCTTCTAACCATGGCTGAGGCCCAAACAGATTTCCAACACCCGCATTGTCGTTGCCCAGTCCAACATTGACGTTAGCTTCAAAATTCCCATTACCGACGCCAGTCGTATTACCATTGAGTCCCATGTTAGCTATCACATTGCCGTTGGCACTGCCATTCCCCCCGGTCACGGGGACGCCATTCTGAGGAGTTTCAACAGGTGGAGGGGTTGGAACAGTCCCCCCATGGAGTACACAATTGTTGTCGACCCTTGAAATCATAGGCTGAACCAAGGTTCTGAGCTGATCCTGACCGTTGGCGACCGCTTGTATGAGCTCCATGAAGCGGTCCATCCTTTCTCGGAGTTCCTGAACGTCAGTTTGCATTTGCTCCATAATTCTGGTTTGATTTGCTCTGGTTGGATAACGGTGGATAGGTCTCTGATCAATCCTGGAACAACCTGAAACAATCTGAATACGCAAAAGGGTTAGACAAAACGACAAAGTGCTCGTTATGCAAATGCTTCATGCAAATGCAAACGTGTGTCTGTGCTATAGGGAGGTATCCCCCGATCCTAGTGCCTGAGTGCCAGTGCTGATAATAAGAAGTCCGAGTCCAGTCATGGAAATAACATCTCATATATAAAGAAAGCCCATCAAGGCAGTACATAACATCACTGAGTACAAGCAGAATCAATAGCACGACCTCAACCAACAAGCCTGGTGATGGTCAGCATACAACAACGATCAAAACAGAAGGAATACAAATAGTCAAGCACGGCCACGGGCGCGAAACTCTTCTAACAACCCCTTCGTTTCTAGATGATCAGGCCGATTGAGCAACCCTTCGACGAGTAACTCCCTGTGCATAATGGTGTACTGAAGACCTTCAACCGAATCTTCCCATGCTCCTTCGCCGAAACAATCTTCTAACTTCCGCTTCTTGGACTCAAACGTCAGTTTGCGCTCCTTCAGGTTAGCAAGAGCCCTGTTGAGCTGGCCTTCAGCGGCATATCTGCGAGCGGTTTCTTCATCAAACCTCTTCTCACTAGCCTTCGCCTGGGCTTTTAGCTTGGAGATCTGTTGCTTCAGCTTATCCTCCCGTTCTTTCCCGTTGGCTGGGGTAGCCTTCCAGTGCTGGTTAAACATGGATATTCTCCGATACGCTTCATCCAAGTGCTGCTTCTTAGTGTCCAGTACATCGTTGACAGCTTTGAAGTCTCGACCCATGCGCTCGCGCTCAGCTATCTGCTTAGTCAAATCTGTCCCCAACTGGTTCACCAGCTCGGTCTGCCTCTTGAAGGAATGAACGGCCTCGCTTCTCTCGCTTCTGAGCTGAGCCAATTCTTTCTCCAGTTCTTCATTGGCCTTCTTCAGCTCGTCTCGCTCAGCTAACACCTGATTGTACTGCTGAATAGGCATGGTGGTAGGCTCTTCAATCACTGGAGGGCTTTCTGGCTTGGCCGGAGGAAACGGCATCCCTACAGCATCTGCTCTGGCTCTGATCCAAGTCACGTACGGAGCGTAGGCTTGGCTATTACTTTTCCCCAGCGATGGTTTTCCCCGCTTACAGATACCATTCCAAGCGTGCTGAAGCTTAGATAACATATCCCCCTCTAGAAGACCAGTGAAGTACAGAGATTCCTGCACCTCTTCATCCTTCGGCGGAGCTCTCAAAGCATAAGCAAACTGTCGGACTAGCAGAGATGGATTATAGTTTATACAGCCCTTCCTGCCTATCAAAGGCACGTTCGGAAACCCACTGCAGCTGAAGATGATCTCGGTACCCAAACTATCTCTATCAAACCAAGCAATATCCTCTGCTGAAAGACTCATCAATCGCTCGGACCACTCAGTTGTGGCTGCAGACGAAGCAAAGGGACCCCTCTTGGGTAGGTGACTATCAAGCCATCTATAAAGCAGGGGCACACAGCACGAGACATTCTTGCCCCTTCTGTTCTTGTTTTTGTAGTGACGGAGTGGTAGACATCTCCTATCAAGGTAGGGACTGGATTCTATGATGCAAAGATGTGGAAGGCGTCGAAGTCCACAAAGTCGGGCATATTGGGGAACAAAATGATGCCATATATGCACAGAGCGAGAATGGCGTTGAACACGACCCAACATCCGTCTTTGGCGCACTGCTGAGCTTTTCCCACTAAGAACTGCAAGGAGAAGCCGGGAACCTTGTTCCAACTAGACAAGACCAACTCGGAGGCATCCAGATGAAGTGAAGGAGCTAGACTAGCCAGGTTAAGCTCAGCATCCATATGGACGAAGGGCATATGACTCTTGATAGGCACACCTAACAAATCAACATACTCCTCTAGTGTGGGTGCGAGAATAAAGTCCTGGAAAGTAAAGCATCTCAATGGAGGATCGTAGAACTGCAGTAGGGTGTGCAACCCATTCAACTCAAACACAGAGGGTTTACGAACCAAGCTGAGCAGTTTGCCGTAAGACTTTCTAAATTCATCTCTCTCAGAATCATCTGCTAAAGCAATCAAACCAGTCAGCTGAACAACATCAGGAGTAGGGAGCTTGTAAGCCACGGTCTTCCTCAGAGAACCCATAATAGCACAATAGAAGGCGAGAAAACCTGAATCGGGGGAAACGGTACCTGCAACACAGACACACGTTAATGAAATGCAAATGAGTATGCAAAGCAATGTAAAATGCAATCATGCAGCCGGAGATCAAGACAACTGTGTTGTTGAGGATATGAAGGTGAAAATTCTGTGTCAACAAAACCATAACACTGCTCTGTCAAGAACAACCACTGTCTCTGATGAGAAGAAGACCATGATATCAGACCATAACCCTGTTCTGTCAAGAACACACATATATGAAAATAAGGACCTCTGATACAGGACCATAAATTGGTTCTGTCAAGAACAATCATACATCTGCTGATGAGATCCTCTGATCCCAACCATAAACCTGCTCTGTCAAGAACAAATACACATCTACTGATGAGATCCTCTGATCCCAACAAAAACCTGCTCTGTCAAGAACAAATGCACATCTGATAATAAGGACCTCTGTCACAGGACCATAAATCTGTTCTGTCAAGAACAATCATATATCTGATGATGAGGACCTCTGATACCAACAAAACTGATTCACTATCAAGAAAACCAGGTAGTCTGAAGGTTAAGGTCTCCTGCAACAAACCCAACCCTGCTTACAGGTATGGACCTAAACTGACACAAGTGCGGCATCCTATGCGGTCATCAGCGTCACAGACATTCAAGAGGGGTGATACGATACCCAGAAGGTGTGGCATCACCATCTCCTGAAGCGGCCTCACTCGGCTGAATTCCAAATGATCGGTCCCCAGAGTCGACAATCCTCCAAACCAACAACCCCCTCAACCCAAAGGGTTGAAAAAGAAGTCAACTGGGAGAACCTCGTCTGAGCGTGGATTTCATGAGACACTAGTGCCTGCAAAGTAAGCACGCGCCCACTAATTTCCACAACTAATGCTAAGTACACTCAAGCCTGGGTCTGGCTTCTCACTCATCAGAATGCCCCTCCCACAACAGCACAGATAATCATATCATACTGAAAATAAAATGCGGGAAATAAAGTGCGATAAATAAACACAACCCAACAAGTAATCATACAAGCGCTAGGATTGACTCTCGCAGGGGACGTTGGATCCCCAAACTGACTCGCATACGGGACGTTGGATCCCAGGAAACTAACAAGTCCCCAGCAGAGTCGCCAGTTGTCGCTTCCGCGAAAATAAGGTGCCGGAAAAACAGAAGAGTCGCCACCTTTCGTTATATATCCCTTAGAGCGGGAAGGGAAACGATCGGAAAAACCTGACGAAAAGGTATAAGACAAGGTCATCGCAACCGTTGTCTGGGTTCGGGAGTCGGTTACGCAAGGGGAAGGTATTAGCACCCCTCACGTCCATCGTACTCGATGGGATCCACGCTTGTTGTGTTTATTTGACGGGTTGGTTTTATCTATCTACCTATCAAGGCTGGTCAGAAA
The DNA here is from genome assembly GCA_963859935.3 of Lathyrus sativus. Lineage (NCBI taxonomy): Eukaryota > Viridiplantae > Streptophyta > Magnoliopsida > Fabales > Fabaceae > Lathyrus > Lathyrus sativus. The sequence continues at coordinate 122,141,725 of OZ012737.1, forward strand.
AGAAAAGAAAATGACTCGGCAAAGCGTCGCACTTTATGCCTACGTATTCTCATCAGAGAATGAGAAATCAGAGTCAACGTAGTTCGACTAACTACGGATTACGGGGAAGGTGGCTCGCCAATACATCAGTATTGTTCCTACGTACTCTCAACAGATATGAGAGATCAGAGCTTACGTGGTTCGGGATAATACGGATTACGGGGATTCAGATTCATTTGTTTTATCGAGTAGGGTTAACAAACAGTTCCAGCAGCTGGATGTACGCAGCTCGACCCTTGGAGACTTAAGCGTTACCGTTTGCGGTAGAACTGGGAGTTAACGACACTCTTCTCTTCAGAAAAGCTTCCTTTGAATTATGGGCCCACGGGGCAAAAAGGTTTGAAGTTTGTTTTCTGTCTTTTACGGAAGAACTGTTTTTTATGGTTGTTTGCAACTAATATCGCACTAGAGACTATGACCTGAGAGTGAATGCGTCGTATGTCACCCAAAGGGTGCCATACTAAACATCCAGACTGTTGAAAAGAAACTCTCTAACAATCCTTTCTCAGATAGCTTAAGGCTCGTAACGTACGACGTCAGTTAACCTTTATTACTGTATTTTAATTTGTTTTGAGATGAGAAGAGAGAACAGGCACGACTAAGGGGAGACTATCAAGTCCTAATGTTGTCATGCCAAGGATTCATCCTATGGTTGAAGTTTGAAACAGGGAACTCCTAGAAGTTATCATGCATAGGTTTCAACCTAAAGTTCTAATCATCACTTCCTTATCAAAGGAAGTGAGATTCGTAGGGGATCATGTCAATGATAAACAGAAATAGATAAAGCATCAGCTTAAACAGTAAACAGTAAACGACTATAAAATGCATGCCGTGCAAGTGAGGGAGGAAATGTGTGTGGGGCAGCAGCCTCCACAAGCTCATCTCAACCTCAAGCCAGATATGAATAACTTCAATCATGAAGAGGAAATAACAAGCTATCAAGCAAGATAGAATAATAACTGCAATCATACAGATGATATAAAATGCTATCAAGCAGAATATAAACCACATAGGCAAGGGAGCAGGGCTCTGCCGAATACCCGCAAGCAAAGCCATACAGTAAAAATACAAGCAGAGGGAGTAACTCAACCTCTAATGCAATCATGCTCCTAGCTTGACACAATCTAAACATGAACTTATCCTAATGCATCAAGCAAATCAAACAAGTCACACCAATACAGTTGCACAGAAAGAAAACAGACAGGAAAGAAAGCAAATAAACAGTTTCCCCAGCTTCACAGTAAAGCTCTCCTTTGACAGCAGTTCAATCTTCAGACTTCAACTGCTCTTCAAAGCTATCATCTTCAATAGCAAATATCAACTTGCTTCTTCAAGCTTCTAACACATCCAACATAAGTATCAACTTATTCTTCTTCTTCAAGCTTCAGCTCCAGAGTAAACTCCCCTTTCAGGCTTCAACCCTAATATCAAGTATCAACTGGTTCTTTCAGGGACTCAGTGTATCAACATAAGTATCAACTTATCCTTCATTCCTCAAGCCTCAACTCTTCCCTCAATCTCAATTTTATCTTCTTCACAAGTGTCAACTTGGTCTTCAAGCTTCAGCTCTCTCTTCTTTACCAGTATCAACTTGGCTCCACTTCATCTGCAATCTTCAGCTTCTCAGCATAATCTTCAAACACAAAGAAGTATCAACTCCATCATCTCCATCCTCTAACGAGGGAGAAAGATTCATCCATCAAGAGCAAAGTTTGGATGACTGGTAGCAGAGTGAAGACCAAAGGTCACCACTAAGCATCCTATCATCAGAGAAAGGGACCCTCAAAGGTTCTACCAACTTGAAAAGAGCCACACATCCTACCAAAGGAGGGATGAGGCCTTTACAAGGGGACCTTGCATCATAGGGAAGAATGGAATTGATCAACATATTCCATGTTTATGAAGAAAGAGAATCTATCTAGAAGCTCTGCCTACAAAACCCTAACCTTAACACCTAAACAGAACTACACCAAAAGAAGGGAAGATCCTCACATCCAAGCCTCTTCAAGCAATCCAATGCATCTTCAACTTGCCCTTATCATCACTCAAGAACAATAAAAGCAAAACCCTAATCTAAGGGAACTAAAGAAGTCATTCTAGTTGAATTAGTGCATTAGAATCATCTAAGACTAGCATCTAAACTAAAATCAAGAAAAAATAGTAAACTTCATTGAAAATTCCTACCAAAATTCCTAAGGGACCCTAATTCAATCATGAATCTACCTTACAAAAATCAGAGGTTGAATAATCCACCAAGTTGTACAAATAAAATTCAAACCACAAGGTATCAACCATAAACCCTAAAAATGGAGCACCTAAAGGTTTCAACCTAAACTACCACTTATGTTCATCACAAAAATGTGAGAAAACTCTATGGGGAGCATTCATATCTATGCTAACTACTCACAAAAAATTAAGGCCAAAATCATCAACACATGATCAAACCAAATTCCACAATATCAAGCATCAAACATGACTATTTTAATATCAATTAAAATGTACAAATTCCCATAAAATCAGAAAATGCATGAAATAATAATATTTTTTATCTAAAATAATACTAGATCCTATCATGAATCCAATGCAAAAAGAATGGGATTAATTGAATCATTTTTCCATTTTTTATGAATTAATCAATAACCATGAATAAAATGAAAAATAATAGAAAATCCAAAGAAATTAAACAAATGCACGGTGCAGGTAGCAATAGAAATCAGTTCATTTTTAGGATTGGGCCACAAAGGGGGTGCAGGTATCAACTAATGCATTAAGCCCAAAGACCACTGATTAATGAAACGCATCGTTTCATTTAGTTCAGAACTCTTTACAAAATTAGAAGCACGCGTGGCCGTTGGATGAGGTCTTTGGTCCAAGTCAAACCATGATCCAAGGGCTCTGGGAACATCTTCCCCAATTCAAACCTCTGAAACTCAGGTCACCTGCGCGCCCAAAGTCACCGCCGGTGACATTCTCCAGTCATCATCTCACAACCCTAACTTGCCATAGAATCCACCATTAGCCACGATTCCTTGATCAAACTTGTCCCAAATTTCACAAGGAACTCAATCATACCATTAATTCCCTCTGAAACCTCAAGATTCACAAGAACCAACTCTCAACCGAAAATGGCAACAACCCTAATTGGTCACTAACTCTCAAATTAATGATCTGAAAACCTCCCTACACCATTCTACTATGCATATAACACCCTAATTCCTCTTGATTCTTCCTAAAACAAGCTGGGGATTGAAAGTTACTAACCTGAAAATTTCGTGTGCACAGAAGAAGTAATCCTTCAAATCAAGCTCTCAAATGCTCCAGTCTCCTTCAGTGAATCAATTCCAAGCTTCTGTATGCAATAAAATTGATTGAAATGGCTTCAATTCTTGGAACCAACTCTGAGTTGCAGGTGGAAAAAACTGAGACCAAGAACACCAATCAGCCACGAATTTGCCTTGATAATGATCTGGAATGATTCACTAGCATCCATGGAAGAGATTGCAATCAAGAAAATGGATGGAAAGTGAAGAAATTGGTGTAACCGAATTCAGTTGCAAACAAGAATTTTCCAATCTCAATCTCTGTTCTCTCCTTCAATCATCACCAACCTTGGCCTTGGATCATCTCTATTCAATATATAGGACATGTAGGTATGATCTAGAAAGCTCTAGATCCTTCTAATGAGAAATTCAATTTCTCATGTCATGAAGATTTCAATCTCATGCCATGGTATGCACAATTCTGCTAGCAGCTTGTAAGCACCCTCCTTCTCTTCCAATTTCTATCATAATGATATTTTGGATGTGTTTGGATTGAAAGGGGCTTTGGTTATGCCTTGCACATTGGTTTGGCAAATGTTACTTAAGATGTAAGTAACCACTTTTCAAAGCAAGTCCACAAATTAAACTTCAATTCAAAATTGTGGAAAAACCAATGTTCTTAAAATGTGTCTTAGAATCAAAATGACATATTACATGCCTTGGTTTGGACATGTAGATCAAAAATACCAATTTCCAACTTTGGTTCATTTGAAAATCATCCTTATTGTAGGTCATTTTTGCAACTTTGAGCTACAAGTAATTCAAACATCTCATGACCTCTTTGTTAACCTTAAAACATCATTTTGAACAAGTTTGATGTAGAACATTTTCCCATTTGAAGCTTGGAAATGGGAGTTATGGCCTTATGCTTGAAATGACCTATAATCTCCAAATGACCAAAATGCCCTTGACTTGTCAGAGCCATAACTTGAGTTCTACAAATCCTATCAGGGACTTCTAGTACTCTCTAGAAATATAAGAGGATAAGGAACAACATTCATGTTGACCAAAAGTTCATAGGAATCATCCTTCTAGGTCAAGAGTTTCATGCAAGTTGGACAACTTTAAGCCCCCAAATTCACACACCTCAGATGACCTGTAACTTGTCAAAGCCATAACTTGAGTTATACAAATCCTATCAAGTACTTCTAGTACTCAAATTAAATCTAAGACCATTCTCTACAACATTCATGTTGGGGGAAAGATGAGATGAAAATCACATCTTGAGCTAAACTGCCTTGAAGATAGGGGTCAAACTAGGGGATTTTACACTGTCAAGTCTTAGAAACCCTAGCTTGAAACTTCTCAAACTCTTCAATCATGATTATTTGACCTTGGAATCATCCTTATGACATTTCAATGCATTAATCCATGCTCACATGGCCTTTGAATTAGGTCTCAACCTTGTTCAAATCATCAGTTGACCTAGGGTTGACCCAGTCAAACCCTAGCTGCACCAATCATGGCTGAGTCTTCTTAATCCTACACAATGACCTGTCTAGGCCTCAAAGTGATCTTCAACACTTCTCATGAGATCTCTCAAGACCTCAAGTCCATCTCCATGACCTCAGAATCATCTGATGGCTTTCCACATAACTCTCAAGTTAGGAGACCTACGCACTTGGCTTCAACCACTCTCTCTGAGGATCTTTTAACTTCTTTGACAAGGATATCAACCCTTGAACACTTGAATGTGTTTCTTAGCTAGCTTCAAAGTCTTGTATAGCTCTTAATTGGTGATCATACCTCTTGATCTCCTGCATACATGTCAACGAAATGCAAATGATAATGCTAATGTGCCTGAAATGAAACATAAGTTAGGTAAAGAAATGTTGGGCAAATTTTGGGGTGCAACACCAACCTAGAGGTAACTACCACAATAACCAAGGTTATGGGGGTGGTAACTCTAGCCGTCAAAATCCGTATATACCTCAACAATCGCCGATTGCAACTTCTAAGCTAGAAGATACATTGACGCAATTCATGCAAATGTCTATGGCAAATCAAAAAAGCAATGATGCGGCGATAAAAAATATTGAGACTCAAGTTGGTCAACTCGCTAAGCAATTAGCGGAACAACAAGTCGGGCCATCTTTCTCGGAAAATACGCAAACAAATCCGAAGGAACATTGTAAGGCGATTAAGATAAGAAGTGGGAAAAAGTTGGTTGACGAGAGTGAAAAAAGAGAGGTAGAGAAAAAAATTGATGATAAACTTGATGGTGAAGTTGGTGAATGGAATGAGGAGGAAGTAGAAAATAATGAAAAAATGGTGAAGTTGAAAAAGAAAAAGTGGTTGAAAGTGAAAACAAAACAAATGGTGTAGTTGAGAATAATGAAAGTGAAAAAGTGAAGGTGGATGAAGTGAAGAAGAAAAGAGAAAGAAACCCTAGAGCATCTAGAGGGAAGGAGGTAGTGAGCACTACTCCGATTCAAAATTTACCTTATCCTCACGCTCCAGCTAGGAGAGAAAATGAACGGCATTACGCCCGCTTCATGGATATTTTTAAACAATTGCAAATCAATATTCCGTTCGCCGAAGCTTTGGAACAAATGCCGAAGTATGCCAAATTCATGAAGGACATACGTACAAAGAAGCGGAGGTATACGGAGCCGGAAACAATAGTGCTCGATGCAAGTTGTAGCGCTATCATCCAACGTACTCTACCAAGAAAGGAAGTTGATCCGGGGAGAGTTACATTGCCGGTTACCATTGGTGACGTTTATGTTGGAAAGGGATTAATCGATTTGGGGTCAAGCATCAATCTTATCCCTTTGTCTATTGTGAAAAATCTTGGTAACATTGAGATTAAAGCCATCCGAATGACGTTACAATTAGCCGATAAGTCTACTACTCATCCTCATGGAGTAGCTCAAGACGTGTTGGTAAAAGTGGACAAGTTTTTCTTCCCGGTGGATTTTATTGTTATTGACATGGAGGAGGACGATGATGCGCCTCTAATTCTTGGAAGACCTTTCATGAAAACCGCTCGGATGATGATTGATGTAGACAATGGTTTAATGAAGGTGAGAGTACAAAATGAAGAGGTCACTTTTGACCTTTTTGAAGCAATGAAGCACTCAAATGACAAGCGTGATAGTTTCTGGATTGATGTAATTGAAGAGGACACCTTTGAAGTTGCAAAACATGTTCATGACATAACCCCCATGGAGCTAGCCCTTAATGACTCCTTCGAAGTTTTCACTTTAGAAGAAGAAGAAGCTCTTGATGAATGTTTAAGAGAACTCGATAGTCTTACGGAGTTGCGACAATGGGAAGTAGAGGAAGAAGTCTTGAAAAAGGAAGTCATGGATGAAAAGCCAATAATTGAATTGAAGGAGTTACCAAACAACTTGAAGTATGCATTTCTAGATGAAACCGAAGAGAAGCCGGTTATCATTAGCAACCTCTTGTCAAAGAATGAAGAATCCCTTTTAATTGATGTGTTAAAAAATAATAAAGAAGCGATGGGGTGGATTCTTTCCGATCTTAAAGGAATTACTTCTTCTTATTGTATGCACAAAATTTTAATGGAGGAGGATTTCAAGCCGGTGGCTCAACCGCAACGCCGCTTGAATCCTACAATGAAAGAGGTTGCTAGGAAAGAAGTTGTAAAGCTTTTGGATGCGGGGATGATCTACCCTATCTCGGATAGCCCTTGGGTGAGTCCGATGCATGTGGTTCCTAAGAAGGGGGGCATTACCGTTATTCGCAATGAGAAAGATGAGTTGATCCCTACAAAGGTAGCAACGGGGTGGAGGATGTGCATAGACTATAGGCGGTTAAACACCGCAACTCAGAAAGACCACTTCCCACTTCTGTTCATGGACCAAATGCTAGAGAGACTCTCGGGACAAGAATTCTATTATTTTCTTGATGGCTATTCCGGGTACAACCAAATTGCGGTTGACCCGGCCGATCACGAGAAGACGGCTTTCACATGTCCATTTGGAATCTTCGCTTACCGCAAAATGCCCTTTGGGTTGTGTAATGCGCCGACAACTTTCCAAAGATGCATGCAAGCCATTTTTGCCAATCTTATAGAGAATACGATGGAGGTTTTTATGGATGACTTTTCGGTGTTTGGGGGATCCTTCGGTTTATGTTTGGAAAATTTGAAAACTGTGCTTGAAAGGTGTGTGAAGACTAATTTGGTGCTAAATTGGGAGAAATGCCACTTTATGGTTACGGAGGGGATTGTTCTCAGCCACAAGGTCTCGTCAAAAGGACTCGAAGTGGATCGTGCTAAAGTAGATGTGATAGAGAAGTTGCCTCCTCCGGCTAACTTAAAGGGAATCGGAAGCTTTCTGGGGCATGCCGGTTTCTACCGGAGATTCATCAAAGACTTCTCAAAGGTGGCTAGACCTTTGAGTAATTTACTTGCCAAAGACCTGGTATTTCTCCTAACTGATGAATGTTTAAAAGCTTTTGAGATATTGAAAGAGAAGTTGGTCACCACTCCAATCATAGTTGCCCCGAATTGGAATTTAAATTTTGAGCTAATGTGTGATGCTAGCGACTATGCTATTGGAGCGGTGCTTGGCCAACGGAAAGAAAAAAATTTTCATATCATACACTATGCGAGCAAAGTTCTTAATGAGGCCCAAGTAAATTATGCCACAACAGAAAAAGAATTGCTTGCAATAATGTATGCTCTCGAGAAATTTCGGTCATATCTCATTGGCTCAAAAGTAATTGTTTACACCGACCATGCGACGATTAAATATCTGCTAACCAAGCCGGATTCTAAGCAAAGGCTTATCCGGTGGATCCTTTTGTTGCAAGAATTCGATGTTGAGCTTAAAGACAAAAAAGGATCCGAAAATGTGGTAGCAGATCATTTGTCTCGCCTTGTCAATGATGAGGTGACTACCTTAGAAAAGGACATCCGAGAAGAGTTTCCTGATGAAAAACTCTTTAAAGTTCAAGTGAGACCGTGGTTTGCGGATTTTGCAAACCACAAGGCGAGTGGTTTTGTGCCGCTCGACTTAACTCCTAATCAAAAGAGGAAATTCCTCTCGAATGCCAAGTACTATGTGTGGGATGACCCTTATCTGTTTAAGCTGGGAGGTGATAATTTGTTGAGAAGGTGTGTTACGGGTGATGAGGCCCAAAGTATTCTATGGCACTGTCACAACTCGCCTTATGGCGGCCATTTTAACAGGGCTAGAACGGCGAATAAAGTCCTTCAATCGGGATTTTATTGGCCTTCTATTTTTAAAGATGCAAATGCCCATGCGCAAAATTGTGACAGTTGTCAAAGGATTGGTGGGATAGGAAAGAGAGACGAAATGCCTCATCAAAATATTCAAGAGGTTGAATTGTTTGATTGTTGGGGCATTGACTTTGTCGGACCATTCCCACCGTCTTTCGAAAACGAATACTTATTGGTAGCAGTTGACTATGTGTCAAAGTGGGTTGAGGTGATTGCCTCACCAAGAGCGGATTCTAAAACGGTAATAAGCTTTTTAAAAAGAAATATTTTTTCCCGTTTTGGAACCCCTCGAATGTTGATAAGTGACGGAGGGTCACACTTTTGCAATGCACCGTTAGAAAAAGTCTTACAATATTACAGTGTAACGCATAAGATGACAACTCCGTATCACCCACAGGCAAATGGTCAGGCTGAGGTCTCGAATAGAGAGATCAAAAGAATTTTGGAAAAAACCGTGTCTAACTCTAGGAAGGATTGGTCATAAAAATTGGATGAAGCTCTGTGGGCGTATCGCATGGCCTATAAAGCTCCAATTGGGCTAACTCCATTCCAATTGGTTTTTGGTAAAACTTGCCATTTACCGGTTGAAATGGAGCACAAGGCCTTATGGGCTTTAAAATTTTTAAATTTTGATCAAGAGTTGGCCGGTGATAAGAGGAAGGTGCAACTTCTTGAGTTGGAAGAGATGCGCAATGCCGCATACCACTCAAGTTGGTTGTACAAGGAGAAAGTGAAGGAGTACCACGACAAAAAGCTCTGCAAGAAAGAATTCGCATTCGGGTAGCTTGTGTTGTTGTTTAATTCCATGTTGAGGCTTTTCCCTGGCAAATTAAAATCTAAGTGGTCCGGACCATTCCGAGTCAAAGAAGTGAAAACTTTCGGAGCCGTGGTAATTGAGGATTTGGAAAAGAAAGACAGCTGGACTGTAAATGGTCAGCGCTTAAAGATTTATCTCAGTGGTCATGTGGACCGAGAAAGCTATGTGTTTCTTCTTGATGTTCTAGTGTGAGCATCATGAACCGTCGAGCTTATCCGACGTTAAACAAGCGCTTGTTGAGGGGCACCTCAACATTATAAGTATTTACACGTTTTTATGTCATTTTATGCATTTTTGAGAAAGCATTGGAAGTGGACTTGTGATGTGAGCAATGCAGCAGATCCTAAAATATTGTCATGTTCGCTAGCATTCGCCTGGCGAGTGGAGGCGAGTGTTCGCCTGACGAGCCTCAGCGAGCATTCGCTGGCTTTTTCCTGGCGAATGTGCGACATCAGTTAAAAAATAGAGGCATTTGAGATGGGCCACCTGGGCCTAGAAACCGTTTCTTCTTTTTGTCTTTTTAGAAACCCTAGCGTCCCATTCTGCCTCTTTCCAATTGCCTCACATTCACATTTCCCTCCCAATTTACTCTTTTGTCTTTTTGCTGCAATTCCTCAATCTCAATCCAAAGGTATGTTCTGTTGTTTTGCCTCTTTCATTTTGTGTATTGTTATTGTTGTGTCTTCTACTTCTGAGAGTTTACTTCTGTGCAATTATGTTTGTGAATCCAAGTATGATTAGGTTCAGAACTTCTGCAATGGTGATTAGGTTAAGAAAACCCCTTTTGTGTTTCTGTGTAAAATAGTGATTGCATGTTAAAATTACGTCTGGTAATGAGAAAGGGGGTCGAACACCATTGGGTTGCATCTAACATAGTTGCAGAAGTTCTATTTTTGTGCATTTTTGCACCTTCGCTGGCATTCGCCAGGCGAACGGTAGCGAGCATTCGCCAGGATTCGCCCGGCGAACCTAGGCGAATGCTGCAGAATTGTTTTTCTTTTCTTGCTATGTTGTGTTGTAGTTCCGTCTAACTTGTTTGGTGCAGTTTATTATGTTTGTTTGTGTTTTTGTTTGCAGAATGGGACCAAGAATGATCAACCCTCACAAGAGGAAGGCCACTACCTCTCGTACAGTACCAATCCGCTTAGACCAGGACCGCTTCCAAGGCGCTACTCACCATGCTTGCTATGAAGTCCTCGAGAGGAGGAACATTGTGTCGGAGAAGAGGTTCCAGTTGAGTGACAAAGGGGACTACCACACCATTGACGCTCTGTTTGTGGCAAAGAAGTGGGAGCGTCTGATGACCCCGCTTGATGGCTACAACGCTGAAATAGTGCGGAAATTTTATGCTAACGCCCTCCCTGATGACGGCGAAGTGTTCAGTTGGACCTCGATGGTTCGGGGTGTTATGGTACGGTTTGATCGGAGGTCCATTAATCATGTTTTGGGTAATCCTCTCTCTTTGACAGGTAGCCAAATTGACGACTACCACCGTGATCTGAATAAGCATCGCGATATGGATGCTATGACCAAATATTTATGTTTGGATGGGCGCAGTGTAGTGCGTAACTCTTCGGGGGTAGCCATTCGGTACCTTAGGACGGATATGAAGCCGCTGGTGCAGCTAATTCTGTTGTTTGTTTTAACGAATGTAGTGCCGAGGTCCCACCACAACTCAGTAACCATACCTATTGCACATCTGATCCACTCCATACTGCTGAATGTCCAGATAGACATTGGCCGCATCATTGCGGATGAGATGCGTGCTGTTGTACTCAGTGGACGTGGCGGGTTAGCGGCTCGCAAAAATGCCCCGCTGACCTTTCCTTGCCTTATCATGTCACTCTGTGCTCATGCTGGGGTGGACACTCCTCAGAGACGACAGGTCACTGTCCCGGCTGCGATTGATGACAAGTATGTGGAGAAATTCTGTAGAGCTAAACCTGCAATTGGTGAGACTTCTGGTGTAGGTACTGCTGCCGGTGGGAGTGGCCGTGATTCTTCTGGTCAGGCTCCTCCTGTTTATGACCCCTTTCAGCAGCAAATTTGTGAATATAACTGGGATTGGATGGCTGCTCAACAACGTGCCACTTGTGATCTCCATGACTCGATGCAGCTGTTGCAGCTACAAATTCGTGATCCTGCTGGGAGCCACCCAATGATGACAAGGGAGCAATTCCTTGAGCATGCTGCATGGCCTGTGGACAGGCCCAGTTTCGGTAGGGGGAGGGTGCTGCTGATGATGATGTTGATGTTGTTGATGATGATGTTGATGCCGTTGATGTTGATGATGATGATGACGGTGAAGATGATTATGACTTGTCTGAGGAGGAGTGATTTCTTGTTTGTTCTGTTGTTCACTTTGTGCTACAAAGTGAAGTTTTCTTTTATCTTGTAGTTCATTTGGTTATTTTGTGATGTACATTGGATTGATTTGAAGTTTTTGTACTTGTACCTTTCATCGTACTTTTGACATTATTGGTGCTAGGCACCATTTTTATTTATTTGTTTGAGTTTTTAATTATTTATTTTTGGTTTAAAGTTTTTTATTTATTTTAGTAAGTTTTATGCGAAGTTTTATTCAAGGGTGGTTTTAAATATGTTAACACCCTATTGTCGATGTTTAGTTTTTGTTGTAGTTGTGCAAGTGTTCTTTCGAGTGGGACGGCGATGATATTATCGTTATCACAAAATTGTTTGACAAGGTACTCAGTTACCTTGTTCTAGAATTTAAAATGTTGTAGAACTTGTTATGCTAGGAACAATTTTTGTACTTTTGTTTCTTCTGCAACTCTTTTGATTGATATGTCATTTAGGTCCTTTACCACAAATGTAAGAATCCTCCTGTTATGTGTATATATGCTATGGATGGATGATGAATTTTGTGTATGCGTGTAATTCATGCTTTGTCTTTTGTTCTTATAATTTTTTGGAAGTTCTAGAGAGGATCAAGGCACTTGTTTCTTTTTAGCACAACCAGTTCCAAATACAAATATACCCGTGAGCAGAGAGTATTTGTAAACCCCTTTGAGCCTAAACAGTTGAACCCTTGCTTGAAATAAAGCGAGAGTTCAAAAATCTTGTTCTTGAAACCTTGGAAATTTTGATTAATTGTTCTTTTGCCGTAAAAAGTAAGAGCATTCACTTAGGGGACGAGAAAAGACAAGTTGGGGAGAACGAATATGTAAAGTGGTAATTTGTCACAACCCTTGAAAAGCTAAGCAATCATTGAAAAGAAAATATGAAAAAGAGAAACACTCATTTTTGTGAATACGATGTAGAAAAAAAATATATGAAAACGAATGCTTGCTTGGTAGAAAAATATTGAAAAACAAAGTGAGTTGTGAAACATGAGTTGTGAAGGGTTCAAATGAGGAACTTGTGAAACAAAGTTGAAGATGTGTAAATAGTTGTATAGTGAATGTCTCTTTTGCATCGGAAATTTCGTTTCAATGGCTTTAGATATATCCCTTGTTTGTTAACCCGACCAAGCTACAACCCTTTAAGTCCTATGTGATCTTGAGCTTCCATAATTTTGTTGTGAACATTTAGATATTGTATGAATTATATAGTATTACAATGTTCATCATTTGAGTGAATTTTTGTCCCACGCTTGCATGCGTGTTTTTGCTTCAATCATTTTTCGAAGTGGAGTGTTAGAATGACATGTCATGAGATTTAGTTGTTTCTTGAAGCATTGTTTAATTTGTTCTTAGAATTTAGTTCTTGAACATTATCTATTGTGGAATTGTGTAATTGTTTGCCTTGTTGCACATGTTATGTATTTGAGCCGAATATTTTCACTTGGATTGAATTGGTCTTGAGCAAATCCTCCTTTTTGTTTTGAGAGGCATACTTTGCTTGAGGACATGCAAATAAGTAGTTGGGGAGAGTTGTTAGATCCCAATTAGATTAGTTATTTGACTTCTTTTTAGTAGTATTTTTAATCATTTTCATCTAATAGTATTTGATTTAGTGGTCAAATTTGTTTACTTTCATTTTGATGTGATCCAAGTGAATGGTGTGTGTAATGTTGCTGTTAGTATGCATGATTGACACTAATAAGAGCATCTTGGGAGACAAGACAAAGTAGCTTGGAGAATGTTGCAAATCAAGGCATTCACCTGGCGAAGCTTAGAGAGTGCCAGTGAATGTTCGCCTGGCAAGTGTTGGCGAGCTGGAGCGAATCATTCAGAATTAACTCCCAGACTTAAATGATAGGAAGTTCGTCAGGCGAAGGTACCAGTGAAGTTTCGCTACCTTTCGCCTCGCGAAGGTGCTGGCGAAGAAGTGGTAGCTTTCCTCATGCAGATTCCAGTAGCAAAACCACCCAAAGTTCGCTTGGCGAGTGAGGCCAGCGAATGTTCTCCTGGCGAATACACGATACCTCAGAGGGCGGTTTGCTAACCTTAGGCACTTTGAAGTGCCAAGTTATTTTTGGTTTGCCTGGCGAAGGTCATGGTTCGCCTGGCGAATGTGTGCAGACAGCACATCTTTTGTACTTTATTAGTTGCTTTATATAGCCCATACCTTGTATTTTGGAGGGGGATCATCTTGTAACATTACAATAGAGCTCTAGAACCCTAAAAACATCAGTTCTTCTTCATTTTTGCTGATTTTGTGCAATCAAGGAGAAGTGGAATCACATCCTTCATCGATTCTTTGAAGTGGATGTTCTTCATCTTCTCCATTTTCTTATACTCCAAGCTACCATAGGAATGAGTAGCTAAGTTCATCTTGTTGTCAAGGTTAGATGCAGGTAATCATTTAACTTTGTATGTGTATGGATGATCCTCATTTGTAAACTCTTGAATGATTAATATATGTTGAAAACCTTGTTTCATTTACAATCTTTTGTGTTGGTTAATGATTGAGAAATATTCTCCAACTCTTGACCTAGGTTTTCATCCTTCTCTTTTCTTGAGCTAGAGATAGTCTTGGATGGTCTTGTTCACTTAAAATGTTAAGCTTTAAAGTTGTCATTTTGATAGATTGTGTGAGAGATCAGCAATGGATCAAAATGGTAAACATCACAATATGAGTTAGAGATAATCATATTTAGAGGATATTGTGAATGTGTTGATCATTAAAAAGAGTTTATGAAATGTTGATTGGAAAAAATGCATGCAAAGTGATTACCGAAACCTAAATTTGGAAATCTTTATTCAAACCGACAAACCCTAATTTTTACCGTTGTTTATAAATTTTTATGCAAGATACCGACTTTAAAACCAAACCCCTTTGATATTATAAAACTACGAATTTAACAACTGTCGAACGGCAGCAAAATCTTATATTCCCTGTGGAGACGGTAATACAAACCCGACACTTTACCAATGTTCTAACAATATGTCTTGTGTTTAATATAGACATAAGGACAAAAATGTAATTGTACACACAAGTATCACAAAAGGTTTTGTTAGATCGCGTGATATTTTCGTGACTTGGGTAGTAGTGATGTGTTGCTAGATACTGCTCACTGTTTTTTATATTAAATATATGATTTAATATAATTTTAAACACCACGAGAACCTACATGGGTCACACACATAAGGACATATTGATGAGAGATAGAATAAATAAGGAGCACTATAAGGTACAGTATACTTGAGAGTGTTATGGAACATTGTAAGGTACGATGTACTTATCTGAAATATGGAACGTTGTATAATATAATAATAAGAGTTATAGTTATTATTATTATTATTATTATTATTATTATTATTATTATTATTATTATTATTATAGCTATTATAATATAATAATAATAAAATATGTTTATTATAATAATGGTTATAATAATAATAATAATATTATTATTATTATTATTATTATTATATGGTACACTTAAGTTGGGCCTTTTAGCTTGCTGCTCACACAAGTGGTTCTATAAATACAACCCTTATGTAGAAGTTTTAGAACTTGATGAATTCAGTTGGTGAAATCCTGTCCGTATTTCTCTTTCTCTCTCTCTCTCTCTCTCTCTCTCTCTCTCTCTCTCTCTCTCTCACTCAAAGTGTTCATTCATAGAAGCTAGCACTGTGATTGAAGGCACTATGCTCGTGTGGGCTGAGTAGAGGCATTGTTCTTCATTCAACGCTCGTGATCATTCATCCAGATATGCATTAAAATTGTTAATCATCACAAGAGGTAACAACTTCTATCACTGATCATGCCCATTCTTAAGGATCACTAATGGGAAAATTTTAATTTATGTTGCACTTTCGATCGCGATTTCCCTTCAATAGCTTCCCTTTGCATAGCCGACTCCCTTACATGTTTATCTTCCCTTTGGGTTTTATCGATATTTATTTTGTCCTTTGGGACTAGATAAAGTTCGGTGGTGACTCTGTTGTATCTTTGAGTGCGCGATACGCTCAGGTATAATCTCGCTAGCTTCAGAAATCTAAGAGCCACCTTAATATCTGTATTGGAAGTGGCACCATCCATGTTACGCAAAAGCCTATAGTAAAAAGACTTTACTGAGAAGCATTTATCAGAACAAAACGGCCACACAATAATGTCAAAAGAATCCCTAACGGGGCGCGCATCCAATAATAGAGTGGACAATTCTGAAAGCTCCTGCTGCAACACAGAAATTCCCATGACAGAAATTATGTCCAACTTCTAAACCCAAGCAGCGTTCTCTCAAATTCCCAAGTCTTTCACCAAAGCGAACTTATTAGCAGAAACATACCACACACACAGGAAAAGCTTTTGCAGAGTATCATTACCATGCCATCACGCGAGCCAGAACAAAGCTTTTCCGCCGTCACCTAACCTGTATGAAATAATATCAAGAAACACAGTTTCCCCTGAGTGCTCCCTTGACGATAAGACATCCTTCCACCATAAGGAGCACGCAATTGGCGGACCTACCGGAACATTACTAAAAACAGCTTCTGAAAGATTGTCGTATCTCCCTTCTAAAACGGCCACCCAAATGGCATCCCTATCAATCAAAAATCTCCACAACCATTTTGCCAAGAGGGCCTTATTGAACAAAATAATATCTTTGATGCCCAAATCATCATCCTCCTTCGGCATACAAATAGATTTCTAACCAACCCACGCTATATTGCGCTTAAACTTCGACCCGTACTGTCGCTACCGCAAAAATAAGGTGGCGGAAAAACAGAAGAGTCGCCACCTTTCATTATTTATCCCACTGAACGGGAAAGGAAACGATCGAAAAAAACCTGATGAAAAGGTATAAGACAAGGTCATCGCAACCATTGTCTGGGTTCGGGAGCCGGTTACGCAAGGGGAAGGTATTAACACCCCTCACGTCCATCGTACTCGATGGGATCCATGCTTGCTGGTTTGTCTACGGGTGAAAAACAATCTATCTACGGCTTCTAAGGCTAAACGGAAAGAACTGACTCGATAGAGCGTCGCGCTCTATGCCTATGTATTCCATTGTGCAATGGGAAAGTCACAGTCAACGTAGTTCGGGAAACTAGGGGGGAGGTTGCTCGCCGAGATATCACATCTCGTGCCTACGTACTTTCACATGGTGTGAAAGATCAGAGCAAACATAGTTCGGGCAACTACGGATAACCGGGATGTTCTCGATCACACAGGGGTGAGAGAAAGGATTGACGATACTAGCGTACGCATTCTAGCAGTTAGGTGTATGTTGCTCGCTCGTCGGAGACTTATGCGTTACCTGTTTGCGGTAGAACGGACGTAGTATGTCGGGGTATAGAGGTATGAGAACCTACGGGAACTAGAACTACGGTCTGGTCTCAATTGCGCTAGGGCAAGAGAAAGGGAAGATCAATCGTCAGCGGGAAAGTCTCGATCGCACGACAGCAAGAGAATAGGGAAGTTAGTTGTTAGTGTGCTCACTAGGATATCGCATCCTATGCCTACATATTCTCGTCTGGTACGAGAAATCAGAGCAGCTGTAATTCAGCTAACTACAGCAAAGGGAAAAGGGAGAAAAGGGAGAAGGGAGCTCGCTAGGATATCGCATCCTATGCCTACGTACTCTCGTCTGGTACGAGAGATCAGAGCAAACGTAGTTCGGGGCACGCGGAAAACAAGTCTCGATTGCACAGGGGCAAGAGAAGGGATCTCAATCGCCTGAACGCGAGAGGAAAGGGTTTCGATCGCGCGGGGCGAGAACAAAGAGGAAGCAGGCTTAACGCCTAAACGGGAAGGAACTCGGGACACACACGCAAGAACCTAAGGCGTATGAGCGAATGTGGCGCATGTCACCCAAAGGGTGCCATACTAAACACTCTAGAAGATTGAGAGGAAGCCCCTCAACCACCATTTCCTATGCATCTAACGATACAGCTCACAACACTCGACGGTTGCACGAAGACTTGAATAAGAAAGATGTTATCGAACGAAGCGGCTCCGTTGGCCCTCGACATGTGCGCAAGCTCCATTCCAATCTTCTCCTCTCTGGATCCTTGATGATGACGTTCGAATAAGAACCAATGTAACGCTTAGACCATCATGATTTGACTTATACGATAAATCAAACTCTAAGAGGTAGCGTATTGATATCCGTGTCAAAGACAAGATAGAGAAATGATATCGAAAATCATTCTCAAAGTGAATCATGTCACACGGCCAACCCGGAATAAAATCCAAAATAAAATCAGACGGCAAAAGAGAAATGAGGAGAGAAATCCAATGACAAAAGGAAATAAAATTCTACTCCTAAAATAGGCAATAAAAATCCTAATAGAAAATACTCTAAAGAAATATAAAGGAAATTGCATACAGAAAAATAGCATGGAAATTCTATCCTAAAACGCTATAATATTCTATAAGAAAAATAGAAATGAAAATTCTATATAAACTTCTATAATAAAAGAAAATGCTAATAGAATATAAATCCTAGAATATAAAATCTATACTAAAATATGCTAAGAATATTCTAAATTATAATTCCTAGAAAGAAAAAATAGAAAATAAAACTAATATATATTACAAACACATATCCAATACAAAAGAAATAAAAAAATGTAAAGGGAAGGGGGGTACATCAGCCAGAACAGGGGTGTAAGCTTCAGAAAAAACAGCACTGGGCTTGAGCCCACAATACAGCCAGAAAAAAAAACCAATAAAAAAAGGTAAGGGAAAATGAGGGGTGCGTGAGGCAATGGGGGTGCATAGCCAGGAATCCGCTGGGCCCAACCCAACAATCAACCAAAACTCCAGCAGGGGGTGCGCGTTGGGAAACTGAGTGTGAATCCAGCAATTGAATGGGCCCATCCCAAACAACAAGAACACAAAGGGGGACGGGGTGAACTTGCAAACGGAGGGTGAATCCAGGAAGAAAGTTGTTGTTGGGCCCTAAGCCCATCTGTCACAACACAATAGCAAGGAAAGGGGGTCGTAAGAGGAAATGGGGGTATGAGGTCCGAAACTGAAACAATTGGGCCTAAGGCCCAATCACCCAGTCCAAACGGTTTCCCAAAGTCTCCATCCTCCTCGCCCTCTGAAACCCTAATCTCTCCCTTTCCTTTCACCGTCGTCGTTGTCCAACTCCTCAATTCCTCCGTCTCAACCTTCGCTCCCCTCCGTCTCTTCACAACAACCTCACCTCCTTAACTCCCTGCATCTCACTTCGTCTCCATCTTTAACTTCCTCCTTCCAACTAAACAACACAAATCCGTCAAAAACCCTAACCTGAAGGAGTTAACTCAAATCTGGAGATGGTGAAGAAGTCCGTTGATGATCTACGAAGATCTGGTGACATGGCAACGGTGAACCTGATGAAAGTGACGACGATCTTCTGGAAAACGATTGAGGTTGAATGTTCTTGGTGGAGTTGATGAACGCGTGATGAAGGTTGGAGATCTGGACGAAGATCGTGAGGATTGATTGATCTCTAAAGTTTACTGAAGATTCTTGGCAAGAACTTGATGGAGGTTGTTAAGAGTTGTTGAATGAAGTTTCTGGGAAAGTAGTTTGAAGAACATGATGATGAAGGTTCTTTGAATGTAGATCTGGAAAATCTTGAACGAAGATGATGAATCTGGGAGGTTTCTGGTGAATCTGGTGAAGATTGATGATGAATACGAAGAACAAACTAAAAGACTGATGGAGTTCTGTGAAGAGCTGGTTGAACGTTCTCGATGAACAAAGGAGGAAGTTGGTTGAAGGATTGATGAGTGTTCTTGGATCTGGAAAAGTATGAGGCTGATGATGAACATCTGAGAAACCTGGAAAAATTTTGATGAATGTTGTATGAGGATGATGAAGTTCATGCTGGTTGAATGCAGTTTCGGCGACGGTTATGGATTCCGACGACATTCTAGCCATGTGAACCACCGTGGTGATTTCTCCGGCGATTCACCTAGTGTGTTTGCATGCGAGATGTGAGAACGTGACACCTCAATGGGCGTCGTGGCAAGCATGCAGAGAGGGAGAGTGAGGACGTGTCATGTGGCGTGTGTGGGGTCTGTGAGGTGGACACGTGGAAGGCTGCGTGGCAGCGCATGCAGAGTGTGATGTGGATAATGAGGTGGAAGGGAGAGAGAAAGATACGTGTGCTATCCTTTATACTGCCAAGTGGCATGAAATGGACTTGTGGGCCTCCAAAACGACACTTGGCCCACTAAAGACTCAATTGATTAAAAATCTGATTCAATTAAATGACCCTAATTAAGACTTAATAAACTACAATTAATGGTGGATTAAGACTTTTAATGATGATTAAAACGTATTAAGGACTCCATTAACTCCTAAACGAAAATTAAGACTAGTTAATTAAAAATTGTTAATTGAAACTAACTAAAATTGAATTAAAGATTCAATTACCTAAACGAAAATGATTAAAATTTGGACCCAATTAATTGCTAATTAATATTCTAATTAAAATCTGTTAAACTAATTAACACTCAAAATCCTAATTAAAATGATTACCAATCTAATGAACATCTAACAAATATTATAAAAAACAGAGTTTAAACTCTAATAAATTCTAAAAAGAGTTATCTTAATCTAAAAAGAAATTAATTTCTATTAATCCTAAATCCTATTAAATTCTAAAAATTAATATTTAAAAAAGAATTGAATCTATTAATTGCTAAAACAAAAACAATTAATATCCAAAAAGAAATAAACCTAGTAATTTCTAAAAAAAAATTCAATTAATATCTAAAAAGAAACTAAATCTAGAAAAATGATTTAAAATCTAAACAAATCAAAATCTAGAAATTAAAATCTATCAAAAAAAAGAAAAACTATTAATATCCTAGAAAAACAAATAACCTATTCAAAATCTATTTAAAATCTATTTTCTAATGTTAAAAAATAAGGAAAAATTTTAGAAAATGCAATAAAGTCAATTAAATCAATTAAAAAAAAGATGCGAGACTATACCGAAATAAACGGTAAAAACCGGACACCGAAATGTCCTCAAAAACAACAACAAACGTTGAAAACACCGGGAGGAGCACATATTCCACCACAAAACCTGCTTATTCGAACTGGTATGAACTGCCTGAAACGTGATCAGAGGGTTGTAATCCCGATAAAGTCAATCTGACTGAAAAAATGCAATGTACGCGGTATGCAGATGCAAAATGAAATGAGTTGAAACATAAGCCAAATAACGAGAAATGGTTGGTCAAATTTTGGGGTGCAACAGCTGCCCCTATTCAAACGGCTTGGACCTGAAGGGTTAAAGAGTGAACGACCTTCAAACATTCAAGGGTAGAAGACGGTCTAATACCAAAGAACCCGGAAATTTGCCAACCTGCAGAAATAAACTGCAACAAAACTGCTTGGGGAACAAATATCCAGAAAACTGAACCCAGTTGTCACGGCAACAAACTGATCAATCATTTGATAAAAAAACATGATTATACCATCAACCACCTGTATGACGCCACAGGCGTTGAATCAACACACTATATCAAAATACCATTTGTGACTTTCATCTCCGAAGAAACGGGTAAGCACTACGTAAAGTGTAAATCGTTAGTATCTTCGACCTTCCATTTCCGTAGAAACGGGCATACGCTAAATAAAAGCGCGGATCGTCAGTATCTTTGACCTTCCATTTCCGTAGAAACGGGCATACAGTAAATAAAAGTGTGAACTATCAATATCTCTGACCTTCCATTTCCGTAGAAACGAGCATACACTAAATAAAAGTGTGAACTGTCAATATCTCTGACCCTCCATTTCCGCAGAAACAAGCATACACTACGTAAAATGCGTCATCCATGTACTATCCTGGATCTTCCATTCCCGAAGAAACGAGCATCGCACTAAATAAAAGTGTGGTATGTCAATATACTATCCTTGACCTTCCATTTCCGAGGAAACGAGCATACACTATGTAAAGTGCGTCATCCATGTACTATCCTGGATCTTCCATTTTCGAAGAAACGAGCATCGCACTAAATAAAAGCCCGGATTATCAATATACTATCCTTGACCTTCCATTTCCGCAGAAACGAGCATACACTACGTAAAATGCGTCATCCATGTACTATCCTGGATCTTCCATTTCCTAAGAGACGAGCATCGCACTAAATAAAAGCGCGGCATGTCAATATACTATCCTTGACCTTCCATTTCCGAAGAAACGAGCATACACTACGTAAAGTGCGTCATCCATGTACTATCCTGTATCTTCCATTTCCGAAGAAACGAGTATCACACTAAATAAAAGCGCGGATTGTCAATATACTATCCTTGACCTTCCATTTCCGAAGAAACGAGCATACACTACGTAAAGTGCAAACTGAGCATCCGAAGACTTGAACAAGCAACTCTGCGGGGAACCCCTTCGACCTGGGTAACATCTCCATCAACACGGGTAACATCTCCGTCAACACGGGTAACAATTTCCGTCAACACGGGTAACAATCTCCGTCAACACGGGTAACAATCTATGTCAGCACGGGTAGCAATCTCCGTCAACACGGGTAGCAATCTTCTTCAACACGGGTAGCAATCTCCGTCAACACGGGTAACAATCTCCGTCAACACGGGTAACAATCTCCGTCAACACGGGTAACATCTCCAAAGGTTTAATCCACGAGATTTTTTAACGTTGGCGTAACAGCAATCCGAGGAAACTCTACTGGGGAAACTCTGACGTCCACTGCCAGGTACTTACTTTGAACAAAAATGGGCAACAACTCCAACGGTATAATCGTGAAGTCTTTTAATGCTCACGTAACAGCAATCTGTGGAAAACTCCGCTGGGGGAAGAAGAGAAACTTAATCAAGCAACTCTGATGAGGGACACATGATAGGACGAGCGTTATCATCACATATCTCATGCCAAAAATTTGAATATCCGAAAACCATCCTGAACAAGAATTCCAATCACCTGCAGGGAATAACACCTGAAAACAAAGAGGTAACCAACCTGGCTTACGTTTTAAAATGTATATGTTTGAAAAAATGGCGTAATGCTCCATACGGCATGGAAATGCTACGTGTTTGGGTAGATGCTATGCACGATGCAAATGCAAAAGGGCGTTCTGGCAAAATAAATGCTGGAGGAACAAAACCAAACTTCCGCAGAAAATATGTCGTCATCAGATGATTGATGGACAAAGCGTAACCGTCGTATGATCTGAAAATCAAATACCAAAGAGTTGTCTGAACAAAGCTGCTGGATAAATGCCCCTGAACTGATTTCAGAGTGATTCACGTTGCCACAGAAGGCTGATAGAGAAACTGGCTTATGCTTCGTATGCATATGCGTATGTTTGAAATTTTCTATGGCGTAATGCTCCATATAAGATGGAATGCTACGCATTTGACGATGAAATGCAAATATGATGCAATATGATGATATATGCAAGATGCAAATGCAGGCTCGGGCTGCTGGAGAAAAGCTGTACACAGAAGGACCATTCCAGCAAAATAAATGCTGGAAAGGTGAAGCCAACTCCGCTGGGGATAACCGGGTATCACAGAATTATTCCAACAAAATAAATGATGGAAAGGTGAACCAACTCCGCTGGGGATAACCAAGTGCTAAGTCTGATTGGACTTCCCTGGGGGATAGCTTACACGTGCCAATGACCATTGGACTTTGCTGGGGAAAACAGACGGAGTCTTCCTGCGTATTAATGAAGATTGGATTCTGAGACTGATGCGCCAACACGGATTGAGCCTCACAGTGATTGCCAATATGGATTGGGTTTTAGGAATGGCGCGCCAATAAGGATTGGGCTTCCTGACGATTTCCAATAGGAATTGGGGTTTCAGGCTATCTGTGATGGGTCAGGTATGATTGGCGCTGGAAAACATCCTGTCTGAATTCACTATATTTAGTTGAAGAGTCAAGGGATAATAACACGACTCCCCAACATTCGTCTCACACTTGAGGATTGGCTGAACCTGCTTGAGTAGCTCTAATGACACGGAGAGGAACAATTCCTTCGCTTCTGATATGCCCCAGTCTGAGGGATCTCTGTGGGGATATTCCCCGAATGGAAATCTGAAAATCTGTACCCTGATGGTCTGACATGAACTGCCCCAGCACTCTGAACCTCGGAGAGATGTTACGGATCAAATGCCCCCGGGCAAGAAACAACTTCTGCGCTTTTCTTAGAGTGGCCTGCCCCTATCTACAACGGCTTTGCCCCTGATTGGCTGATCTGCGGGGAAATACATTGGTTGTCCTCAAGAGATTCCTCAAATCTCGACCTGACTGCTTCAGAATAACCGACTTCGGATAGCTGACATCATTGGGGATTGCTTGATATAGCTTGCCCTGGTTCGCAGAGTATTCGGGAGTTCTGCATTCTATCCTGATCAGACTTTCCACTATAGGAAACTTTTCTGCTGTCACGCACTTACTTGCAAGTCAAACAAGTTGTTCTGCATAAAAGATATATCAATACAATGCATATGACAGTTTTGACATCCAATCCGTTCACTGGAAAAGGAAAAAATAGTTTATGGCATATAATGAACAAATCATTTATCAGAATATCAACATCAGTACCAACATGGTAAGAAGAACCCTTTTAGGAGTCAGTTTCGACGTGATCTTTACCGAAGTATGCCTTCGAAACGAACCTGCTTCAATTAGGACTTTTTCCGGTTGTAACGTGGTCAGGTTCACGGTTTTGAAGGAAAGGATAAAGGCTCAAAATTTATTTTAACCCACCCGTTCACCTTGATGTTCTCCAATCCTACGTTTATCTAATTCGACCTTAGCGCTCACTTCTCAAAGGTTGAAAGATAGGAGTGATAGTTCGAGAAATCATGAGTTTTTGGAGTGACAACCACTCACTTTTCGTCTTTGCCACTTGGGGTCACACGACTTGTATTTCATTTGAAGATTTTTCTTTTGTAATCCTTTTCATTTTTTCAGTTTTTCGCTTTCCCTAATTTTTGCCTGGACTGATTCTTTTGAGCTTCTTTTGATTATTAAGTCCAGCGGGATGCCCTCATTTTTGCCTAAGTCATTTGTTTTCCAGTTTCGACTTAGCGGGCTTTTGATTCTTTTTGCTTTCTTTTTTTTCCTTGAACAAGTCGTGTGACATTGGTTGTCTGACTCTTTGGGGAATAATGTGACTGTTTCACTCCTAACGCTTAACCACTATGGTTTTTTAGGCACGCCCTCTAGAGGTGTGATTGATCCTCGAACGGACGCTCCTTTCTGTAAGTTGGACGCTCGATCAAATTAGCTAACACCTACCCTGCCCCGGGTTAAGATTGAGGGTTTTTTTCGTGTTCCAAAAGAAACTCCTACTACTAGGCCCAAAGGGGTTGACAAGGGATTATCTTCCTTATAACTCCGGTGTTTAGGAATTTAAAACAATGCATGTACATCATCAACAAGTTTTATTTTCAAAAGCATACAATTGGAAGCTTGCGCGTCTTGTAAACTTCATCATCCTCTCCGAATTCCGCTTAACCAAGCATTGAGTATCTGTTAAAACATTGAGTGAACAGGAATGGATTAAATTAAAACATGCATATTCATTTCATTATCAATATCAATTGAAAACAATACAAGTTTTACGAATGCAATTTGCGCTTTAATAGAAAAGGAACTACAAATGCAAACAAATGACATGATAAAACACAGATTGCCAGTTTCCGGGAACCGGGCTTTTCGAACTTGATTTGCTGCTGAACCAGCCATCTTCAGAATTACTCGTCGAAGTCATCCTGACACTCTTCTGAACATCTTCTATCAGTGAACTCTCCCATAACCTGAACTGATACACCCACTTGGCTAGCTGGAGGGAGGTCGTTAATCTGAACACCCTGAGGCGTGATAGATATCCTGTTAGAGTCCAACAAAGTCTGAACTTGGCTCTGAAGCACCTTACAGTCATCTGTTGGATGCCCCTGTGCCCCAACATGGTACTCATAGCGGGCGTTGGCATCAAAACCCGGAGGGTAAGGCGGGATCATTGGATTAGTCTCTTTCAGCACTATCAGTCCACCTTTGACCAAATATCGCAACAACTGACGGTACGACACCGGTAGCTGAGCAAACTGCTTTTCAGGTTTCCTTGGTCTTCGTCGGGCGTGCTGACGTGGCCGACGATGATATGACTGTTAACTCTGGAGGGGAACAGATATCTGACATACAGACGCAACAGGTTGCTGGCTCTGAACACTCGAAGGGTTTGAACACTGAATCTGAGATGCTAGAGATTCTGAGACAACATCGCTTCCTCCTTCCCCTTCCTCTTGGGAACTAACAACTGATTCATTCTTATCAACTGGGATATAAGGAGTATCTCGTGTCTTTCCATTCTTGAGCCCTCTCTCAACAAGCTCTCC
Organism: Lathyrus sativus; assembly: GCA_963859935.3. Classification (NCBI taxonomy): domain Eukaryota; kingdom Viridiplantae; phylum Streptophyta; class Magnoliopsida; order Fabales; family Fabaceae; genus Lathyrus; species Lathyrus sativus. The sequence continues at coordinate 122,167,862 of OZ012737.1, forward strand.
TATTCTTATCAAGCCCGCAAAGCTTGTACAACTGAACATTATGTCGTAATAATGGCCCTTCAGAGTACCCAAGAAGAGGTCAACCATTTCTCTCTCCAGCAACGGTGGTTGAACACGAGCAGCCAATTCTCTCCGTCTCTGCACATACCCCCTAAAGGATTCATTCTCCGTATGAGATAATTATTGCACGCGACTAGGAGCCATATCCAGATTGTAGTTGTACTGCTTCACGAAGGCATTGGCTAAATCCGACCATGCTTTGATGCTATCACTCTCCAACTGCATGTACCAATCCACAGATGCTCCGATCAAACTATCTTGGAAACAGTTAATCATAAGCTTGTCATTGGTAACATGTGAAGTCATTCATCTGCAAAACATAACCAAATGTAGCTTCGGACAACTACCCCCTTTATATTTCTCAAAATTGGGCATCTTGAACTTTGGAGGCATCACAAGGCCTGGCACCAGACACATGCTCGCGGCATTCAGATTAAAAGTATTCTTACTCATCAAGGTGGCAATCTGATCTTCCAATAGCTGGAATCTTCTCATATACTCAACAGTCTACGGGTTCTCAGCATTAACCTTCGGAGCATCCCTCTGATGATCTGGCACAGGGAAAGTGAAACGCTAATAGTCTGTGTCATGGAGAGAAGATGCATCTTTATCTCTGACAGGAATCTGCACAGGCTGGGCTTGAGCAACATTGTTCACCGGAGTCCTCTGAACATTGTCCTCTCCTCTAGTCAAAGCTATTATGGCTTCCGTGAACTGACTCAACTGGCTCTTCAACAGTTCAAACTCTGCCCTGGTAACAACCTGATTCTGCTCTGCTGACGTTATGATCCTTCCAGAAACTAACTTAAGTCCAATGCGAATGCCGGGAAGTCAACTGCGAGTTGGACAAAAGACGGGTAAGCTTTCCGCTCCAGCTGAGGATGGAAACGGAAGCATGAGATGCACATTAAATGCAATGCAAAATGCAACAAACACGGAATCACAGCCCCCCCCCCCCCCAAAGCTCTAAATACTGCTGCGCTGCTGACGGGATAAGTTCGCTCTGACGAGAGAAAACCAAAATACCGGGTAGGCTGGAAGTCAAGTTTCCTGCAAAAACCCTCCCACTCATGAGTGTGGACCTAAACTAACACAGGTTCGGCATCCTATGTGGTCATCAGTGTCACAGACTTTCAAGAAACGATGATACGATACCCAGAAGGTGTGGCATCATCATCTCTTGAAGTGGCCTCACTCGGCTGAGTCACAAGTGATCGGTCCCCAGAGTCGACAACCCTTAGATCTGAAATCCTTTCAACGACCCACTGGGCTGGAAATAGAAATCATCTCAAAGAATCTCGTCTGAGTGCAGATTTCATAGGAACTGGTGCATGCCTAACATACAGGTTCACCACAAATCTGTTTCTAGTGCTAGGTATATACTCGAGCGTGGGTCTGGCTTAACACTCATCAGAGCCCTCTCCTGCAACAGCACAATAGCAACAGATAATAATAATAGTGTGGGAAATGTAAATACAGTAATATACAACATACAGCACAAAAATAAACACCCACAGACAAGCAAACAAGCGCTAGGATTGACTCTCGCAGGGACATTGGATCCCCCAATTGACTCGCATAAGGGACATTGGATCCCTAGGAAACCATCACATTCCCCAGCAGAGTCGCCAGCTGTAGCTACCGCGAAAATAAGGCACCGGCAAAACAGAAGAGTCGCCACCTTTCGTTATTTATCCCACTGAACGGGAAAGGAAACGATCGGAAAAAACCTGACGAAAAGGTATAAGACAAGGTCATCGCAACCATTGTCTGGGTTCGGGAGTCGGTTACGCAAGGGGAAGGTATTAGCACCCCTCACGTCCATCGTACTCGATGGGATCCACACTTGCTGGTTTTTCTACGGGTGAAAAACAATCTATCTACGGCTTCTAAGGCTAAACGGAAAGAACTGACTCGATAGAGCGTCGCGCTCTATGCCTACGTATTCCCTTGTGCAATGGGAAAGTCAGAGTCAACGTAGTTCGGGAAACTACGAGGGGAGGTTGCTCGATGAGATATCGCATCTCGTGCCTACGTACTTTCACACGGCGTGAAAGATCAGAGCAAACATAGTTCGGGAAACTACGGATAACCGGGATGTTCTCGATCACACAAGGGTGAGAGAAAGGATTGACGATACTAGCGTACACATTCTAGCAGTTAGGTGTATGTTGCTCGCTCGTTGGAGACTTAGACATTACCTGTTTGCAGTAGAACGAACGTAGTATGTCGGGGTTTAGAGGTATGAGAACCTACGGGAACTAGAACTACGGTCTGGTCTCAATTGCGTTAGGGCAAGAGAAAGTGAAGATCAGTCGTCAGCGGGAAAGTCTTGATCGCACGGCAGCGAGAGAACAAGGAAGTTAGTTGTTAGTGTGCTTGCTAGGATATCGCATCCTATGCCTACATATTCTTGTCTGGTACGAGAAATCAGAGCAGTTGTAGTTCAGCTAACTACAGCAAAGGGAAAAGGGAGAAAAGGGAGAAGGGAGCTCGCTAGGATATCGCATCCTATGCCTACGTACTCTCGTCTAGTACGAGAGATCAGAGCAAATGTAGTTCGGCGCACACGGAAAACAAGTTTCGATTGCACAGGGGCAAGAGAATGGATCTCAATTGCCTGAACGCGAGAGGAAAGGGTTTCGATCACGCGGGGCGAGAACAAAGAGGAAGCAGGCTTAACGCCTAAACGGGAAGGAACTCGGGACACACACGCAAGAACCTAAGGCGTAGGAGCGAATGCGTCGCATGTCACCCAAAGGGTTCCATACTAAACACTCTAGACTATTGATAGGAAGCCCCTCAACCACCATTTCCTACGTATCTAACGATACAGCTCACAACACTCGACGGTTGCACGAAGACTTGAATAAGAAAGATGTTATCGAACGAAGCGGCTCCGTTGGCACTCAACATGCGCACAAGCTCCATTCCAATCTTCTCCTCTCTGGATCCTTGATGATAATGTTCGAATCAGAACCAATGTAATGCTTAGACCGTCATGATTTGACTTATACGATAAATCAAACTCTAAGAGGTAGCGTATTGATATCTGTGTCAAAGACAAGATAGAGAAATGATATCGAAAATCATTCTCCAATTGAATTATGTCACACGACCAGCCCAAAATAAAATCCAAAATAAAATCAGACGGCAAAAGAGAAATGAGGAGAGAAATCTAATGACAAAAGGAAATAAAATTCTACTCCTAAAATAGGCAATAAAAATCCTAATAGAAAATACTCTAAAGAAATATAAAGGAAATTGCATACAGAAAAATAGCATGGAAATTCTATCCTAAAACGCTATAATATTTTATAAGAAAAATAGAAATGAAAATTCTATATAAACTTCTATAATAAAAGAAAATGCTAATAGAATATAAATCCTAGAATATAAAATCTATACTAAAATATGCTAAGAATATTCTAAACTATAATTCCTAAAAAGAAAAAATAGAAAATAAAACTAATATCTATTACAAACACATATCCAATACAAAAGAAATAAAAAAATGTAAAGGGAAGGGGGGTACATCAGCCAGAACAGGGGTGTAAGCTTCAGAAAAAACAGCATTGGGCTTGAGCCCACAATACAGCCAGAAAAAAAAAACCAATAAAAAAAGGCAAGGGAAAATGAGGGGTGCGTGAGGCAATGGGGGTGCATAGCCAGGAATCCGCTGGGCCCAGCCCAACAGTCAACCAAAACTCCAGCATGGGGTGCGTGTTGGGAAACTGAGTGTGAATCCAGCAATTGAATGGGCCCAGCCCAAACAACAAGAACACAAAGGGGGACGGGGTGAACTTGCAAACGGAGGGTGAATCCAGCAAGAAAGTTATTGTTGGGCCCAAAGCCCATCCGTCACAACACAATAGCAAGGAAAGGGGGTCGTAAGAGGAAATGGAGGTATGAGGTCCGAAACTGAAACAATTGGGCCCAAGGCCCAATCACCCAGTCCAAACGGTTTCCCAAAGTCTCCATCCTCCTCGCCCTCTGAAACCCTAATCTCTCCCTTTCCTTTCACCGTCGTCGTTGTCCAACCCCTCAATTCCTCCGTCTCAACCTTCGCTCCCTTCCGTCTCTTCACAACAACCTCACCTCCTTAACTCCCTGCATCTCACTTCGTCTCCATCTTTAACTTCCTCCTTCCTACTAAACAACACCAATCCGTCAAAAACCCTAACCTGAAGGAGTTAACTCAAATCTGGAGATGGTGAAGAAGTCCGTTGATGATCTACAAAGATCTGGTGACATGGCAACGGTGAACCTGATGAAAGCGACGGTGATCTTCTGGAAAACAGTTGAGGTTGAATGTTCTTGGTGGAGTTGATGAACACGTGATGAAGGTTGGAGATCTGGACGAAGATCGTGAGGATTGATGGATCTCTAAAGTTTACTGAAGATTCTTGGCAAGAACTTGATGGAAGTTATTACGAGTTGTTGAATGAAGTTTCTGGGAAAGTAGTTTGAAGAACATGACGATGAAGGTTCTTTGAATACAAATCTGGAAAATCTTGAACGAAGATGATGAATCTGGGAGGTTTTTGGAGAATCTGGTGAAGATTGATGATGAATACGAAGAACACACTGAAAAACGGATGGAGTTCTGTGAAGAGCTGGTTGAACGTTCTCGATGAACAGAGGAGGAAGTTGGTTGAAGGATCGATGAGTGTTCTTGGATCTGGAAAAGTATGAGGCTGATGATGAACATCTGAGAAACCTGGAAAATTGTTGATGAATGTTGTATGAGGATGATGAAGTTCATGCTGGTTGAATGCAGTTTTCGGCGACGGTTATGGATTCCGGCGACATTCTGGCCATGTGAACCACTGTGGTGATTTCTTCACCGATTTATCCAGTGTGTTTGCATGCGAGATGTGAGAACGTGACACCTCAATGGGCGTCGTGGCAAGCATGCAGAGAGGGAGAGTGGGGACGTGCCATGTGGCGTGTGTGGCGTCTGTGAGGTGGACGCATGGAAGGCTGCGTGGCAGCGCATGCAGAGTGTGATGTGGATAATGAGGTGGAAGGGAGAGAGAAAGATACGTGTGCTATCCTTATACTGCCAAGTGGCATGAAATGGACTTGTGGGCCTCCAAAACGACACCTGGCCCACTAAAGACTCAATTGATTAAAAATCTGATTCAATTAAATGACCCCAATTCAGACTTAATAAACTGCAATTAATGGTGGATTAAGACTATTAATGATGATTAAAACGTATTAAGGACTCCATTAACTCTTAAACGAAAATTAAGACTAGCTAATTAAAAACTGTTAATTGAAACTAACTAAAATTGAATTAAAGACTCAATTACCTAAACGAAAATGATTAAAATTTGGACCCAATTAATTGCTAATTTATATTCTAATTAAAATTAGTTAAACTAATTAACACTCAAAATCCTAATTAAAATGATTACCAATCTAATGAACATCTAACAAATATTATAAAAAACAGAGTTTAAACTCTATTAAAATCTAAAAAGAGTTATCTTAATCTAAAAAGAAATTAATTTCTATTAATCCTAAATCCTATTAAATTCTAAAAAGAGTTATATCTATTAAATTTTAAAACTCAATTAATATTTAAAAAAGAATTGAATCTATTAATTGCTAAAACAAAAACAATTAATATCCAAAAAGAAATAAACCTAGTAATTTCTAAAACAAATTCAATTAATATCTAAAAAGAAACTAAATCTAGAAAAATGATTTAAAATCTATTAAAATCTAAACAAATCAAAATCTATGGAAAAAAAAAGAAAAACTATTAATATCCTAGAAAAACAAATAACCTATTCAAAATCTATTTAAAATCTATTTTCTAATGTTAGAAAATAAGGAAAAATTCTAGAAAATGCAATAAAGTCAATTAAATCAATTAAAAAAAAGATGCGAGACTATAGCGAAATAAACGGTAAAAATCGGACACCGAAATGTCCTCAAAAACAACTGCAAAAGCTGAAAACACCGGGAGGAGCACAGATTCCAGCACAAAACCTGCTTATTCGAACTGGTATGAACTGCCTGAAACGTGATCAGAGGGCTGTAATCCCGATAAAGTCAATCTGACTGAAAAAATGCAATGTACGCGATATGCAGATGCAAAATGAAATGAGTTGAAACATAAGCCAAATAACGAGAAATGGTTGGTCAAATTTTGGGGTGCAACACGTACCACATAAAATTACATTAAATATAGACAAGGGACTGAACCACTCTTCTAGGAACCTTGAAGAAAGACATAAAGTGTACAGGCAGATTTGTCAAAATCGAGTTAATTAACAACACCCTTCCACCTATGGATACAAGCCTTTCCTTCCAAACTTAAAGTCTAGCCTGCATACACTCAATTACAGGTTTTCAAAAAGTTATACTTCTATGCTTGCCTCCCACATACATACCAAGAAATATAAAAGGCAAAGAACCAATTTTGCAAGCTATGAATTGCTCTATGGCTACCAAGAAGTGATCCTCCATGCCAATTCCAACAAGAGAGCTTTTACCTATATTAATCTGAAGACCAGAAATCAATTCAAAAGCCTTTAAAGTAGTTTTAAAGGCCCAAATGTTTGACCACGAACCGATACAAATCAGTACCACATCATTCGCATATTGAAGGATACTGTAAGCCACATTTTTATTAACCTTGAAATCCTTGAAACTTCCTGCTTCTATAGCCCTTTTGACTAGTACGGCCAAACCCTCCCCCACAATAGCAAAGAGGAAAGGTGAGAAGGGGTCACCTTTACTTAATCCCCTCGAGACCTTAAAATCTTGTGTTAGACTCCTTGTTAATTAAGATAGACATTAAGCTATTCATCACACTCCCTTCCATCCACCGCATCCACCTCTCACCAAAGCCCATCGCCACCATAATCTTCCTAAGGAAGCTTCACTCGATACAATCATAGGCCTTTGTGAAATCCAGCTTCTTCTTACTCCTTTTAGCCAGGTCAATAATTTCGTTAAGTACTAAAACTCCATCCAACAGTTGTCTTTCTTTAATAAACGTCGTTTGGGAATTGGCAATAAGCTTGCATATAACTCGCTTAAGTCTCGATGCCAATAAATTTGAAACCACCTTATATATGCAATCTATAAGACTAATAGGTCTGTAGTCGTCCAGCACTTGTGGGTTATCCAACTTCGGGATCAAAGCCAAAAACGAAGATGCCATAGTCTTTGGCAGCCACGCCGATTCATAGAATTCCTGAACATAACCAACTAACTCCGGCCCTACAATTTCCCAGCAACCTTTGAGAAATTCGAAATTATAGCCATCAAGTCCGAGACTTTTGTCCCCACTAGCTCTTAACACCATCTCCTTAATTTCCTTTGCATTGAATTTTTCCTCATGAAAACGTGATCCTCCAAAGATAGGCTAGGAATTCTAAACAAATCCAAGGAAGGACAAGCAATATTGTTAGAACGAAAGTTGGCCTCGAAATGGTCTTTGAATGTATTCTTCACATGGAATACATCGTCCACACACTCAGTTTCAAGCTAGATAGATGAAATTGCATTCCTCTTGTACCTATTTTTTAGCATAGCATGAAAACATTTGGAGTTTTGATCTCCATCTTAAATCCATTTAACCATTGCCTTCTGCATTAAGATGTTATCTTTGATACACAGATTTTTCAAAAACTCAATCGAAGCATGCTCCCTTCTCTTTAAGTCGCGATCCGAGATAACGCCAGATGATTTAGCCAAACACGCTTTAACATCATTTATAGTTTCCACCTCACGATCTATGTTAAGGTCCAGCCAACCGAATATTTATTTATTCCACCATTTGAGCCTACCTTTCAAAAGTTGAAGCCTCTTCGAAAAAAACGTAAGTTACACTACCAGTGACAATGAACAAATTTCATTCCTCCTTAACAAAAGATATGAAGTCAGGGTGTTCAAACCAACAGTTAAACACTTTAAAGGGCTTTGGACCCTAGTTTATGTTCCTCGCTTTGATTCACAACGGCCTATGGTCTGATAAATCTCTGTCACCAACCAATTAAACTACTGAATTCCAATCGTTCAAAAGACCATCAGATATCAAAAATATATCAAGGCGACTACAACATGTACCGTTAGAATTAAACCAGATAAACTTATTCCCAGAGGTTGGTAGATCAACTAAATTCATCAATTGAATGAAAGTACCAAAGTCCTCCCTTTCAGATTTGCAATTTGAACCCTTGCCCCATCTCTCCTCCTTGTTTGTCGTAGCATTAAAATCATCACCTAAAATCCATTCCCTCAGAGGCAATTTCGCTTTCCGCTATACTAAATCGGGCCACATCTTCCATTTACCAGTCAAACAATAGAAGGAATAAATGTTTTGAAGGTGAGAAAAACACTTAAAAGGGCGGGGGGGTTGAATAAGAGTTTTAAGAAATATGGCAATAAAAACAACTCAAGATTTTTATCCTAGTTTGTTGAACTCAACTACTCCAGTTCACCTTATCAAAGACGATTTTCCTTTCTCCACAAGGACTTAATCCACTATTAATCAACTGATTACAACAGTAAGCACTAAGAACAACTGTCTTAGTCTTCTCAAGAACTACTGACCACACCTTGGTCTTCTCAAGGAACTTCTTACAAATTAATGTAAACTAACAAGTATTTAAATGCTTTTAATAAGCTGTATCACAACTGTGATATTTACACTTAAGATTAAGTACAAATAAAACTATACAGTTTTATGAAAGAACAAAAGTATATGAACTTTGAGATATTTCACTTTGATGCTTCAAACGTGTGTATGAAAATTTCTTTCTGAATGAACTAGCAACTTCTAAATGTTGTAGAAGTTCTCCTTTTATATCTTTTTCCAAATGCTTTGAGTAATGTGCAGCTGAGTATTATATTTGAAATATAAGACTTTTCATCACCAAAAGGTATGGGCAGAGACATGCTTTTTGCAGTAACAATATGGTTGTAGAAGCTTTGGGATTTGTACCACGTCTCTTCATTGGACAAAATAGCCGTTGGTTACTTTGGAAGTAGCACCACGTCCAATCAAGTTTACAGCTTCTTCAACAAGCTTCCTTCAGGATGAAGTCTTCATAATTTGCACTTCAGATTTTGGAACTAGCTTAAAAGGAATGGAATGCTTAAGATGATCAGAGCTAAATGTTTGAGATGATCAGAGCTTGATGGATGATTAGAACTTAATATATCAGAGTCTCAATCTTGATCAGAGTATGCAGCAGTAAGTGCTTTGAGCGTGAATATTAATTGATTCGAGTCTGATGATCAGAGCCTCTGTTCTTGCAGTGAAATGAACTTCAGAGTCTGATTTGATCAAAGCTTTCAACTATTCTTTCAGCAACACTTCAGATCATTCTGCAGCTTTTGCTTCAGATTCTTCTGGCAGTGCTTCAGAATCTTCTGATTGTCTTGCATCTGATGCTTCAGAGCCTTGCATAGTTGCTTGTACTTATGTATTTTTCTTCTTTAAGAGTATTCAATTTAATACCTGAAACAATAATACTTGAACAAATTTTAGAGTATATATTTTCTTAATACAAAATTCCATAAGAGTTATCATCAAAACATAGAGATATAAGAAACACCAATCTGTGCTCTAACAATCTCCTCCTTTTTTATGATGACAAAATATAGGAACATTTGTTCAATAAAGAGACTAAAATATATAACTCCCCCTGAGATTAAGAATCTCCCCTTGAAATGAATACTCTAATAGAAGAGAACACTTCCCTTTTTGCTTGAGTATATTTCAGAACCTGGTATGAATCCTTGTTAAAAATAAAGAATTAGAGCTTGGATGATTTCCAGAATCAGAGCCTGATGAATTCTTTCAAATAGAGAGTTTGGTTTTTCTTCCAGAATCAGAGTCAAAATTGCTTCAAGGATCAGAGCCTGGTTGGGTAATTCTCAGGGTAACTTTAAATAATTATTGTCAGATGAAACAATAAGATCTGAAAGTCTTAAAATTCAATGTTAGTTAATACTATGTCTGAATTTCATTTTAGTATTGCTTATGGATTGAACAATCAGATTCTTTTTCTCCCCCTTTTTGTCATAATCAAAAAGAATTTAAAAGACAGAAAAGATAATAGAAGAAAAGAGAACACAACACATAAATGAAAAACAAAATAGCCAAATGTATTTAGATCCAAACAGAACAAAAGATAAGATGTTCAGACAACAGATGATAGAAAACAGAAGAACAGAAAACAAGTGCAAACAAGAATGCAAAAACATGGAAAAGAAAACTAGGGCTGGCGAGATGCAATCAGGGTCAGAAGGTCAGTAATCTTTTCAGTAGACTCTTCTTGCTTAGCCATCAAAGTTTTGATCTCTTCAGTAGTATGTTCCTGTTTTATCATCAATGATCTGATTTCCTTAACTTCTTGGACAACATCTGGAGTCTCAGTCTTCATCTCAGATGTAGAGGGTGCAGAAGCAGATGCAGTTGCTATAGGATGATCAATCTCCATGTCAGATGCAGGAGTATCTTCTATCATTGCAGCAGTATCTTCAGCAGGAGCATCTTCCAGAAGTAGCACTGGTGTTGTGAGAATGCTCAGCAGAGTCTATCTGACCATTTTAGCAAACTTTGCCTTTGCATCATCAACACAGATTGTTCTGAGATCAGAGGCAGCAGTGTTGAACTTTGAGATGAATCTGTTCCAAGAAGCTTCAGATTCAGCAGGATCGATACTAGACAAACATGCTTTTTCTACAGAAGCAATCCCCATACACATTTCCTTCTTGAAATTCTTAAACAAAGTAGAAACATCTGATCTGGGTTTGGGGTTCAGAAAGTCTTCTAGGGTGACTTTTTGTGAAGGTTCAGGGCTGGTTTGGGTTTGTTCAGGAGGTGTTTGATCAAATGGTGGTTGTTCAGATGGTGGTTGTTCAGATGGTTGTTGTTGAGATGGTTGTGGTATGGATGGTTGTGGTTTGGTGAGATGAGGAGTAGTGGTGTCAACATCAGATGGTGTTGATGTAACAAAATCAGATGAAGATGGTAGAAAGTTTGTGAAGATAAATTTGGAGCGAAGAGCAAGTTGATGAAGATGTTGTTCAGAAGCAGGTAGGTCAGATGGTAGTGGTTTATAAGGATCAGGAATTTGTAAACAAGTTGGTGAGGGAACTTCAGATTCATCAGAATCAGATGATTCAGTTGAATGACATGAAGTGGAAGATAAGACATACATGGTTGCAATGGGTTACACATCCAGAATGTCTTCAGATGTTTGTGGGATAGAGGGTTCAGGATTTGGGATGTTTGGTTCTTCTGGTGGTTGAGTAGAAGAGGGTAGTTCAGATTGTTTTTGTTGTTGTTGTTCAGATGCTGTTTGTTGAGAGGGTTGTTGTTCAGATGATTTTTGTTGAGGGGGTTCAGATGGTTGTTGTTAAGGGGGTTCAGATGGTTATTGAACAGAAGATGGTTGAGAATGTGTATGAGGAGATGAAGTGGGTTCAGATGAAGGATGTCCAGATGGTTGAGGAGGAGATGGTGGAGCTGAAGGTGAGGGTAAAGGGACAGATGGTTTTGGATCAAATGTTAATACCTGTTTAATTGTTTCTCTTATTTCTTCCAAGCTAGCTTCTGGAGGAGTTTGCTTCTTCAGCTTCTTGTCCTTCTCAGGCTTATCAGCAGCATCAGAGGCTTTCCTCTTAGGCTGTGTAACAGATCCTTCCTCAGCTTTCCTCTTCTTGCGCCTTTCTCTCAGAAGATTTGGCAAGACTTCTCCTTCCTTCTGTACAATGTTAGCAGGCAGAGGAATACCATTCTTTAAAAAATCAGCAATGAATGTCAGAATGATGTTCCTAGGTTCATCAACATTGAACATAGGAAAATTTGCTAAAGGAATCCTTCTTCTGCTGACTTCTTCAGAGTCAAACTTCTTAGGTTTGCCAGCAAGCTCTGAGATGACCTTCATCCTTTTCAGAGTATTCCCATTGATGACAGATCCTACAATGTAAGATAGATCATCTGTCACCCCAGCATCAGTCAGATGCTTTACAGACCATTCTCTGTTAGAATGTCTGATATCAGCCTTCCCATAGGGATCCAATTTCTGATCTTTCCAGCCTTAACCCTAACTTCTTCTCTTGTTTCCTTTATGTGGTTCAAAAGATGACTGAACAGAAGATAAGGCAGATCCACCTTCTTGCCTTTACTCATGCAGAACATGAAGTACAGTTGTTCTGAGTTGACATAATCTGGAGAGTTTGAAGATTTTCTATGAAAAATGGAGCTCATGAAAATCTTAGCCCAGATTCTGTAAACAGGCTTCAGATCTCTAACTTTGTTGGATGGTTCCCCAGAAACACAAACTTCTTGAAAAATATCAGCCAAGTCCACACGAGCAGTTGCCATACTTGTGATTCCATCAGTTTCTTTGTACTCAATCAGCTATTTGATTAACTTCTCAGTAATAACAATCTCCTTTCCAAGAACAGAAGAATGAATGAACTTAGGGCAAACTTGGGTGTGTATCCAGAACTCCTTCACCAATGTTGGATAAACAGGACCCATTAACCTGTCAAAGTAATTTTCCCAGTTTTGATTTTTAATGGTTGGGTTGAGATCAAAACCATTATCTTCAATGGAAGCAAAATCCACAAAGTTTTCACACAGAACCTCAAGATCCTTGATTGGAGTGAGAAGAGTTCTCACTGGTTCCTTGTACACAACAGCAGTTGGAGATGAAGCAGCAGCATTTGGAGATGATGCAGCAGCAGTAGAGGTTTGCATCTGAGCAGATGTTGAAGATGATGATGCCATTGATGTTCTTGAGATACGTCTGGGTTTACGAGAGGTTTTTGGTTTTGAAATGAGATGGAAGCAATAAAGAAGACAGAAATGCATATGAGAAATGTGATAGATAATGTAAAATGTGAATTGTGAAGTGGTGTGAGAATATATAGAACAATTTAGGGCAAGCAAGGGACACACAAAATCTCACGCGTACACTTAAGCAATTAATGAAGTGAAACATAATCGTATCAAGCAATTAATGCAAAGAATAAAATCATTTCAAGCATTTAAGATTCTGACAGAAGGGGGGGAAATCAAGAGATTTTGGATTTTCAAAGCAATACCTCAAACGTCAATTCAGTATGGTGCACTCTACCTTTCCAGATTCTAAGATACACGTGTTTGCTTGCATGTGCCTCTGAAACATCTTGAGAAATGAAACGTTAGGAAACGTTCAGATCCTCTTAGCCTTGTTAGTTCAGATTTACACACTAAGAAATAAACACAGAATTGAAATGGAGAAATACTTCAGAGTTTAGACATTTATCATCTGAGTAAAAATTTCATCTGATGAATATCTTATTCTGGACAGAAGTCCATACTTATATTTTTCAGAATAAATTTAAATCTATCTTCAGCAAGGGGTTTTGTAAAGATATCAGCCCACTGATGATCTGTATCGACAAAGTTTAAATTAATAATTCCCTTCTGAACATAGTCTCTGATGAAATGATGTTTAATCTCTATATGCTTAGCTTTAGAGTGTAAAATAGGGTTTTTAGATAAGCATATAGCAGAAGTATTATCACAGAAGATAGAAATGTTACTCTAAAAAATCTGATAATCTTCCAGCTGACTTTTCATCCAGAGCATCTGGGTGCTACAACTAGCAGTAGCAATATATTCTGCCTCTGTTGTTGAAAGTGCAATTGTGGGTTGCTTCTTGCTGAACCATGAGATCAGATGACTTCCAAGAAACTGACAGCTTCCAGAAGTACTTTTACGTTCTACTCTGTCTCCAGCATAGTCAGCATCACAGAATCCAACTAATTTATAATCATCAGATCTTCTGTAACACAGACCCACGTTAGTAGTACCTTTTAGATACCTTAGAATCCTCTTAACAACTGTTAAGTGAGATTCTCTAGGATCTGATTGGAATCTAGCACACAGACAAACACTGAATAAAATATTAGGTCTTGAAGCAGTCAAATATAAGAGAGATCCAATCATACCTCTGTAAAGTTTTTGATCAACTTTCTTGCTTATCTCTTCCTTACCAAGTGTGCTTGTAGGATACATTGGAGTCTTTGACAATTTACTTTCATTCAGATTGAACTCCTTCAGAAGCTCTTTGACATACTTAGTCTGGTGAATATATGTACATTCTGGAGTCTGATTTACTTGGATTCCCAGAAAGAATCTAAGTTCTCCCATCATGCTCATTTCAAATTCAGCCTGCATAGACAAAGCAAACTCCTTTCCCAGCATAATATTGGTAGATCCAAAAATAATATCATCCACATAAATTTGACAAATTAGTAAATCTTTCTTAAATGTTTTACAGAAAAGAGTTGTGTCCAATTTGCCTCTAATAAAGTTATTTTTCAAAAGAAAATTACGTAATCTTTCATACCAAGCTCTAGGAGCTTGTTTCAAACCATAAAGATATTTTTTGAGTTTGAAAACATGATCTGGAAATTTATCACTTTCAAAACCAGGAGGTTGATGGACATAAACTTCTTCTTCTATAATACCATTTAAGAAGGCACTCTTAACATCCATCTGATATATAGTGGTGTTATGTTGTGCAGCGAATGAAATAAGAGGGCGTATAGATTCTAACCTTGCTACTGGAGCATAAGTCTCAGTGTAATCAATTCCTTCTTGTTGACTGTAACCTTGAGCTACTAACCTTGCTTTGTTTCTAACAACTTCTCCTTGCTCATTTAGTTTATTTCTGAATATCCACTTTGTTCCAATAATGTTGAAACCTTTTGGTCTTGGAACCAGATCCCACACATCATTTCTTGTAAATTGATTCAGCTCATCTTGCATTGCAAGTATCCAATCATTATCACTCAGAGCCTCATCCACAGATTTTGGTTCAATAATAGACACTGACCCAAGGAGTGATGTTCTAGATGATCTGATAAACGACCTTGTTCTTATAGGATCATCTTTCTTTCCAATAATCATTTCTTCCGGGTGAGAAGCTTTGATTCTGGATGATCCTTTAACGGTTGGTTCTTCATAAGTATTCATGTTATTCATCTGAGCAGCCAATGGAGTTGCATCTAGTGTAGCTTCTTCTTGAGTTTTCTCTACCTCTTGTTTCTCATATTCTGTGAGAATAACTTCTCCATCTGCAGAGTTTTCAAGCTGCTTTGGCTTTTGATTGCCAAACTTATCATCAAATCTAACATGTATAGATTCCTCCACAATCTGTGTCTCAGTATTGTATACTCTGTAACCTTTAGAGCGTTCAGAATATCCAAGCATGAAACACTTTTGTGCTTTAGAATCAAACTTGTTAAGATTCTCTTTAGTGTTCAACATAAAACATATACATCCAAAAGGATGGAAATAAGAAATGTTTGGCTTTCTATTCCTCCACAATTCATAAGGAGTCTTTTCCAGAAGAGGTCTAATAGACACTCTGTTCTAAATGTAACATGTTGTGTTAATTGCTTCTGCCCAAAAATGTTTTGCCATTTTAGTCTCATTGATCATGGTTCTGGCCATCTCTTGCAATGTTCTATTTTTCCTCTCTACAACTCCATTCTGTTGTGGAGTTCTAGGACAGGAGAAATCATGTGCAATGTCATTTTCATTAAAATATTTTTCAAAATGTTTGTTTTTAAATTCACCACCATGATCACTTCTGACTTTAACAATTTTGAAATCTTGTTCAGTTTGGACTTGTTTGCAGAAGTCAAAGAACACAGAATGTGACTCATCCTTGTGCTTTAATAATTTTACCTATGTCCATCTGCTGTAGTCATCAACAATGACTAATCCATACTTCTTGCCTCTGATGGATGCAGTTTTCACTGGTCCAAACAGATTAATGTGAAGTAACTCTAATGGTTTTGAAGTTGAAACAACATTTTTGGATTTGAAAGATGATTTTGAAAATTTTCCTTTCTGACATGCTTCACAAAGAGATCTGAGTTGAACTTCAAATTAGGAAGTCCTCTGACCATATTAAGTTTATTAATCTGATATATACGTTTCATATTAATATGACCCAATCTTCTGTGCCAGACCCATTGCTCATCATTAACAGACATAAGGCATTTAACATTCTAAACCTTAAGTTCTGAAAGACTAATTTTATAAATGTTGTTTTTCCTTTTACCATTAAAGAGGATTGAGCTATCCTTTTGACCAACAGCTTTGCAACACTTTTGATTAAAGATTATGTCATAACCATTGTCACTTAATTGACTTATGGACAACAGATTATGAGCTAATCCTTCAACAAGCAAGACATTAGTTATGGAAGGAAGTTTACCATTACCAATGGTTCTAGAGCCAATTATCTTGCCCTTCTGATTCCCTCCAAACTTGACGTCTCCTCCAGATCTAAGCTCCAGACTTTGGAACATTGACATTTTTCCCGTCATATGTCGTGAGCATCCAGAGTCCAGGTACCATGACTGGAGTCTTGACTTCGCTGCTAAGGATGTCTGCAACATAGATTATCTTATCCTTAGGTACCCAGATTTTCTTGGGTCCTTTTTGGTTAGTTGCCTTAAAGCTTTTTCTGAACTTCTGTCTTTCAACATAAGACTTGTTCTGATTAGCTTTAGATTTATTAAACAAAGGTTTGTTCTGATTAGAACTTGTGTGTTTAATATCATTTAATTGACCAAATGTAAACTGAGAATATAAAGGAGGATACTCGATATCCAAATTATCTACAGATTTTGGATTTGAATCCTCATAAAAAAAAGATTTATATCCAACACCTTTTCTATACTTTCTGCTAATACCATAGATCATTGAAGCCATCTTGCTTCTATCTAGGCTTTTAGTTAGAAACTTCCTGAAGCTATAGTCATACTCTTGTAAAATATTTTTAGAGCATGGTTCAGACTTTGGATCAGAGTTTAGTTGAGCAGATTCTAAATTATTTTTCAGTTGAAGATTTTCAGGTTTTAGCTCAGCTATTTCTGATTCAAACTTGTTACTCTCAAATTCAATATGCTTTAGAAGCTTTTTGTATTTGAGTTTAACTTTTCTATAGTTTTCAAGAATATGAGATAGACTTTCAACAAGTTCTTGTCTAGAAAGTTCAGCAAATACCTCCTCAAAATCAGATTTTGATTCTGATCCAGATGATTCAGCACTGTCTTCTATGTCAGCCATGAATGCTACATTAGCATATTCTTCTTCTGACTCTGATGATGAATCAGATGCATCTGAGTCATCCCAGGTAGCCATCAGAACTTTCTTTTGTGATCTGACTTTCTCTTTGGCTTCTCCTTCTGAAGCTTTGGGCATTCACTCTTGTAGTGCCCAGGTTCTTTGCATTCATAGCAAACAACCTCTCTTTTTCCAGATCGTCTGTGTCCAGAGGATTCTCCAGATCTTCTGTGTCCAGAAGATTCTTTGTGTTGATCTGGTTTCCTAAAGTTCTTGAACTTCCTTTGCTTATTCTTCCAGAGTTTGTTGATTCTTCTGGACAGCAAGGTGATAACACGAAATCGTATATATATTTTGATGCATAATTCAACTAAAGTTTAACTGTTTTCGATCCGATTTCGGGTTATTTCCATGTTGTTTGTCTGATGTTTTGTAGGTATTTGATGATCACGTCTAAACAAGGCAATATGAAGAAAAGAAGCAATCTCAGATGAAATATGGACGAAAACCGGGTGAAAACATCATGAAAAACGCAGAATGCTGTTTTTGCTGCTGTGACGACCGTCACAGCTCCATGACGACCGTCACACGGGTGACGACCGTCACACCTTGTGACGACCGTCATGCAGGCAAAAACGCCCCACTTCAGTTTCACGTAAAGGAAGCAGTTCCAAGTCCCAAATAGTGGACCACTACTCCCTGATTTTTCTGCCTCAAAGTCCACCCTCTTCAATTATAACCGTTAGAATTCCATTTCTATAAAAAGGGAAGAAGGGGACCTCAGAAAGGGATCCGCATTCATACAACGAAGTGCTGCCAATTTATTTCCAGAGCAACCTTTCCAGTTTTTAATATTCTTATTTATTTCTCTTTGCTTTTTCTGCATTCCTTTCATTCTTCTGTAATTTCTATTTCCGTTGTACGATCAAATTGGCATAAAAACCAGAATCCTGCCAACATCTGTGGAGGATCTGCCCAAAGGCCAATTGGAATATTTACAGGTTTCTCATTTCAATCGTAATTCCAGTTTTATTATGATGCATGCTGTTATTTATTATTTTCATTTATGTTTTACCTTTCCCAAATCCATGTCTAGCTAAATTTAAGTAATCGATATGTAGTAATAATTCGAAAGGGATTTGATAACAACTGGTGGAAAATTGTCTTTTCAAAAGTAATTTATGGTCTGAGTGTTTAAAATTAATTTACTTAATAAACTTCGTCGCGAAAGCGAGAACTTATTTAAAAGTAGTTTTGTCACGAAAGTGGGAAATTAATTAAGATACGAACCAACAAGCGAAAGCTGCGGTAAGATCAGATAGTAAACACTAGTCATTCATTTTAATAACAGCGAAAGCACTTTAAAATGAATTAGAACTTAGAGATTTCCAAAAAATAATTTTAACCCCGAATGGGATACGAAAGTGTACGTTTGGCCCTTAGAATTATGATTAGCGTCAATAACCATCGTGAGGCGAGAGTCTTTAAATCACCATTTTCTGCTTAAATAAACTCTGAAAATTATTTCATACACCGGTAACTTGTCAAAGCCCTGAAGAACACAATTACTGCATATCGATTCAATCAATTATAATCTAAGTAGCATTCTTAGTTCCCTTTTAGTGACAATCTTATTCCCTTAAACATATTCTACCTAGCTAAACATAGTAACTCCCGAGAACACTAGTTTGATTACGAGTCCCTGTGGGATCGATATCTATTATTACTACGCGATAGATTGTGCACTTGCAGTTAGGTTGTATTAGACATAGAAAGTCGCGATCAAGTTTTTGGCGTCGTTGTCGGGGACCCGTTTAGTCAATAGTGTAACCTTTTGTTACGCCGTATAGACTAGGTTAACAATTTTCATTTTTCCTTTACTAGTGCTGTCGATTGTATGCCAAGTAATCGCCCACAAGGCGATATCTTGAAACCTTCAGTCGCAGAACTAGAACGCTTCTTACATCTAAGAAGCCGAATCATTGAGTACCAACTCAAACATAACATTCCCGATCCTCTCACTCCCATTCCCAAATCCGAAGAAGAATCAAACATGGTTGAAGGACCTCCAAACAAACCGCTGAAGGCATACGCTACACCCTCTCAGATGGAGCCTAGAAGTAGCATTGCTGCCCCAGCTATTACCCGAAATGATTTTGAGCTAAAACCATCATTGCTATCAGCTGTACAACAAAACCAATTCTCAGGAAACGCAACTGAGGATCCGAACGAACATCTAACGAAGTTTTTACAATACGTAGACACAGTGAAGGCAAATGGAGTAACTCCAGACGCGATAAGACTTCGTCTTTTCCCATTCTCTCTTAGAGACAGAGCGTGGACATGGTTACAATCTTTACCATCCAACTCCGTTACGACGTGGGAACAATTGAAGAACGTCTTCTTAGCGAGATATTTTCCGCCAAGCAAAACTGCTATGCTTAGAGCTCAAATCAACGGATTTCGACAAAAAGATACTGAATCTCTTTACGAAGCATGGGAACGATTCAAAGATATGATGAGAACATGTCCTCACCACGGTCTAGAAGACTGGGTGACAATCCATACTTTTTATAATGGGCTTTTATACAATACTAGATTGACAATAGACGCCGCCGCGGGCGGTGCACTTATGGATAAGCCATACGACGAAGCCTATCAATTAATCGAAAACATGTCTCAAAACCATTGCCAATGGGGAGGTGAACACACTCCAACAGAGAAAACCACAGCGAAAGGTGGGATGTACGAGAACAGCAGTCTTGAAAAGTTCAACGCTAAAGTAGATGCTCTAGCACAGAAGATTGACAGTCTGACCGTCAACCCCACTGCAACCGTCGCTGTCGTAACTCCAAATTACGAGTTATGCAGAAGCACCACTCATAATGCGCCCGAATGCCCATTGCTAGCCGGAATCCCACCAGACCAGGTAAATTATGCTCAAGGAAATCCTTACGCAAATACCTATAACCCAGGTTGGCGAAATCATCCAAACTTTTCTTACAAAAGCGAAAATGCATTGCAAATGCCTACTGCTCCGCCAGGATATCAGAAACCAGCTGCTGCTCAGACTGCACCTAGGAAATCAAACCTCGAGTTGATGATGGAAAAATTCATAGCTACTCAAGCTCAAACAAACAAAGAATTCCTGAATCAAAACATACACACTAGCGAGCAAATTAAACAGTTGACAGGAAAATTAGACGCTTTAGCCACCCACAACAAAATGCTAGAAACACAGATATCACAAGTGGCTCAACAACAAGCCTCTGCTGCCGCACCCGCTGGCACATTTCCTGGACAACCTGAACAGAATCCAAAAGGCCAAGCAAATGCTGTAATACTAAGAAGCGGAAAAGAATTGGACGAACCGATCGATCCGAGGACCGAAAACTCAGCCATGCAACAAAAACCAACTGAACAAGCAGAAAAGGAATCCGAGTTAGAGAAGAAGGAAGACAACGAGAAGGAGGATACCGCAAGTGAAAAAACTCAAGCACCTCCAGCGCCATATAAACCACCTATTCCTTATCCTCAAAGACTAATAAACTCCAAAACTTCAGGACAGTTTAAGAAATTTGTAGAGCTCCTTAAACAGCTGAATATTACTATTCCTTTTACAGAAGCGATAACTCAAATGCCGTCTTACGCTAAATTTCTCAAAGAAATCCTGTCGAATAAGAGAAAGATCGAGGATAACGAAACAGTTACACTTACTGCAGAGTGTAGCGCTATTATTCAAAACCGCATGCCTCCTAAATTAAAAGACCCAGGTAGTTTCTCCATACCCTGCGTCATAGGAAAGTTTGTAATAGACAAAGCTCTATGCGATTTAGGAGCCAGTATCAGTGTTATGCCTTTATCTATATGCAAAAAGCTGAATATGGGAGACCTCAGACCAACCAAAATGTCCATACAATTAGCTGACCGATCAGTAAAATACCCCGTCAGAATACTGGAAAACGTTCCAGTACGCATAGGACAATTCTACATTCCAACCGACTTCATAATCATGGACATCAAGGAGGACACTGTAACCCCAATTATCCTAGGAAGACCATTCCTAGCTACAGCCGGAGCTATTATAGACGTGAAGAAAGGAAGGCTAACATTCGAAGTAGGAGAAGAAAAGATAGAGTTCATTCTCACCAAGTTCTTACAAGCACCAACCATAAACGATATCTGCTATTTAGTAGACGAAATTGACGAATGCATAAGAGAACTTGAAAATGAAGAGACCACGTATTCAGAAATAATAAAGATTCAAATACCCGATATTTCTGAAGACGATGATTGGCGTAAACCATATAAAGACGACAACCTAAGCGAAAGCTTAGCACTGACCCCAAACCACATGCCAGGTCCGAAGAACCCATTTTTAGAACTTAAAACACTACCCAAAAACCTTAGATATGAATTTCTAGACGATGAACTAAAAAGACCAGTGATAGTCAACGCCGACTTAGGACAACCAGAAATCGAAAAGCTATTAGAAGTCCTAAAGAAGTACCCCACCGTGTTAGGCTATAACATAAGCGATCTAAAAGGTATAAGCCCTTCAATCTGTATGCATCGAATTACAATAGAGGAAGACTCTAAAACCTCTAGAGAGCATCAGAGAAGACTGAACCCCATCCTAAGCACTGTAGTCAGAGATGAAGTAAAGAAATTGCTAGATGCAGGAATCATCTATCCGATCTCCGATAGTGAGTGGGTTAGCCCAGTTTATGTCGTACCGAAGAAAGGAGGAGTCACAGTAGTTAAAAACGAAAAAGGAGAATCAATAACAAAAAGAGTCGTGACTGGAAGCAGGATGTGTATTGATTATAGGAAGCTTAACAAGGCCACACGCAAAGATCATTTCCCGTTACCCTTCATAGACCAAATGTTGGAAAGATTAACCAAACATTCATATTTCTGCTATCTAGATGGTTATTCATGATTCTTCCAAATTCCCATTCATCCTGATGACCAAGAAAAGACTACATTCATATGTCCTTATGGTACTTTTGCTTACCGTCGAATGTCGTTCGGACTCTGTAATGCTCCAGCAACCTTCCAAAGATGCATGATGGCAATCTTCGCAGATTTCATAGACGACATCATGGAAGTATTTATGGACGATTTCTCAGTATGTGGACAAAGTTTCGAAGGATGCCTATAAAATTTAGAAATGGTATTAGAACGTTGTGTAAAAGTAAACCTCGTCCTAAATTGGGAAAAATGCCATTTTATGGTCTGACAAGGAATAGTTCTAGGACATGTCATATCAGATAAAGGAATTGAGGTCGACAAAGCTAAAATAGAGATTATAAAAGACCTCCAACCGCCAAAATCCGTACGAGAAATACGGAGTTTTCTAGGACATGCCGGTTTCTACCGAAGATTTATAAAAGATTTTTCAAAAATCACAAAACCTCTGACCGGCCTGTTGATGAAAGATGTTGAGTTCGTCTTCGACGACGACTGTCTAAAAGCATTCGAAACATTAAAATTAGCCCTTATCACCGCACCAATTATGCAACCACCCGATTGGCGACTACCGTTCGAAATCATGTGCGATGCGAGTGATTATGCCGTAGGCGCAGTTCTAGGACAAAGGAAGGACAAGAAACTCCATGCCATCTACTATGCCAGTAGAACCTTAGATCCTGCCCAAATGAACTACGCTACCACAGAGAAGGAACTTCTAGCAGTTATATTTGCGCTTGACAAATTCCGTTCTTACTTAGTAGGAGCAAAAATTATCATATACACAGACCACGCTGCCATAAGGTACCTAATAAGCAAAAAGGATGCCAAACCAAGACTATTGAGATGGATCCTGTTATTACAAGAGTTTGACTTAGAAATCAAAGATAAGAAAGGAACCGAGAACGTTGTTGCAGATCATTTATCCCGAATAGAAGGCATCAGACACGAACCAGTACCGATAAACGACGATTTCCCGTACGAACGTCTGATAGCCAAATTAGAAAGTGACATACCCAACTCAATCTCGGAAGATCCAGAATTCGAAAAAGCCATAGAAGCCATCTATGCCAAAGTCACATTACCTTGGTATGCTGACATCGTTAATTACCTCGCTGCAGGCGTGCTTCCACCGGATCTAACTTATCAGCAAAAGAAGAAATTCTTCCACGATCTGAAACATTATTATTGGGACGAACCTCTACTCTTCAAGAGAGGGGCCGACAACATATACCGTCGCTGTGTCCCAGAGGAAGAAGTAGAAAATATCATTTCCCAATGCCATTCAGCACCATATGGTGGTCATGCTAGTACACCCAAGACGTGCGCTAAGATTCTCCAAGCCGGCTTATTCTTGCCTAACCTCTGGAATTACGTTTACATCGCTGTGCTAAAATGTGATCGATGCCAACGAACTGGCAACATCTCACGACGCGATGAAATGCCTCAGAAAGGAATCTTAGAGGTAGAAATCTTTGACGTATGGGGAATAGATTTCATGGGACCATTCCCACCTTCTTTTGGTAATAACTACATACTCGTCACTGTAGACTATGTGTCTAAATGGATAGAAGCCATTGCTGCTCCAACAAACGACGCATGAGTAGTAGTCAAACTCTTCAAAAACACAATCTTCCCTAGATTCGGTGTACCCAGACTCGTCATTAGTGACGGCGAATCTCACTTCATATCGCGAATATTTGCTAAACTTCTCTCTAAATATGGAGTCCAACACCGAGTAGCTACACCTTATCATCCGCAAACTAGCGGACAAGTAGAGGTCTCGAACAGAGAAATAAAACAGATATTGGAAAAGACTATCGCTACCTCAAGGAAAGATTGGTCGTCAAAGCTACAAGAAGCTTTATGGGCTTATAGGACCGCTTTTAAGACACCAATAGGTACTACACCCTACAAATTAGTTTACGGTAAATCCTGCCATCTCCCTGTAGAATTAGAGCATAAGGCCTTCTGGGCCATTAAGACACTCAATTTCAATTACACCGAGGCAGGAGAAAAGCGAATCTTGAACTTACACGAATTGGAAGAACTTCGATTAGACGCTTACGAAAATGCCAGTATCTACAAAGAACAAACTAAAAAGTGGCATGATAAACGTTCAGTCAAGAAACAATTCAGTGTGGGAGACATCGTATTACTATTTAATTCAAGATTAAAACTCTTCCCAGGTAAACTAAAATCTAGGTGGTCTGGACCTTATGAAGTGACTAAAGTACTTTAGAGTGGAGCTGTTGAAATTACCGATAAGACGAATGCACCGTTTATCATAAACGGGCAATGTCTAAAACATTATAATAAGAACGAAACCAGCCCTCAAGTCTGCAGTATAACACTGCTTGAGCTTCCAGCTCAAACACCCGAATAGCTTCTCACCAAGCTATCGTCAGGCTTTAGACGTTAAAAACAGCGCATACTGGGAGGCAACCCAATTTCCCTCGTTATTGTATTTCATTTTTTCTTTAAAATTTTACTTTGAAAATCCAACAAAAATTCTAAACTTATAATTACTACTACTTTCTACTTTCGTTTGTTTTCATATTTTTATTTTTATTTTATTTTTCTCTTTTGTCTTTTGTTTCTACCGCTTTTTGTTTTTAAAAATCCTGACTTCAAACTCCTGTTTTAAACTTTTCAGGATTTTTAAAGTCTTCAAAACATTCCTTCTGTTTTCTCCGAATTACCTGCGAGTATGGCCGAGTACGACTTCACAAAGGTTCATTTTCGAGGACTAGCTCAAAAGGCAAGATTTGCAGCACTAACTGAAAGAGAAATCGCCTTAACGCTGTATTATGATAAGTCTACCATGGATAAACTAGGAATCACGGATAGCATTCAATACCTATTCAATCAACTGGGTTGGGAGAACACTGCTTTGAAAACACGTTTTGCTACCTATAAGGATCTTACCTATGAATTCCTTAGTTCTTTCAGATACATACCCAACTATGGTTTTGGATCCAACACAGCGCTGATTACCTTTCGAATGTTTGGAATGGACCAAACCCATAGCCGGATGTCACTAGCTAACCTCCTAGGATTCCCTAACGGACCGCATGTGTTCATCAGTGCAGAAGATGACGATCTTGATTTTGAACTCGACCAATTCTGGGGTAGAATCACAGGCGACTATCACCCTGAACCAGACAAAATGTATAATGATGATATTCATAACCCAGCTTTCAGATACTTCCATAAGATACTAGCTCACACCCTGTTTGGGAAAGAAGAAAATATTACTACAGTATCTAAAGAGGAGTTATTCATCATGTTCTGTGCTTCTCAGGGACGTACAGTAAATGCAGTGCCTTTCATGATGAGATCTTTCAAACGCCTCACGCAGGAACCACAGTCACCTATTCTTATAGGAGGCCTCGTGACAATGATTGCCCACGAGCTTGGCCTTAGATTTCACTTAAATGCAAGCACTCGTTTTGGCACCATCCAACCCATGAACATACAATTCTGCTTCAACAGGCGCATTTTAGGAACTATGGGGCCTGGACCTTATGAGTACCTCATTAACGAAAAACCAGTACAGCTATTCACACTGCCTGATCATCAGATGACAAGTATCCACAACAAGGACAACTGGCTTTATGAATTGGACGAGCCTATGGGACCTCCTTCACCTCAGTCAACACCATAGAACTATATGTATGACAGTGACCACATCTCTGAGACACACGACTATATGTACTATGAGGATGCTGTATCCGAAGCTGAAGTAGACCCTATGACTCCTCCGCACTACAACACATATCCCGAGCCTATCCCTGAGGAGACCACCGACAAAATGGATACTGGTCTACTCCGATTGGACAACGTTGATGCAGCTCTGACTACTATAAAAGATGACATCACAGGCATACACAGCGAACTGGTCGTCTTCATGGACTTAGTCTGTGACCAGCTCGACTACTACGCACGGAAATTCGATGAGTTGAAGGCACGAAAAGACTAGATACTAGTTTTAGCAGTAGATTCAGTTTAGCTTGGTTTAGTTTAGTTTCGTTTAATCATTTGGATTTTTCGCATTGTTGGTTCCTTTATGTACTATATACACTTATTTCAATTTCTTGTTATTTCAATTATAGTCTTTATTCAATTATTTTGTTTTTATGTTACTCTTTGTTTATTGGCTGTTATATTACATTGCCGTATAAATACTAGGCCTAAAAGTCACTGCAAGAACGCCCTCAGAGCAAAATTCTGCGTTCTGCAGATTTTGCTGTTGTGACGACCGTCACAGGACCTTGACGAGCGTCACGCGGGTGACGACCGTCACACATACGTGACGACCGTCACGAACCCAAAACTGCTATCTGATATAACAGGGGTTGTGTTTTCTCTCCCACTACCCCCATTTCAACTTCCAATCATCAGCACTCTCACCCCACTCAAATTTTTCGTCTTCCCCACATTGCACCATATATTTCAACTCCAATCTCAACTTCCTACCACACTTCTATCAAGTTTTCCCACTTCGCAGAACAACCCCAATCTTCAGAACCCTCTCAATCTTCCAACAATGGAGAGAAATACCGAAACCCCAGATATCAGTAACATTGTCTTCAGCAACGGTGACTTAGGCGAAAGACAGCGGGCAAACTACATCGCATTCCATCAAAGGTCGCTCCAGCCGACTCATTATCCACACATTCCGTCGCTTACGGAGCTCGGACTCCTTGAAGGCGTAACTTGGATGCTTCAAAGAGCCGGCATCTGGAATCTCTGCACCAATCCACTGCCAACATACGAACAACTCACTCTCGAGTTCTTGAGTTCGTTTACCTACGTCACATCCAGCGACGACCTCAGCCAACACTCCGGTGCCGCATGTTTCCGGATGTTCGGCACAAACTATCAGGTGAACCAAAACCAGATTGCAGCCATCTTACAGCTACCTCGAGGCGACAATGCTCACTTCCGCCTCACCGATCAGTTCCAGCACGAAGCTTTCGCGCTGTGGTACCAGTTGACCGGCATCAATGCCGATGGTTGGGACTCTCTGCACGCCACGCATATCCATAACCCAACCATCCGGTACTTTCACAGAGCCTTGAGCAACACAATCTTCGCCAGGGACAGCAACCATAAGGTGAACTCGAAAGAGCTCTTCTTCCTCCATTGCGCCTTCAACAACGAACCTATCAACGTCGCTCCGTTCCTGCTGGCTCACATTCAGGCCAACTGCAACCGTGGCTCGAAGCCATTCTACTTTGGCGAGATTGTCACTGCCATTGCACTTGGGCTGAACCTTGGCGACCGCCTCCAGCACCTCCATTCCATTCCCTCGGTGTTCCTTGACACCGATCACTGCAGAGCCTCACACCTTATCCGCTCCAGAGCTGATGGCAAGTACCATCCGGTAGTGCGTGGCAAAACCGTCCGAAGCATCATCCTTCCATCACGCACCCGGACACACCCAGAGGATCGTACCAACTGGTTATTTGACCTCACTGCCCCTCCTGCTGCCGCTGCTCCAACTCAGGACCACACCCAAGGTTCTGATGATGAAATCCAAGCTGCGTTGGACAGGCCAGAGCAACTGGAGGCATCGCAGCCTCCTCCTTCCAAAGGTACATCCTCTCGCCGCCGCCGCCATCATCCAGTGCCCGACTACACAGAAGAGGACCTCCGTCGCTCTCTCGACCAGCAGGCCCAGATACTCGCTATGCTGCAGCAGCAGAATCAGCGAGCAGACCAGTTCGAAGCTTGGCACCGGACCCAAATGCAACAACTTCAAACCGGCCAAGCTACCATTACTGAGAACCTGGCAAATCTGACTTTGCAGGTCGAAGGACTCCGTGACACTGTCTACCACACCGGAGCCATGAGTTATGAGGACCGAGTAGCCCTAGCCAGAGCCAGAGGATGCCAGCACGGACGTGACCGAGGCAGCGGACGTGATTAGTTATTCATTTTTCCTTATTTGTTTACTATATTTCCAGTTTATTTGTACTTTCTTTTCAGTTGTATCTCCCTCTCGCATGCTTCAAAATCAGTGGGGACACTGATTGAGATAGTGTGGGAGCGGAGCGTTTATTTCCATTCCATTGTACTTTGAATTTCGTAATTTCTATTTAAACATTTTCCTTTTTTTTTAGCAAATAAAGCTCGTTTATATATCCCTTTTCCGTTACGCAAACATCCCCACGTTATTCAACGTAAACAAAAATTTTCCGTTCGTTCCTCAAAAGCAAAAGCACCACGAGAATGCACCCGAGTTCAAACCAAGTTTTGAAACTCCGAGGAAACGACAGTTCTAACAAAACCAGTACCATCCTGAAACCTTAGATCTCCAGTTTATGCGAGTCGGTTTCACTACCTACGTGTACCAAAGTCTCAAGTGTCTACGCAAACTCAGCCCCAAGTAGTTTATACTAGCAGTCAGCACCATCCTAAAACACTTCTAAGCGAGCGACCGATGCAAATAAGTGTATGATCTCCAAAAAGATGAAAAATCATGAAAAGAAAGCTAGATAGCCCAAAACTATAAAGACACGTTTCCTTCTAAGTTAGGTGCTCCTCACCCGAGCATTTAGCCCAACGGCACGAAAACTCATTGAAAAATCAATGACATAAGCTTATGATCAATGAAGAAGATCAAAAACAGAAATGAGATCATATTCACTAACAGGTCGACCTGCCATGAAAGTGTATGGACAACGGGCTTAATGTGATTGCGCTAGAACAAACAGGGTGAACTTGCCGCGAGAACCTTGACACCAAGCTACAGTAGCATGACTGGGACCGATTTGCATAAAAAGGAGACCTCCGAAGACTTGTAGTCCAGTGTCGTCATGATACTCGTCTTGTTCTTACCAAGAATCCCGGTTTTTCCCAACTTTGCGAACGAAGAAGCTGCCTCGTGCTTGCCGACTTTTTCATGTTTTACTTGAGGACAAGCAAAGATTCAAGCTTAGGGGAGTTTGATAACACGAAATCGTATATATACTTTGATGCATAATTCAACAAAAGTTTAACTGTTTTCGATCCGATTTCGGGTTATTTCCGTGTTGTTTGTCTGATGTTTTGCAGGTATTTGATGATCACGTCTAAACAAGGCAATATGAAGAAAAGAAGCAATCTCAGATGAAATATGAACGAAAACCAGGTGAAAACATCATGAAAAGCGCAGAATGCTGTTTTTGCTGTTGTGACGACCGTCACAGCTCCATGACGACCGTCACACGGGTGACGACCGTCATGCAGGCAAAAACGCCCCACTTCAGTTTCACGTAAAGGAAGCAGTTCCAAGTCCCAAATAGTGGACCACTACTCCCTGATTTTTCTGCCTCAAAGTCCACCCTCTTCAATTATAACCGTTAGAATTCCATTTCTATAAAAAGGGAAGAAGGGGACCTCAGAAAGGGAGCCGCATTCATACAACGAAGTGCTGCCAATTTATTTCCAGAGCAACCTTTCCAGTTTTTAATATTCTTATTTATTTCTCTTTGCTTTTTTGCATTCCTTTCATTCTTCTGTAATTTCTATTTCCGTTGTACGATCAAATTGGCATAAAATCCAGAATCCTGCCAACATCTGTGGAGGATCTGCCCAAAGGTCAATTGGAATATTTACAAGTTTCTCATTTCAATCGTAATTCCAGTTTTATTATGATTCATGCTGTTATTTATTATTTTCATTTATGTTTTACCTTTCCCAAATCCATGTCTAGCTAAATTTAAGTAATCGATATGTAGTAATAATTCGAAAGGGATTTGATAACAACTGGTGGAAAATTGTCTTTTCAAAAGTAATTTATGGTCTGAGTGTTTAAAATTAATTTACTGAATAAACTTCGTCGCGAAAGCGAGAACTTATTTAAAAGTAGTTTTGCCATGAAAGTGGGAAATTAATTAAGATACGAACCAACAAGCAAAAGCTGCGGTAAGATCAGATAGTAAACACTAGTCATTCATTTTAATAACAGCGAAAGCACTTTAAAATGAATTAGAACTTAGAGATTTCCAAAAAATAATTTTAACCCCGAATGGGATACGAAAGTGTACGTTTGGCCCTTAGAATTATGATTAGCGTCAATAACCATCGTGAGGCGAGAGTCTTTAAATCACCATTTTCTGCTTAAATAAACTCTGAAAATTATTTCATACACCGGTAACTTGTCAAAGCCCTGAAGAACACAATTACTGCATATCGATTCAATCAATTATAATCTAAGTAGCATTCTTAGTTCCCTTTTAGTGACAATCTTATTCCCTTAAACATATTCTACCTAGCTAAACATAGTAACTCCCGAGAACACTAGTTTGATTACGAGTCCCTGTGGGATCGATATCTATTATTACTACGCGATAGATTATGCACTTGCAGTTAGGTTGTATTAGACATAGAAAGTCGCGATCACAAGGATAGTTCTTCTTCATCTTCAGAAGAGGACTCTTCAGAGCTTTCTTCAATTACCTGCAATGCTTTAACAAATTTATTAGATTTTAAAGCAATTGACTTACCTTTCTTTAGAGGTTCATCTTCCTCTAGTTCAATCTCATGACTCCTCAGAGAACTAATTAGTTCCTCCAGCGTAATCTTGTTCAGATCCTTTTCCAACTTCAGAGCAATGACCGTGGGTCTCCATCTGATTGGCAAGCTTCTGATTATTTTCTTGACATAATCTGCTGTAGAGTAACCCTTGTCCAGAACCTTTAGGCCAGCAGTGAGAATCTGGAATCTGGAAAACATGGCT
Source organism: Lathyrus sativus (assembly GCA_963859935.3). NCBI lineage: Eukaryota > Viridiplantae > Streptophyta > Magnoliopsida > Fabales > Fabaceae > Lathyrus > Lathyrus sativus. The sequence goes on from OZ012737.1 coordinate 122,198,737, forward strand.
TCAATAGATTCAGATTCTTCCATTTTGAAAGCTTCATACTTCTGGATCAGCGCTAGAGCCTTGGTTTCTTTAACTTCAGAGTTCCCTTCATGAGTCATCTTCAGGGATTCAAATATATCAAAGGCAGTTTCTCTGTTGGTTATTTTCTCATACTCAGTATAAGGTATAGCATTTAGCAAGATAGTTCTAGCCTTGTGGTGATTTCTGAATTCCTTCTTTTGCACCTCAGTCATTGATTTTCTATCAATTTTCTTGCCATTCCCGTCAGTGGGATGAACATATCCATCAATAACCAAGTCCCAAAGATCAGCATCAAATCCTAGAAAGAAACTTTCTAGTCTATCTTTCCAATAGTCAAATTTCTCTCCATCAAACATGGGAGGTTTTATGCTGACTCTTTCTTCATATTTGTTGTTGCTGGATGTTGAAGTTTCAGCAGCCATAATGTATATCAACCAAGAATATCAAGAGTTTTTCCCACTGGATCTTTTCTGGTCACGGTTAAGTGATAGCACAAACAGAACCGGAGCTCTGATGCCAACTGAAGGTGAGAAAAACACTTAGAAGGGGGGGGGGGGGGGGGTTGAATAAGAGTTTTAAGAAATATGGTAATAAAAACAACTCAAGATTTTTATCCTGGTTCATTGAACTCAACTACTTCAGTCCACCTTATCAAAGACGATTTGCCTTTCTCCACAAGGACTTAATCCAATATTAATCAACTCATTACAATAGTAAGCACTAAGAACAACTGTCTTAGTCTTCTTAAGAACTACTGACCACACCTTGGTCTTCTCAAGGAACTTCTTACAAATTAATGTAAACTAACAAGTGTTTAAATGCTTCTAATAAGCTGTATCACAACTGTGATATTTACACTTAATATTAAGTACAAATAAAACTATACAGTTTTATGAAAGAACAAAAGTATATGAACTTTGAGAGATTTCACTTTGATGCTTCAAACATGTGTATGAAAATTTCTTTCTGAATGAACTAGCAACTTCTAAACGTTGTAGAAGTTCTCCTTTTATAGCTTTTTCCAAATGCTTTGAGTAATGTGCAGCTGAGTATTATATTTGAAATATAAGACTTTTCATCACCAAAAGGTATGGGCAGAGACATGCTTTTTGCAGTAACAATATGGTTGTAGAAGTTTTGGGATTTGCACCACGTCTCTTCATTGGACAAAATAGCCGTTGGTTACTTTGGAAGTAGCACCACGTCCAATCAAGTTTACAGCTTCTTCAACAAGCTTCCTTCAGGATGAAGTCTTCATAATCTGCACTTCAGATTTTGGAACTAGCTTAAAAGGAATGGAATGCTTAAGATGATCAGAGCTAAATGTTTGAGATGATCAGAGCTTGATGGATGATTAGAACTTAATATATCAGAGTCTCAATCTTGATCAGAGTATGCAGCAGTAAGTGCTTTGAGCGTGAATATTCATTGATTAGAGTCTGATGATCAGAGCCTCTGTTCTTGCAGTGAAATGAACTTCAGAGTCTGATTTGATCAAAGCTTTCAACTATTCTTTCAACAACACTTCAGATCATTCTGCAGCTTCTGCTTCCGATTCTTCTGGTAGCGCTTCAGAATCTTCTGATTGTCTTGCAACTGATGCTTCAGAGCCTTGCATAGTTGCTTGTACTTATGTATTTTGCTTCTTTAAGAGTATTCAATTTAATACCTGAAACAATAATACTTGAACAAATTTTAGAGTATATATTTTCTTAATACAAAATTCCATAAGAGTTATCATCAAAACATAGAGATATAAGAAACACCAATCTGTGTTCTAACATGTTTAATAAGTAGCAGTTCTTACCCTTCCACATGACATTGGGACCCAAATATCCCACACCCCGAAAGCTAAAAAGAGTATAAAAAAATCCTTTCTCCAAATATTCAAGATGCCACCGAATTTCCATCTAGAATCCATAGCAGACCATTTGATTGAATCATCTTCCATAAAATTCCGCACCAATTCAACGTTAGTATTTCGACATTTGTTTCTTGAAAGAAACAGACATCCACATTGTAACAGCCCAATTTTAATTAATTAATTATTCGTATTAATTAATTGATTTATTTGGATGATTTTAATTATTGGAACTATTGGTAGATATTTTGAGAGAGGAAATATAATGGAAGGAAATAGAATAGAAACATAAGAGAAGAGAAAGAAAGAGGAAGAGGAGAAAAGAGAAGGAAAAAGGGGAAAAAGCTTGGAAAGCTCAAGAACAACTTCTAGATTCAATTTAATCAAGGTAATGGTGTGAAATGTTGTTATCTTACCAATGTATATGATTATGTATGTGTGTGTTTGGATTTGTTAGAGGTTTCCCATCTTTTTCCATTCTAGGGCAGAAATGGATTTAATCGATAGAAACGATGTTTTAACGGTTAAAACCAAGAATAAATGGTGTAGATTAGTCGAGAAATGATAGGCTAAGACTATTGGAATTCGTTGGAATTGAATCGGTTGATTTTGTGATGATTTGATGATTTTGGACAGTTGGGATTTTGAATATCGCAGACGTTCGCTAGCACCTTCGCTAGGCGAGCAAGTCGCGAGTGTTCGCTGTAGTGAGCTAGTAGCGAGCTAGTAGCGAATGGTCCCATACCTGGGCAGAATGGAGAAGACCCTCTTCACTGGTAGCGAGCGAGGTAGCGAGGGGTTCGCTAAGCAAAGCCCCAACGAGTAGGTAGCGAAGCCTTACAGTAGCTTCTGTTTGCCTACGTGAGCTTGTTCGCTAGGCAAACAAGTAGCGAGTGTTAGCTAGGAACCCGCTAGGCGAGCAAGCTAGTGAGTGTGACAGCATTTTCATTTCCTTGTGTTTCCATCTAATGTTGATTTTTTGGTTCGATTGTGTTCAATCCTTATCGGAAATGAATAGTTTGTGTACTGTTGTGATATGTTATGCTGTGGGTAGCCGTATGGCGTGAATCCTAGATTGTGGAATCGATTTGGGAAATATGGTCTTTTGACAAATATATGCATTGTTTAAAATTAATTAAAAGTGCATGATGAATGTGATTGAGTTCGTTGCCGTTGGCGCGATATTGTGAATGTATATTGTTTGTATGCGATTGTACGTGAAGAATGCATGAGAACATATTAGTGAATATGTGTGCATTGCTTGATAAATGTGATGATGTTGAAAGTAGGAATACTTTGAGATGATGTGTGAGTGTGCAATCATGTTATAATTCTTGTGTGATGAATTATTTGAGTATGCATGGGACTAAGATGTGAGAACGGTCTTAAGTGCATATGATTGTTGATTGCATACGCATCATTTGTTGTCAAGAGGCAATGCTTGCTAGTTTCATGGAGACTAGTGACTTGTCCCAAACCTAGAAGGGTGGGTTTGAAAGCTTAGAGGATGGGCTTTTATTGTTATCGGTCTAGGGGACGGACCCGGTTTAAATGTAAACACCGAAAAATGATAACAAGTGTTGGTACCACATGGCATGAGTTGCATCGAGTCACATGGCATAGATATCATTGTTATATGAAAGTATGCTTGTGTATGAATTGTTGAATTGAGAATTATGAATGTGTGCATGATGAAACATGTTGGGTGATTATCCATATTTGTTTATACATATATTGTGATATATGACGATGATAATGAATTGTGGTGAGAAATGCGGAATATGTGTATTCTATGCTTTTGTGTATATATATATATATATATATATATATATATATATATATATATATATATATATATATATATATATATATATATATATATATATATATTATGATAGTATTTCTCACCCTTCTGCTGTTTTATAATGCTCTATGAGGCATTGCAGATTAGGATTGCTGGAGGTCTTTTGTGAAGTGTAACTTCATTCTTTTTGGTCGGTTAGCTCTGATGTGTAGCACCGGATAGTTAGAATTGTATAGCATTCTTTTGTGATACATTTGTATATGTATCTGCTGACAAATGTTTATGTAAACATGAATGATGTGGTGAATCAAACTGGATGATATGTATTTATATGATTACATGTTTAAAGTGATTCAATGTTTAGATTTTCCACTTTTAATTCTAAATATTGAGATGTGGGTGTAAGGACTAAGTTCCTAGGTTGGAGGCTACCCCACTGTTGCATGTCTTCTATAGAGCAGGTGTTGTATGTTTCAATTTTGTGTATGATGTGACATGTCTCTTGTATACCATGTTTTAATTATACTTTGATGAAATTTTAAAATGTGCTTAAATGATTTATTTGATTATTTGGGGGTGTAGAAGGGGGTGTTACATTAAGTGGTATCAGAGCAGGTCGGCCAGTTGGCCAAGTTGTTAATGTGTTTACTCCTTGTATATATCTGATTGTGTGTGTGACACTATCGATATTGTTGGTTCTTATGAGTTTTGTTATTGGGATTTAGAACGATGGTCGCCGGTAGAAATGATGAAGCGATTGCTGAGGCTTTGACGAGGTTAGCTGGAGCGATTGGACATTATCCTCAAGCCAATGTGAATGCTGGAAACAACGATGATGATGAGTTATGTGCTTTGGGGAGGTTTCAAAGGAACAATCCGTTAATATTTAAGGGAACCCATGAACCTGACAAAGCACAGGTATGGCTGAAAGCAATTGAGAAGATCTTTCGAGTCATGAACTATTCGGATGCACAGAGGGTGCAGTTTAGCACTCATATGCTTGAAGAGGAAGCTGAGGACTGGTGGGGTAATACTTGCCAAAGGTTTGAAGAAGATGAGGTTGTGGTTACTTAGAATGTTTTTAGAGATACTTTTCTGGAGAAGTATTTTCCAGAAGATGTGCGTGGAAAGAAGGAGATTGAATTCCTTGAGCTGAAGCAGGGTAACTCAAATGTAGCCGAGTATGCGGCAAAGTTTGAGGAATTGATTAAGTTTTGTCCTCATTACAACACTGCTAATGCTGAGAGATCCAAGTGTCTTAAGTTTGTGAATGGTTTGAGACTTGAAATCAAGCAAGCCATTGGTTATCAGGAAATTAGGCGATTTTCTGAGTTGGTGAACAAGAGCAGAATCTATGATGAAGATAGTAGAGCCCGGTCTAGTCATTATAACAGCTTAAATGACAAGAGAGGAAAGGGCCAATTTAGAGGGAAGCCGTATGTGACTCCTGCGGATAAGGGGAAACAGAAAGCTGGTTACAGTAAGAAGCCGAGTGGGGGAGGAGTTTCCACTCCAGTGAGATTTTATAGATGCGGTGAAGAAGGACACCGTGCTCCTTAGTGAAAAAGTGTGGAGCAGAAATGTTTCAAGTGTGGCAAACCAGGCCACAAAGCTATGGAATGCAAGAGTGGTGCGAATGTGACTTGCTACAACTGTGGTGAACAAGGGCACATTAGTACCAAGTGTGACAAGCCAAAGAAGACTCAAGGGAATGGGAAAGTGTTTGCTCTATCAGGATCAGAGACTGCTAGTGAAGATCGATTGATCCGAGTTACGTGCTTCATTAATGGTATATCTTTGGTCGCTATAATTGATACTGGAGCTACACATTCTTTTATTTCCTTTGATTGTGTTAAGAGATTAAATCTTGAGTTGTTTGTTATGAGTGGTGGTATGGTTATTGATACTCCTGCTATGGGTTCGGTAACTACCCCGTATGTGTGTTTGAATTGTCTGTTGAGTATCTTTGGAGTTGATTTAGTGTGTCTTCACTTAGATCAACTTGATGTTATTCTTGGGATGAATTGGTTGGAATTCAATCGTGTCGATATTAACTATTTTGACAAAACGGTTATTTTTCCTGAACCTGGTGATGAAAGAGACTTGTTTATGACTTCTAAGCAAGTGATCAATGCAAGATGGTGCGAAGGTATTTATGTTGATGGCAACTTTGACATTGGTGAAAGTGGAACAATTGATGTTTTACCAATTGTCCGTGATTTTCTGGAAGTTTTTCCTGATGAGATAAAAGATTTACCGCCGGAACGAGAAGTGGAGTTTGTGATCGACTTAATTCCTGGAACTAGTCCAATATCGATGGCTCCATATCGTATGTCCGCATCGGAATTGAAAGAGTTGAAGAGTCAACTTGAAGATCTACTTGAGAAGAGGTTTATTCGTCCGAGTGTGTCACCATGGGGTGCACCAGCGTTGTTGGTTAAGAAGAAAGAAGGTTCTATGAGACTCTGTGTGGACTACAGACAATTGAACAAGGTGACTATCAAGAATAAGTATCCACTCCCGAGGATTGATGATTTGATGGATCAGTTGGTTGGTGCGAGTGTGTTCAGTAAGATAGATTTGAGATCTGGGTATCATCAGATTCGTGTGAAGGCTGAGGATATTCAGAAGACTGCTTTTAGAACGAGGTATGGACATTATGAGTATTCTGTGATGCCATTTGGTGTGACTAATGCACCAGGTGTATTTATGGAATACATGAACAGGATTTTCCATCCTTATTTGGACACGTTTGTGGTGGTGTTCATTGATGACATTTTGATTTATTCGAAGAGTGGAGAAGAACATGTCGAGCATTTGAGGATTGTGTTATCTGTGTTGAAAGAAAAGCAGTTATATGCTAAATTTTCTAAGTGTGAATTTTGGTTGAAGGAAGTGAGTTTCCTTGGTCACGTGATTTCGAGTAGAGGTATTGCAGTTGATCCGTCGAAGGTTGAAGCGGTATCGCAATGGGAGACTCCGAAATCAGTTTTTGAGATTAGAAGTTTTCTTGGTTTGGCAGGTTATTATCGGAAATTCATTGAAGGATTTGCCAAGTTATAATTTCCGTTGACGCAGTTGAATAGGAAGGTTCAAGCTTTTGTTTGGGATGGAAAGTGTGAAGGAAGTTTTCAAGAGCTTAAGAGAAGATTGACGAGAGCCCCTGTTTTGATTTTGCCGAATCCGGCAGAACCGTTTATTGTGTATTATGATGCTTCTTTGATGGGTTTGGGAGGTGTGTTGATGCAAGATAAACAAGTTGTGGCTTATGCTTCGAGGCAACTCAAAGTGCATGAGAAGAATTATCCGACGCATGACCTAGAGTTGGCCGCCGTTGTATTTGTGTTGAAGCTTTGGAGGCATTATTTTTTTGGTTCGAGATTTGAGGTATTTAGTGATTATAAGATTTTGAAGTATCTCTTCGATCAGAAAGAATTGAATGCAAGGCATAGGAGATGGTTAGAACTTCTGAAGGATTATGATTTTGGTTTGAATTACCATTCGGGTAAAGCGAATGTGGTAGTTGATGCATTGAGTAGGAAATCATTGCATGTGACGATGATAATGGTGAAAGAGTTGGAAATGATTGAGCAATTTCGCGATTTGAGCTTAGTGTGTGAGGAGACTTCCTACGGAGTTAAGCTTGGTATGCTAAAGCTTACTAGTGGTATTCTTGACGAAATTCGAGAAGGGCAGAAATCTGATTTGAGTTTAGTTGATCGGTTGACTTTGATCAATCAAGGTCAAGGTGGTGATTTTCGGATTGATGAAAATGGTATCGTGAGGTGTCATGATAGAGTTTGTGTTCCTGAGTTATTGAGCTGAAGAGGAGTATTCTTGAAGAAGGGCATCGTAGTGGATTGAGTATTCATCCGGGTGCTACTAAGATGTATCAAGATTTAAGGAAAATATTTTGGTGGCCTCGTATGAAGAAGGATATTTTCGAGTTTGTGTATTCTTGTTTGACTTGTCAGAAGTCAAAGATTAAGCATCAAAAACCGTCGGGTTTGATGCAACCATTGTTTATTCCTGAGTGGAAATGGGATAGCATTTCTATGGATTTTGTGTCTGGTTTACCGAGGACGCCGAGTAATTTTGAAGCTATTTGGGTTATTGTGGATAGATTGACAAAATCTGCTCACTTTATTCCTATGCGAATGGATTACCCGTTGGAGAGATTGGCAAAGCTGTACATTGAAAGGATTGTCAGTTTGCATGGTATTATGTCTAGCATTGTGTCAGATAGAGATCCGAGGTTTATTCGAGATTTTGGGAGAGTTTCCAAAGTGTTTTGGGTACGAAGTTGCGTTTGAGTTCAGCTTATCATCTGCAGACCGATGGTCAGACTGAGAGAACGTTTCAGTCACTTGAGGATCTTTTGAGAGCTTGTGTGTTGGAGAAGGGAGGAGCTTGGGATAGCTACTTACCTTTGATTGCATTTACTTATAACAAAAGTTTTCATTCGAGTATTGATATGGCACCGTTTGAAGCATTGTACGGTAGACGGTGTAGGACGCCATTGTGTTGGTATGAGTCGGGAGAGAGTTCTTTGGTTGGACTCGAGATAGTCCAACAGACTACCGATAAGACTAAGATGATTCAAGAGAAGATGAAGATTTCTCAGAGTCGTCAAAAGAGTTATCATGACAAGAGGAGGAAAACACTTGAATTTCAAGAGGGAGATCACGTGTTTCTTCGAGTCACTCCGATGACTGGTCTTGGTAGGACGTTGAAGTCGCGTAAGTTGACACCGCGTTTCATTGGTCCTTATTAGATTTTGCAGAAGATATGAGAGGTAGCCTATCGGGTTGCTTTATCGTCGTTGCTTTCTAATCTCCATGACGTGTTCTATGTATCTCAGTTAAGGAAGTACATTGCAGATCCATCTCATGTAGTCCAAGTAGATGATGTGCAGGTGAGAGATAACCTGACTGTGGAGACATCACCTATGCGGATAGAGGATCGAGAGTTGAAGCAACTTTGAGGTAAAGAGATTGCTTTGGTGAAGGTCGCTTGGGGAGGACCGGCTGGTGGGAGTGTGACTTGGGAACTTGAGGGCCATATGAGGGAGTCTTATCCAGAGTTATTTGAATCAGGTAACATTTTCGAGGACGAAAATTCCTAAAGTGGGGGAGGGTTGTAACAGCCCAATTTTAATTAATTAATTATTTATATTAATTAATTGATTTATTTGGATGATTTTAATTATTGGAATTATTGGTAGATATTTTGAGAGAGGAAATATAATGGAAGGAAATAAAATAGAAACATAAGAGAAGAGAAAGAAAGAGGAAGAGGAGAAAAGAGAAGGAAAAAGGGGAAAAAGCTTGGAAAGCTCAAGAACAACTTCTAGCTTCGATTTAATCAAGGTAAGGGTGTGAAACGTTGTTATCTTACCAATGTATATGATTATGTATGTGTGTGTTTGGATTTATTAGAGGTTTCCTATCTTTTTCCATTCTAGGGCATAAATGGATTTAATCGATAGAATCGATGTTTTAATGGTTAAAACCGAGAATAAGTGGTATAGATTAGTCGATAAATGTTAGGCTAATACTACTGGAATTCGTTGGAATTGAATCGGTTTATTTTGTGATGATTTGATGATTTTGGACAATTGAGGTTTTGAACATCGTAGATGTTCGCTAGCACCTTCGCTAGGCGAGCAAGTCGTGAGTGTTCACTGTAGTGAGCTAGTAGCGAGCTAGTAGCGAATGGTCCCAAACCTGGGCAGAATGGAGAAGACCCTCTTCGCTGGTAGCGAGCGAGGTAGCGAGGGGTTCTCTAGGCGAGGCCCCAGCGAGTAGGTAGCAGAGCCTTACAATAGCTTCTAATTGCCTTCGCGAGCTTGTTCCCTAGGAACTCGCTAGGCGAGCAAGCTAGCGAGTGTGACATCATTTTCATTTCCTTATGTTTCCATCCAATGTTGATTGTTTGGTTCGATTGTGTTCAATCCTTATCGGAAATGAATAGTTTGTGTACTGTTGTGATATGTTATGTTGTGGGTAGCCGTATGGCGTGAATCCTAGATTGTGGAATCGATTTGGGAAATGTGGTCTTTTGACAAATATATGCATTGTTTAAAATTAATTAAAAGTGCATGATGAATGTGATTGAGTTTGTTGTCGTTGGCGCGATATTGTGAATGTATATTGTATGTATGCGATTGTACGTGAAGAATGCATGAGAACATATTAGTGAATATGTGTGCATTGCTTGATAAATGTGATGATGTTGAAAGTATGAATACTTTGAGATGATGTGTGAGTGTGCAATCATGTTATAATTCTTGTGTGATGAATTATTTGAGTATGCATGGGATTAAGATGCAAGAACGGTCTTAAGTGCATATGATTGTTGATTGCATACGCACCATTTGTTGTCAAGAGGCAATGCTTGCTAGTTTCGTGGAGACAAGTGACTTGTCCCAAACCTAGAAGGGTGGGTTTGAAAGCTTAGAGGACGGGCTTTTGTTGTTATCGGTCTAGGGGACGGACCCAGTTTAAATGTAAAAACCAAAAATGAAGGTGAGAAAATACTTAGAAGGGGGGTTGAATAAGTATGAAGATAAAACTTAGAAGTAAAAACACAAGTATTTTTATCCTGGTTCGTTGAACTCAACTACTCCAGTCTACCCTACCTAGAGTGATTTGCCTTTCTCAAACAAGGACTTAATCCACTATTTAATCAACTTATTACAATAGTAACCACTAAGAACAACTGTTCAAAGTCTTCTCAAGAACTACTGATCCCAACTGGATCTTCTTAAGAAACTATTACAATAAAATGTAAAATTAATACAAGTGTATGAATGCTTCTAACAAGCTTTATCACAACAGTGATTTTTCACTTAATGTTTAAGAACAAAAGAATAAACTCAGCAATAAGAATATTTTATGAGAGTTTGTAAGAGTTTCTTTTTGAGATTAGTTGGTTGTAGATCACTTTGAAGAAGATGATGAAGACATGCTTTTATATGCACAGTAGTCCACAAAGTCTTGACATTGGAGGTTGTGTACTGAAAAGGCCTGAACCTTTTTGTTTTTACATCACATGACTTTTCCTGGAAGTAGAATGCACAGAGAAATGCTTTTGGTCTATGTTCTAGTGTCAAGCATGAAAGAGGAAAGAGTCGTTGAGCTAAATCAAAGGATATTACTTTGAATTCTTCTTCAATAATTATTTCTTTTCAGCAGGGTAACCATCAGATCTTGCATGATCAGAGTCTTAGATTCCCATTAGATTTTGCTGACTCAGAGTAAGGCAGCAAGTGTGCTTTAGCGTGTAGTTCTATCAGAGCAGAGTTTTATGAATCAGATCCTCAGTACATGCAGCGTGTAGTACTCTCAGAGTCTTCTGAAAAAATGTGCTTCTTAACTCTCATACAAAGTTCTTTAATGCTTCAGAGTCTTCAGATCTTATTAGAGTCTTCTGCTTCAGATTCTTCTGCAGTTTCTGCTTCAGATCCTTCTGTAGCTTCTGCTTCAAATCCTTCTATAGACAGCGCTCAGATTCTTCTATAAGATGATTTTGACTCTTCAGATCCTTCCATAGTTCTATGTTCAGATTAATTTGTTCTTGGATGTATATATACTTTAATTATCTGCAGCAAATATTCATGAACAAATTTTAGAGTATATAATTCTTTAATACAAAATTTCATAAGAGTTATCATCAAAACATAGAGATATTACTAAGAAACAATCTGTGTTCTTACAATCTCCCCCTTTTTGATGATGACAAAACATGAGAAATTTTGTTCAATAATAAAAAATAATAATTATAACTCCCCCTGAGATTAAGAATCTCCCCCTGAAATAAATACTCTAAGGAAAAGAATACTTCCCTTTTTACTTGAGTGTATTTTAGAATCAGAGTCTGATGACTTCTTTCAAACGCAGAGTCTGGTTAATCAGAGTCTGATGACTTCTTTCAAACACAGAGTCTGGTTTTGCGTTTAAACTCAGAGTACAATTTGTTTCAAGATTCAGAGTCTGGTTGGGTAATTCTCAGGATAACTTCAATGAATTTATTTTGTCAGATGAAACATTAGAATCTGAAAGACTTAAATTCACAGATAGTTAATAATATGTCTGAATTTTGTTTTAGTATTTGCTTATGGATTGAACAATCAGATTCTTTTTCTCCCCCTTTTTGTCATAATAAAAAAGATGTGTAAAGAAAGAAAAGATAATAGAAGAAAAAACAAAGCAAACAATTTCATTCAGTCAGATGGTTCACATAACAGATGATAACAAATAAACAAGAGAAAACAGATTCAAAATAGCAGTGCAAAAACATGAAAAGAAACTAGGGTTGACGAGATGCAATCAGGGTCAGAAGATCTGTGATCTTTGAAGTAGACTCTTCTTGCTTGGCCATCCAAGTCTTAATCTCTTCAGTGGTTTGTTCTTGTTTGATCATCCAGGAGTTGATTTCCTTAACCTCTTTTACAAGTTCTGAATTGTCAGCCTTTACTTCAAATGCAGATGCATCAATGTCCATATCAGATGCAACATCTTCAGATGGAGAGTCTTCAGCAGGAGCAGCTTCCAGAAGCAGCACTGGTGGTTTGGGAATACTCATCAGAGTTTGTCTTACCAACTCAACAAACTTTGCCTTAGCATCTTCAGCACAGACTGTCTTTAGATGAGAGGCCACCACGTTGATCTTAGAGATAAATTTATCCCAAGCAGCTTCAGACTTAGCAGGATCTATACTGAACAGACACTCTTCTTCCACACGTGCAATCCCCATACGAACTTCCTTTTTGAAATTATCAAACAGTTTATCAACATCTGATATAGGGTTGGTGTAAAGAAATTCCTCAAGAGTCACTTTCTCAGAAGATTCAGAGTTTGGCTGAGGTTGTTCACAAGTGGTGTTAAAAGGTGTTGGATCAGATGATGGTTGTTCAGATGGTTGAGGTTCGGATGGTTGACGTTCAAATTGTGGAGGTGCAGATTGTTGAGGTTCAAATGGTTGTGGTATTGTGAGTTGAGGTGTAGGAGTTGGTGAAATTTCAGCTTCAGAGGATGAACTTTGAAAATCTGAGAGGTTGAAATTTGAACGAAGTGCAAGTCTACGATTTATTTGTTCAGGTGCTGATAGATCAGAAAATGCAGGTTTGAGTGGATCAGGAATGTGTAAACAAGTGGGTGATGGAACTTCTGATTCAGAATCAGATGATTCAGTGGAGTGGCATGAGGTGGATGACAAGACAACCATGGTTGCAAGTGGTTCCAGATCAAGAATGTCATCTGATGGTTCTGAACAGGTAATGGTTGTTCTATTATTGAGGGATGTTCAGATGGTGTTGGTTGGGGAGGTTCAGATGAAATGGGTTGAGATTGATGTTCTGGTGATTGTTGTTGTTGTTCTGGTGGTGTTTGTTGTTGTTGTTGAGGTTCTAGTTGTTGTTGTTGTTGATGTTCTGGTTGGATTTTTGTTTGAGGTGGTTCAGATGGAGTTTGTACAGAAGATGGTTGAGAAAGTGTAGTTTGAGATGAAGGGGGTTCAGATGTATGAATTCCAGATGATGGTGGTACAGATGAATGTGGTCTAAAAGTTGATGGAGGAGGTGAAGGTAATGGAGAGTGAATGGTTGGAGTTGGATCAAATGTTAATACCTGCTTGATAGTTTCTCTTATGTCTTCCAGACTAGCTTCTGGAGGAGTGGGTTTCACTTTCTTTACCTTCTGAGGCTTAGCAGCAGCTTCAGAGGCTTTTCTCTTAGGCTGAGCTTCAGATCCTTCTTCAGCAATCTTCTTTGAGCGTCTTTCTCTAACAGGATTGGGCAGAACTTCTCCTTCCTTATGGACGATGTTCATAGGCAGAGGAATACCTTCTTTTAAACATTCAGCAATGAATGTCAGAATGATGTGCCTAGGTTCCTCAGCAGTGAACATTGGAAAATCTTCAACAAGAATCCTTCTGTTGCTTACATCCTTAGTAGCAATTTTCTTGGGTTTGCTGGCAAGCTCTGTGATGACCTTCATTCTCTTTAGAGTATTGCCATTGATGACAAAACCTATGACATATGACAGATCCTCTGTCAATCCAGTATCATACATATATTTCACAAGACCATTCTCTGTTAGAATGTCTGGTATCAGCCTACCCATAGGAATCCAATTCCTAACTTTTCCAGTTTTGACTCTTACATCTTCTCGTGTTTCCTTTACATGATTCAGAAGGTGACTGAACAGAAGATAAGGTAAGTCCACCTTCTTTCCCTTGCTCATACAGAGCATAAATTATAGTTGTTCAGCACTGACGTAGTCTGGGGAATTTGATGATTTTCTGTGAAAAATGGAACTCATGAAAATCTTGGCCCAGATCCTGTAGACTGGCTTCAGTTCCCTTACTTTGCTAGTTGGTGTCCCAGCAATAGTAACTTCTTGAAACACATCAGCGAGATCCACACGAGCAGATTGTAGACTGGTTTCACCATCAGTTTCAGAGTATCCAATTAGTTGTCTGATCAGCTTCTCAGTAATCACAATCTCCTTTCCAAGGACAGAAGAATGGATGAACTTAGGGCACACCTGAGCATGTATCCAGAATTCTTTCACCAAAGTTGGATAAACAGGACCCATAAGCCTGTCAAAATACTTTGTCCAACTCTGAGTTTGAATGGTTGAAGAAATATTAAACCCATTTTCTTCAATGGACTCAAGGTCTATGAAGCATTCACTCAGAACTTCCAGTTCTATGGTTGGAGGGAGAAGAGTTCTTACAGGTTCTTTGTAAGCTTCAACATTAGGAGCATAAACAACAATGGTTGATTGCATCTAAGAAGATGTTGATGAAGGAGATGCCATTGATGTTCTTGAGTGAGAGGTTTTAGGTTTAGGGTTTAGATGGAGAGCAAAGAGACGACAGAAATGCATAAAAGGTTCGTGAGGTGAAAAGTGTGAAATTGTGTGATTTGTGATATTTATAGATAAAATCAGATACACAAACAGTCACATAGGCACGCTTCACATAGCATTAAATGAAAAAGTAAAAACATCATTGCACAGCAATTATGATTCTGACAGATGGGGGGAAAATCAAGAAAATTCAGATTTTCAAAGCAGTACTTCAAACGTTAATTCAGTAAAGTGCACTCTACCTTTTCAGTTTCTGAGCTACACGTGTTTTCTAGCATGTGCCTCTGAAATCTCTTGAGAAATGAAACGTTAGACAATGTTCAGATCCTCTGAGCATTGTTAGTTCAGATTTACACAAGTAAAATAATTCAAGAAAATGAATAAATTAACAGATGAAATACTTTAGAGCATTAAACATTTTGTATCTGAGAAGTTTGCCTCTGATAAATATTATTCTGGACAAAAATCCATACCAATATTTTTCAGAATAAACTTGAACCTATCTTCAGCAAGGGGTTTTGTAAAAATACCAGCCCATTGATGATCTGTATCAACAAAGGCTAAGTTTATAATACCCTTCTGAACATAGTCTCTGATGAAATGATGTTTAATTTCTATATGTTTTGCCTTAGAGTGTAAAATTAGATTTTTAGACAAACATATAGCAGAAGTATTATCACAGAAGATAGATACATTACTCTCAAAGATATGATGGTCCTCTAACTGACTCTTCATCCAGAGCATCTGCGTGCTACATCCAGCAGCAACAATGTATTTTGCCTCTGTTGTAGAAAGTGCAATTGTGGGTTGCTTCTTGCTGTACCATGAGATCAGATGACATCCAAGGAACTGACAGCTTCCAGAAGTAGTTTTATGCTCTACTCTGTCTCCAGCATAGTCAGCATCACAGAATCCAACTAATGTATATTTATCAGATCTTCTGTAACACAGACCCACGTTAGTAGTACCTTTCAGATACCTTAAAATCCTCTTAACAGCAGTTAAGTGAGATTTTCTAGGATCTAATTGGAATCTTGCACATAAACATACACTGAACAGAATGTCAGGTTTAGAAGCAGTTAAGTAGAGAAGAGATCCTATCATACCCCTGTAGAGTTTCTGATCTACTTTCTTACTTACCTCTTCCTTACCTAGTGTACTAGTTGGATGCATGGGAGTCTTTGCCATCTTACTATCAGTCATGTTAAATTTCTTTAGAAGTTCTTTAACATATTTGGTTTGATGAATGTAAGTGCACTCTGGAGTTTGGTTGACTTGAATTCCCAGAAAGAATTTCAATTCTCCTATCATGCTCATTTCAAATTCTGCCTGCATACATTGAGCAAACTCCTTTCCCAGCATAGTATTGGTAGATCCAAATATAATATCATCCACGTATATTTGACATATTATAAGATCTTTCTTAAATGTTTTACAAAAGAGTGTTGTGTCCACCTTGCCTCTGATGAAATTTTTCTCCAAAAGAAAATTGCTTAACCTCTCATACCAAGCTCTGGGAGCTTGTTTTAAACCATACAGAGATTTCTTTAGTTTGGAAACATGTTCTGGAAATTTTTCACTCTCAAAACCAGGAGGCTGGTGAACATAAACTTCTTCTTCTATAATACCATTTAGAAAGGCACTTTTAACATCCATCTGATATAGAGTGATGTTATATTGTGCAGCAAATGAAATAAGAAGGCGTATAGATTCTAACCTTGCCACTAGAGCATAAGTTTCAGTGTAATCAATACCTTCTTGTTGACTGTACCCTTGAGCAACAAGCCTTGCCTTATTTCTTTCAACTTCTCCTTTCTCATTGAGCTTATTTTTGAAGACCCACTTAGTTCCAATTATGTTGAATCCTTTTGGTCTTGGAACTAAGTCCCACACATCATTTCTGGTGAACTGATTTAGCTCTTCTTGCATGGAAATAATCCAGTCATTGTCTTGCAGAGCTTCATCCACAGTGGTTGGTTCAATTACTAACACGAATCCAAATAATGATGTTTCAGAGGATCTGAGGAAGGATCTTTTTCTGATAGGGTCATCCTTCTTTCCAATGATCAAATTCTCTGGATGAGAAGCTTTGATTCTAGAAGATGATCCTCTAAAGTTGATTCTTCAGAAATGTTTAACTTGTTCATCTGAGAAGTCAAAGGAATTGCATCTGGCGTTGCTTCTGGTTCCTTTACTTGAGCTTTGTCTGCCTCTGATCCGTTAGAGTCTGTGAAGACTACTTCTCTATCTGCAGAATTTTCAAACTGCTTTGGCTTTGCAATGCCAAGCTTATCATCAAATCTAACATGAATAGATTCTTCCACAATCTGTGTTTCAGTATTGTATACTTTGTAGCCTTTAGAGTGTTCAGAATACCCAAGCATGAAACACTTTTGTGCTTTAGAATCAAACTTGTTCAGATTTTCTTTAGTATTCAACATATAGCAAATGCATCCAAAAGGATGAAAATAAGCAATGTTGGGCTTTCTGTTCCTCCACAATTCATAAGGAGTCTTTTCCATAAGAGGTCTTACAGACACTCTGTTCTGAATGTAACATGTTGTGTTGATTGCTTCTGCCTAAAAGTGCTTTGCCAGATTAGTCTCATTGATCATGGTTCTGGCCATTTCTTGCAGAGTTCTATTTTTCCTCTCTACAACTCCATTCTGTTGTGGAGTTCTAGGACATGAAAAATCATGAGCAATGTCATTTTCGTTAAAATATTTTTCAAAGTATTTGTTTTCAAATTCACCACCATGATCACTTCTAACTTTTATAATTTTGAAGTCTTTTTCATTCTGGACTTGTTTGCAGAAGTCAAAGAACACAGAATGTGACTCATCCTTGTGTTTTAAGAACTTTACCCATGTCCATCTACTATAGTCATCAACAATGACTAATCCATACTTCTTGCCTCTGATGGATGCAGTTTTTATTGGTCCAAACAGATTAATATGAAGTAATTCTAATGGTCTAGAAGTAGAAACAACATTTTTTAATTTAAAAGATGTTTTTGAAAACTTCCCTTTTTGACATGCTTCACAAAGAGCATCTGAGGTGAACTTCAACTTAGGAAGTCCTCTGACAAGATTAAGTTTATTAATCTGAGATATACGACTCATATTAATATGCCATAATCTTCTGTGCCAGACCCATTGCTCCTCATTAACAGACAAGAGGCATTTAACATTCTGAACCTTAAGTTCTGAAAGATTTATTTTATAAATGTTGTTCTTCCTCTTTCCACTAAATAGGATTGAGCCATCCTTTTGACTAATAGCTTTACAACATTTTTATTAAAGACTATGTCATAACCATTGTCACTTAATTGAATTATGGACAATAGATTATGCTTTAGTCCTTCTACAAGTAAAACATTAGTGATAGAGGGAAGGTTACCATTTCCAATAGTGCCAGATCCAATGATCTTGCCCTTCTGATTCCCTCCAAATTTCACGTCACCTCCAGATCTAAGCTTCAGACTTTGGAACATAGACCTTTCTCTTGTCATGTGTCGCGAGAATCCAGAGTCCAGGTACCATGATTGGCGTCCTGACCTTGCTGCTAAGAACATCTGCAACAGGAATTATTTTACTTTTGGGTACCCATATCTTCTTGGGTCCTTTTGGGTTAGTTGTTCTGAAGGTTCGTCTAAACTTCTGTTTTTCAACATAGGGTTTATTCTGACTAGCCTTAGATTTAAACACATGAATGTTCTTTTCAGAACGAGTGTGTTCAATATCATTCAAGTGACCAAATTTAAAATTGGAATATAAAGGAGTCTTCTTGATGATAATTTTATCAACAGATTTTGGATTTAAATCAGAGGAAGATTTATATCCAATTCCTTTTCTGTTATTTCTGCTAACTCCATAGATCGTAGAAGCCATTTTGCTTCTGTCTATGCTTTTAGCAAGAAACTTCTGAAAGCTGTAGTCATACTTTTCCAAAATATTTTTGCATTCAGACTCAGTTTCAGAATCAGAGTTTTGTTAAGCTAATTCAAAATCATTTTTCATTTTTAAGTTCTTTTCATTTAGCTCAGCCACTTTTGATTTGAGAATATTATTCTCAGATACAAGATTGCTTTGACGCTCCTTGTATTTGAGCTTAATATTATTATAGCTCTTCAGAACCTCTAATAACACTTTGATAAGTTCATCTTTAGTGAGTTTAGCCATTACCTCTTCAGCGTCAGAGTCAGATTCAGAGTCAGATTCAGAACCTGAGATTTCTTCCTCCTGATCTTCTATGTCTGCCATCAATGCTACATTGGCACATTCTTCTTCTACCTCAGATTCAGATTCAAATGTATCTGAATCATCCCAGGTTTCCATTAGAACCTTCTTCTTCTTATCAAATTTTCTTTTAGGCTTTTCTTTCAGAAGCTTTGGACAATCATTTTTGTAATGCCCAGGTTCTTTACATTCGTAGCAGACAACCTCCTTTTTGCCAGATCTTCTGTGTCCAGAAGATTCCTTTCTTTGGTCATGCTTCTTGAAGTTTCTAAACTTCTTTCCTTTATGCTTCCAGAGTTTGTTTATTCTTCTGGACAACATGGATAATTCATCTCCATCTTCAGATGAGGATTCTTCAGAGCTTTCCTCTATTACCTGCAACGCTTTAGCAGATTTATTAGATTTTAAGGCAATTGACTTACCTTTCTTTTGAGGCTCATCTTCCTCAAGTTCAATTTCATGGCTCCTTAGTGAGCTGATTAATTCCTCCAAGGAAATCTAATTCAGATCTTTAGCCATTTTCAGCGCAGTCACCATAGGTCTCCATCTGGTAGGTAAGCTTCTGATGATCTTCTTCACGTGATCAGCAGTAGAGTAACCTTTATCCAGAACCTTTAGTCCAGCTGTAAGTATTTGAAATCTGGAGAACATGGCTTCAACAGATTCAGCTTCTTCCATCTTGAAAGCTTCATACTTCTGAATTAGAGCCAGAGCCTTTGTCTCCTTGACTTGACAGTTTCCCTCATGATCATTTTCAAGGACTCAAACATGTCAAATGCAATTTCTCTATTTGTGATCTTTTCATACTCAGTGTGAGATATTGCATTTAACAATATTGTTCTAGCCTTGTGGTGATTTCTAAATTCCTTCTTTTGGGCTTCTGTCATAGATTTTCTATCTACTTTCTTGCCATTCCCATCAATGGGATGAACATATCCATCTATGACCAAATCCCATAAATCAGCATCATTACCAAGGAAAAAACTTTCAATCCTGTCTTTCCAATAATCAAATTTCTCCCCATCAAACATAGGGGGTTTGGTACTGATTCTGTCTCTTTCTTCATACTTGTTAGATGTTGAAACATCAGCCAGTATAAACAACCAAATATAAGTATCAAAGTTTTTCCCACTGGATCTTTTCTGTCACTGTGAAGTGGTAGCACACACAGAACCGGAGCTCTGATGCCAACTGAAGGTGAGAAAATACTTAGAAGGGGGGTTGAATAAGTATGAAGATAAAACTTAGAAGTAAAAACACAAGTATTTTTATCCTGGTTTGTTGAACTCAACTACTCCAGTCCACCCTACCTAGAGTGATTTGTCTTTCTCAAACAAGGACTTAATCCACTATTTAATCAACTGATTACAATAGTAACCACTAAGAACAACTGTTCAAAGTCTTCTCAAGAACTACTGATCCCAACTGGATCTTCTTAAGGAACTATTACAATAAAATGTAATATTAATACATGTGTATGAATGCTTCTAACAAGCTTTATCACAACAGTGATTTTTCACTTAATGTTTAAGAACAAAAGAATAAACTCAGCAATAAGAATATTTTATGAGAGCTTGTAAGAGTTTCTTTTTTAGATTCGTTGGTTGCAAATCACTTTGAAGAAGATGATGAAGACTTGCTTTTATATGCACAGTAGTCCACAAAGTCTTGACATTGGAGGCTGTGTACTGAAAAGGCCTGAACCTTTTTGTCTTTACATCACATGACTTTTCCTGGAAGTAGAATGCACAGAGAAATGCTTTTGGTCTGTGTTCTAGTGTCAAGCATGAAAGAGGAAAGAGTCGTTGAGCTAAATCAAAGGATATTACTTTGAATTCTTCTTCAATAATTATTTCTTTTCAGCAGGGTAATCATCAGATCTTGCATGATCAGAGTCTTGGATTCCCATCATATTTTGCTAACTCAGAGTAAGGCAGCAAGTGTGCTTTAGCATGTAGTTCTATCAGAGCAGAGTTTTATTAATTTGTGTTCTTACTGAAAAATGATAACAAGTGTTGGTACCACATGGCATGAGTTGCATTGAGTTGCATCGAGTCACATGGCATAGATATCATTGTTATATGAAAGTATGCTTGTGTATGAATTGTTGAATTGAGGATTATGAATGTGTGCATGATGAAACATGTTGGGTGATTATCCATATTTGTTTATACATATATTGTGATGTATATGATGATGATAATGAATTGTGGTGAGAAACGCGGAATATGTGTATTCTATGCTTGTGTGTATATATATATATATATATATATATATATATATATATATATATATATATATATATATATATATATATATATATATATATATATATATATATATATATATATATATATATATATATATATATATATATATATATATATATATATATATATATATATATATATATATATATATATATATATATATATATATATATATATATATATATATATATATATATATATATATATATATATATATATATATATATATATATATATATATATATATATATATATATATATATATATATATATATATATATATATATATATATATATATATATATATATATATATATATATATATATATATATATATATATATATATATATATATATATATATATATATATATATATGCATTGATTATTATGATAATATTTCTCACCCTTCTGCTGTTTTATAATGCTCTATGAGGCATTGCAGATTATGATTGCTAGAGGTCTTTTGTGAAGTGTAACTTCATTCTTTTTGGTCGGTTAGCTCTGATATGTAGCACCGGGTAGTTAGGATTGTATAGCATTCTTTTGTGATACATTTGTATATGTATTTGCTGACAAATGTTTATGCAAACATTGATGATGTGGTGAATCAAACTGGATGATATGTATTTATATGATTACATGTTTAAAGTGATTCAATGTTTAGATTTTCCGCTTTTATTTCTAAATATTGAGATGTGGGTGTAAGGACTAAGTTTCTAGGTTGTAGGCTACCCCATTGTTGCATGTCTTCTATAGAGCAGGTGTTGTATGTTTCAATTTTGTATATGATGTGACATGCCTCTTTTATACCATGTTTTAATTATACTCTGATAAAATTTTAAAATGTGCTTAAATAATTTATTTGATTATTTGGGGGTGTAGAAGGGGGTGTTACACACATTACCGTTAGAAACCATTTGCCTAATACGCCTCCTCTTGGATTTTACAATCACTCCCACTAATATTGAAAGAAACGAAATTCATCGAATAAAATTTTCTACCACCCTCTTGTGTTGGACAGACTTTCTATCATTCGGTTCCATCTTCCTAATAATTACCTTAAAGACTTGATCATCCTCATCATCTTCGACACTCAGATTTTTGATAGACTCCCGCACCTTACTAGTATTAGAATATTAATGATAATTCATATTTATTTAGTTGTACTATTTTCTTGGCCCATAAGTTTGTTAGAGGGTATTTTAGTATTTATCCTATTCTAGTAACCCTAGTTTTAGCTTATAAATAGGGTGACAATCATTGTAACCTAATGTCATGTTTTGTAGCCGTCATTCTCTTATTAGTAATATTTCCTATTTCATCATTTATTCTATCTTTGCACCAACAATTGGTATCTAGAGCTCCGGTTCAGATTCATTGGGAAACACGGGAAACACGAGTGAACGTGAGGTCTTGTGTGTTTGATTTTGTTTCTCAGATTCTTGTTGAATCTTGAACAAAATCTGATCAGAATTTTTTTAATTCTGTGGGTTGGGAAACACTGTGTGAGAAAACTCTGAGTGTATTGTGCAAAGTAGAAGATGAACGGAAACGGCAACATGAACACCAAACTTCCAGTATTTGATGGTAAAAACTGGAATCGTTGGATGATCCAAATGCGTGTACTGTTTGGTGCTCAAGATGTTCTGGATCTTGTCACTGATGGTTATGTTCCAGTAGCAGCAGATGCAACTGATGAACAGAAAAACGCGCAGAAGGAAGTAAGGAAGAAGGATCAGAAAGCATTGTTCTTCATTCATCAATGTGTGGATGTAAACGTGTTTGAGAAGATTGCAGACTCTACAACAGCAAAGGCTGCATGGGACACTCTGGTGAGATGTTATGGTGGTGACGCATCAGTGAAGAAGGTGAAGCTTCAGTCCTTGAGAAAGCAATATGAGAATCTCAACATGAAGAATAATGAGAAAGTTTCTGAATACATCTCTAGAGTGATTCTGATCACTAATGAGATGAAGGCATGTGGAGAAACTCTCTCTGAAGAAACAATCATGGAGAAAGTATTGAGATCCCTTACTCCTCAATTTGATTACATTGTGGTAGCAATAGAACATTCCAAAGATCTGAGCACAATGAGAATTGAAGAGCTGCAGAGCAGTTTAGAAGCGCAAGAGTTGCGTTTGACTGAGAGAACTTCTGAAAGGGAAGTAGAGCAGCAAGCTCTGAAAGCAACTTCTGATAGGAGGTATCAGAAGCAGTCAGAAGTCAAGAGAAGATCTGATGGTGGTCAGAAGTCAGAAAGCTCAACCTCTGATAGACAAAAGAATGCTCAGAGGGGAAAAGAGAAGTATGACAAAAGAAAAATACAATGTTACTGTTGTAAGAAGTTTGGTCACTTTGCTAGAGATTGTTGGTCAAACAAGGAGAAGAAATCAGAAGAAGCAAATATAGCCAGAAGTTCTGATGACGAATCTGTGCTATTGATGGCCTCTGAATCTGATGATCTGACAGACTGGTGGTATATGGACACTGGCTGTTCAAATCATCTTACTGGAAACAAGAAATGGCTGGTTGACTTTGACTCTGAAAAGAGAACAAAGATCAGATGTGCTGATGACAAATATCTTAATGCAGAAGGTATGGGAAATGTCAGAGTGACTCTGAACAATGGGAAAATAGCATTGATTCAGAATGTGTGGTATGTACCTGGCATCAGAAGCAATCTGATGAGTGTGGGGCAATTAATTGAGAAAGGTTTCTCAGTTACCATGAAGGACAATCTTCTGAAGCTGTATGACTGTAATCAGAAGTTGATTATGGAGTCAGAACAGGGAAGGAATAGAACATTCAAGGTGAATGTCAGAACTGCAGACTCAGAGTGTCTTAGTGCAACAAGTACTGAGAAGGAGAGTGAGCTGTGGCACAGAAGATTTGGTCATTTGAATTTCAGAAGCTTACAACATCTGAATTCAAAGAAATTGGTACATGGAATTCCTGCAATTAAGAAGCCTGAAAAGTCATGCAAAGTTTGCATGGAAGGAAAACAACCAAGATTGCCATTTGCATCAGAAGTTGCTCCAAGAGCAAAACATGCCTTGGGAGTTGTACACTCTGATGTGTGTGGTCCATTTCCAGTAGCATCAATTGGAGGGAATAAATACTTTGTGTTGTTTGTTGATGAATTCACAAGAATGACATGGGTATCCCTTATTAAGTTCAAACACGAGGTGTTTGATGAATTCAAGAAGTTCAGAATGAAGGCTGAGAATCAGAGTGGTCAGAAGTTGAAGATTCTTAGAACTGATGGTGGAGGTGAGTATAACTCCAAAGAGTTCCAGAAGTTCTGTGAGGAGAATGGAATTGAGCATGATGTTACTGCTCCTTATACCCCTCAACACAATGGTCTTGCTGAAAGAAGAAACCGTACTTTGCTTGATATGGTGAGAAGCATGCTAAAGGAGAAGAAGCTTCCTCAGAAGCTCTGGGGAGAAGCTGTTGCCACTGCAACGTATGTACTCAACAGATGTCCTACGAAGAAGTTGAAGGAAATAGTTCCTATGCAGAAGTGGACTGGAGACAAGCAAAGTGTTAGTCATCTGAAGGTATTTGGTTCTGTTTGCTATAAACATGTTCCAGAAGCCAGAAGACAGAAGCTGGATGATAGAAGCAAAGTGATGATTCTGATAGGGTACCACAGTACAGGTGCATACAAGCTCTATTGTCCAGAAACCAATAAAATTGAATTCAGCAGAGATGTGATTGTGAAGGAATCAGAAGTTTGGAATTGGGATAAGTCTCAATCTGATTCTGATGTTAGAACCTCTGAAGAAAGGCCAGAGTTAAGAATTTCTGAAGTTGAAGTAAACCCCGATATTGACTCTGACTCTGATACTGATTCAAACTCTGAAGAAGACTCAGAAGATGAAAGTGACCCAGATGACCCAGACTCTGATGATTCAGACTCTGATGGCAATCCAGATCTTGGTGGCAATTCAGACTCTGGAAATATGCCAGACTCTGAAGATGGTCAAAGCTCTGGAGGTCAATCATCTGAAGTTAGAAACTCTGAAGCTCAAGACTCTGAACAAGTTCAGAGACCACAAAGAATCAGAAGCGTTCCCAGAAGATTTGCAGAATTTGACATGCTGCAAGACACTGAAGTAGACTCTGAAGGAGAAGTTATTCAGTGTGCCATGTTAGTAGACTCTGAACTTATAAGTACAGAGGAGGCTCTTAAGCAGAAGCTCTGGCTGAAGGCCATGAAAGAAGAACTTGATGCTATAGAGAGAAACAAGACTTGGAAGCTGACAGAACTTCCAAAAGACAAGAAAGCCATCAGCGTCAGATGGGTTTTCAAGCAGAAGTTAAAGCCAGATGGCTCAATTGGCAAACATAAAGCAAGGTTGGTAGCCAGAGGATTTCTACAGAAACCTGGGCTGGATTATTCTGAAGTGTTTGCACCTGTAGCAAGACATGAAACAATCAGAATGGTGATTGCAATAGCTGCTAACAGGAATTGGCCTCTGATGCATTTAGATGTAAAATCTGCATTTCTGAATGGTCCATTAGAAGAAGAAGTTTACGTGTCACAACCTCCTGGATTTGTGAAAAAGAATCAGGAAGGGATGGTGTACAGATTATACAAAGCTCTATATGGACTGAAACAAGCGCCCAGAGCTTGGAATCAGAAGATTAATTTTTTTTTCAAGAAGCAAGGCTTTCAGAAATGTGAGATGGAGTACGGTGTCTATGTTCAGCATACTCTTGAAGGCAATATGACTCTGGTATGCTTATATGTTGATGATATACTGCTGACTGGAAGTTCTGAACAGGAGATAGCCAAGTTCAAGAAGGTTCTAATGAATGAATTTGAAATGACTGATCTAGGCAAAATGACATACTTTCTAGGGATGGAGTTCAGATATTCTGAGAAAGGTATCATTTTGCATCAGCTCAAGTATGAATTAGAACTTCTGAAGAGATTTGATCTGAAGAATTGTAAGATGGCTGTCACACCTTCTGATACAAATCAGAAACTGGATTCAGACTCTGAAGGAAAGGATGTGGATGCTACAACCTTCAAACAGTTGGTTGGTTCTCTGAGGTATCTGTGCAATACCAGACCTGATATTTGCTACTCAGTTGGGATGGTTAGTAGGTTCATGAGTAAACCTAAGTGGTCCCATTACCAAGCTGCTGTCAGGATTCTGAGGTATATCAAAGGAACTCTGAAGTATGGAGTGTTATTTCCCTCTGGAGGAAATAATGAGTCAGAACTTCTGAGTTATTTAGACTCTGATTGGTGTGGAGACAGAGTTGACAGAAGAAGTACATCTGGGTACTTGTTCAAATTTCTGGGAGGTCCCATTTCTTGGTGTTCCAAGAAGCAACCTGTTGTGGCGTTGTCAACCTGTGAAGCTGAATACATTGCAGGTGCTGTTACTGCATGCCAAGCTGTGTGGATTCTGAATCTGTTGCAGGATCTGAAGATTAAGGTAGACAAACCTCTGAAGTTGATGATTGACAACAAGTCTGCAATCAACCTTGCCAGAAACCCAGTGCTGCATGGGAGAAGCAAGCATATTGAGACCAAGTATCATTTTCTGAGACATCAAGTTCAGAATGGAGTGTTAGAAGTTGTACACTGCAGCACTCAGAAGCAGTTGGCAGATGTTCTGACGAAAGCTATCAAGACTGATCAATTTCTCAGATTAAGGGATGGAATTGGTGTTACAAGTTTTGATGGAATATGAATTAAGGGATGGTATTAGAATATTAATGATAATTCATATTTATTTAGTTGTACTATTTTCTTGGCCCATAAGTTTGTTAGAGGGTATTTTAGTATTTATCCTATTCTAGTAACCCTAGTTTTAGCTTATAAATAGGGTGACAATCATTGTAACCTAATGTCATGTTTTGTAGCCGTCATTCTCTTATTAGTAATATTTCCTATTTCATCATTTATTCTATCTTTGCACCAACAACTAGGAACTTCCACCACCTTTTTCATGATTTGAAAATTGGATTGATTTACCTCCAATTTTTCTAGAGTTACAACATATAACAGTTGCTCCGGAATAACGAGAGCTAGAGTCATCATCCGCTGGATTATTAAGATAGACTTTATGGTTACGTAAGTTGTTAATTGAAATGAAGTTATTACTATAGTCATAAAAATATAAAAAGTTATATCTATAGACAAGTTAATTTCGTATGAATCACATTTTTGCTAGCTAAAGCTATAAAAAAGTAAACTTATTAATTATATTCTTAATTTTTCTATATACATACTGATGCTAATTTATATATACTACGGCAATCTGATTTTTGTTTTTTTGTTTTTAACTTGAAATTAACATGGGCAATATAGAAATTTCAATATTTCTTTTAGCGGAAAACATGGCCAATATATACGCATGATGCACATGCTTGTGGACCATTGATGGACCAAGTAGCATTATTCTCGGACAAAATGGTCAAAGTACAAGAATAACAGTTTGGCTTAAATGTATCTTGGCTCTCTATTTTATTTTATTTTGAATTTTAAATTTTTATTTTAAAATTCAGTCTTTTTGTTTCAATCCCTGCAAGATCAGGTTTTAAAAATACAAGATAGTGAAGAAGGAATTTTTATTTTGATTATCAACGTTTTGATATTTTATTTATGGATCAAATTAAATGTGTTTCAAAAACACTTTTTAAGGATTTTAAATAAAGAAAATATTTTTAAATAAATTAATTATTTTTATTTTCAATAAAATGGATACAATTATTTTTAAGAGAATATATATTTTTAATTTTTTTTAAAATATTTTATTTCAATATCCAATATATTGAGCACAAGTATTTCGAATAAAACTATACATTTTAAAACTCTTAAAGAGTGTCCTTGCAACTCAATCATTTTTTTTAATTAGCAAAGTTTGATTAACGAAATGCAAGAGGTACCAAATTCTACAAAAATAAGGTCAATATAGTTTTAAAAATTATATAGGACATTTACACTAATCTTAATAGCTAGCATGACCGCTATAAAATTGAGTCAAGATACTAGTTTAATATTATCCACTACAACACTTACCATACTAATGTCTCATTTGAAAATGATAGTATTCATCTTCAGTCGTAGTGACAACAGGAATGCGCCTCAAAACTAATTAAAATTACGAAGAAAAAATCTAAACAAAATGAGGCAAAGCTCTACAAGGTCCAATTGTTGCCTTCAATGAGACCCTGAAAGACAATTTTACATAACCCCTCTAACGGGACAAGAAAACAAGTAGTACGAAAGCGGTGGCCTAAGGGTTGTACAAAATGGCCTTTAAAGAGTCTTTATTGAGGAATTTAACTTAAAGTCTCGCCTGAGGGACTCAACTTAAAGTCTTTTCTGAGGGACTCAACTAAAAGTCTTCCTCGAAGGACTCATTTTAAAGTCTCGTATAAGAGAATCAACTTAATGTCTCGCTTAAGGAACTCAACTTAATGTCTCATCCGAACGAATCAACTAAAATTTTCACCTGAGGGACTCAACTAAAAGTCTCTTCTGAGAGACTCAACTTAAATTCTTGCATGAAGAACTCAACTCAAAGTCTCGCCTGATGTACTCAACTTAAAGACCCTTCTGAGAGACTCAACTTAAAGTCTTTCCAAGAAATAAATGACATTTTCTCGGATTAAACCACTTCACCATTTACAAACCCTCGCGCCTGAGGGAGCATGTACTCATATAACCCTTAAAGAGGATAGTCCACAAAATGGAGAATTAAAGGCCAACGTAGTGGTGGGGGTGACTTATCCCATGAAGTCGTAGGGCACACCAAATGGGCCTTGATGTCGCCTAGATATCCATATTAGGTTGCCCTATTAGGCTTCACCCAACTGACTTATTTCCATCACACATATCGCCATAGACTTAGGGTATGATGTGTCCGTTTACAACAGATCCAAAGAGAAATTCAAGAAGGATAACCACCTCTTCCAAGAACCAAGGAATGACATATTCATTCCTCCCCACATACTTATCAAAGGAGCATGAGTAACCTCTCTGGTCTAGACCCTGAGAAATATATATAAATACCTCAACCGAAGATTTGATAGAGGATCTAAATTTTTCCATATATTATACACAAAGTTTCTTACTACTCTGTGTGAGCTAGCCCATAGTACTCCAATACCCTAAAACATTCATACATCCCTTCATAATAGGGGTTGTCCATCATTCTACTTTTTATCAATTACAAATTTCAACATTTATAGTTTAGCTGGAATTTTCTTCTTTCATGAATCATTCTCTTTCCATTGGTTTACAGGTGTCTTACTTATAATAATTAATCTAATATATAATTCTTAGCATCTCAAGTATTCGTGGGTTGAAGTAGTACGAGATGTAGAGTTTTAATCCTGGAAATCTTTATTTGGTCACATCAAGTGTATCTCCAGCAGTAAGAATAATGGATTTTTAATTGGATGAAGAAGATTCTAGCTATATCTTTTTGTTTGCTTTCATTTTCTGTTTTTCTCACCTTAATCGAAGTTACAAAGCTTAAGATATGATCAAAGTACTGGATATATGGCATAATGTAAAATATGCTAAAAATTCACATATTTCTCCTTTGTCTTTAAACTATTTAATTCTCCTCTAAATATTATTAAAAATACTAAAAACTACTGATAAAATACCATGATGGTGGATTATCATCAGATCCCAAGATATTTTATTGTTATTTAACCCTTTTGGCTTATTTTATATCTTTTTCCGATGATGGTTAAAACTTCGTATGAGTTTCTTTTATCGATGGTTATGCTTCCTAATTTTCTTGTATATTGAGTAGTTAATTTCTCTTGATATTCATGTTGTGTGCCTTATTGGATTTATTGTTTCTTCTTCAAAATGTTTGATTTTTGAATTGTGACTTATACTTGATAGTTAAGTGTTCCTCCGAATGGTTAAAACCTTGAGTTGTGTTTTTTATTTGACTGTAAAGCTGTTATTGCCTTATTTAGCATTTTGAAAGGTTATTCTTAAGAGTGAAGTTTCTTTTTGTATTTATTTTTGGAGTGAATATTGTGGAGACATTGGAAGAAGATTGATGAGATCCAATAGTTGGTCTAAAACTTTTAAGAGTTATTTTTTACGACTACTATCAATTTGGAGTTTTTTTTTTTTAATTTAATTATATTTTTGTTGACTATTTCTTACATTTGTGTTGGGTTTTCTAAATTGGAAGTGTTGTGAATGTCTTCCAAGTTTATGGAGTGTGTTAGAGATATTAATATTAATTACAAATTTATTATATTATACGAAGTTAGTTATACTATTAGTTTATATAAATCTCGTTGATTTTTTTACCCACTTGTCACTATTTGAAATAAAAAAAATACCAAAATGTCAAAATCTAAAAAACTGTTGTAAATATTAGACTGTAAATAGTAATTAGTAGTATTAGTAATGAGGCCCATTAGTCAAAACCCATTAGGTTTTCTATTCTCTCATTTAAAGCATGTAGTTGCAACATTGTAAAGAGAACTTTTAATTTTATCAGTGAAATATTTTACAATATGGTATCTCAGCTCCTGTTTTTTGGGGGTCTCGCTTCCGCATAAACCCTAGCCGCCGTTGTAACGGTGTTTTTTTTCTTTTTTTTTCACTGCCGGTCATCCTTGCAGTTTTTTTTTTGGGTGTTTGGATCATTGCTGTTTTTTCATTCTATTGCAGTTCTATTGCAACCCTACTGCTTGTTTTTTGGTTTCTTTGTATTTTTTCTTTGTGATTCAATACATATCTGTTGTTTGTTCCTCTCGATTGTCCCTTCAATGGCCGAGATTATTAACCAACAACCACCTCCGCCTCCACCTCCCACAAATCCACCCGTACCATTTAATGCTAAGGATTTTGTCGTTCAAAAAGGTTACTGGCTTACCGGAAAAAATTATTTTCAATGGTCTCAGTTCATCAGACACACTCTAAAATGTTGTGACATGCTAGATCATATTGAAGGCAATCCTCCTCTGGTTACTGCTCCTAATTTCTCTTCCTGGGATAAAGATGATTCTGCTATTATTACTTGGCTTTGGAACTCCATATCTCCAGAAATTAGTAGAAATTGCATGTATCTCTCAAGTGCAAAGGCAGTTTGGGATTATCTTCATCGAAGTTATTCCATGAAACAAGATATGTCTGCTTGTTATGATTTAAAGAGGAAAATATTCAACACTAAGCAGGGAAGTCTTTCGGTCAACGATTACTTTGGAGTTCTCAATGGTTTTTGGATTGAGTTGGATCAATATCAGAATTTGAAGATGGAGTGCAGCAAGGATACTGCCACCTTGAATACTGTTGTTGAGCGGGATAGGATCTTTGATTTCTTAGCCGGCCTTAATGCTGAATTTGACCCCATTCGGGTGCAGATTTTGGGTAAGGAAAAATTTCCTGATCTTAATGAAGTTTTTTACACTGTTCGTAGTGAGGAGACCCGTCGTCAAACTATGCTTCATGAACAGCCCCCGGATGTGTCAGCACTAGTAGCTAGAAAAACAACAAGACAAGGACCACCATCATCGTCATCTAAGAATGGTCGTGACAAATTCTATTGTGAGCATTGCAACCGATCAGGGCATACAAAGGATAGGTGTTTCAAACTACATGGAAGGGAACAGGTTCTTAGCCGAGGAGGTAGTTCTCGCAACATGCACCAGCATCAGGCACATGTTGTCACACATGCCCATGATACTGACAGATTTAAAAAAGAGGGAACTGATCTTTCCTCCTTCAGCCAGAATGACGTGGAACGGTTGAAGTCTATGCTTGACTCCATGAGTAAGCCTTCTGGTTTTGGGTCTCTAGCAGTTACCGGTAAGAGTTTGTGTTCCCGATCTTTTACTGTTTGTGGTAATATCCATAAGAATGCGTGGATTCTTGACTCTGGTGCTACTAATCATATGACATTTGATTCCACATTATTATGCTCTTATACCACACCTTCGAGTATTCCTTATATCACTGTTGCTGATGGCTCTCAGGCTTGTGTTGTTGGCACTGGAAATATTGACTTGCAACCTCCATTTCAATTGCAATCCGTGCTTCATGTTCCCACAATTTCCCACAATTTGATTTCCATCCATAAGCTTACCCGTGATCTAAATTGTAAAGTAACGTTTTTTATGTCCCATTGTATTTTTCAGGACCTTACCACGGGGAAGACGATTGGAATTGCTAAGGAAAAGGAAGGGTTATACTACTTCTCTGATGACCACCCAAAGGTGTTGTCCTCCTGTCTCCAGTCTCAGTCTTCCTCTTCAGCCTCACACATTTGGCTTCAGCACAAGCGTCTCGGTCACCCTCCATTTTATATCATTAAGTCTATGTTTCCGTCATTGTTTTTAAACCATTCTATTGAGTCTTTTAAGTGTGATGTTTGTCAGTTGGCAAAACACAATCGTGTAACTTTTCCTTCCAGTTTTAATAAAAGTGCTGAACCTTTTGATGTGATTCATTCTGATGTTTGGGGACCTGCCCCTACCTCTAATATTTTTGGTGCAAAATGGTTTGTTTCATTTATTAATGATTGTACTCGGGTAACTTGGATTTTCTTGATGAATACTAAATCCGAAGTACCACAAATATTTATCCAATTTTATAATATGGTACAAACACAATTTGGGAAATGTATAAAAAGAGTTCGTTCTGACAATGGTAAAGAATATGTCAATCATACCTTCTCCAACTTCACTAGTAAACATGGCATTCTTCATGAATTCACATGGTTGACACCCCACAACAAAACGGTGTCGCAGAAAGAAAAAACCGTCATTTACTTGAAGTTGCTCGATCTCTCCTGTTTCAAATGTCTGTTCCCACCTCTTATTGGGGGGAGGCAGTTCTTACTGCTGCCTATCTGATTAATCGGGTCCCATCTCGAGTGTTAGGTAATATTAGTCCTGCTCAATTTATGCTCTCACGTTTTCCCTCTGTTCCTATCTTACATAATCTTGAGTCTCGCGTGTTTGGTTGTGTTGCTTTTGTTCATGTTCACAAACAATATCGCAACAAGTTGGATCCCCGTGCTGTCAGATGTATCTTTCTGGGTTATGCACCCAATAAAAGAGGGTACAAATGTTATCATCCTCCGAGTCGGAAATTCTTTGTCTCCAAAGATGTCACCTTTCATGAAAATGTGTCATACTTCACTCATTCTCAGTCTCAGGGGGAGAACATGAGTGACTTAGAGTCTGAGTCCGAGTTTCTGATCCTTGGTCCTAGCCTCCCGAGAACACCTGTCAGTGTTCCCTCTCTTGAACCCGAGTTGTCACCTAGTTTGAGTTTGAGTCCTAGTTCAACACCTGAATCTGAGTCAGTAATTGTTCCTGGTCCTTCAATGCCTTATGTTCCACAGGAATCAGCACCTTCAGCACCAACTCTAGTATATCAGAGAAGAAGTAAATCTGACCTTCTCCAGAAACAAATTCAATCGTCTGAACCGGAGGTAAGTACTGAAAATGATTCCTCAAATGATGATTGTTCTATTTCTGATACTTGTGACACTAATCCAGTTGATTTACCCATTGCTTTGAGGAAGGATAAAAGATCTTGTCCCTCCTTATATCGACACCCTATCTCTCAATATGTCTCCACTAAACATCTTTCCACACAATATCAAAGTTTTATTGCAGCTGTTGATTCTGTGAAAATCCCATTATCAGTTGAAGAAGCATTGCAAAATAGAAATTGGGTCCAAGCTATGGATGAGGAAACGAGAGCACTTGAAAAAAATGGTACTTGGGAGATTATTGAAAGGCAAAGAGACAAAAAGTCGGTTGGATGCAGATGGATCTATACCGTAAAGTATAAATCTGATGGCACACTTGATCAGTACAAGGCAAGACTAGTGGCAAAAGGTTATACTCAGACATATGGTATTGATTATGAGGAGACATTTGCCCCAGTGGAAAAAATGAACACTGTTCGAATTTTACTATCTCTTGTTGCTTCATGTGGATGGGAATTGCAACAGTTTGATGTTAAAAATGCATTCTTGCATGGAGACTTAGAGGAAGAAGTGTATATGGAGATTCCGCCGGGTGTTGGCATAACAAATGAAGCTAACAAGGTGTGTAAATTGAAGAAAGCCTTATATGGACTAAAGCAGTCCCCTCGGGCATGGTTTGGAAGATTCACAAAGGCAATGGTGTGTTTGGGCTATAAGCAAAGTCAAGGAGACCACACTTTATTTTTTAAACATTCACAGGAAGGAAAATTGACTGTACTTCTTGTTTATGTTGATGATATTATTGTTACAGGGGATGATTTGACTGAGAGACATTTGCTCAAAGAGAAATTATCGGCAGAGTTTGAGATGAAAGACCTTGGACAACTCAAGTATTTCTTGGGAATTGAGGTAGCCTACTCAAAGCAAGGCATCTTTATCTCTCAAAGGAAGTATGTTCTTGATCTTTTGCAGGAAACTGGCAAACTTGGATGCAAACCTGCAAGTGTTCCCATTGAACAAAATCACAGGATAAGCTTTGAGGAGGAAAGTGACAAAGTTGACAAGGGTCAATATCAGAGATTAGTGGGAAAATTGATTTACTTGGCACACACTAGACCAGATTTAGCATATGCAGTCAGTATGGTGAGCCAATTCATGCATGATCCGAGGGTGAGACATTTGCAGGCTGTAGACCGCGTCCTACAATATCTTAAAGCAACTCCAGGGAGAGGAGTTTTGTTTAAAAGAGGTGAGAATTTAGCTATGAAGACTTACACTGATGCGGATTATGCCGGCTCAGTGAGTGATAGAAGATCTACGTCAGGCTATTGTACTTTTCTGTGTGGTAACCTTGTAGCTTGGAAGAGTAAGAAGCAAAGTGTAGTTGCTCGATCAAGCGCCGAGGCAGAATTTAGAGCTATGGCACTAGGAATTTGTGAACTATTGTGGATGAAACAAGTTCTAGAAGAGTTGAAGATACAGTGTGAAGGCCCTATGAAATTGTTTTGTGACAATAAATCGGCTATTAGTATTGCTCATAATCCTGTTCAGCATGACAGGACTAAACACATTGAGATTGACCGACATTTTATCAAAGAGAAGTTGGATAGTGGGCTGATAACTACATCTTACGTTCCTTCTGGGCATCAGCTCGCAG
Organism: Lathyrus sativus; assembly: GCA_963859935.3. NCBI lineage: Eukaryota > Viridiplantae > Streptophyta > Magnoliopsida > Fabales > Fabaceae > Lathyrus > Lathyrus sativus. The sequence continues at coordinate 122,233,910 of OZ012737.1, forward strand.
ATGTGTTAACAAAAGGCTTACCAACAGAAAGATTCAAACAACTTACTTGCAAGCTGGGAATGATAGATATCCATTCACCAGCTTGAGGGGGAGTGTTGTAAATATTAGACTGTAAATAGTAATTAGTAGTATTAGTAATGAGGCCCATTAGTCAAAACCCATTAGGTTTTCTATTCTCTCTTATTTAAAGCATGTAGTTGCAACATTGTAAAGAGAACTTTTAATTCTATCAGTGAAATATTTTACAATAGATCAATGAAGCTATTCCGAGTCTGCATGAGCCTGACCAATGGTTGGCCAATTGAAGAATTTTTATTTTTTTTATTTTTTTATGTTTTAAATTATATAAAAGTTAAATAATATATATTATAATATAATTAGTATTATAAATAATATAGTTTATATTACATTAATATTAAAAAATTGTATAAATTGTTTAAAAATAATTTAAATAATATAATAACATTAAAAATAGAATAATTAATGTTTTTAAATTAATATTATAATAGAGTAAAACATTTCTATTTGTTCAGTAATAAAATTATTTTTATAATAAATATCAAATAATACCATTTTAATATTTTAAAATATAATTTATTATTATCAATTGAACATTAATAGTTGTGTGAAAAGCTCGGTCATTCAATGGGCAGGCAGAGAATATTTTATTATTTGTAATTTTTCTATATACAACATTGTTTGGGTACCTCTAGATCTCAGATCATCTACATCCATTTCTTCATCTTAGTTTGAAATTTTTCATTAAAAATTGAGTACTTTACTAATCCAAATACTCCTCTCACCTAAAAGAGATTCTCAACTAGTTTTTGCTCCAATAAAGCCACCGTTGAAGATCTGACTGTCGAACACAGTGACATTCGAGCACTTTAAGGGAAGCCTGGTCAGATGGTTAGAAGGAGAAATTTTTGAAGGTGAAAAGATTAGAAGAATTGAAAGATTTGTTAAAGATGGAGATGGCAAGGCCTGGAAAGCTATAAAAAACTATTATACTTGTGTTATGATGATGTATGGACAATCATATATTGTCCTGATGGTTGTAATAGCCTAGGATTGTTTAGATTTTAAATCGTTTTAATGTTTATCATTTTGTTTGTTTAATTGTGTTTTATTTATTTTGATATTGTCGAATGTTGAGTGAAAGTTATATAAGACAAATGAAAGTTATATTAATGGAAAATTATATTAATTGAATCCCACAAAATTAAAGTTATATTAATTGAAAGTTAAATTTAAAAAACAAACAAATTAATCTAGACGGGCCGATTTTACGGGCTTGCTACATTTGAACATTTTCTACGCATATGGCTAATTTCTCGACAAATCCCACACCTTCTCTTTTCTTTCTCAAGATTGTCCATTTCGGTTCTAATTCTTGTAGTATTTGGACGTCTTTTCTTATTCCTTCGCAATGTCTCGTCATGGCGACGAGTAAATCCTTTGTATGTTAGCCAATTTTCGTGGTGTGGAAGTCCAAGGAAGCTTTCCCTATAGATTTTAAATACACTCGGAACCTTGAAAACATCGGGTATGTGCATGTTATAGTCCTACCATATACTAGCACATGTTGCGATTACATGGGAGCAAGGTAAATAAAATGCTTGAAACTTCCCACAATCGCACCATCCTCTCCTAAGATCAATGCTAAAAGTACCTAACGGTCGGCCATTGTTTTGATTAATGCTTTCGGCAACCATAAAATAGAATCTCTCGCGATCAAATTGGATGACATTATGGCTGCTAGATTTACTCGCTTCATCAGACATTCCCTTAGTACAGTTATCCATGAAAGGTTGACCGGAAGCCAAAATTTTTGTCCAAACATGTCCTCATTTTCCAAACAGTGATCCCAGATGATAGTACGTAGATTTGACCATTGCAGTAATAGGAAGGTTTCGGGTAGCCTTAAGTACCGAGTTCATTGCTTCGGCCAGATTTGTTGTCATGTATCCTCACTGTTGCCCTCCGTCAAACGCCCTCGCACACTTCTCTCTGGGAATACTATTTATCCACTCCAAAGTTGCTTTATTTGTTCTTTGTATTTTGTCCATGTAGTAGTTAAATGTTGCCTCCGTCAACGCATATCCTATAGTAAAAACATTAGGTAAAACATCTGAAAATGAATAACTCAATAAATATTTATTGTAACTATAAACATGTGAAGATGGAGTCATACCCATGTTGACAAGTGTTTTTCGTAGTTCTTTATCTCTGAACTCACGCATGAAGTTTTGCGCAATGCGCATGATACAGTAAACATGTGAAGATGGAAGATTTTGCCATCCATTTCAAGATCATCGTAAGCACTCTTGATGGATGGATGTCGGTTGGATATGAGACACAGATTAGCCTAGGGGTCACATTCATTCTCAAATTCCTGAGAAAGAAACTCCAACCATCATTTATCTCACCTTCAACTAATGCGAATGTGTCGCTACTGCGAAAATCGGCGCGGCTACGACAGAAGAGTCGCCACCGTGCATTATTTATCCCAAAGGAGGGAAAGGAAACGCTCAGAGTAAACCTAACGCAAAATGGGAAAGGAATGGTCATCGCAACCAAATTCCTGGATTCCAGAGTCGATTACGCAAGGGGAAGGTATTAGCACCCCTCACGTCCTCCGTACTCGACAGGATCCACGCTTGTTTTCTAGTACGGATTGTTATTCTATCTACTCTACAGGTCAAGGGCTAAAAAGAAAAGAAGATGACTCGGCAAAGTATCGCACTTTATGCCTACGTATTCTCGTCTGGAACGAGAAATCAGAGTCAACGTAGTTCGCCTACCTACGGGAAAGGTGGGAAGGTTGCTCGCTAGGATACGACATCCTATGCCTACGTACTTTCATGCAGCATGAAATATCAGAGCAAACGTAGTTCGGGCTACGGAAGACACAAGTTTGCCTGACTGTTTTTTATTACCTTACGAAAGGGTTTTCTTGATTAAGAGTCCAAGCGGACAAAAATGACACTTTGATGTTTGTTTTGAATCTTTTACGAAAGAAGTGTTTTTTAGTTTGTTTGCAATCTCTAACGCACTAGAGACTATGATTTGAGAGTGACTACGTCGCGTGTCACCCAAAGGGTACCACACTAAGCAGCCAGACTACTGGAAAGAAACTCTCCAGCAACCCTTTCTCAAACAGCTTAAGGCTCGTAACGTACGACATCGATTAACCTTATTACTGTGCTTTGAGTTGTGTTGAGATAAGAAGAGAAAGAAACTCTAAAAAGCCTAGGGTTGAAAAGGGAATAAAAACTAACCTAATGTTGTCATGCATGGATAAGAATCATAATGTCTGTCATAATTCCCTCCTGCACCGAGGAAATCAGAGATCCTAGGGGATAAACAGAAAAGAAAGCAAGCAAATACAGTAAAATGCATGCAATGCAGCAATACAATCGAGGCAAGGGAGTCCCACTCAACCTCAAACCTGGGAAAACAACAGGCAAAGTGAATCAAGATTCACTTCAAACCTAGGGGGCAAGTTGCACAAGCCAAACAAGCCAAACAGAAAACAAAACCCAAAGCAGAGGAGGCAGCCCAAGCAGCAGCTCTGACAGCAACAACTGACTAAACAGCAAAAGGTTGACAGCAACAACCCTCATCTTCAAGTTTCAATAAACTTTCACTCTTCAACAAGCACCAAACTTCAACAAGCTACAAAACCACATCTTCAACAAGCAAACTTCAACCAGTAAACAGCTTCAACAAGCAGCAAAACCCTAGCTTCAACAAGCAACCAGCTTCAACAAGCCCACTCCTAGCTTCAACAAGCTCCTAAACTTTCTATTTACCAAGCTTCAATAAGCACCTCCAAGGGGAAATCAATCAACAAGATCAAGTTGAAGTGTTAAGAAACTCAATGATAACCAAGGGAAGTCACTGAGAACTTAACATTATGAGAGACTGGCATCCTCAAAGTTCTACTCTTAAAGCATGCCATTCATTCCTCCAAAGGAGAGATATGACTTCTTTAAGAGGACTTTATGTCATTTGATTGAATGGAGATGAACAATATACTCCATGTTTGAGGAAACAAGCAAAACTACTCTGATGCTCTTCCTAAAACCCTAGTTACCCTAAGCTCCTAACAAGCACTCCACAAGATGAGAAATCTTCAACTCCAAGCTCCTTCAAGCCCTCCAAAGCATCTTCAATTGGTCTTCATTATCATCCAAGCTCAAAACCAACACCACCCTAATCTAAGGGGAACTATTGAGTTAAACTAGTCAAGTTAGTTCATCAGAAACACCTAGAAGTTAGTCCTAAAACTAATTCTAATTAAAATACCAAAAATGATTGTAAAATCCTACAAAAAATTCTAAAGGTTCCTAAACCTCTTAAGAATATGCCATACAAAAACCAGGGGGTTAACCATTCATTTGGACCTAAAACTATGCCCTAAACCTAAGGGTACTATCTTAAAACCCTAAAACTACAACACCTAATGTTCAATGCTCACAATAGCCTAAAATTCTCTCACAAAAATATGAGAAAATTACTATGGGTACATGCATCTCTAAACTAACTAAGCCAACAAGAACCAACTCAAAAAACCACACCAATTAGTCATACCAAAATCAGCAAGATCAAGCATCAAACAAATTCAAAATAAAACCAATTAAAATACAAAAAAATGGAAATAAATCCAAAAATGCATGAATTAATAAACTATTGATCCTATTAAATTCTACATTCTTTAAGGAGTCAGGGGAAAAAACCTAGCCTAAAAATGTTATTTTTCTATTTATTGTGAATTAAATCCTATACTATATGAAAATATGAAATAAAAGAAAATATAAAGAAAAAGGAATAAAAGCACGTGCTGAATAGCAATTATATCATGTTATAAACCAAACCTGGGCCCAAGAGGGGGTGTCAATAGCGCGCATGTTACTAAGCCCAAAACAATATAAAAAGAAATCAGAAAATGGAATGGAAATTGAGAATTGTGCGTGCTGAATAGCAAGAGTTCCTAGTTCAAATTCACCATGGGCCTAAATCTGGGGTGTGAGTAGCAAAGATTCCATTAAGCCCACCCAACTCAGATTAAATGAAATGGAGCGTTTTGATAAAATTCATTCTCTTCAGAAATCAACTTGTAATCGTGGCCATTGGATTGAGTCTTCAGTCAAAGTCAAGCATGGATCCTAGGGTTGGGAGTCATCGTCCCCAAATGTTTGAAAAATGGAGGGAGAAACTCAGACGGTGGCCTGAGCTTTGCGCCACCGTCTTCTCCGACGTGGTAATCCCAAAAACACATCAATTCTTGCAACTAAACATCCTATCTCACTCCAAATTCTCTCCTGATAATGAATACGCCCTCAGAATTCATTGATTCATCCTCTAAAACCAAACCCGATCCAAGTTGCAGAGAAATCACCAAATCTTGATCATCTCAAATCTTGCAATTAATAAGCCTAAAATCATCTACATGCTTTAGGGATTAAAACTAACTATCCAAACATGCTTAAAGCCTCAAGAATCAAGAGTTATCTCCCTCAACAGAAATCTTGCACTGACATAAAGTATCTCTAATCATCCCATTCTTGTGCCTAAATCCAACCTAGCACCATCACTAACCTATCCAACTATCAAAACTTAAGAAATTACCTCTAAATTAAGCTAAAGTTTGAAAGTTACAAACCTGTAAAAAGTGGATGAACAAATGAGGTTATGGCTCGATTCAACCTCCAATCTTTTGCAGAATCACTCAAGAACCACTTCTAAAGCTTCTCCAATGATCAATTTGCTTTGAAATTCCCTCTATCTCCAAACCCGATTCTGAGATGCAATGAAGAAAATTCAGTTGCTCTTTCTGATTCCTTGCTCAATCCTTGCCAAAAAACCATCTGAATCAGTTGCATACAATATATAAAGTGTGTTGGAAACCTCTAGAAAGTTCTGTAATCATCTAAATGAGAATTTCAATTTCTCATTTTCCTTCAAAATCTCGTGTGCAACAGTCGTGCCTTGCTCTGTTCTAGCTCACCATCTTTCTTGAATTTCTCCCCTTATGATATTTAGAATTGAATGGCTATGATTGTTTCCTTGTTTTTGATCCCATGGCCATGTATTGATGTGTTACTTCATCCTTAAGGTACAAAAGGGAACCATGTGCTATTGGCCTCAAATCCAAAAAGTGGTAATTTCATCATTCTTGGAATAGTTTTTCTGATCAATTTGGTATATAACATGACCTTGTTTGGCCATAAAATCAAAAATTCCATTTTTTGACCTTTAAATGACTTATTTTTCTTCCTTTTCAAAATTTCTCAAACCAACTTCTCCTATGGGCCATTTCAATGCCTCATTGATGTATGGTCAAGCTTAAAACCCAATTTTGAGCAACTTTCTAGTTGAACAATTTTCCATTTGAAGCTTGCAAGTTGGAGATTTTGGCCCATGCTTGAAAATGACCTATAATCACCAATGCCCAAAATACCCCTGGCTTACCAAGATCATAACTTGAGTTCTACAAATCCTCTTGAGGACTTCTAGTACTCTATGGAAAGATAAGATCAAGATATACAACTCACATGTTGGCCAAGAATCCATTTGAAAATTCCTTGAAGGGCAAAATTTGCTTGGAAATCAAGTGACGTTCACAGATAAATTTCATAGTCCTCTGATGACCTGTAATTTGCAAAGACCATACTTTGAGTTCTACAAATCCTATGGAAGACTTATAGTACTCAAATTAAAGGTATTGAAATGCCTACAAGTTTCATGTTGGCCAAATATTCATTTGAAACTTGTATCTTGACTTATGTGGCTTTGAAGTTAGGCACTAAACAGGGGATTTTACACTAAAACCCTAATATAGCAACTTCCCACATTCTTGATCCATCTTTGCTTAATCTTGGCACAACACCACACATGTATCAACATACCAATCCATGAATCCCATGACTTCAAAGTAGGCTTTGATGCTCTTCAATTTGCACAATTGGATTAGGGTTAACCCAAATGAAACCCTAGTTTACTGCACCTCAATTGTGGCTCTCATACTTGAATCAATGACTTGTCTCAGCTTCAATATGGCCCTCTAGGCATCCCATGAGATCCCTACACACCTCAAATTCGCATTCCATGCTTCACATTCCACTGACGATTCCCAATATTCCTCAGGATAGGAGCAAACCCACATGTAGGCACTCAAACTCTCAAGACTTCAAATCATTTCTTGATGACTTGGATGACTTCTCAATCTTGGATAACACCTCTTGCTAGGCTCTTATCTTGATAGACACCCTTGATCCCCTATTGGGAGGCATGCTATGATATGATATGTCAATGATTGAACTATGTACATGATGTAACTATGCAAATGAAATGCAATGAAACATAAATCAGGCAAGAAAAGGTTGAGCAAATTTTGGGGTGCAACAGCTGCCCCTATTCAAACGGCTTGGACCCGACTGAGTGAAGAGCGAACAGCCTTCAAACAATCGAGGTACGAGAGGGTTGAATACCAAGAAATCCGGAAATTTGCCAACCGCAGAAATAAACTACACTGCTTGGGGAGCAACATCCCCTATCTGAATCTGGTTGTTACGACAACAACTGATCCAACGTCTGATAATAATTCTGATTTCAACTTCAACTACCTATGTGACGCCGCAGGTAACGAACAACTTTTGCAAAACACCTCCGTCCACAACTGGACCAACCTTGTCAACACAAGAAGAGAAACAAATTCGTCAACACGAATAGAGATTCTGTCATCACAGGAGTAACCTTGTCTACATCTGGACCCAAATTTCGTCAAATCACGAATAAACACAAATCTGTCCACGTCAGGACTCACATTTCGTCAACCTGAAGAAATCTCTACAACACAGGAAATAGAACTTTGTCCATATTAGGACGCTTGTTTCGTCAACACGAAGAAATCCCCTCATCAAGAGCAAACTTTGTCCATGTTAGGACGCACAATTCGTCAACACGAAGAAATCCCATCATAAACTTGTCCACGTTAGGACTCCACATTCCGTCAACACGGAGAAATCCTATCATAAGCTTGTCCATGTTAGGACTCCACATTCCGTCAACATGGAGAAATCCTATCATCATAGGAATAAAACTTTGTCCACGTTAGTACGCTACATTCCATAAACACGGAGAAATCTCATCATAAACTTGTCCACGTTAGGACTCCACATTCCGTCAACACGGAGAAATCCCGGCGACTTCGCTGGGGATGAGTTGTCCGCATCTCGTCAACAAGAGGAGATCCTATCAACATAGGCAATAAAATCTTATTTGCGTCTCGTCAACACGAGGAACTCCTATCAACATAGGAATAAATTTTCCACGTCAGGACTCACCTCTCGTCAACACGAGGAAATAAACTCGTCACCATAAAGAGAAAAAAATTTGTCTACGTCAGGAATCCATCTCGTCAACACGAAGAACGGTAAACTTGTCTACGTCAGGACTCGCATCTCGTCAACACGAGGAAATCCTATCAACATAGGAGTAGATTGTCCACGTCAGGACACCTTTTCGTCAACACGAAGGAAGGTAAATTTGTCCACATCAGGACGCACATTTCGCCAATACGAAGAAAGATATCTGCTGGGGATAAATGGTCCACATCAGGACACCATTTTGTCAACACGAAGAGTAATCAATTTTGTCCACGTCAGGACTTCACATTCTGTCAACACAGAGAAATCAAATATGTCCACGTTAGGACTAGCACATCTCGTCAACACGAGGAAATAAATCTGTCCATGTTAGAACACCCACTTTGCCAACACGAAGAAATCCCATCAATACAGGAATAAATTGTCCTCGTCAGGACTCATATCTCGTCAACACAAGGAACTCCTATCAACATAGGCAATAAAATCTTGGTGACTTCCGGGGAAATACATCCGTTTATCCATACGGGAAGATACTCTGAATACAGTTTCTCTGCTTATCTTTGCCATAGCTAACTCCATTGGTCCCAACCCACAAACTTTATAGCGCTGACGCGACAACGACTTTGAGGCGGACCCTACGGGGGATATTTGGAAACTAAACTGTCGGACGCCTGTTCTGATAACCGGCGGCAGCTTCTGAAATTTTGATTCATGAAACCCTCTGACACTTACGTAACAACAAATTTGAAGAAAATAATCCGCAGGCCGGATAAGAGAAACTTCAACAAGCAACTCTAACGGGGAAAACAAGAGGAATTTAAACAAATAACTCTGCTCGGGGGCAAAGAGAAACTTAACCAAGTAACTCTGTGGGGAAAATAGTAAGATGAACTGTATCATCACACGTCTCACGGCGAGACCTCGAATACCTGGTAATAGATTCGAGCTAGAACTCCATACTCCTGCTGAGAAAACACACCTGAAAGCAAAAGGTTAACCAACCTGATTTATGTTTCAAAATGCGTATGTTTGAACATGGCGTAATGTTCCGTACGTCACGGAAATGCTACACGTTTAAGTAGATGCAAATATGACGATATATGCAAATGCAGATGCAGGCTCAAGCTGCCGGGGCCACTCTGATAATGATGTCTCAACAACATGAATGTTGAGGATAAAGCCAACTCCACTGGGGAGAACAAGTATCACAAAATATTCTGGAGAACTAAACGCCAGAAATACAACCAACTCTGCCAGGGAGAGATTAAACACCAATTTCCACTAGGAGGAAAGGACAAACACCCTGTTGGTGAACAAACTTAGCTGGGGAAGAATCGACACTTCTGGGCAAAGCACACTATCTGGGCACAATTTACACATTCAGAGTTACCACTCTGTTGAGGATCAGCATCCTGTCAATGGCATGACGACCTGTGGGGAGCAAGAAAACCATCCTTCGCAGATATAAACCTTTCGAACCAACAACTTGGTTAACTATTGCGGGAATCTCCCATGCTGGAGATCGAACATGCACATCTTCGATTCGCTGAGGAGCGCAACTTCTGCAGGGGACATAGATTTTGACTTGCTGAGGTTAATCCTATGGACAGCTTTCCATGAGGACACTCTCCTGGGGAAAATAATTCCCTCCCTCGGGAAGGGATAAATGTCATTTCCACTCTCTGGGGATAAGCTGCGACTAGCGGAGGAATGACATCAACTGGAGTCAAGCCTTGCGTCAATCGACCTTGGCCAGGGAATACAATTCCTGACTGTTTTCTCCCAAGGTAAGAACCCTGCAAAACACAAACGAGACAAAACAGGCCTATACAACAAAATCTATTCGGGTTAGCATTTGTGACATTACTTCAGTCAATTCGAAGTTTTAGCAATTATTGGCGAGGGCCAGCGAGATTATGTAAGTGCAAGTTTATCAAAAACATCGGCGTCTTTCACAAACAAAACAGTAAAGAATAAGCATCAAGTACTGAATAACATGTTTTATTGATAACGGGCCTCTGAATAGGCAAAGTTTTGTACACTGGATGCAACTCCTGAAAAGAGGAAGTTACACACAAATACACATAAATATATGCACAAGAAGCATAAAGGAAATACAAAATAACATTTGTATACATGTCGGCAACGTGGTACAGACAAACACCATGAGCTAATCCTCCTATGACTCGCCTGACTCTGCGCTTTCCCGGCACTCGATCTTCGGAAGAGATTGTTTTTGGATAGACGGCCCCCCAGGTACTCCCAAACCACTAAGCAATGCCGTATCGAATCCGGACCGCAGTCATTTGCTTTTTTAATCCCTAACTTTTGCGTGAACCGCCCTTTGCGGGTTTTCAATTCACCGGGATACCCTTTTTTGCCGAAGTCGCCCTTTTCAGGTTTTCGACTTCGCGGGTGTACATCTTTTCAATTTTATCCCTAACTTTTTCCCGAACCTTTTATTCATTTTTTATGGTTCGCCGGGATGCCCCATTTTTGCCTGGACTCTCTTTTTACTGTCCAGCAGGTCACTTTCAAGCAAAGTATTTTTTAACTGCGTCTGAATTCACAGGAGACGTAAAGTCCTCACCATCCATGGTAGATAGTAACAAGGCTCCTCCAGAGAAGACTTTTCTGACAATGTAGGGACCTTCGTAATTGGGAGTCCACTTGCCCCTGTGATCTGTTTGTGGTGGGAGAATCTTTTTCAAAACAAGATCGCCCGTCTGAAAGCTTCAAGGGCACACCTTTTTGTCGTAAGCTTTCTTCATCCGGCTCTGATATAACCGATCGTATGCTAGAGAAGCCAGTCTCTTCTCATCCATTAAGCTGAGCTGATTCAGTCTATCTTTTACCCATTCTGCCTCGTCGAGTTGAACATCATGTAAAACCCTCAGGGAAGGAATCTCGACCTCCAACGGTAACACCACCTCCATCCCGTAGACTAATGAGAAAGGGGTTGCCCCGGTTGATGTGCGTACCGTCGTACGATAACCGTGCAAAGCAAAAGGTAACATCTCGTGCCAGTCCTTATACGTCACAACCATCTTCTGAACAATCTTTTTTATGTTCTTATTGGCCGCTTTGACATCGCCATTCATCTTGGGCCGGTAAGGAGAAGAGTTGTGATGCTCAATCTTAAAATTCTGACACAGCTCTTTCATCATTTTATTATTCAAATTTGAACCATTGTCGGTGATAATCCGCTCAGGGATTCCATATCTGCAGATAATATCTCGTTTGATAAATCTGGCTACCACTTGTTTGGTGACATTGGCATATGATGCTTCTTCCACCCATTTGGTGAAGTAATCGATTGCCACCAGAATGAACCGGTGTCCGTTTGATGCCGTAGGCTCGATCTTGCCAATCATATCTATCCCCCACATCGAGAAAGGCCACGGTGATGACATCACATTCAGAGGGCTCGGAGGCACATGGATTTTGTCCGCATAAATCTGGCATTTATGACACCTCTTTGCAAACTTGAAACAGTCTGTTTCCATAGTCAGCCAATAATAACCTGCCCGCAGCAGTTTCCTCGTCATAGCATGCCCACCAGCATGTGTATCGAATGTACCCTCAAGTATCTCTTCCATGAGCAACTGCGCCTCTTTCTCATCTACACAACATAGCAACACCAAGTCGTGGTTTCTTTTATACAGGACACCGTCCGGGTTCAGATAGAAATTGCCAGCCAATCTCCTGAGAGTCTTCTGATCTCGACTGGATGCTTCAGCCGGATACTCCTTGTTCTTCAGGAAATTCTGGATGTTAAAGTACCATGGTTTACCATCGGGAGCCTCGTTAATGACAAATATGAAGGCAGGCCTATCAAGCCGAGAGATAACAATCTGGGGAGCCTCGTTCCAGAAGTTAACTTTATACATTGAAGACAGCATCGCCAGGGCGTCAGCCATTTGATTTTCTGCTCGCGGTACGTGATGCAATTCCACCTTGTCAAAGAAAGGCAACAATCTCTTTTCATAGTTCATATAGGGTATCAAATTAGGATGACGTGTCTCCCATTCTCCTTTAATCTGATTCACCATTAGAGCTGAGTCTCCGTATACATCCAGGTTCTTGATTCGCAAATCAATGGCTTCTTCCAGGCCCAAGATGCAAGCCTCATATTCAGCCTCATTATTGGTAACCGGAAAGGTCAATCGGGCAGTAAATGGGATGTGCGACCCATGAGGAGTAGTGATAATTGCACCTATTCCTCTACCATAGGAATTTACAGCTCCGTCAAATATCAACTGCCATTTGGAACCCAGCTCTGGTCCTTCGTCCGGCAACGGTTCTTCACAATCTTTCATCTTCAGGTACATGATATCCTCGTCAGGAAAATCAAACCTCATCGATTGGTAGTCCTCAACCGGCTGCTCAGCGAGGTACTCTGACATAACGATACCTTTAATAGCCTTTTGCGAGACATATTGGATATCGTATTCTGTTAACACCATCTGCCATCGGGCAATTCTTCCGGAGAGTGCTTGCTTCTCAAACACATATTTGATTAGATCCATCTTTGAAATTAGCATGGTTGTATAATTTAGCATGTATTGCCTCAAACGTTTCGTGGCCCAGGCTAGCGCGCAACACGTCTTCTCGAGCATTGAGTATCTGGACTCACAGTCGGTAAATGTCTTACTCAAATAGTAGATCGCATGCTCTTTACGTTCGGTCTCGTCGTGTTGACCAAGAATACAACCCATACTTTCCTCAAGAACCGTCAAATACATAATCAAAGGTCTCCCGGCCACTGGGGGTATCAAAACAGGAGGTTCCTGCAAGTATTCTTTTATCTTGTCGAACGCCTTTTGACAATTTTCATTCCAGGTCAACACCTGATCCTTTTTCAACAACTTGAATAACGGCTCGCATGTCGCAGTTAGGTGAGATATGAACCGAGCGATGTAGTTCAACCTCCCTAAAAACCCACGTACTTCTTTTTCTATTTTAGGCGTCGACATTTCTTGTATTGCTTTTATCTTCGCAGGGTCAACCTCTATTCCCCTTTCGCTCACAATAAACCCCAGCAGTTTACCCGATCTCACCCCAAAGGTGCACTTGTTAAGGTTCAGTCTCAACCTGAACTTCCTAAGTCTTTTGAACAGTTTCAGCAGATTAATCAAATGCTCTTCCTCCGTCCGGGATTTGGCAATCATATCATCAACATAAACCTCGATCTCTTTGTGCATCATGTCATGAAAGAGAGTCGCCATAGCACGTTGATATGTTGCCCCAGCGTTCTTCAGTCCGAAGGGCATCACTTTGTAGCAAAATGTTCCCCAGGGAGTAATGAAGGTAGTCTTCTCCATGTCTTCTGGTGCCATTTTGATCTGATTATAGCCTGAGAAGCCGTCCATGAAGGAGAATACGGAGAACTGAGCAGTGTTATCAACCAACACATCAATGTGAGGAAGTGGAAAGTCGTCTTTCGGGCTCGCCCTATTCAGATCACGGTAGTCTACACACATTCGCACTTTACCATCTTTCTTCGGCAATGGTACTATATTAGCGACCCATGACGGATAAGTTGTAACGGCTAGGAAACCAGCATCCCACTATTTTTGAACTTCCTCCTTGATTTTCACAGCCATGTCTGGTCTGGTTCTTCTGAGTTTCTATTTAACAGGCGGACATTCCTCTCGCAACGGCAGACGGTGCACAACCATGTCCGTATCCAACCCAGGCATATCCTCGTACGACCAAGCAAATATATCACTATACTCTCGCAATATCTCAATCAACCTTTGCTTGATGTCGCTCTGCAGTGCAACCCCTATACGGATATTTCTCACAACTTCTTCCGACCCCAAGTTGATAATCTCAATTTCCTCCTGATGTGGCAGAATGATTATCTCTTCCTGTTTCAACAAATGAGTCAGCTCCTCTGGCAAGTCGCTATCCTCAACAATCTCTTCCTCTGCTTGGAATACCAGGTGCTCGAAGTCGAAACGAGTCATAGGCGGTTCGTGGAAGATGTCATCTAAAATATTAGTCCTGCAAAGGAAATGGTTAAATGCTTCAAAACGCAGACAAAGCAAATAACCACGTTGCCATTTATTGTTAAAGTAAAAACAAGAAAGACAGGGATCACAATATTTGTATATGAAAACGCCTTTATTTCATGATTAAAACAGTGCAATACACATAATCAAGTAGCCCTAAGGTAAAATCACTATGCCCCGGGTAGGACATAGGATTATTCAACAATTGACAAAACAAATCATTACTGTTTAAGAGTCATTGGGACAGTTTCCCGGATGGACCAGTTGCAGAGACTTTGTCTTGGCACGCTTGGCTTGATCCACGCGTCCATATCCCAGTCACTATCTCCGTCTTAAGCATCGGAAATAGCGTTGATTGTCTCAAAGCACACCCCGCCTGGCGTAATCGTTATCGGTCCTTTGAACCTGGGCGCTCCTGAAGATGACGCTGACGACGTCGGTCGATACCCTAGCCCAAACTTGTCATTCTTCACGGGAATCTCCAAAACCTGCCCCCAACCTTTAGTCTCACCAGTCTGCACTAAAGCTTGAGCTTCCTTGTAGGATGACACTGCCACCTCTGGCATTTTGCTGGAACCCTGAGCTTTGTCTTTAATTCGCAACCCTTCGAAGGCTTGACAAGGTGTCTCGTGTATTTCTCCGTCGACCTCAACATATCTGAATGAAGACAGGTGACTGACCAAAATGTTCTCCTCCCCGCAAACGGTAACAACACTATCACCCACCATGTACTTCAACTTCTGATGCAATGTGGACGTTACGGCCCCTGCAGTGTGGATCCATGGACGCCCAAGAAGGCAGTTATAAGCTGGGTGGATATCCATGATGTAGAATTCGGTATCAAAAATTTCTGGCCCCACCTGAAGCGGTAACGTTATTGACCCAAACACTGATCTTTTCGTCCCGTCAAACGCCCTTACAACCAAATCGCTGGGCGTGCAAATAACTCCTCGTATGTCCAATTTCATCATGGCTTTCTTTGGCAATACGTTCAACGATGATCCAGTATCCACCAATACACGCGACATTACGGTGCCCCGACATTCCACCGATATATGTAAAGCCATGTTGTGCTCTCGACCCCTGGGTGTTAGATCAAAATCTGTGAAACCCAGGCTATGTCCAGCATTGACATGTGCCATTATCCCCTCTAACTGATTTACAGAAACTTCTTGAGGCACAAATGACATAACCAGGATCTTTAGCAAGGCGTTCCGGTGGGCTTCGGAACATAACAACAACGACAAGATAGAAATCTTCGATGGCGTCTGCTGTAGGTGTTCAACAATTTTGTAGTCGCTTTTGCGAATCAGTCTCATGAACTCCTCTACATCCTTGAGTGACATATCCTTTTCTTTTGACTGAGTAGGCCCGCTTTCACTTACTTTGGCCTTGCCTTTGGCCAATCTCTCCACTTCTATTTCAGGTGAGGTAAAGATCCTTCCGCTACGGGTCATGCCCCCAGTTCCAACGACATTATCAACAGCCCCAGCTGGCTGGCTATTCACCACAATCTTTTCACCGTTGCAATATGCTTCTAATCCGTACGTCCACGGGATAACTTTCGTACTCTCAAAGGGAACAGGCCCTGCTTTGGTAATCGTAATGGTTGGCCGCTGGGCGGGCGCCGTTATCGTTATATTCTTCCTCGGGATCTTCACCGTCGCAATATCATTCTTCTCATCACATAATGCCTCCACAGGCTTCTCAACCGCAGTTCGATCAAATTGCATGGTCCCTTCGTCGATCATGGCCTGAATGCCCTGCTTCAAATCAGTACAACCCTCAGGCTGGGTCCAACACTCTAAACAGTATTCATCACAACCAGGGAATACTCCTCCTCTGAGCAACCTGCTTTTCACCTCACTTAATGGTGTCTTCAGTTCGTTAACATCCATCACCAAGTTCAAATTTTCTTCTATCAAGATAGCATTTGCCCCATGAATAGGCATAGGCTGTTGTACAATATTGGGCCCCACTTGGCCAAAGTTGATGGCTTTACTGTCCAACAAGTCTTGAACTTTATGCTTGAAAGCATGACAAGATTCTACATCATGTCCGGGCGCCCCGGAATGGAATTCGCAATGCTTATTAGCGTCATACCCATAAGGAAGCACCGATCCTGTAGGCGGTTCCAATGTTCTTTTCTCAACCAAATTCAAACCCAGCAGTGTCTGAAGAAGCTCTGAATATGTCGACGGAGGCTTATCAAATACCCTCTTCGGCTTTGCATTCTGAAACCTTCTCTGACCCTGATTATGCCTTTGCTGCTGCTGCGGTTGTTGCTGCTGCTGTTGTTGTTGAGGGATTGGAATAGTAACACTGGCTATTTGTTGAGGTTGAGTGTACTGATTTCTGCCTCTGCCCCGGCCTCTACCACCAAACACAGCACTGGTATCACCTTGTCGTCTTCCGCCGAACACTTTTCTCGCACCCCCAGCTGAAGTAGATTCACCTGCCTGAATCTTTCCAATTTTTATTCCATTTTCGATCCTCTCTCTCATAAGGATCATATCGGAGAAGCTACCCATCGAAACATTGAGTAACTTGTCATAGTACATTCCTGTAAATGTCCCCGCAAACATGTCATTCATCTCCCTTTCAACCAAAGGAGGATGCACCCGAGCTGCCATATCGCGCCACCGCTGCGCGTACTCTTTGAAACTTTCACCACTTTTCTGCGACAGACTCTGCAACTGAACTCTGTTTGGCACCAAATCGTTGTTGTATTTGTAATGCATAACGAAAGCATCAGCCAACTGCTTCCAGCTTCTAATCTGAGTGGGCTCCAGTCCCACGTACCATTCCAATGATGGTCCTGATAAGCTATCCTGAAAGAAATGCATGAGCATCCTTTCATCATTGGAATATGCAGACATCCTTCTATAGTAAGAACGTACATGGACCTTTGGGCAGGTATCCCCTTTGTATTTGTCGAATGTTGGAGCCTTGAATTTTAATGGCACCCTCAGCCCTGGTACCAACCCCATAGTAGTCATATCTAACCCAGCGGAGTTCTGATTAACCACACCTTTCATCTGCTCTTCTAGCAATCTGATCCTCTGAACAGGGTCAATGGGGCCCTCAGGTCCCATACCTTTTCGCGAAAAAGTGTCGTCCTGTTGATCCACATTCTAGTCATTGCCATACCCATCGTAACCCATGTTACGGCCAAATCCTTGCTGATTGAACACAGGACCCTGTCCTCGGTTGTCGAACCCTAGATTGACCCCAACGGGTCCAAAACCATTGTTGAAAGGGAATGCTCCAACGCCGTTCACATTACCGAATCCATCATTGTCGTGGCCATACCCCTGATTGTTGCCGTAACCGTCATTACCAAAGCCTTGATTATTGAACCCGAAGTTCCCGTCCTGATTGACATTGCCATACCCATTGTTTCCAAAGCCAACATTGTCACTGAATCCTTGATCGGCATCTACAGTGTTGCCTTTGTTGTTAACAACATGCCCATCACCACCATTTCCAATATTACCATTACCAACGCCAGCACCTGCACCAGTACCAGTGTTTCCGTTGACAGTCACAACAGGTGGAGTAACGACTGCCGGTATCTCATCCTCCCGGCGAGGAGTTTCAACAGAAATGTGGTCAGTATTGCCATTTCCGTTTGTCCGCGTCAGCAGCGGCTGCACCAAGGTCTGAAGGTTCTCCTGGCCCTTGGCCATACTTTCCATAGCTTGCATGAACAGAGTCAGCTTCTCACGGATTTCCTGCATCTCGACTTGAACTTGATCCATTATCTTCTTGCAGTTGTTTCGGGTTAAGTAGTGGTGGACTCTTTGTTCGTCAATCCTGAAAAACCTGTGAGATGCAGGAAATAAGATGCAGATTCAACAAGTAATAGGCAATGCAAAATGAATATGCAGATGCAATATGTGTCTGTGCGTTAGGGAAATCAACCCCTGATTCTAGTGCCAAAGTGCCAGTGCAGTGACAATGCTAAGAAGCTTGGATTCATCAATGGAGAAACATCTCATATATTGCTGCAAAGAGCCCAACAAGGCAGAAATACAATATCACTGAGTGTACAATAACAAGAAGGCATGACCTCAACCAACAATCCTGGTGATGGCCAGCACAATGCAAATAAAGCATATACAACAGTACATAAGGTAATCAAGTGCGACCATATGCCCGATACTCCTCTAACAATCTCTTAGTCTTGGGATGATCCGGCTGAGAAAGCAACCCTTCAACGAGCGAGTCTCTTTGCCTGATAACACGCTGCAGATCCCCAATGGATTCCTCCCAAGCACCCTCTCCAAAGCACTCCTCCAGCTTCCGCTTCTGGGATGCAGACTCTTTCTTGCACTTGACAACTTTGTTCAACGAATTTTGAACGGCGTATCTCCGTATGACCTCTTCTTCAAACTTTTTCTGGCTAGCCTTCAACTGATCCTCTAACTTGGAGATTTGCAACTTCAGCTTATCTTCTCTCTCCTTGTTGTTTGCCAGTGTAGCATTCTAGGTTTTGTTGAATGTGGAGATCTCCCGGTAGGCTATATCAAGTGCTTTATTCTTAGACTCCAGCATGTCATGAGAGCTCCTTGAAATCTATCCCCAAACGTTCACGCTTCTTTCGTTGCTCAGTCAGTTCTGCACCTAACTGGTTCACCAACTTTGTTTGTTGCTCGAAGGAATATACGGCTTCATTCCTTTCGCTCCTGAGTTGCACTAGCTCTTCTTCCAACTTCTCATTGGCTTTTATCAGCTCTTCTTTCTCCTTCACAACCTGCTCATATCTCTCAATAGACATAGTAGTTGGCTCCACAATTACGAGGGGAGCAGGAGGTAATACTGCAGGAAGCGGCATCAGCGCCTGCTTTGCCCTATCTTGTATCCAGACTTGGTACGGAGTATAGGCCCGACAATCACTCTTACCCAACAATGGCTTACCCTTCTTGCATATGTTATTCCAAGCATGCTGAAGCTTGGATAATAATTCTCCACTCAGAACACCTGTGAAGTACAGAGATTCCTGTACTTCCTCCTCTTTTGGCGGGCTTCTCAAAGCATAACTAAATTGCCTGATCAACAATGACAGATTGTAGTTAATGCACCCTTTCCTCCCAATTAGAGGAACGTTAGGATATCCTGTGCCGCTGTAGATAATCTCAGATCCCAGTAAATCCCTATCAAACCAGACAACATCTTCTGAAGAAAGTCCCATCAGACGCTCAAACCATTCCACCGTAGCTGCAGACTCAACAAAGATACCCTTCTTGGGCAAGTGACTATCAAACCACATATACAACAAAGGCATACAACAAGAGACATTCTTGCCCCTCCTATTCTCGTTCTTATAATGTAGAGAATGATAGAAGTCTCCAATCAGTGTAGGCACAGGATTGCCTGAAGCGAATACATGGAATGCATCCAAATCAACAAAGTCAGGCATATTAGGAAACAGTACAATGCCATAAATACACAAAGCAAGTATAGCATTAAACACACTCCAACAACCAGTCTTGGCATACTCTTGTGCTTTCCCAACCAAGAATTTGAGAGAAAAACCAGAAACTCCATTCCACGAGGTCAACAGCAACTCTGAGGAGTCTAAATGCAAAGCAACAGCCAAATCCTCCAGCTTGGGCTCAGCACCCATATGAATGAAGGGTACTCTGTTCTGAATGGTTAACTCCAAAGTCTCAGCATATTCCTCCATGGTCGGAGCCAGAATGAAATCAGGGAAAGTAAAACACCTCAGCGGGGGATCATAGAACTGCATAAGTGCATATAATCCGTTCAGCTCATACGTGGATGGTTTGCAAACCAACCTAAGCAGTTTCCCATAACTCTTCCTGAAGCTTCTCTTCACATCATCATCAGCTAAAGACATCAAACCAAGCAAAGAAGAAACATCTGGAGTAGGCAACTTGTAAGCCACAGTCTTCTTCAAAGTATCCATAATAGCAGCAGACAGAAATCCGGGAAACTAGAATCAGAGGGTATGAAATGCACCTGCAGCACAGACACACGTTAATGATATGCAAAATGAGTATGCAACAATGCGATATGCAAACATGCAACATGGATCAAGTGATATATTGCTGAAGAGATCCATCCATAATATCTGTCTCAACAGACCCACAATACTGCTCAAACCTGGTCTCAACAGACCCCTACAATGCTCCACTTTGGTCTCAATAGACCTATAACACTGTCCTAACTTGGTCTCAACAGACCCAAAACACTGTCCTGATGAAGAACCCCAAGTAACCACACATACTGATCCAATATCAAGAAAACCGGGTAGTCTGGAGGTTAAGTTTCCTGCATGCCCCAATCCCTCTCACAGGTAGGTGTCCTATCAACTGACACAAGGTACGACATCCTATGCGGTCTTTGGTGTCACAGACTTTCAAGACTGATGATACGATACCCAGAAGGTGTGGCATCATCATGTCCTGAAGAGGCCTCACTTAGCCAACTTCCAATTGATCGGTCCCCGGAGTCGACAATCCAACTAACCAACAACCCCCTCAACCCAAAGGGTTGAAAAAGAAGTCAACCAGAAGAACCTCGTCCGAGCATGGATTTTGCGGGACACTAGTACATACAAAGCATGCACGCGCCCACTACTTTCCACAACTAATTCTAGGTGCACTCAAGCCCAGGTCCGGCTTATCTCTCAATCTGACCCCCTACCCAGCATAACAACAATAATATAATGCTGAGAGTAAATACAGAAAGGTAAATCCATACAAAACCCACGACGGGAAAACAAGCGCTAGTATTGACTCACGTAGGGAACTGTTGGAGTCCCCAGCTGTCGCTACTGCGAAAATCGGCGCCGGCTATGACAGAAGAGTCACCACCGTGCGTTATTTATCCCAAAGGAGGGAAAGGAAACGCTCAGAGTAAACCTAACGCAAAACGGGAAAGGAATGGTCATCACAACCAAATTCCTGGATTCGGGAGTCGATTACGCAAGGGGAAGGTATTAACACCCCTCACGTCCGCCGTACTCGACGGGATCCACGCTTGTTTTCTAGTACGGATTATTATTCTATCTACTCTACAGGTCAAGGGCTAAAAAGAAAAGAAGATGACTCGGCAAAGTATCGCACTTTATGCCTACGTATTCCCGTCTGGAACGAGAAATCAGAGTCAACGTAGTTCGCCTACCTACGGGAAAGGTGGGAAGGTTGCTCGCTATGATACGGCATCCTATGCCTACATACTTTTATACAGCATGAAAGATCAGAGCAAACGTAGTTCGGGCTACGGAAGACACAAGCTTGTCTGACTGATTTTTATTACCTTATGAAAGGGTTTTCTTGATTAAGAGTCCAAGCGGACAAAAATGACACTTTGATGTTTGTTTTGAATCTTTTACGAAAGAAGTGTTTTTTAGTTTGTTTGCAATCTCTGACGCACTAGAGACTATGATTTGAGAGTGACTACGTCGTGTGTCACCCAAAGGGTACCACACTAAGCAGCCAGCCTACTAGAAATAAACTCTCCAGCAACCCTTTCTCAAACAGCTTAAGGCTCGTAACGTACGACATCGATTAACCTTATTATTGTGCTTTGAGTTGTTTTGAGATAAGAAGAGAAAGAAACTCTAAAAAGCCTAGGGTTGAAAAGGGAATAAAAACTAACCTAATGTTGTCATGCATGGATAAGAATCCTAATGTCTGTCATAATTCCCTCCTGCACCGAGGAAATCAGAGATCCTAGGGGATAAACAGAAAAGAAAGCAAGCAAATACAGTAAAATGCATGCAATGCAGCAATACAAGCGAGGAAAGGGAGTCCCACTCAACCTCAAACCTGGGAAAACAACAGGCAAAGTGAATCAAGATTCACTTCAAACCTAGGGGGCAAGCTGCACAAGCCAAACAGAAAACAAAACCCAAAGCAGAGGAGGAAGCCCAAGCAGCAGCTCTGACAGCAACAACTGACTAAACAACAAAAGGTTGACAGCAACAACCCTCATCTTCAAGTTTCAATAAACTTTCACTCTTCAACAAGCACCAAACTTCAACAAGCTACAAAACCCCAGCTTCAACAAGCAAACTTCAACCAGTAAACAGCTTCAACAAGCAGCAAAACCCTAGCTTCAACAAGCAACCAGCTTCAACAAGCCCACTCCTAGCTTCAACAAGCTCCTAAACTTTCTCTTTACCAAGCTTCAACAAGCACCTCTAAGGGGAAATCAATCAACAAGATCAAGTTGAAGTGTTAAGAAACTCAATGACAACCAAGGGAAGTCACTGAGAACTTAACATTATGAGAGACTGGCATCCTCAAAGTTCTACTCTTAAAGCATGCCATTCATCCCTCCAAAGGAGAGATGTGACTTCTTTAAGAGGACTTTATGTCATTGGATTGAATGGAGATGAACAATATACTCCATGTTTGAGGAAACAAGCAAAACTACTCTGATGCTTTTCCTAAAACCCTAGTTACCCTAAGCTCCTGACAAGCACTCCACCAGATGAGAAATCTTCAACTCCAAGCACCTTCAAGCTCTCCAAAGCATCTTCAATTGGTTTTCATGATCATCCAAGCTCAAAAGCAACACCACCCTAATCTAAGGGGAACTATTGAGTTAAACTAGTCAAGTTAGTTCATCAGAAACACCTAGAAGTTAGTCCTAAAACTAATTCTAATTAAAATACCAAAAATGATTGTAAAATCCTACAAAAAATTCTAAAGGTTCCTAAACCTATTAATAATATGCCATAGAAAAAACAGGGGGTTAACCATTCATTTGGACCTAAAACTATGCCCTAAACCTAAGGGTACTATCTTAAAACCCTAAAACTACAACACCTAATGTTCAATGCTCACAATAGCCTAAATTCTCTCACAAAAATATGAGAAAATTACTATGGATACATGCATCTCTAAACTAACTAAGCCAACAAGAACCAACTCAAAAAACCACACCAATTAGTCATACCAAAATCAGCAAGATCAGCATCAAACAAATTCAAAATAAAACCAATTAAAATACAAAAAAATGCAAATAAATCCAAAATGCATGAATTAATAAACTATTGATCCTATTAAATTCTACATTCTTTAAGGAGTCAGGGGAAAAAAACCTAGCCTAAAAATGTTTATTTTTCTATTTATTATGAATTAAATCCTACACTATATGAAAATATGAAATAAAAGAAAATATAAAGAAAAAAGAATAAAAGCGCGTGCTGAATAGCAATTATATCATGTTATAAACCAAACCTGGGCCCAAGAGGGGGTGTCAATAGCGCGCATGTTACTAAGCCCAAAACAATATAAAAAGAAATCAGAAAATGGAATGGAAATTGAGAGATGTGTGTGCTGAATAGCAAGAGTTCCTAGTTCAAATTCACCGTGGGCCTAAATCTGGGGTGTGAGTAGCAAAGAATCCATTAAGCCCACCCAACTCAGATTAAATGAAACAGAGCGTTTTGATAAAATTCATTCTCTTCAGAAATCAACTTGTAATCATGGCCATTGGATTGAGTCTTCAGTCAAAGTCAAGCATGGATCCTAGGGTTGGGAGTCATCGTCCCCAAATGTTTGAAAAGTGGAGGGAGAAAATCAGAGGGTGGCCTGAGCTTTGCGCCACCGTCTTCTCCGGCGTGGCAATCCCAAAAACACATCAATTCTTGCAACTAAACATCCTATCTCACTCCAAATTCTCTCCTGATCATGAATACGCCCTCAGAATTCATTGATTCATCCTCTAAAACCAAAACCGATCCAAGTTGCAGAGAAATCACCAAATCTTGATCATCTCAAATCTTGCAATTAATAAGCCTAAACTCATCTACATGCTTCAGGGATTAAAACTAACTATCCAAACATGCTTAAAGCCTCAAGAATCAAGAGTTATCTCCCTCAACAGAAATCTTGCACTGACCTAAAGTATCTCTAATCATCCCATTCTTGTGCCTAAATCCAACCTAGCACCATCACTAACCTATCCAACTATCAAAACCTAAGCAATTACCTCTAAATTAAGCTAAAGCTTGAAAGTTACAAACCTGGAAAAAGTGGATGAACAGATGAGGTTATGGCTCGATTCAACCTCCAATCTTTTGCAGAATCACTCAAGAACCACTTCTAAAGCTTCTCCAATGATCAATTTGCTTTGAAATTCCCTCTATCTCCAAACCCAATTCTGAGATGCAATGAAGAAAATTCAGTTGCTCTTTCTGATTCCTTGCTCAATCCTTGCCAAAAAAAACCATCTGAATCAGTTGCATACAATATATAGAGTGTGTTGGAAACCTCTAGAAAGTTCTGTAATCATCTAAATGAGAATTTCAATTTCTCATTTTCCTTCAAAATCTCATGTGTAACAGTCGTGCCTTGCTCTGTTCTAGCTCACCATCTTGCTTGAATTTCTCCCCTTATGATATTTAGAATTGAATGGCTATGATTGTTTCCTTGTTTTTGATCCCATGGCCATGTATTGATGTGTTACTTCATCCTTAAGGTACAAAAGGGAACCATGTGCTATTGGCCTCAAATCCAAAAAGTGGTAATGTCATCATTCTTGGAATAGTTTTTCTGATCAATTTGGTATATAACATGACCTTGTTTGGCCATAAAATCAAAAATTCCATTTTTTGACCTTTAAATGACTTATTTTTCTTTCTTTTCAAAATTTCTCAAACCAACATCTCTTATGGGCCATTTCAATGCCTCCTTGATGTATGGTCAAGGTTAAAACCCTATTTTGAGCAACTTTCTAGTTGAACAATTTTCCATTTGAAGCTTGCAAGTTGGATATTTTGGCCCATGCTTGAAAATGACCTATAATCACCAATGCCCAAAATACCCCTGGCTTGCCAAGATCATAACTTGAGTTCTACAAATCCTCTTGAGGACTTCTAGTACTCTATGGAAATATAAGATCAAGATATACAACTCACATGTTGGCCAAGAATCCATTTGAAAATTCCTTGAAGGGAAAAATTTGCTTGGAAGTCAAGTGACGTTCACAGATAAATTTCATAGTCCTCTGATGACCTGTAATTTGCAAAGACCATAACTTGAGTTCTACAAATCCTCTGGAAAAATTCTAGTACTCAAATTAAAGGTATTGAGATGCCCTACAAGTTTCATGTTGTCCAAAGATTCATTTGAAACTTGTATCTTGACTTACATGGCTTTGAAGTTAGGCACTAAACAGGGGATTTTACACTGAAACCCTAATTTAGCAACTTCCCACATTCTTGATCCTTCTTTGCTTAATCTTGGCACAACACCACACATGTATCAACAAACCAATCCATGAATCCCATGACTTCAAAGTAGGCTTTGATGCTCTTCAATTTGCACAATTGGATTAGGGTTGACCCAGATGAAACCCTAGTTGACTGCACCTCAATTGTGGCTCTCATACTTGAATCAATGACTTGTCTCAGCTTCAATATGGCCCTCTAGGCATCCCATGAGATCCCTACACACCTAAAATTCACATTCCATGCTTCACATTCCGCTGATGATTCCCAATATTCCTCAGGATATGAGCAAACCCACATGTAGGCACTCAAACTCTCAAGACTTCAAATCATTTCTTGATGACTTGGATGACTTCTCAATCTTGGATAACACCTCTTGCTAGGCTCTTCTCTTGATAGACACCCTTGATCCCCTGTTGGGAGGCATGCTATGCTATGATATGCCAATGATTGAACTATGTACATGATGTAACTATGCAAATGAAATGCAATGAAACATAAATCAGGCAAGAAAAGGTTGAGCAAATTTTGGGTTGCAACAGAATGATATCGGGAAAATGTTACAGTTTCCATCTTGTGCCACAACCATCAACAAAGTTCCTTTGTATTTTCCATACAACCATGTTCCATCAACTTTCACAATAGGTTTGCAATAAGTAAAACCACAGATACAGAGTTGAATATGCCCAAAAAGACGGTGAAACTTCCACTTGTTGCCCAATTGGGTTCTATCTTTTGTAATTACTGGCAGTGTTTCCAACTGTATAACAGTTTCAGGAAGATAGGTTCTCATCACCGACAACTGTAACACCCCCTTCTATACCCCCAAATAAACAATAAATCATATAAGCACATATTAAAATTTCATCAGAGTATAATTTGAAAACATGGTATAAAAGGAGCATGTTACACAATACGTGAAATAAAACATACAACACCTGCTCAATAGAGATATGCAACAGTGGGGTAGCTTCAATAGAGGAACTTAGTCCTTACACCCACATCTCAATATTTAGAATTAAAAAGCGGAAAATCTAAACATTGAATCACTTCAAACATTCTAATTATATAAATGCATATCATTCAGTTTGATTCACCACAGCATTCATGTTTACATAAACATTTGTCATCAGATACATATACAAATGTATCTCAAAAGAATGTTATACAATCCTAACTACCTGGTGCTACATATCAGAGCTTAACCGACCAAAAGAATGAAGCTATACTTCACAAAAGACTTCCATCAAAGCTAATCTGCAATGCCTCATAGAGCATTATAAAATAGCAGAAGGGTGAGAAATACTATCATAATAATCAATGCATATAATTATATATATATATACAAGCATATAATACACATATTCCACATTTCTCACCACAATTTATTATCATCATCATATACATCACAATATATGCATAAATAATTATGGAAAATCACCAAACATGTATCATCATGCATACATCCATAATCCTCAATTCAACAACACCTACACAAGCATACATTCATGTAACAATGATATCTATGCCATGTAACTCGATGCAGCTCAATGCAACTCACGCAATGTGGTACCAATACTTGTTATCATTTTTCGGTTTTTACATTTAAATCGGGTCCGTTCTCTAGACCGATAACAACAAAAGCCCGTCCTCTAAGCTTTCAAACCCACTCTTCTAGGCTTGGGACAAGTCACTAGTTTCCACGAAACTAGCAAGCATTGCCTCTTAACTAAATGATGCATATGCAATCAACAACCAAATGCACTTAAGACCGTTCTCGCATCTTAATCTCATGCATTCTCAATAATTCATCACATAAGAATTATAACATGATTGCACACACAACATACTTCACATAATCAAAGTATTCACACTTTAAATCATCATCACCATATTTATCAAGCAATGCACACATATTCACTAATACGTTCTCATGCATTCTTCACATACAATTACAAGAAATACACATATATTCACAATATGTTCTCATGCATTCTTAATAACATCGTGCCAACGGCAACGAACTCAATCACAATCATCATGCACTTTTAATCAATTTAAACAATGCATATATTTGTCAAAAGACCATATTTCATAATCGATTCCACAATCTAGGAATCACGCCATACGGCTGTAGAAGCACATTTCAATCTCAAGGTTTTGATGATGTCAACAAAGACTCAAGCTCATTCCATGATTGCAAGCAAAAAGTCAAAGCTTTCAAAACTGATCAAGATCAAGATTCTTACACTATATACCCGTGGGGATATATGTACTAAGAAGCTGCTTGCACTATATACCCGTGGGGGTATATACTCTGAAGATAAAACCAGAAGCATCATGTGCAAATGTTCATTCAACTTTCAAGATTTGGACTCAAGCTTCGGTATATCATTTTTCACTCCTTTAATTGATATACAAGTGTTCAAATACTTATCATATTTACATATTGCATTTTCATGATTTTAAAATTATTTGAATTGGTATAACACTTTTTAACTCAAGCATTTTTCTGAGTTTTAACAGTGTTAACCGATTAACCATATGGGTTAATCGGTTAACGGCCTTAAATTTTGAATTCTTTCAGCCAACGTTCAAGTGTTAACCGATTAACCTATACGGTTAACCGATTAACACTGAACGAATTTTGAAAAATTATTGCTGTTAATATTCAAATGTTGTTTAAATATTATACCTTTTCATGTTTTAATTCATACTCAATTATACCTTTTTGAAATGGTGTTTTTCTCATATAAATTCTGAAAACTTCAAATTAAAAACAACCTCCAATAATTTTAAAAATATTCATTGAATCAAATTCACTACTTTTCAAATATTTTCAAAAAGTGTTCATATTGTTCATACAATTTCATATCCAGTTTTTGAACACTTGTGTTGGTATTGAAGAGTGGATTTTGATCAAAAGGAGAAGATCAATGATTAGATTGATATTATCATTGTATCACTTTCAAATTACAAAAATACAAAGTTATTTCCATTGTGACTTGTGATCCAGGATTGTTGGACACAAGGGGTAGTGTTTGCAAGAGGATTGTTCTTACACACTAGTTGTTGATTAGTTGTTAGATTGTAGGCCTCACCGGTTGATGGTGTGATAGGTTGTACATTCTAAAACTATAGTGAAAACTCTCTTTCATGTGGAAAGGGGAGTGGAGTACCTTCGGATTGTGAAGGGAACCACTATAAATCTCTGTGTCCCTTTTTCTTTCTGCCTTTACTGCTTTCATCACCAAGAACTTAAAGAAGAAAAATTCAAGAATATCAAAAAACCGGAAAAAGTTTCTAAAGCCTAATTCACCCCCCCCCCCCTCTTAGGCATACTCTGAACTTACAACGGCTACCCACCACATATCACACCATAGTACGCAAACTATTCATTCTGATAAGGATTGAACACAATCGAACTAAACAATCAACATCAGATGGAATCACAAAGAAAATGAAATGTTGTCATGCTCGTTAGCTTACTCGCCTAGCGAGTCCCTAGCAAACATTCGCTACCTGTTCGCCTAGCGAACAAGCTCGCGAAGGCAAACAGAAGCTACTGACTTCATTCGCTACCTACTCGCTGCAGCGAGGTCCTAGCGAATCCTTTGCTACCCCACTCGCTACCAGCGAACAGTATCAAATACATTCTATCCAAGTCTGGGACCACTCGCTAGCTTGCTCGCTTAGCGAAGGTGCTAGCGAACGTCTGCGATGTTCAAAACCCTCATTGTATAAAACTCTCCAAAACTTCCAAAATCACCCGATTCAATTCTAACGAGTTCCAGTACTCTTAGTCTAACAATTCTCGACTAATCTACACCACTTATTCCGGATTCCAACCGTTAAAACCTTGATTCTACTGATTAAACTCATCTATGCCCTAGAATGGAAAATGGAGAAAAACAGCCACACAATCCAAACAAATCATACATAATCATACACATTGACAATATAATGATATTTCACATCCTTACATTGATTAAATCTAAGCTAGAAGTTGTTCTTGATGATTCCAAGCTTTTTCCTCCTTTCCTTCTCTTTTCTCCTCTTCTCCTTTCTTTCTCTTCTCTTTCTCTTATGTTTCTATCTTTTCCTTTTCTTTCCACTTTTCCTTATATCTTTCTATTCTATTTCCTTCCATTATCTTTCTCCTCTCAAATATCTACCAATAATTCCAATAATTAAAACAATCCAAATAAATCAATTATTTAATATGAATAATTAATTATTGAAGAAATTGGGCTGTTACAACAACCATTATGGTAGGTCATTTTAAGACATCTCCCAATTCCCATAAAGTGATTTTATGGCCTTAATCTTTGCAATCCAAGCTTTCCTATATGAGATCCTGTAATCGTATTTTTCAGCAATATGGGCTTGTATGGCTTTATCTTTTAGTGAAACATCGCTGTTAACAAGTTTTATGATGTTGTGGCTAATAATTTCCGAATCTAATTTTCTATGATCCTATGACATAGAAGTTGTTGTGCAGGTGTGGGATCCGCTTATAGTAGCGATCTCCCATATTGAGCTCTTTTTACAAAATTCAGCTCTACATGTGAATTTGCACTGTGGGTTCTTACATTTTATTATATATCTTACTAAATCAAATTTATATACTCCATAGTCAAGATTGTTACTTATAAACTAATGTTGCAAAAAAAGAACACACGCTTTGCCAACCGAAGAGGAGAACATTCTCCATGTGAAAATTTATATATTACTACTCATAGCAAAAGTATTGATGCCAAACAAGAGCCATAACTATTTACATTCTTCTTGGATACCCCTAGTATGAGATTTAGATAAATGTAATATATATAGTTGGGGTTCTGCTTGCTTAGCTACATTATATAGGCATATGTGTAAAGCATGCAAGATAAGAGTAAAAACTATTGGAGGATGTGTTCTCCTACTCAGTGTTTGGACATATTGGCATATACCACTAATTGCTCTTGAGAGTTTCGTTGAACCATCGAATCCTTACGCAAAAAGGTAAAAATAATTTAGACTTTCTGTTCTTTTATATGGATATATATAAATGCCCATACCTTTATTACATTTCTTTATTTTAAAATTGCAAGATTTTTTCATTGAGGCATGGTTTACCAAAAAAATTCTCGTCATCACCAACACGAATATAGATTCGCATTCAATAGATTGAGGATGAACAATGTAAGTTTGTTACCACTACAATCTCTAAATAGTTTCTAAGATATGTATTTATACTTTAACTATTATACTTTCTATAACAGTTTATTTGGAGGCCCTACCCGAACTACCCATATTGCGTCCTTGAAGATAGCATATTTAGAGCACGATCACTTCAATCATTAGTTTTCGTATTTTTGAAATGGATCAAGCTGATAGAGTCAAATTGCAGTTTGGATTTGAACAAGAAATCCCTTCTCATCCTAGATGTCTACCTGAACACCATGAAACTGAAATGCCCAGTACATGGGGAGATCATTGGTGCAATCTAAATAAAGAAGAGAATAACGAGTGGAAAAATAGAAGAAATTTGACCTTCAGAGGTAACATGGTTAATGGTAACTATGTGCATAGCGCTGCATATATGCAATGGTTTTTATCCATTCCATTTATGCTTGCTTCCCAAGGCCAGTTCCTAGACGACCCCCGTCAATATGCATCTTCTTCATCACAACAAAGAGCCTCGTCGTTCATGCATCAGGAAATCCCCCAGATAAACCCTTCACAATTTCAATGCCATACATTTTCATTCCCTCAAAACACATACCATCACCCTCAACCTACACAACCCCAACCAACATACCAACACACCCATACCATACAACAACACACATTCTTTGCCACCTCCTCTCAACAACCAACACCATACACCCCAACACCTCAAGCTAACTTCTACTACCACCAATAATACCAGCAATAAACAACACTTCGACCATCCTTCCAATTCACTCCAATTCCTCGACCTAATTTTGATTTCTCTTACCCCTAATCACAACAAAAGATATTTAACCCTTCACTCTCTTAACCCACTTCTACCTACCGCACTGACGATGTTTATTACCCTCCCATTCAACAAAGCCCTCCAACCATCTTCAACTAACCATCTTAGTCAGTCCCTAACTTTACCCTAACTGATTATCAGCTCATGAAATGACCGGGTTTTTATGTTACTGATATGGATATGGTCGATATATCACATCAACATGAACATGTATCTGAAGATGAGGGTGAACCTGAAGATGAAGAGTGGTCTTCCTCCGTCTCCTCCAAGATGGCAAACCCAAGACTTGGGCAGGGGATTGCACGTAAAAAAGAGAGTAAAATGTGTGGAACTGGCGGTCATTTACGTAGACAAAACTTATGTATATTTTCTACTCAATAATATTAATAAAATTGCTTATTTTTACATTTTATTTAATAAAACATTATATTAATTAATTAGTGTTAGACGATGGTAATGATTTAGAATGGGGGTTGAATAGATCACTAATTCCTAAATAGAGCCAACATTTAAATGAAGTTTAGTTTTTAAAACCTTATGCGAAAGCGACCGAGGAACTAAGGTCGTATAAACGAACCGTTACTGAAAATTTTGGATATGCAATAAGCCGAGATGGTATGTCGAATCTGATGAGAAAATGAATAAAAAATTTGAACACAAATAAATACAGTTTTATTCACTCAAGGTTGTGCAATTTCCAGTGGCTTGTGAAAAATAAACTCAAATTAAAAACAGCCCAAATGGTTTGTGTTCAAGCAATTTGTCAAACACTTGGTGTGCGAAACACCCCAAGTGAAATTCTCTAAGTAATGGTAGTGATAAACTTTTCCAATTACAATTAAAAGGACTGTAATGAGTTTTCCAAATACTTTTCAGCACTATACCAGAATTTTAATCAGGCAATTTAATTGTACACAAACGTTAAAATTCAGAAATGGAAAAATAGCGAAAGAGAAAACAAAACTAAATTTGTTGAAGCAGTTCCCATGTCGTCCTCGTTTGGGGCACATCTGCCCTTAATTCTAGATATAGAATTGAGACCTATATAAACTTGTTGCAAATGTTTGTATAAGAGATGCAATAGAAATCAAACACTTAAGCCTAGTTTTTTATGTTGAAACTATGTCTTCTCTCCCCTTGATTCAAGATGAATCAAGTGCCTCGAATGTGTTGAATAAACCTCTGATTACAGCTACACGTCTGAACAACCCAATGGTCTTCAAATCTTTAGCCCCACTAATTTCAATCACACACAATTTGAACCCAAATCTTCCTTCCATAATCCTTAGGTTACCACTACTAGATTGACAGAACCACTCGTTCTTTAATCACCTTCGCTCGGCTGAATCTGTGAAGAAATGATTTATGTGAAAACCCCCAAAAATCACAAGCTTCTTGGAGGTAAAACCCTATTGGTTTTATTCAAGAAAAATCCATCAATCTCTCAATGCAAACCCGATACAATATCCTATGTTTGGATGTTATCACCTCAATGATGCAGAATGATCAACAAACATGGTTATGTGTAGTTGTTGAGAAAATGCAAGAGGATGAAGATGATGAGAGAAAAATCAATGTCAATATTTCACTTTTCTTGTTGTTTTTAAAAGAATGAGCCAAAAAGAATATATACATGAAACTAAGACTAAATAACCAACATAAAAGCAACTTAAAAGTCAAACACATCAGAAAATAAGGTGACTCGAGCGAACGATCGACCTAAAGAAAAAAGGGGTCGACCTGAGCACTCCCACTTTCAAAACTATGCAGAAATTGACTCTATCCGTCGATCGGAACAGGTTCATGCGTCGATGCAAATCTGCCCAGAATTGACAAATTGAAATGCTAACAGTATGAGTCGACCGTAGGGTCGAGCGAGCACTCCTGAGAACAAACGCTCAAAATTCACTTTGTATGAGTCAACCTAAGCAGAGCTTTGAGTCGACTCAAATGCTCGAAACTTCCAAAAATGATATTTTTGACATGTCTTGCTATATCTAAACACTACTAATGCACATCTAAGTCATTCAAAAAGATCAAACCCACACAAAACATATATAATGCTTTTCTATATGAATAGACTCATGTTTTTGGGAAATTTTT
This sequence comes from Lathyrus sativus, assembly GCA_963859935.3. Classification (NCBI taxonomy): domain Eukaryota; kingdom Viridiplantae; phylum Streptophyta; class Magnoliopsida; order Fabales; family Fabaceae; genus Lathyrus; species Lathyrus sativus. The sequence continues at coordinate 122,267,636 of OZ012737.1, forward strand.
ATGCACGAGAGAACTACGAACACATATGAGACTCGATGATACCGTCCAAAATACAAAGTACTAACTAGATACGTGGTGACATTATTAAAATAAGGATTGAGACAACTTGCCCTCACAATTAGGTAATTAATTAATTAAATGTTATATAAAATATTAGAAACTTAATTACATATAATTGTAAAATATTATATTCAAATAATAAGAGAAATAAAATATTATTTAAAATATTTATTTATAATATAAAACTAATTGAAATATTTATTCATTAATATTTCAAAACATAAAAATAATTGTTAATTTTTAAAAAATAATTAAATATATTAAAATATAATAAAAAATATATAATTATATTTTAAAACAAAAAAGGCTCTTCAATGGCTCGGCCAACCATTAGCCGATCTCATGTATGGGCGAAAAATGCATTGATGGGTCATCCTTCTATTGGCCGAACCCAAAGAGAAACTGTGGCACCCTGATGATTTTTTTAGGATGTGACATTTTGGTATTTTTCATTTCAAACAGTGATAGATGGGTAAAAAAATCAAATCTCATTATATCACTTTAATAAATTAAGCTTTAATTTTGATTAATGTAAAATTTATTACACTTTCTCATATTTCCTCTCTTTTCTATTTAATTTTTTTAGATTTTATCAAAAAAATTTAACGTTTAAGACCTGTTCTCCACTTCCAAATCATCCAAAGAATGCTAAACATTGTTGCAATTATTGAACTTTTTTAATTGGAGGCTTAATCCTCTAGAACAATTAGAAAACACTTCATCAACTCAAATAGGAAATAAAAGTGTAGAAGGGTGATTCATAAATCAGATAGGATGATTTTAGCAAACACTTGTACAAAATGAGCAAGTCATTCATATGAGTTTTGAGTGCCTTTAGTACCCTTCTTAAAACTCGGAAATTAAAATCAAGTGGCAATAGGATGATAGAAAAGAAGCCAACAAACAACCTTCTCTATGTATTGATATTAGATTTTATTTTTGTTATTTTCAAGATAGTAAATTGGTTACTGTTTATCGTAAATTTTAATGAACAAGTGCTAGTCCTAAAAATTATCATTTGCAGGTTTAATTAGTGGATCTTATGATATATTGTGTGTAAATTTCTACAAATGAATTGTAAATTAAGTAAAGATACCGACCAGGTCGGAAATAAGACTTATAGTAAACTAAATGTAATGCCAATGAAAGGAAAGTAAAAGCTCAAGAAATGATGTAAATGGTTTCAATTAAATGAATAAAAGACGGGTGTACAAGATTATACATTACCTCACACACTTGTTTCTCTCTTTGACGCGTGTACTTTAAGTTCTATAGAGTTTTTGTATATGATTTGACACCCCTAATCTTTATGCAGAGACTATCTATATATACTAGTGAAAGTATAATTGTCTTCCACAATTATGACTTGCATGTTTAACACGTATCCTTCTACATGGTCTGGAGGCTGATGGTTGACTCCCATATGTCTTTAACATCCAGATATTTTCAATTGGAAGTTACTTGATCTTATCCTTTTGTAAGTGGTCGTAGTCGAAGTTAGTCGCCTTTCAACATTCGCCAAAATATGCTAAGTCCCACAAATGTGAAACCAACATGTCGAAGTTGACCAAACATTAGTTGAAACAAGTACCACTAGGTAACTTCAAACTTGCCATATCTTTTTTCGGCATTAACTTTCCTTCGTCGAGCTGGCTATGTGGAAAATATTGGCTAATAAATTGCACCCTCCCCAATAAATGCCACTTTTGACAGAGTCTTCAATGAAAGAGAAAGGTGGCATTTTTAGAAAATACTTGAACATTATTCAAAGTAGTGCGTTGACATCAGAAAAGCATGGCAACTTTTTCTAAATGACTCCTCATTGTCATGCGTGTACAAGGGTTATCATTATTCCACCTTCACAGGATGAACGTAGCCAACAAAATTTTCAACTCCCCGCGTTTCCATTAACTCATCTGAAACAAAAAGCCACACTTGGCTTGGGAACGCCACGTGCTTGATTTTGAAAAGAGGGTAGTTATGGTCATTCCTCCCATAAAAAGTCTATAAAAAAAAACTAATTGCTCTTTTCTTGAAACATTCTCCATTTCAAAACCTTGAAAGCTCCCTAACCAAAATTCTTTCAGTCAAAGTTTCTTCTTGCATTCTTATATACCTTCACAAAAAATGGAAACGTCATCCAGCACAGTCACACTCCCAGTTCCTTTGGCTTCTACCATGAAATCTCCCATTCATGTTGGAGAGTAATCCTTCGTGCAAGGACCTTCTTTGGAAGAAGAAAAAGCGCTGATTTGGAAATTACAGGTAATTATCTCATTCAGTATCTTTGATAATGTTCATGGTTTTCTCGGACCATTGCATGATTCTTCTATTGAGTCCAAAAAAGTGAAGGAATTATTTCTTTGTTACCATTATTCTAAACCATGTGTTTTCTTGGATATCCCTTATGAAATGGGTTTCATGAGTTCACCTATTTGTGTGTTCTGTGTTGCGCCCTATGTCAATCAAAACACTTACTTTGAATGGATAAACAAAGTTGAAGCCTGTAGATGCTTTTGATTGGATGCATTTTATGGCAAAACATTGATGGATGTATTAATGTCATGACTGATGTTATGACATGCATGATGTGTATTCAGCAGGGTAAGTTTGAATAGCTAAGAGCAACTTAAGTTGGATGTCATGCTGAATGTTATGACATCAAGCGTATGACATCAGGGCACGCAGGTTTTAGTTTCTGGTATTAGCTCAGGCTATACTTCAGGAAACATTTTAGGAAGCCTAGTTATCTAAGGCGACATATCAGGCATTACTAAGGATAACATGGAATGCCCCTGACCTAATTGGATGTGTGCAGCTTCATGAAGAGAGGTTTATCTTGGGTAAACCTAATTTCTACACCTAGGCCCGAGGACTGTATGCTGCTTATATATACAAAAGTAGCAATCCTAATTCGTTGGGGCTTTTAGACAGAGACTGAGAGATTGTGTGTGTGGTTCTGTGTTTTAGGGTTCTGAGAGTCTCTTGTGTGTAACTTTGTAAGTCACCCTTTGTATCTTTGGATGCATCGTGGTAGACATATTTAGGTTGTTATTGGTACAATGTTAATTGTTCACTCAAAGCTTTTAAGTAAGAGTGTATTGTTCTTGATTGAAGCTGTTAAGCAAAATCAAGTATTGTGACTTTGAAGAGTGTCTTCTAAAGTCTTCCTTTTGTATTGAATTATTTATCACTGCTGTGATTGTGGGGAGTGAGAGGTGTTTCTTGTCAAGTGGGTTCTAGGCAGAAATTGCATTGGGTAGAGATTAAGTGAGGAGTTGTAAACTGGGAGGTTAGCTTTGAATTAATTATGCTAATAGTGGATTTCCTTCATGGCTTGGTAGCCTCCAGATGTAGGTGATGTTGCACCGAACTGGGTTAACAATTTCATGTGTTCTTTACTGCTTTCATGACTTGTTTACTGCTAAGTTTAATAGTCTATCCAGAAGTGGATGTCATAACAACCACTGTAACATCGACTGCCTGTTACTGCATTTACAATTCTGTACAATTTAAATGGTTAAATAATCAGTTCTATCAATCTGCAGCTGTTACAACAGATGTCATGACACTGTTAATTTTTAAAGTGAATTAAAATGGTCATGTTTTGTCCTTGTTCTGTTTTGGCAGAGATCAATGTCTTAACATCGCTAGGGACATCTGAAATCTGCATACCATAATTTCAAAGCTAAAAAGGCCCAATTTTAGAAATATTATGGGTTGAATGAATTGATTCATCTATCTAAAAGTGGGCCTACATATAACCCAAACACTCACTGCAACATTATACTTTTGGGAAGGTTTAACTAACACCTTTCAGCTAAAATGAGGCATGATTAAGCCTACATTGCTCGATGTGGCGACTATAATTCGCCTACAGCCCATTGGGGATATTTTTAATCCTAAGCAAAAGGTTAATTGTAGCTTTAGCTTGACAATCAGATGCACTGCCTTTTCCCATTATATTTTCGACCAACACAAACCAATACTGAAGATATATCGGAGGAAGAACATATTTCTTTCTTGAAACTTTGGTTATCACATTATTGTATTTTCAAAGACCTTGCAGGTAGCCAAGCAATATGTAGCTATGGCGATCCAACTCCATGAGGGACAAAATATTTGTTTGAGCCAGGTAATTTTGGCCACACTTTATAAATCACTAGGTAACAACACTCATGGCCTACAGACGTTGAAACCCAGATAAGCATTCTCAATTACAGGCCATATATGGTTCCTACAACTTTGGCTAAATGCCATTTTTGAAATTTCCCTGCAACTAAAGGTACCGAATGACTACTTCGAAAGGGTTTAGAATACACAAGTAGAAGGTAACAAGCTTGTCTAATTGACCCCTATTGATACTTAAACTAAAATTTCCTCCTTACGTCCTCGACAAGTATACCTTTGCTTTGTTAGTTCATCAACCTAAATTTCAACCTTTACCCACTTGTGAGCTTGCTATTGCGTTTCAACCTCCAATCCCATGATGGTTCACTTGTGGGTCCATTTTTCATGTTTTAGAAAATGAGAGTAAAAAACTAGCCCAAAGAGTAGTTTCTACTAAGTGCAATATACACAATTTCAAAGGACACCTCCATGTTGATAGTTGACATGTTCGGATCTTCGCCAAAATTGGAAAAGGTGGTACGTATGACCCTTTGGAGATGTTTTATTTATTTATTTCATATTATTTATTTAATATATGTCAAAAAATTTAGTTGTTTTTATTCCTCTATTACCACTGTCCAACAAAACTAATGCTGGAAATGGTATAACATAAGGGACTTCTAAGAAGTCAAAATAGCCTGGCCAACCATCAGTAGAAAAGCCAGTAATTTTCTCTAAATTTAAAATTCCCTTATGATTACATATCTATATTTATCTTTTATTCCCTCTACTCAGAGTCCCGAATGAGGGGACGACTCTAGTGTTGGTGGCGCTAAAAACAAATCCAAACAAAAAGAGGCATCCCATGTTGACTGCGAAGCAACACAAGTTTGTATTTCAACCTTCTTTCGTATCTTTGAACTTTTTATCACCTTTTCAAACAATTGTTGGTGTTCCATTCTGACTGGGATCTCCTAGAAATGGAAAGGGGGGAAGAGTTTACTTAAGAGACTATTGAAGAGATGAAATTTGGTTGGAGTTTTCCCTCTATGTATGAATCTCTTAGTGCTAGGATCCTAAAAAAAACCAAAGCAGATGACCTAGTTGTGCCTAGGAAAGAGGAGGATACTATCGAACTCGTTGGCTCCCAGCCAACAAAGAAAAAGAAGAGGAAAGCTTTGACTATTGAGGCTAGTTCCTGATGCAATATCGAAAGTGCCTTCGTGACTCTAGTAGACGAGGGAGAATAGGAGAACAACTCTCAATTAGTTTGACAAAAAAAAATAAAGAAGAAAATATACCCCATTCTTAAGAAGCCTGAAAAGGCTAACTCCAATCCTGATATTGAGATCTCTAAGGTACCTCCCTTCCTTTCAACTATTTATGTCTAATTTAAGGCTACAAGTGTATTGTGTCACTCACTTTTACTTTTATGAAGGATCTCACATCTTCAAATCCTATGTCCATCATCAAGTACACACCACACGCTTCCAACAGTTCTCCCTCTTTTCATCCTTATATGGTCAGTGACCCTGTTGGAGAGAGTTTTATTGACAAACCAGCGGTACCAATAGAATAATCCATAGCTAAAGAAAATGAAGAAGAGATTGTTGGAAATTCACCTCACACCCTATGAAGAATTCCCGTCAATCTTGATCTCAAGATTGATGAACAAACCCACAATATGATAATGATGGTAATAACAAGTAATTATCAAGAACAACAAAAGAGAAGAAGAATAACAAACAAGAAAGAGAAGAATGAGAGAAGAAGTATTTGGAGAGAATGTGTTACCCACAACTGTGGGATTTCTTATTGAACTTTCACTTGCTAACTGCAACTGTGAAATCTGTTCTGTTGTGATGTAGAATACAAAGCAAGGCACCCTATTTATAGTTTTAGGTTTACACTAGCCCAAAACATAAAAGGCCCAAAATATTCTAAATCAAATCTAATCATATGATATCAAATCTAATCATATGATATCTAATCATATCATATCAAATTAATCATATGATATCAAATCTAATCATATCAAATCACAATGAATTATATTTAACACACCACCTAATTCATTGTGTCTAAACTGTCTACATTCATCATGGCCCACTTCACGTCCATCTGACATGTGTGCCAGTTGTTCATATTTGCTAGACCAACAACCAACCTGATTGTTTCGATTCTAGAAACAGGTGCGAATACTTCATCAAAGCCGATTCCTTCCTTCTGAAGAAATCCTTTCGCCACAAGTCTCGCTTTGTGTCGAGTTACTTCTCCTTTAGGATTTGCCTTCACCTTGTAAACCCACCTCACATCAATTTCCTTCTTGCCTTGCGGAAATTCGACAAGTGACCAGGTATCATTGACTTTGATGGACTCTAACTCTTCAATCATTGCTTTCACCCACTTCGAATCTTTCAATGCCTCAGCTGCATTGACTGGTTCGACATCTGCGTAGAAAGCATAACGTACCAGCTCACCCTCTTCATCGACTACATCATCTGATATGATTACACATTCTTGCAACCTTGCAGGCATGTGTCTAGTTCGTCGAGGTCTGCTTGAACTTGCTTCATCTGCAACTGGTTCCTGTCGAACTTCTATTTCGACTTCAGTGGCTTCAGTTGCTAAACACTTGTGCTCCATCACATTGAGTCCAACTTGAAGGTCCTATTCTGAGACATTGGAGCCTTCAAGATTAGTCTACCACCTGCGTCGAGGACTCTCATCATCTTGTCTTTGATAACTACCTTGTAGTTCTTTTCGACAAGCTGCCCTATACTGAGCAAATTACTCTTCATGCCTGGTATGTACAACACATTGGAAATTGTTGACCTTTTTCCATCTTTCCTCATAATCAGAACATCACCAACACCTTCAGCTGCTAGAGTGTTGTCATTTGCAAACTTCACCGTATTCTTCGACGAGGGCTTCATGTTGACAAACCAATCTTTCCTTCCAGTCATGTGTGATGAGCATCCTGAGTCCAAGTACCACTGATCTTGGAATCTTTCTTCATTGTTTGTTGTGACCATTAGCAACGTTTCTTCTTCTTCATGTTTCGCCAGCTTTGCATCAGTCTCTTGATTTCTCTTCTTTTCTGGACAATCACTAACATAATGACCATACTTCTGGCAATTGAAACATTGAATGTGGCTTTTGCCTGTCTTTCGATCACCACCTCTTCCTTTACCTGCAGCACCACCTCTTTGGTTGCCTTGGTTCCAAGGTTTCTTTTGATTCGACTGGTTTCCTCCTTTGTTGCCATTCCAGCTACCTTTGCCTTTTCTCTCCTTTTTTGTCTGTGCCTGCAAAGCCATATTTTTCGACTTTCCTGCAGCTCTCTCAGCCATCCTCTGTTCATGAGACTCAAGAGTCCCTTGAAGCTCTTCCTTTGTCGACACTGACAGATCTTTCGTCTCTTCTATGGAAACTACCATGTGGTCGAATTTTGGAGCCAACGATCTCAAAATCTTTGAGACAACTGCTTTCGTCGTCAGCGTTTCTCCACATACTTTGATTTGATTCACCAACCTTATAACTTTGGTGAAGAAATCTGTAATGCTTTCGTTGTCTTCCATCTGAAGCAACTCATAGGTTCTCTTATGAGTTTGTAACCTCACCTCTTTCACCTTCTCTGCGCCTCCAAACGACTTTTCAAGAATCTCCCATGCTTCTTTTGCTGAATCAACATCACTAACCTTTTCAAAGTTATCAGGATCAACACATTGATGAATTATAAAGAGTGTTTTATAATCCTTCTTCTTCAATTCTTTGTGCGCTGCCTTTTCCGCCTCCGTTACGTTCTCCCCAAGCGATCTTACTCCATCTTTCACAAGATCCCAAAGATCTTGATAACAGAAGATCACCTTAATCTGCTTGCACCAATTCTCATAATTGTCTTTCTTGAGAATTGGCAGGGTCGCCGGAAAGTTGTCGTTTGGATAGTTCATCGCCATCACTATCTTCCTTCCTTGAATCTCTTAACCGGAGCTCTAGATACCAGATGTTGGAAATTCACCTCACACCCTATGAAGAATTCCCTTCAATCTTGATCTCAAGATTGATGAACAAACCCACAATATGATAATGATGGTAATAACAAGTAATTATCAAGAACAACAAAAGAGAAGAAGAATAACAAACAAGAAAGAGAAGAATGAGAGAAGAAGTATTTGGAGAGAATGTGTTACCCACAACTGTGGGATTTCTTATTGAACTTTCACTTGCTAACTGCAACTGTGAAATCTGTTCTGTTGTGATGTAGAATACAAAGCAAGACACCCTATTTATAGTTTTAGGTTTACACTAGCCCAAAACATAAAAGGCCCAAAATATTCTAAATCAAATCTAATCATATGATATCAAATCTAATCATATGATATCTAATCATATCATATCAAATTAATCATATGATATCAAATCTAATCATATGATATCAAATCTTATCATATCAAATCACAATGAATTATATTTAACAGAGATCGTTGAAGATAACCACTCTTCAAAATCATCTGATTATGAGTGTAAGGAATTTAACCACCAATAGTTTGTCTCAGATGAAAATAAGACGACCCTTCAGAAACTAACCAAAGCACTTATGCTCCTGACACAAATAATCCAAACACTAAATCAACTCACAAGGATGATGATGCCTCTCATCAGACAAATCGACCACCTCCTTCTACTAAAGAACAAAACATTTCTACTTAGAAACCAAGTAATCTTGGGGAGAATAACGTGTCGAAGGATGGTGAAGGGATCCCAAAAATTGCGCCTGTGTCCCCAAGTTTTCAGCCAAATTGTTTATCGACTAGCCTCAATACTTCTATCAGCCAAGTCGAACTAAAGGAATTAAAGGCCAAGGATCCAGTCGGAGCCTTAAATATTATGATGAGCAATAGAGGTATTTTGATCAAAAAATCCCAGCTCTTCCTCAAAATATGGTGGGGAGCTTTCAAGTAGCACCTTGAAGTCATTGATCCGCCCACTGAATGAAAAAGAGAGGGTGAAGGTTAACAACATGTCGAGTTTTGGTGATGGTTGGATGGAATCCGGCGTGGCGGCTGTTGACATTGGAGGAAGTTGTGTTTTGGTTTGTGTGAATAGTAGCCCGCGAAAAAGATGGAGAGAGGCGCGATTTTTATGTAGCAACATGGAAGGGAGTATCAATAACAAGAATAAAATCTTCTTCTATTTATTTTTATTATTCCTTCCAATTTAAGTGAGTATTCTTGGATGAAATGAGAGGTGGCTTCTTTTATTTAATGTGAGGGTAACATGGGCTGAAGTATACTGAGAGGGATGAAGGTTAACATATGTGAGATGGTTACTACATACACTGCGCTTTTTGAAAGAAGAGCTAGAATCTTTTAAATTTTCTTATTTTCTTCTTTTCATTTTAAAAAAAAGTGTGTGTATGTGTGTGTGCGTGAGATAGATAGAGAGAGAGAGAGAGGGGGGAGAGATGGAGAGAGAGAGAGAGAGAGAGAGAGAGAGAGAGAGATGGATTAGACTGGTAATGTGGTAGGCGGCTTGTGATCTTAATGCATTTCAAGTTAGTATATATACTAGTGGACTTAGGGTTTGTAAAATTAATTAATCCCCACAATGCCTCTAGATATTTTGGGAGTGATAAAAAAATGAGTCTTAATTATAAATGAAATAAAATTCAAATATTTTTTAAATAAAACAAATAAAAATCAACTGATTATTTATTTGTCTCTAATTATTTTTCTTGGTTATTTTAATTATAAAAAAATGAAAGGAATTAAAACGAATAAAAATCGAGCGCGAAAATGCTTGAAAAATAAAATGAACACGTTAAAATCATCTACACGAAATAAAGTTCAGTAAAATAGACAATTGCATATCAAATCTTACAGTTAAAAATACTCTGATGAAAAGGCCCATACATATGAAACTGCGACTACACGAAGATGTGAAAAAATAAAACAAGCACACTAGGTTAAACTACGTGTATTACAAGCCCAAACTTGAAAAAATTATTCACTGATTTCACGCGCAGATAAGTAATCAATTCAACTGATCTGTTTGTAAAGCCACAATTTTAGTCTAGACAAAACAAAACAAAATTAGTTACTTAAAAATTTGAAATGCATGGATAAAATTGGGGTATGATAATATCAAGTTGAGAAGATCAGGTTGTGATCAGGTAATATTTACTTGTGTTGCTCTAATTGTGTTTATCATGTTGTATTGATCAAATTTTAAAGAACAATTTATGGTGATCAAGTTTGTGGTGCTTGAATATCATTATATCAATGGCTATCTATGAAGGAAAACACCTTATGTTAAGCAGCATTCGGTTAAGTCAGCAAAAATTTATGATCAGGTTTTGTGTATGATGATGAAGTTTATCATTAAAAGTTAACTCAAGCCTCATCTGAAAAAGATTCTCAAGGAAAATTGTGATCCAAAATGCAGCAAAGATTAAAATTTCCCTTTAATGATCCTTACGAATGAGGATAATCAGTAATAGAAACTGTTACCTCTTATGACAATGAAACCTTTGATGCTGAATCGAAGGAGTGATCACAAGTGTTGAATAATGAACAACAATGCATCTACTCAGTCCACACGAACAAATTCCTTTAGTCTTAGTGCTAGCTGCTACGATTGAAGGCTTTGAGTGAGAGATAGAAGAAAAAATACGGATAAGGCTTCACATTCTGGATTTTCATCAACAGTGTATGCTTCTGCACAAGGGTTCTACTTATAGAACAACTTGTGTGGCCTGCAAGCTAAAAGTCCACTTAAGTGTACGCACACCATATCTTATGGTGTACCGTATATCACCTAAGTGTGTGCTACCTTACGATATTTCGTATTCTACTTAAGTGCGCCGTACCTTACGGTATTCAACATTTATTTAAGTGCATTGTACCTTATGGTGTTCCTTATTTACTCTACCTCTCATCAATCTGTCCTTATGTGTATGACGATGTATGTTTTCGCGACATTGGCAATCATATTAAATCACGCATATAACATAATAAACAGTGAGCAGTATCTAGCAACGTATCACTGCTACCAAAATCACAAAAATGTCATGTAATTTGACAAAACCTTTTGTGATAATACTTGTGTATACAATTACCCCTTTTCCCTTATGTATATATTAAACACAAGGCATATACCGTGTCATCCTTGTCTAGTTCAATATTGGGCCCTCAGACATTTATATTGTTATGCAAGATGGGCAAATTCCATTTAGGTCACTCATGTCCCTCAGCATGCTTTATGAAGTACCCATTAACTGTCTTTATGGTCATCCAGTTATGGACAATGTTAGATAAGCAATAAAGGACTCGACTCTACATCTATAGCTCATAGTGGTTTCAGGTCGAATGGTGATATACACCACTATTACCATGAGAGTAACTTATGACACTTTGCATAACATTTTATGTAGTACTCTCATTGCGGGTCAATCCAGTATACATATTACTTCTAATATTCATAATTAGTTAAGACATAATAACTCCTTATCCATTATCCATGAGAAGTGATAATCATTATATCTACATAATAGTCTTAATGTATTAAGGTTATCCTATGTCATAGTAAAACTCGACTATAGATACTTTAAGAATAATGTCCTTATGTTTAATGGGATCTCATGATCAAGTCACACTTAATATTTTATTAAACGGACTAACTATTCTAGGGTCTTTATTATCTTGGGAAAACATACATAATAAAGAAATTCCTTTTATTATTAATAAATAATTTGATGCATGTCCCAATAGTAATGGCCTTTAGGTCTTTCACCAACAATCTCCCACTAGCACTAGAGCTAATCAGACACACCCCTAATACCCATAGGACTAGTATAGCTATCATACTTCTGCTGAGCAAGAGGCTTTGTTAGTGGGTCAACAATATTGGTAAGTATAGGTACTATGCATATCTTCACATCTTCCCAATCTATTATCTCTAGAATTAGGTGATAACGTCTAAGTACGTGTTTTGATTGTAGGTGAGATCTAGGCTCCTTAGATTGTGCTATAGCACCATCGTTATCACAAGAGAGATCCATGGGATCAACAATGATAAGGACTATGCCAAGTTCAATAATGAACTTCTTGATCCAAACAACTTCCTTTGTTGAATTTGAGGAAGCAATATACTCGGCCTCGGTTCTATAATCAACAATTGTTTCTTACTTTGAACTTTTCCAGCTCAAGGCCCCACCATTTAAGCATACGACATAACAAGATTGTGATTTGAAGTCATCCTTATCTTTCTGGAAGCTAACAACATTGTATCTAATTACAATAAGCTCTTCCTAACCTACATATACCAATAATGCGTCCTTATTCCTTCTCAAGTGTTTAAGGATATTCTTGATAGCTACCCAATGAGCATCACTGGGATCAAATTGGTACCTACTCATTGCAATTAAAGCATACAGGACATTTGGTCGACTACATAACATGACATACATGATAGATATTATTACAGATGCATATGGAATCTTATTCATGTGATCCCTTTCTTCCTTAGTTGAAGGGGATTAATTTTTTGATATACACAAGGCATGTTCATAGGTATGAATCCTTTCTTGGAATCATGCATATTAAAGCATCTTAGCACTTGGTCTATATATGTACTCTGACTTAGGCCTAGCAGTTTTTATAATCTATCTCTATAGATCCTGATTCCTAATATATAGGCTACTTCACCAAGGTCTTTCATAAACAAGCATTTCCCTAACCAAGTTTTCACTTGTTGTAAGGTAGGGACGTCGTTTCTAATGAGTAATATGTCATCTACATATAATACCAGGAAGATGATCATGCTCCCACTAGCCTTCTTGTAGACACAAGGCTCGTCTTCATTCTTTATGAATCCTTTTTTTTTACAGTTTCATTAAAATGAAGATTCCGGCTTCTGGAAGTTTGTTTCAATCCATAGATTAATCGATGTAACTTGTATATCTTTTGAGCTCTTCTGGTATGTTAAATCCTTCAGGTTGTGTCATGTACATGTCCTCAATAATATTCTCATTAAGGAAAGTAGTCTTGATATCCATCTGTCATATTTCATAATCATAATATGCAGCGATAGCAAGTAAAATTCGATTAGATTTAAGCATTGCAACTGGTGAAAAGGTTTCATCATAGTCTACCCCATGAATTTGTTTATAGTCTTTAGCAACCAGTCTTGCCTATAGGTAAGTACCTTACCATCCAAGTCAATTTTCATTTTGAAGACCCACTTGTATCCTATAGGATTAGCTCCTACAGAAAGCTCTACCGAGGTCCAAACCTGGTTTGTGTACATGGAATTCATTTCATATTTCATGGCTTCTAGCCACTTCTCAAACCTAGGACCAGTTATGACCTCTTGGTAGGTTACATGCTCATCTTGGTCCATGAGTAATACATCAACTTGATCAGTTATGAGATATCCATATCTCTCGGGTTGATGACGTATCATGTTCGACCTATGCTGGTCTTGTTCTAATTGAGCAGGTTGCTCTTCCACAACTACTTGTGATTCCTGCTCTAATTTCTCTATAGGTATATCAATGCTTTATGATTCTTGAATTTCTTTAAAATCTAATTTCCTCCCGCTTATTCCTTTAGAAATAAAGCCCCTTTCCAAGAAAACTCTAGTTCGAGCAACAAAAACTTTGCCCTTGGAAGGATTGTAAAAGTAATACCCTCTTGTTTCTTTAGAATACCCCACAAATAAGCATTTGCCGAATTTGGGATCAAGCTTAGTTGAAATTTTTCGTTTCACATAAACTTCACAACCCTAAATCTTCATGTAAGACATATGTGGTTTCTTACCACTCCATATCTCATATGGTGTCTTCTCAACCTTTTTAGATGAAACACAATTAAGTGTGTAAGCTGCTATTAAAAGTGCATGTCCCCAAAAGGAGTTTGGAAGATTGGAGTGACTCATCATGGAATGGACCATGTCTAACAAGGTTCGATTTCTTCTCTCAAATACATTATTCCAATGTGGCGTTATAGGAGGAGTGAGTTGGGATAGAATCCCACACTCTTTTAGATGGTCACCAAACTCTAGGCTTAAATATTCACCGCCTTGATTTGATCGTAGATTTTAATGTTCTTACCTAGTTGGTTTTGTAATTCATCCTTGAATTCCTTGAACTTTTCAAAGAACTCATATTTGTATTTCATTAAATACACATAACCATATCTACTGAAACCATCAGTAAATGTGATGAAGTATTGAAACCCTCATCTGGTTGGTATGTTCAGTGGTCCATATACATTAGTATGTATGAGGGTCAAAGGATGATTAGCCCTTTCACCTTTTCTTGTGAATGGGGACTTTTTCATCTTTCTAATTAAACAAGAGTCCATCTTTATGGTGTTTGGAAATGCGTTTCTCATTTATGTGGCCTAATCGACAATGCTAAAGGTAGTTGGAATTAACTCATTAGGTTTCATCCTTTTAGTATTAATGTTATAAATATACATTTCAATATATAATCCATTGGTCATTTATGCAGTAGCATATAATATATCATTCAAATAAATGGAGCAACAATTGTTCTTTATTATGAATGAAAAATCAAACTTGTCCAAATAAGAAACAGAAATAATATTCCTGATAATTGCAGGTACATAATAACAGTTCTCTAAATAAATTACTAAACCATTAGGTAAAGTCAATACATAAGTTCCTATGGCTAAAGTAACAACCTTTGCTCCATTGCCAACTCATAGGTCAAGTTCACCTTTTGCTAAATCTCTACTCCTTTTTAGCCTCTGCACATTAGTACAAATGTGAGAACCACATCAAATATCCAATACCCATGAGGTAGAAGCAGATAAATTTATTTCTATAACAAAAATAGCTGAAGTTGAACTCTCTACTCTGTTCTCCTTATCTTCCAGATACTTTGGGCAGTTTCTTTTTCAGTGTCTGATCTTATTGCAATAGAAACAAGTGCCCTTGTTTGATATGCCTCAACTAGGCTTTAAAGCAAGAGAAATATGTTTGGGTGTGGTAACTTCCTTGCCTTTGCAATTACCACCTTGCTTGGTGAGCCTTTTGTTTCGTTTCTTTCCATTACTGATCATCACAATGGACTTCCCTTTTGACTTCAGATTCTTCTTAGCAGTTCTTAACATGCTTAGCAACTCTGACAGAATTTTTTCCATATCATTCATGTTGAAATTAGGGACAAATTGACTGAAGCTTTTCAGAAATGATTGCAGAATCAAATCAATTGAAAGCTCCTTTTTAAGGGGAAACCCCAATCTTTCAAGGTTCTCCACATACCCAATCATCTTGAGTACATGGGAACCTACTGAGGCTCCCTCAGCTAGCTTGCCTTGAAAAAGGGCTTTTGAAACTTTAAATCTCCCATGCCTTACCTGCTCTTGATAGAGCATCTTCGGGTGTTCGATCATATCAAACGCAGCCATGTTTTCATGTTGCTTTTGTAATTCATAATTCATGGTAGCCAACATGAGGCAATCAATTTAATTGGGATCATCAACACACTTCTTATAAGCATCTCTTTCAGCGTTAGGAGCAGAACTATGAGGATCCTGTTTAAGAACAAGTGTCTCTAAGACATACAACTTTTTATCATGTTTGAGGACAATCCTCAGGTTTCGGTGCCAATCCAAAAAATTTGTCACAGATAATTTTTCCTTATCAATCATTGATTGCAAAAAATGTCATGGTAATCTACATAAAAAATTGTGAAATTATAAGTATCAATTAAAACTAATATATTCAATTAGGCCTTTAATTAAATATGCTCCCACTATTTTACTCAAACCAAATGACCCTCACCATTTGATTCGGAAAATCCCGTTGGAAGACTTCGTAGTGGATCGAGATCCATATTTCACTTTGCTTTAAGTCAGTGTTAGGTTAATTACACAAAATTCAGTTAGTTAGGTAGGAACTCCTTCCAATCGTATCTAATACATTTCTCGAATATTTTCAGTTGGGTGAATAACTCCTTATTCTAATCCATCATATGGATCATTCCTAACTCTTACTTCTAAACGTATATAATCTTATTATAATTTGTTTAGTTAAGTTTGACCCATTATTTTAGAAATTGGATATTACATTTATCCCATCGCACCTTACCAATATAGAACATGCACCTCGCGTTAGGAAAAACCTACATTATTCGATACTAGTCTTGATGAGTTCTAAAACTTGGAAAGCATAAACTTAATATTCAATTTTGAGGGAATTTTCAATTAGTTTGATCTCACCGGATTATTTATCTTATAAATATTCTCTCACATGCATCAACATGCATACAAAATGAAACAGTTATGGACCCTAGAGCAATTGTTCTCCCAAGCCAATGAGAGAACCTAATCTAAATCTAATAACGATCTATGCTTCTCCAAGAAAGATCTCCAAGGTTGTCCTTCTTTGATCTTATATTATTCTCTTTCTTCATAACATTACATTACATCAAAGAATACAAATTTTACATATGAGGGAGTGAGATGAGAAAAGAAGTTACATCAAGAGATTAAAAGAGAGGCCTGACACGTAGGTCGTATTTTAAAATCCCAAAAGAAAATAAAGGAAAACTAAAGCCATAACTGATCACCGCAAGAGAAGAATAATAAACACATTTAATTATCATAAATATAAATCCCATTAATTAAATAAATCAAATTAAATTTCGGCGAATGATCACACTACGTAGAGTAGAAGGGGGTTTCGTTGTCCGGTCAGCAGACAGTGGTTCCGCTGATCATTCAACGAAATTTTAACAAACAATTCATTTGAAATCGGCATCATTTTTTGCATTAACACTTGATACTTTTCATAAACATTTTTTTGTGCCATCACAGCCTTAATCGCATACCTCTGACAATACAACCCTTGTATCGCCATGAATCCTAATGCAACAACTTCATACCGTTAAAACACCACGATTAATGATTCAGTATGATTGATTGACATGCCATTGCTTCATCATAATAATGTCGGATTCCAAAGAAAATGAACACAGATCGCTCAAAGGAATAAGAATGATTATGTGATTGAATGGACGAAGTAGAAATAGTATATTCAATATATCATCTTTGCACCAGAGTTACTTATATCCGGTATAAAATTTGATCGATCATATTTGTCTAACCTAAGGATGAACTACGTATCGTTGCTTCACCATACTAATATCAGATTCCAAAGCATAGTCAACAACGATCCACCAAATCATACACAACTTGATGCCAAAATTCAATTACTCGATTATAATTTAATTTATTTTATGTTTTAATCGAATTAAAAAAGAAAGTACAAAAAATAAACAGTTACTAGATGCATGGTTTTGTGAGTGGCTCTAATACCACTGAAAGGAAATCGCGATCCAAATTGCAACGAAAATTAAAATTTACCTTTAGTGATCTTTACTAATGAGCATGATCAGTGATAGAAATCGTTACCTCTTGTGACGATGAAACCTTTGATGATGAATCGAAGGAGTGATCAAGAGTGTTTAATAATGAGCAATAATGCCTATAATCAGTCCACACGAATAAATTCCTTTAGTCTAAATGCTAGCTGCTACGATTGAAGGCTTTGAGTTAGAGAAGAAGTGTCGCTACTGCGAAAATCGGCGCCGGCTATGACAGAAGAGTCGCCACCGTGCGCTATTTATCCCACAAGAGGGAAAGGAAACGCTCAGAGTAAACCTAACGCAAAGAGGGAAACGAATGGTCGTCACAACCAAATCCTGGATTCGGGAGTCGGTTACGCAAGGGGAAGGTATTAGCACCCCTCACGTCCGTCGTACTCGACGGGATCCACGCTTGTTCTCTATCTAAGGGTATGTTTATCCATCTACTCTAAAGGTCTGGTATAAAAAGAAAATAAAATGACTCGGCAAAGTATCACACTTTATGCCTACGTATTCCCGTCTGGAACGAGAAATCGGAGTCAACGTAGTTCTCCTAACTACGGGTTAAAAGGGGGGAAGGTTGCTTGCCAAGATATCGCATCTCGTGCCTACGTACTTTCATACGGCATGAAAGATCAGAGCAAACGTAATTCGGGCTACGGAAGACACAAGCTTGTCTGACAGTTTTTTATCTCCTTATGAAAGGGTTTTCCTGATTAAAGGTCCAAGAGGACAAAAATAGAGTTTGAATGTTTGTTTGAGTCTTTTACGAAAGAACTATTTTTTAGGATATTTGCAATCTCAGTCTGTTGCACCCCAAAATTTGCCCTCACAATACAAGACTTTGTGTTCCAAGAAGGTTCACAAGGTTCACAAAATTCATAATTGGTCAGAAGAGTTGACAATTCCCTCAGACAATGCACCTCCTAAGCAGTGCATCCAAAACTAGGGTTTTGACTTTAATCAGGCTAAATGGACTTCCAAGACTTCAAGTGAGCTTCATAACATCTTATATGTGTATAAGAACCCCCATGTCAAGTTTCAAGACTTTTCTCAAAAGTTTGCTCAGTCAGATGATCAGATAAGTCAAAAGCAGTCAATGCAGTTAAAAGGTCAAACTGAGGTCAACTGTGGTCAAACCAAAGTCAAACTTCATGATTTTTTTTGCCAACATCAAAGAGAGGTTGGGTGAGAAATATTATCATAATAACTGTAATACCCCAAATTTTGCCCTAAGATTTGTCGTCGCATTTCATTGCATTTAATCAATTACTAACAAATTTGTGTAGTCGTTTGACTTTTTGCAGGTAAATATCATATGGCATGCACTTTTTTTCTAAAAAGTAAAAATGGCACAATTGGCAGGAGGACATGTGTAAGGAGTTATGAGTGTGAGAGGTTGAGAGTTCGAATCTCACCTTTGGCACTTTTTGTTGTTTTTATTATTTTTACTCTAAATTTTTCTATCTTTCATTAAAAAAAATAACAAAAATAGTTTTTTATTATTATTTAATTATTATTTTCGTATTTTAATTAAATCATTTTTTAAAATATTATTTTTTTCACTTTTTTCTAAATTATTCATAAAAATATCCAAAAAATCATAAAATAAAAAAATATTGAAAAAATTTTTGTTCTTTTTATAATATTTTTTATTTTAGGAATCAATAGGATTATTAGTTTTTATTTTAAGTTTATTATTTTAAATTATTTAAATTTTATTTTTTCTTAACTAATTATTTAGTTTGGGCTTTAAAATGGGCTTTAGGGACATTATTGACAATTTGGTGTTAACCCTAATTTGTTCCCTATATATATATGTGTGTTGCCTTGTTGGAAAAGAGGAGAGAATGAAAAAAACCTAAGAGGAGTGAGTGCCGTTGGCCGTTATTTAGTTTTCTTCTTCATCCATTACTATTGTTTCTTTTTCTTCATCGTTTACCGTTATTTCTTTTCCTTCATCTATTACTGTTGTTTCTTTTTCTTCATCTTTTACCGTTATTTCTTTTTCTTCATCTATTACCGTTATTTCTTTTTCTTTATCTATTACTGTTGCGTTTATATATATATAATTTTTAAATTGTTAGAGTTTATATATATAAGATTTTTTGATCGAATTATGTCGATACGATGTTTGCACATTTGTGTGCATGACGCGTGACATTTGTGTTAGTTCGATCTGGTTGCGATGATCGCATTTTTGTGTGAGCAATAATACTATTTTTTGCTTAATTTCTTTTTCTTTGCGATAAATTTTGTTTCGTCCGATTTAGATCTGGTTGCGATGAGCGCATTTCTGCGTTAGCAACATTGTTGGGTTATTTGGCACATTTAAAATTCATTATTGCTTTATTATTATTATTATTATTATTATTATTATTATTATTATTATTATTATTATTATTATTATTATTATTATTATTATTATTATTATTATCATTATTTATTATTATTATCATTATTATCATTATTATTATTATTGTTATCATTAATTTATTAAAATTTGTTGTAATATAAAAATCTGTTTTTTTAAAATAAATGACATTAACATCTTTTTTCCAAATTAATATGAAAACCTAATTTTAATTTTCTATATGATTCTATGTATATATTTATTATAATTCTTGTAAATTTTTGTAAATAAAATTAAACCTTATAAACACTTAATGTAAAATTTTGGTGAATGTGATTATTGATTAGTTAAAATTTGTTTTCATCATAATGTGTAAATATTTTTCTTAATAATTGTTAATATATAATTAGAGATAATTAAATTTTTGTAAATGATTAAGAAATTTATAATTATGTTATATTTAGAACTTTATATTATAGTAATTATTTAATCATTTATGTTTCTAAATAAAAATCAAATCTTATGATATTTAGAACTTTATATTATAGTAATTATTTAATCATTTATGTTTCTAAATAAAAATCAAATCTTATGTTTAATCACGTTATTAATTAATTATTATTGCTAATCATATTTTGTTGCTTATTATTATTTTGAAATTTCTATCTTATTATTTTTTCTAACTTTGTCTATTTTTCTCATTATTATTGTTTCAACTAATTATTTTCACTAACTTTATATTTATACTAACCTTATTTAATTTTTCTTATTATTTACTAACCCTAATATTTTATTTGCTTATTTGTTATTTTATTTATTTATTATAATTTTGTAATTGCCTCTTGGATGTAAATTGTAATTACTTAATTATTATTATCATTATGGTTAGTAATTAGGGAGTGCTAATATGTATGATATTTAAAAAAATAAATTAGATCATTTTAATATAAGATAATTAAATTAAACATTTCACACACGTAAGTCGATTTTAATCGTCGTCTCACTTCTTAAGGATATCCCTCAAGTTGCCTATGAATATTGGTTAAGTGGGGTGTATAAAGCAAGTCCCTCAAAAAGAAAATCATCAAAGTCCCTTATGGTTGCCTTTACGAATCGAGTCCCTTTCGAAAAATGATGATAGTCCCTCTAGTTTGCTTATTACACCCCACAATGGCCTTCAAAAATCCAATTGTCCCTCACATGTCCCTTAACATCCAAAGTAAGGACTACCTACTCCATTATAGTAGGGATAGTCTTACTAAGGAAAGGATAAAGAATAAGAAAGACCTTAAAACATTAGGGTAGGCTACTCCTAGATACTTGCTCACTTCAAAACTTTTTCACACTTAAACAAATTTTCAACAAGTTTTCAAACAAGTTCTTAACACATCCTTACATGGATTATTTATTAACTATTCTGAAAATTTTCTATTCACACACTACACTTTCAAAACAATTCAAAAGTGAGCTTAAGTACCTAAGAGCCCATGGATAACCATGGATGAAAAGGGTGCTAACACCTTCCCTTTTCATAACCTACCCCCCGGACCCAAAATATTCTCTAAGGTCTTTCCTGTTCTTTTATAACCTTTCCTTATGGATAAAATAAAAGTCGGTGGCGACTCTTGCTATCCGCAACATTGTTTAAAGTCAGTTCTCCCACCGTGTTACAGAACTGGCGACTCTGCTGGGGATCTATTTAAGAGGGGTACCCTTAAGAATTAAGATCACTTTAAATTGTTTGCCTTGTTTGCTTTATTTTTATATTGTTGGGGTGCTCTTATGTGTGAAAGGTCCTAACCCGGATCTAGTGTACCTTAGGTAAATGGCAATAGACCAAGGAAACTGTACGACGTATATCGATACGGTTGATCTGGTGGCCATAGTTAGTGCGACTTCTTGGTTGGTGCTTATATTCCTTAAGTCAAGTTGAGGATAATATTGAGGCTGCCATATGTTGTCAATGCACTAACTGACTTTTAGAACCCTAGTTAACTCATCTTGGCCTTTAGAAAGTAGTGAGGTAACCGGCTTTGGTGCAGACTGAAGTTGGTTGACACTCGATACTACGCTCATTGAGATCTTAAACTTGGAGGGTTTTGGTTGGCAAGTAAGTTGCCTTCTGAACAACCACCCTTGTGAAGGATCAATGATATTGAGATCCCTTAGAACCTGGTTACTTTTGTAGGACAGGATGAACCATCTAACTTCAGGGGAGGGTACTTGCCTTTGAACCTCATGCAAGCCTTTAAACCTAGGGCTATGGTGTGACTTGTTTGTGTGTGCCACATGTTTGTGATTGAGCATGACATCATGACATCATCATGCATCATAAGCATATCATTTTCCCTAACCATTTCAAGGACCAAAGGATTTATCTTTGTTCTTTGTTGCAGGTCATGGCTTCTGCTCGTAGAAACACCATCAGGATCAACTTTGTAGGGATACCTGCTAAGCTCAAGGAGTTGGTTTCCCTAGTGCCTGATCATTCCCAGTTCAACAAGAGACATGGTCACTTATTGGATCTAGTTACTTCAGGGTTCAGTGAAGACATGATGAGTGTGCTGTTTCAGTTCTTTGACCCTAAGCACCATTGCTTTACATTTCCTGATTATCAGCTGGTTCCAACCATGGAGGAGTTCTCTAAACTTCTGGGTATACCTGTTCTTGATCAGAAGCCATTCACAGGCTTAGAGAAGGAGCTTAAACCAGAAGTTATTGCTGCAGCTCTACATCTGAAGAAGTCTGACATTGTTCTAGAGACGAGAAGTGGAGTTAAAGGTATTCTTGCCAAGGTATTAGTGGATAAAGCTCAAATGTTCTTGAAGGCTATGAGCTACGGTGCTGTTGAGGAGATCTTAGCCTTATTGATTTATGGCTTAGTGTTGTTCCCCAATCCTGATCAGTTCATAGACGTTCATGCCATCAACATATTCCTGAGTCACAATCCAGTGCCTACCTTACTTGGAGACATCCTACATTCTCTTCACACCCGTACTACAAGGGCGAGAGGAACTTTGATGTGCTGCATACCTTTACTTTCTAGGTGGTTTATTTCTCACCTTCCTCGCTCAGTAATGAAGAATGAGCAAGGGTTCAGATGGTCCAATAGGATCATGTCACTTTCTCACTCAGACATCCATTGGTGCTCCAGATCTATGGAGAATGTCACCATCATTGACCGTTGTGGGGAGTTTCCTAATGTGCCACTTCTAGGCATAAGAGGAGGCATCACCTACAACCCATCTCTAGCTTTACGACAGTTTGGTTACGCCCGGAGCGATGGGCCACATGACATGTTGATTCAGGGCATTGTGTTTGATTACGACAACGATCTTCAGGGTTACCATCAGAGATTCATCCGAGCTTGGGGAAAGGTAAACAGGGTTGACAGCAAGACACTGGAGCCTAAGTACACTATTCCTATGGAGGCTTATCTCAGATGGGTACGATCTCGTGCTCAGACACTCATGATGCCATATCCTGCCGTCCTACCAGTTACCATGGAACCTGTTGCTGAAGGAGACACAGCTTATACCATCCTTCACCCAGACAGGCCTACTGATATGGAAGACTTGCAGAGATCATGGATCCAACTGAAAGAGCAAAGGGATACTTTCGAGGCTCATTACAAAGCAAGCCAAGCAAGGATCCTAGAGCTAACAAAGCTACTTCATGAGGAACGAAACCTCAACTCATACCTCAACACAAAGAGGAAGCGTCCATGGGAGACTTAAAACCCCATCTTTTGTACTTATTTCGTTTTCATTTTTTGTAAGCCTAAAAGGCAAAACAAGTTATTACTAATAAAAAGTTACTTTCTTGTTTGTTTAAGCAAATTTAAATCCTGCGGTCCTTGAAAACATTGCATATGCATTCCCATATCATTGCATCACAGGGTTATAATTGTGCACAGGTTTCTCATCTTCTCGCTGTTTATTTCAGCAATGGCTCTTGAACAATCAGTTAAGGATCTTCAGGCACAGAATGCACAGTTCCAAGAGCTGATCCTGAACCTATCCAAGGGGCAGGATGAATTGAAGACACTGCTGGCCAAGAAGACTAAGAAAGCTAGAAGGTCTGCTGGGTTGCTCAACATGGGAAGAAGATTCAAAGGTCCTGACAAGACCAAGGAACAGGTTGAAGACTATGAATCTGAAGAGTCTGAGCAGGAGAGAGGCAGTCTCCACAACACTATGGGGGACTCTGATTCTGAGGCTAACTGCTACCATGAGCCTAACGAAGACAAATTCAAGATGCTGGTGGATAGAATGGATGCTATGGATGGCTCCTCTGATCATTACCACTCCTGGTCCTATTCCTTATACATCTGACAAAGCTGTACCTTGGCACTATGGGTCTGACGTTTACATCCATGGTGTTAAGCAAGAGCCTTTACCTGATGTGCCTGTTGACATTGATAATATTGCTGGATCTAGCAAGATCACTCGTAGTGGAAGAGTCTTCTCTCCTCCAGTTGCTTCTAAGAGTGCAGTTACTCCTGCTGTTACTTCCACCACTGATGCTCGGGGCAAGGGTCCTGTTATTGAGCCTGTATCTACTGATGTGCCAGCTGCTGATGACCTCTCTAAGCAGATGGAAGAAGTATTGAAAATCATTCGCAAGAGTGATTATGATATTGTTGATCAGCTGGGGCATACTCCCTCAAAGATTTCTATGCTCTCCCCGTTATTATGTTCTGAGGCTCATGCCAAGTCATTAATCAAGTTTCTAAAGATGGCTCATGTACCCAGTGCAATTTCTGTGGACCAGTTTGAGAATTGTGTTGCTCACCTGACCTATGACAACGGGTTAGGATTTTCTGATGCTGACTTGACCCCTGCCAAGAGGGATCATAACAGGGCCTTGCATATTTCAATTGAATGCAGGGGCACTACCCTGTCTCATGTGCTGATAGACAATGGTTCCTCTCTGAATGTGTTGCCTAAGGAAGTCCTGAACAAGCTGAGTCCTGAAGATACGGTATTGAAGCCCAGTAATATTGTGGTAAAGGCTTTTGATGGTTCTAGAAGAGTAGTGCATGGGGAAATTGATCTTCCAATCAAGGTTGGCTCTCAGGTGTTTACTGCTACATTCTATGTGATGGATATTCGTCCTTCGTACTCATGTCTGCTTGGTCGTCCCTGGATCCATGGGGCAGGTGCTGTGACCTCCACATTACATCAAAAGTTGAGATATCCGGTGAATGGAAAAGTTGTTACTGTCTTTGGAGAGGAAGAATACTTTGTCAGCCATGTAAACACTTTCAAGTATCTGGAAGTAGAAGGTGAATACATTGAAACTCCATGTCAGTCATTTGAAGTGGTTCCCTGGGCTGTTAAGGATTGTGTGACTCCTCCTGCTGTGAAGAAGGTTCCTGTGGTCATCAGAAACCCTCCAACAATGGCAATGGCCTCCCTCAATGATGCAAAAGCTGTGGTGGAAGAAGGTGGTTGTACTATTTGGGGTCAGCTTCCTGATATTCCATACAAGTCTGACAAGTTTGGTTTGGGTTTCACTGCAGAGTCCCAGAAGGCTGTTCGTCGTGCTCGTGCTGTTCGTATCACCGATCAAGGGGTTATCAATGCTGTGGGAGATCAAGATGAAGACTACAACTTGGAGGCATGGATTTTTCCTACTGTGGGTGCTGGACTCAATAATTGGAAAGCTGAAGATGTTATCCCTATCTCCTTTAGTCAGGAGTAAATACTATTACTGTGTTATGTTTTTAAATTTATAATTTCTGGAACAATTAAAACTTTCAAGCCATGTGCCTTACCCGGGGCACAATGGTGTGCTTGTTACGGGTTGTCATCTCATTTGCATACTTCATTCGATAAAATCAGTGGACGTTTCGTTTTCGTAAATATTGTGTTCCTTGTCTTTCTTTTTCTTTTATTTTTGCTTTATCAGCTATGTGTTCTTACACACACCCATGTCACTAAAATGCCGATCCTCATCCACTCTGGATCCAATTGATAACAGTTCTACTATTGCCAATTACAATTTCGAGAATCCGATCTATCAAACTGAAGACGGAAACGAGGACGATTGTGAAATATCTGTAGGGCTTGCTAGGTTGTTACAACAAGAAGAGAAAGCTATACAGCCACATGAAGAGCCAGTCGAAGTTGTGAATCTGGGAACTGAAGAAAACAGAAAAGAGGTCCAGATAGGGGCTGATTTAGACAACACTGCTCAGCATAAGAATGCAGGGGCAACATATCAGCGTGCTATGGTGGCTTTGTTTCATGATATGATTCATCATGAGATAGAGGTATATGTGGATGATATGATGGCCAGGTCTCAGAATGAAGAACAACATCTTGATCATCTGCACAAGTTGTTTGAGAGGTTGAAGAAATACAGGTTGAGATTAAATCCAAACAAGTGTACTTTTGGAGTTAGATCTGGAAAGCTCCTGGGTTTCATTGTCAGTGGAAAAGGTATTGAAGTGGATCCTGCAAAAGTGAAAGCTATACAAGAGATGCCAGCTACCCGTACTGAGAAGGAGGTTAGAGGTTTCTTGGGACTACATTGAAAGATTTATTTCCCAATTAACTACCATCTGTGAGCCAATCTTCAAGTTGTTGAAGAAAGATCAGGTGATGGAATGGAATGATGAGTGCCAGACTGCCTTTGATGAAATCAAGAGATATTTGCTAGAACCTCCAATTTTAATGCCACCAGTTGATGGAAGACCCTTGATTATGTATTTAACAGTATTAGACAACTCAATGGGGTGTGTATTGGGGCAACATGACGAGTCTGGTCGAAAAGAGCAGGCAATATACTACCTTAGCAAAAAGTTTACCGACTGTGAAACAAAATACTCACTGCTCGAGAAAACTTGCTGCGCTTTGGCACGGGCTGCTCGCCGACTAAGACAGTATATGTTGACCCATACTACCTTGTTGATTTCAAAGATGAATGGGGCAGTTGAAGCTGCTAATAAGAACATTAAGAAGATTGTACAGAAGATAACTGTTACTTACAAGGATTGGCACGAGATGTTACCATTTGCTCTGCATGGTTATCGTACTACAATACGTACTTCAACCGGGGCAACCCCATTCTCCTTGGTCTATGGTATGGAAGCAGTTCTGCCTATTGAAGTTCAGATCCCCTCCTTGAGAATTATGAAGGATGCAGGCTTGGATGGAGATGAGTGGATTCAGACTCGACTTGACCAGATAAATTTGATTGATGAGAAAAGGTTAGCAGCAGTTTGTCATGGCCAGATGTACCAGAAACGGATGATCAAAGCTTTTAACAAGAAGGTTAAGCCAAAGGTATATCAGGCTGGTGACTTGGTAATCAAGCGTATCATATTACCACAGGGTGATCCTAGGGGCAAGTGGACTCCAACATATGAGGGACCATTTGTAGTCAAGACAGTGTTCTCAGGAGGTGCCATGATATTGACTACAATGGATGGTGAAGACTTCCCACAACCTGTAAACGCAGACATAGTTAAAAAATACTACGCATAAAAAGAGACCCGCTAGGTTGACAGGCCTAGGCAAAAATAAGGGCATCCCGGCAAACCAAAAGGGTTTGGGCAAAAATTAGGGATATATATATAAAAAGATGTACACCCGGCAAGTCGAAAACCTGAAAAGGCGGCTTGGGCAAAAAAGGGTATCCCGGCGGATTGAAAACCTGAAAGGGCAATCCAGGCAAAAGTTAGGGATTAAAGCGTATGACTATGTCTCGTTCGGATCACTCATGAAACTGCAACCAGTTGTACTACTTACTCAAGCTCAAACAGATAAAGCTCAATCCAATCGTTTCCGTCTCAACAGCAAGAAGATGAGATACTTGAGGGGCAATAGTAGAATTGAAACTCAATAGGATTATTTCCCACATAGCTGATTCTTTTTGTAAAACTTCATGACAAAATTCTCTTACTAGGGTTTATGTCTCCTTGTACAAACTTACCCGTGTATGGGTCACTTTTGATATAAATAAATTCCATCTTTTGAATCCAAATTTACTTTTACCCTATTTACATAAGCGAAACGTCCATTGGTTGTGTTTGAATGTATGTATGCCTTTGAATATGATTGATGTTTACCAGAAATGCATGTATGCTTTTAATATGATTGATGTTTACCAGAAATGCATGTATGCTTTTAATATGATTGATGTTTACCAGAAATGCATGAAAATGCAGTAATAGTATTTACTAAGGACGAACGAGGGAAGGATCTCAACGAAGCTTCGCCGGTTCATCTTTACAAGACAGTTACAAACCATCAGTAGGACTAATCCATTTTCACAAAGTCTAATCTCCCCTGGAATTTATATCCATCTCTTTTATCCTCATACGGATATACGGGAAATTACTTTCCAATAAGGGCACGATGAACGTAGACGGGATGTTATACTTATCCTACTATCAAACGAAAACGAAGGTTATCTATACCCTACTATCCCCAACAACGGGAGGTTATCTATACCTTGTTATCCCCAACAACGGGAGGTTATCTATACCTTGTTATTCCCAGCAGACGGAGGGTTATGTATTCTTCAACAACGAATCGGGATTTATTTTCCTTGGCCAGCAGTTGTTATACAAGGATATCCAGACACTTCCAGCAGTGTCATATCATACATACATCATTTACATCATACCATAACATATATATCTATAGTACATTACCTAAGTGCATCATGTCATACATGCATACATAAAGCATAAACTAATGTTGTTATACAGAATGCTACCTTGTTTTCAGGTTAATTATCCAACAAACAAGCTTATGATCGTTGGGACTGCTTTATTGTAACCTCAGGGTTACTTTATCCTCCTGATGAGCTTCTTATTACTTTGGGACTGCTTTATTGTAACCTCAGGGTTATTTTATCCTCCTGATAGCCTCTCATGACTTCAAGACTGCTTTAGAGCTACTGATCGCTCTATCCTCCTGAAATCATCCTATTACTTCAAGACTGCTTTAGAGCTATTCATTGCTCTATCCTCATGAGGTCATATTACTACTTCAAGACTGCTTTAGAGCTATTCATTGCTCTATCCTCCTGAAGCCATCTAATTATTTCAAGACTGCTTTAGAGTTATCCATTGCTCTATCCTCCTGAAATTACATTATTATTTCAAGACTGCTTTAGAGCTATCCATTGCTCTATCCTCCTGAAATCATTACTTCAAGACTGCTTTAGAGCTATTGATTGCTCTATCCTCCTGAAGACATATCACATTATTATTTCAAGACTGCTTTAGAGCTATTCATTGCTCTATCCTCCTGAAATTACATTGTTATTTCAAGACTGCTTTAGAGCTATCCATTGCTCTATCCTCCTAAAATCATTACTTCAAGACTGCTTTAGAGCTATTGATTGCTCTATCCTCCTGAAGACATATCACATTATTATTTCAAGACTGCTTTAGAGCTATTGATTGCTCTATCCTCCTGAAGCCATTATTATTTCAAGACTTCTTTAGAGTATTCATTGCTCTATCCTCCTGAAATTACATTATTATTTCAAGACTGCTTTAGAGCTATTCATTGCTCTATCCTCCTGAAATCATTACTTCAAGACTGCTTTAGAGTATTCATTGCTCTATCCTCCTGAAATTACATTATTATTTCAAGACTGCTTTAGAGCTATTCATTGCTCTATCCTCCTGAAATCATTACTTCAAGACTGCTTTAGAGTATTCATTGCTCTATCCTCCTGAAATTACATTATTATTTCAAGACTGCTTTAGAGCTATTCATTGCTCTATCCTCCTGAAATCATTACTTCAAGACTGCTTTAGAGCTATTGATTGCTCTATCCTCCTGAAGACATATCACGTTATTATTTCAAGACTGCTTTAGAGCTATTCATTGCTCTATCCTCCTGAAATCATTACTTCAAGACTGCTTTAGAGCTATTGATTGCTCTATCCTCCTGAAGACATATCACATTATTATTTCAAGACTGCTTTAGAGCTATTCATTGCTCTATCCTCCTGAAATTACATTGTTATTTCAAGACTGCTTTAGAGCTATCCATTGCTCTATCCTCCTGAAATCATTACTTCAAGACTGCTTTAGAGCTATTGATTGCTCTATCCTCCTGAAGACATATCACATTATTATTTCAAGACTGCTTTAGAGCTATTGATTGCTCTATCCTCCTGAAGCCATTATTATTTCAAGACTGCTTTAGAGTATTCATTGCTCTATCCTCCTGAAATTACATTATTATTTCAAGACTGCTTTAGAGCTATTCATTGCTCTATCCTCCTGAAATCATTACTTCAAGACTGCTTTAGAGTATTCATTGCTCTATCCTCCTGAAATTACATTATTATTTCAAGACTGCTTTAGAGCTATTCATTGCTCTATCCTCCTGAAATCATTACTTCAAGACTGCTTTAGAGCTATTGATTGCTCTATCCTCCTGAAGACATATCACGTTATTATTTCAAGACTGCTTTAGAGCTATTCATTGCTCTATCCTCCTGAAATCATTACTTCAAGACTGCTTTAGAGTATTCATTGCTCTATCCTCCTGAAATTACATTATTATTTCAAGACTGCTTTAGAGCTATTCATTGCTCTATCCTCCTGAAATCATTACTTCAAGACTGCTTTAGAGCTATTGATTGCTCTATCCTCCTGAAGACATATCACGTTATTATTTCAAGACTGCTTTAGAGCTATTCATTGCTCTATCCTCCTGAAATCATTACTTCAAGACTACTTTAGAGCTGTTGATTGCTCTATCCTCCTGAAGCCATTCTATTACTTCAAGACTGCTTTAGAGCTATTGATTGCTCTATCCTCCTGAAGCCATTATTACTTCAAGACTGCTTTAGAGCTATTGATTGCTCTATCCTCCTGAGGTCCGATTTATCACTTCAAGACTGCTTTAGGGTTATCATTATTGATCGCTCTATCCTCATGAAGACATGCTGTTACATCAGTATTACTCCAGACTCCTGACAGCTCTCATTATACTACTGAAGAACTTTCCCCTAGTGGCATCTTTAAACCCACTCAATCATGTTCAACCAACCATCAATATCACTCCATGCACTGGTGAGTGCAAATTTTTGGGCTTTTGTGTTCAATCCCCTTCAACCTTCCAAGTTACGACTGGCAAATATACCAATCTAACCCCTCAGGTTTCAGAAAATTGAACAGGGGCAGCTGTTGCACCCTAAAATTTGCCCTCACAATACAAGACTTTGTGTTCCAAGAAGGTTCACAAGGTTCACAAAATTCATAATTGGTCAGAAGAGTTGACAATTCCCTCAGACAATGCACCTCCTAAGCAGTGCATCCAAAACTAGGGTTTTGACTTTAATCAGGCTAAATGGACTTCCAAGACTTCAAGTGAGCTTCATAACATCTTATATGTGTATAAGAACCCCCATGTCAAGTTTCAAGACTTTTCTCAAAAGTTTGCTCAGTCAGATGATCAGATAAGTCAAAAGCAGTCAATGCAGTTAAAAGGTCAAACTGAGGTCAACTGTGGTCAAACCAAAGTCAAACTTCATGATTTTTTTTGCCAACATCAAAGAGAGGTTGGGTGAGAAATATTATCATAATAACTGTAATACCCCAAATTTTGCCCTAAGATTTGTCGTCGCATTTCATTGCATTTAATCAATTACTAACAAATTTGTGTAGTCGTTTGACTTTTTGCAGGTAAATATCATATGGCATGCACTTTTTTTCTAAAAAGTAAAAATGGCACAATTGGCAGGAGGACATGTGTAAGGAGTTATGAGTGTGAGAGGTTGAGAGTTCGAATCTCACCTTTGACACTTTTTGTTGTTTTTATTATTTTTACTCTAAATTTTTCTATCTTTCATTAAAAAAAATAACAAAAATAGTTTTTTATTATTATTTAATTATTATTTTCGTATTTTAATTAAATCATTTTTTAAAATATTATTTTTTTTCACTTTTTTCTAAATTATTCATAAAAATATCCAAAAAATCATAAAATAAAAAAATATTGAAAAAATTTTTGTTCTTTTTATAATATTTTTTATTTTAGGAATCAATAGGATTATTAGTTTTTATTTTAAGTTTATTATTTTAAATTATTTAAATTTTATTTTTTCTTAACTAATTATTTAGTTTGGGCTTTAAAATGGGCTTTAGGGACATTATTGACAATTTGGTGTTAACCCTAATTTGTTCCCTATATATATATATGTGTTGCCTTGTTGGAAAAGAGGAGAGAATGAAAAAAACCTAAGAGGAGTGAGTGCCGTTGGCCGTTATTTAGTTTTCTTCTTCATCCATTACTATTGTTTCTTTTTCTTCATCGTTTACCGTTATTTCTTTTCCTTCATCTATTACTGTTGTTTCTTTTTCTTCATCTTTTACCGTTATTTCTTTTTCTTCATCTATTACCGTTATTTCTTTTTCTTTATCTATTACTGTTGAGTTTATATATATATAATTTTTAAATTGTTAGAGTTTATATATATAAGATTTTTTGATCGAATTATGTCGATACGATGTTTGCACATTTGTGTGCATGACGCGTGACATTTGTGTTAGTTCGATCTGGTTGCGATGATCGCATTTTTGTGTGAGCAATAATACTATTTTTTGCTTAATTTCTTTTTCTTTGCGATAAATTTTGTTTCGTCCGATTTAGATCTGGTTGCGATGAGCGCATTTCTGCGTTAGCAACATTGTTGGGTTATTTGGCACATTTAAAATTCATTATTGCTTTATTATTATTATTATTATTATTATTATTATTATTATTATTATTATTATTATTATTATTATTATTATTATTATTATTATTATTATTATTATCATTATTTATTATTCTTATCATTATTATCATTATTATTATTATTGTTATCATTAATTTATTAAAATTTGTTGTAATATAAAAATCTGTTTTTTTAAAATAAATGACATTAACATCTTTTTTCCAAATTAATATGAAAACCTAATTTTAATTTTCTATATGATTCTATGTATATATTTATTATAATTCTTGTAAATTTTTGTAAATAAAATTAAACCTTATAAACACTTAATGTAAAATTTTGGTGAATGTGATTATTGATTAGTTAAAATTTGTTTTCATCATAATGTGTAAATATTTTTCTTAATAATTGTTAATATATAATTAGAGATAATTAAATTTTTGTAAATGATTAAGAAATTTATAATTATGTTATATTTAGAACTTTATATTATAGTAATTATTTAATCATTTATGTTTCTAAATAAAAATCAAATCTTATGATATTTAGAACTTTATATTATAGTAATTATTTAATCATTTATGTTTCTAAATAAAAATCAAATCTTATGTTTAATCACGTTATTAATTAATTATTATTGCTAATCATATTTTGTTGCTTATTATTATTTTGAAATTTCTATCTTATTATTTTTTCTAACTTTGTCTATTTTTCTCATTATTATTGTTTCAACTAATTATTTTCACTAACTTTATATTTATACTAACCTTATTTAATTTTTCTTATTATTTACTAACCCTAATATTTTATTTGCTTATTTGTTATTTTTTTTATTTATTATAATTTTGTAATTGCCTCTTGGATGTAAATTGTAATTACTTAATTATTATTATCATTATGGTTAGTAATTAGGGAGTGCTAATATGTATGATATTTAAAAAAATAAATTAGATCATTTTAATATAAGATAATTAAATTAAACATTTCACACACGTAAGTCGATTTTAATCGCCGTCTCACTTCTTAAGGATATCCCTCAAGTTGCCTATGAATATTGGTTAAGTGGGGTGTATAAAGCAAGTCCCTCAAAAAGAAAATCATCAAAGTCCCTTATGGTTGCCTTTACGAATCGAGTCCCTTTCGAAAAATGATGATAGTCCCTCTAGTTTGCTTATTACACCCCACAATGGCCTTCAAAAATCCAATTGTCCCTCACATGTCCCTTAACATCCAAAGTAAGGACTACCTACTCCATTATAGTAGGGATAGTCTTACTAAGGAAAGGATAAAGAATAAGAAAGACCTTAAAACATTAGGGTAGGCTACTCCTAGATACTTGCTCACTTCAAAACTTTTTCACACTTAAACAAATTTTCAACAAGTTTTCAAACAAGTTCTTAACACATCCTTACATGGATTATTTATTAACTATTCTGAAAATTTTCTATTCACACACTACACTTTCAAAACAATTCAAAAGTGAGCTTAAGTACCTAAGAGCCCATGGATAACCATGGATGAAAAGGGTGCTAACACCTTCCCTTTTCATAACCTACCCCCCGGACCCAAAATATTCTCTAAGGTCTTTCCTGTTCTTTTATAACCTTTCCTTATGGATAAAATAAAAGTCGGTGGCGACTCTTGCTATCCGCAACATTGTTTAAAGTCAGTTCTCCCACCGTGTTACACAGTCGCACTAGAGACTATGACCCAGGAGTGAATGCTTCGTATGTCACCCAAAGGGTACCACACTAACATCCAGATTACTGGAGAGAGACCCTCCACCAACCTTTTCCCAGATAGCTTAAGGCTCGTAACGCACGACTTCAATTAACCTTATTACTATGTTTTTGAATTGTTTTGAGATGAGAAGAGAAAGACACCCTAAAACTATGGTTGGAAGGGAATCTACCTACAGTTATCATGCATGGTTTAGAAACCTAATGTCTGTCATAATTCCCTCTTGCACAGAGGAAATCAGAGATCCTAAGGGAAACAGCAAAAGAAAGCAAGCAGCAAACAGTAAACAGTAAAATGCATGCTATGCAACAGTACAAGCGAGGCAAGGGAGAAAACAATAGGCAAGAGGAGACAAGATCCACCTCAAACCTAGAGGTAATCAACACAAGCAAACAGACAATACAACAAAAGAAAAGAAACAGAGGAAACAGCCCAAGCAACAGCAACAGTCTTCAGCAGTCAGCAACTTCAATACTCAGCAGCAGCAACTCTAAACAGCAAAGTTGACAGCAAAAGACTTCATCCTCAAGCTAGCTTCTATCTTCAAGCTTCATTAAACTTCATCTTCAAGCTCTAGCAAGCACACTCCAAGCAGAGGAATAATCACTAAGATCAAGATTGCAATGTTAAGAACTAAATGAAAACTAAAGGAAATCATCAAGTACCAACATTGAAATGGAAAGGCATCCTCAAAGTTCTACTCAACTATGGGCATACCACACATCCCTCCAAAGGAGATATGGAGTTTCCCTAGGAGGACTTTACATCATTGGATAGAATAGAAGCACACAATGCATTCTATGTTTGATGAAAGAATCAAAACTAGTTCTAATAGCTCTTCCTAAAACCCTAATTTCCTAAGCTCCTAAAACAACTCCTAAAAGAAAAGAAAACTTCAACTCCAATCTCCAATCTTCAAGCCACAGAAGCTACACCAAGTCCAGAAGACCTCCCAAGAAGGAAACCAAACAAATCCAGCCCCAAAGTCACCAACAAAACCAAGCAAGCAAAGGCACACAAAATAGAACATCACAAGCACAAGCAACTTGCAAAATACAACTAAAATAGAAAACAAAGTTGTAAAATTCTAATACAATTCCTAGGGGTACATGTTTGAACAACCTAGAGTTAAAATATTAAAGTCTAATTCAACTTCTAAGTCACGTAAATAATTTCTAAGTTGAAAGGTATCGAGGTGATCCACAAGTTTGGGAATGCTCTAATCTCTACACCTAAAACAGAACCTAAAGTTGTTCTAAAATTCTAACAAAAATCCTAAGGGAACATGAACATCTACCCTAAAACATACTAAAAAACAAAGACAAATTCATCACCAATTGGAAGAACAAAATTCAACAAAACAGATGGTCAAATATGTAAAATTAAAAGAATTAAACAAAATAAGCAAAATCAAATTAAAATGAAAAATGCATGAAAATGCATTTTATTGATTTCAGAAAATCAAAAATTCTCTCAAGATCGTGGAGTTATTTTTAAAATAATTTTTGGATCAAAATTGAATTTATTGTGATTTTTTGAATCAATAAAGCATTTAAAATAAACAAAATGAAATGAAAAGAAATAAAAACTCAGAATAAAACCACAGCGCTTGGATCACTTGACTGAGTATGTAGATCTAAGGTCATTGAGCGTGTCCACGCAGGCATCCCAGTCACACGCTGACTGGGATTAATGAAACGCTGCGTTTGGTGTTGAGAGTAAAATTCTCAGATCAAACGTGAGCCATCAGATGCTCCTACTAAGTCTTCTCAACAGACTAATCCAACGGCATTGAGTCATCGTCTTCATTCAAATCCTCAGATGGAGGGAGCTCTGTTTAGGTGGCCGGAGAAGACCTCCGGTCGTCTTCTCCGGCGAGCAGGTGGTTGCAGGTGATAAAAACTCTAAACCTCATACCAATCTCACTCCAAATTTGATGCTGATCACGATTATAAGCTTAGAATTTCCTAAATCCTTATGCATTTTTAAAACTGATACCAGATCTAAATTATGTTAAATTCTTGAATGTCACCAAAGCCTAAACTAAAGGTATAAATGTCTTCCTCAAGTTTCACTGATCATCCTAAGCCATTACAATTGCATTGATTCCTCAGGATCAATCATAACTGAATCCAAACAGAAATCGTGACACCTTATTGATCATCACCAAATTCTATCAAATGGATCCTAAATCGTTCTACAAGTCATAAGGAACCTAGCGACATGCATAATATGAACTACATCTCCCTAGATCAAGAGGAATTTTGAATTATACCAACCTTGTTTCAAGCTTCAAATGGAGATGATTCTGACTCGATCTTTGCTCCAAGAACTTCCAGAATCCTTCACTGATGATGATAGAAACCTCTTGCAACTTCAATTTGATCTAAAACCTCCCTGAATATCAAATGTGATTTTGAGTTGAAGCTCCAAAATTCCAATGTCAATCTCTCTGCTCAGCCTCCAATAACCACCAACCCTTGCTCAATTCTTCTTCTGAACATTTATAGAATCATTTGGGACCTTCTAGAGTCCAAGCCCAGGCCCAAATTGGAAGATCCAAAAAAACCAACCTCTCCAAAATTCTCACATGGCAAATGCACGAATTTGGTTAAACAACTTGCATTAGAAGCTTTGAATCCCTTGCATACCACCTTGGGAATGTATTCAGACCAATAAGAACCTCCACCTTGCCTTAGTGAATGAATTGCCATGAGGTTGCTTGTGTGTGAAGAAACAAGTGAAAAACTCATGAATTAAGGGTCAATTGGAAAATCTAAAAGAACCAACGTTTCCAAAACATGATTTCTGATCAAATCAAGTACTCATTTGACTTGTTTTGGTCACTTAACCAATAATTTTGAATTTTTCAACTTTGAATCCTTTGAAAATCCCCCTTATTCAAACCATTTCAAACCAAGTCTTGCTATGAGCCCAATCAATCCATCATGACCTTTTGTCTAGCCTAAAATCCACATTTTGAACAACTTTCATGTTGAACAAAAATCCATTTGACAAGTGTAAGTTGGAGATTTTGGCCTATGATTGAAAATGACCTATAATCTCACTTTCCCAAAATACCCCTGACTTGTAAACCTCATAACTTGAGTTCTACAAATCAGATGAAAGACTTCTAGTACAATTTAGAAATCTAAGATCATGAGGAACAACTTTCATGTTGACCAAAAGTTCAAGTGAAACCTCCTTCTAGGTCAAAAATAGCTTTGAAGTCAGATGATTTTCACAGACAAATTTCAGTGGCATCTGAGGACTTGTAAATTGTCTGGGTCATAACTTGAGTTCTATAAATCCCCTTGAGGACTTCTAGTACTCAAATTAAAGGTATTGAGATTCTCTACAAGTTTCATGTTGGCCAAAGATCCATTTGAAACATGATTCTTGACTTATGTGGTCTTGAAGTTAGGCACTAAACAGGGAATTTTGCACTGAAACCCTAATTTAGCAACTTCCCACACTCTTGACTGTTCTTGATTTGATCTTGGCACAACACCACAAATGTCTTATCACATTATTTCATGAACTCAATGACTTAAAAGTAGGCTTTGATACCCTAATTACTTGCACCTCAACTGTGGCTCTTGCATTTGACACAATGACTTGATTAAACTCTCCCATGCCCCTCTATGCATTCTATGAGCTTCATACACATCCTCTCTTCACATTCAATACTTCACAACCCTCTGATGGTCTTCAGTTGATCCTCAAGTTAGGAGAAGATTCACATTCAAACATTTAAACTCTTAGGCACTCAAACCACCTTCTGATGACTTTGACCACTCCTCAATCTTGAATGAGACCTCTTGCTAGGCTTCTCTTGACAAGGAGAACACTTGATCCCCTGCTATATGGATGATATCATGATATGCAAATGATATAACTATGCAAATGTTAATGCAATGAAACATAAACCAGGTAAGAAAAGGTTGAGCAAATTTTAGAGTGCAACAGCTGCCCCTATTCAAACGGTTTGGACCCGACTGGGTGAAGAGCGAACGGCCTTCAAGTAATCGAGGTAGAAGACGGTTGAATACCAAGAAACCCGGAAATTTGCCAACCACAGAAACAAGCTGTGAAAACTACTTGGGGAACAACATCCGTTGTGCTGAACCCAGTTGTTACTGCAACAACTGATCAATCATCTAATAAAACTTGGGATTTCAACATTAACCCCTTGTGTGACGCCACAGGCATCGAATTAACTTTGCAAGAAACAACTCCATCCACAACTGAACTAAACTTCGTTAACACGAGGAAAGACTCCATCACCATGGGTACAATTCCGTCCATAACTGGAAGAACGATCTCTGTCAGTCACAGGTAACAACTCCACTGGGGACAATTTCGTCGATCACGGATAATAACTCCGTCCACATGGGTAACAATCACTGTCAACACAAGTAACACTTCCGTCAACACGGGCAACAATCACTGTCAACACAGGTAACAAATCCGTCAACACGGATAACAATCATTGTCAACACAGGTACGATTCCGTCAACACGGATAACAATCACTGTCAGCACGGGGTACGATTCCGTCAACACGGATAACAATCACCGTCAGCACGGGGTACGATCCGTAAACACGGATAACAATCACCGTCACCACAGGTAGCAATCACTGTCAACACAGGCGCAATCTCTGTCCATTACAGGTACAATTTCGTCAACACGGATAACAATCTTCAGAGATTTCACTGGGACAACTCCGTCAATCACGGGTAACGACTCCGTCAACACGGATAACAATTACTGTCAACACAGGTACGATCTCTGTCAGCCATAGGTAACCATCACTGTCAACACAGGCGCAATCTCTGTCCATTACAGGTAGCAATCTTTGTCAACACAGGCGCAACAACCTCTGTCAACACAGGGAAGAATTCCGTCAACACGGACAACAATCACTATCAACACAGGGAAACAAATCCGTCAACACGGATACATTTGAAAAATACTTTGTTGGGGAATACGAGAGACTTAACCAAACCACTCTGTGGGGAAAAACTCTACTGAGGAAATCACTAATGATAACTCCAAAAGTTTAAGCCATGAAATCTTTTAACACTGACATAACAGCAATCGGAGAAGAATCTCGCCGAGGACAAAGAGAAACTTAACCAAGCAACTCTGTTAGGGGACGGACATTATCATCACCTATCTCACGCCGAGAATTTGAATACCTGGAAATCCTTCTGAACAAGAATCTCACTCCTCTACAAGGGATAACACCTGAAACCAAAGAGGTAACCAACCTGGCTTATGTTTCAAAATGCGTATGTTTGACAATGGCGTAATGCTCCATACTGTCATACCCTAAATTTGTCCTACCCTTTTTGTAAATATTTTTGCATTTTTTATTTCATATCATTTAGACATGTATCCACCCGTAATTGGGCGTTTTTCAAAAAAAATTCTTTCTGACCAATTAAGGCGTGACACGTGGCCTAAAAGAGCATTTTTGTGAATATTAATTCTTTCCTTAATTTCCTAAACCTTTTTCTTTTTAAAATATTATTAATAATAGTATTTTATGCACATATATAGTTCTTTTTAAATATTAATTTTTTTTTTAGTTTGCTTTACTTATATATTTGTCAATATCTTTTTTTTATATATATCTAATATTTATATATTTGAATAGTTTTTAATTTAGTTTAAATCAATTATTATATTTGTTGATATTTGTTAACAAAATGAAAAGAAAAAAAGAATTTGGGTACAGAGGCCCATTTCAGCGGCCCATTAGGGTTTTTTTTGGTTGGTTATTAAAGGAGCAGAAGAATTGATTGTAAAGGGGAGAAAAATACTGTTCACAGCCGCCCCATCCCAACTGAAAAAAACTTACCCTCTCCTCTGCGAAAGCACGGCCGCCGCCCCTTCAAAACCTTAAGGGCGCCGTTCAGACCGTCACCCTCCCTATTCTTCATCCATTTTCGAATCACCAATTCAACAAATAATGGTAAAGCCCTCAAGAGAACCTCGCATGAACAAGCAAAATCTGCTTCATCTGAATATTTAAAACAACCTTCATGATGCAATGACGGTGATGGTAATGATACGGTCGCAATAACGAGCAATCCAACTCGAATGTCTCGACTCAAGGCTCTGATTGAAGCTCGCTATCGTCAGGACTCTTGGCTATCGACGTCGTAATTATGATGTTCCAATTCCAGGAAGATAGGGTATTGGCGTTGCGCCGTGAGATTTTTTTCGTCTCAATTCTGCAAGATTTTCTTCATTCTTTCATCTATGCGATTAAATTTCTTTGATGTTTATGATGTATGTTCTTTCTAATTGTTAATGGTTTCTATGTTCGTACTGTAGCAGAAGTATAGTGGTTTTAACTGTGTTATAAGCTAAGGCGTTGCCTCTATGTTACCAGAAAATTATGAGTCCATCACCAACAGCTTTGGAAGACATGGTTTGAGCAACATCAACACCACATCGCGCCTGCAACAAATATTGAGTCATTGTCTGTTTTTTCCTTGTTGCAGGTTGGCTTCATCAAAATACTGCCAAAGCAAGTTTGTTGGCGTTTCAGTGAGAGTCTGTTCGTTGTCGGTTGGTCTTCCTCATGTCTGTGCCACAAACTGTGATGATCTTAGTAGAAGTTATAGCCAGCCTGTATCAATTGTGTTTCTAAGCATCTGATTTTATATGTTTGTTGTTGTTGTCTTTAACACTGATACTGACAAAAAGCACACAAGGTTATCAACCTCCGTTTTGGCGATTTCGAATTTGTGAAATTCGTGTTCTGTGTTTGCTTGGATTGTTGTCTGTTATGTGCAGGTTTTTAAAGTCTAAACTCAGGATTTGGAACCGATACAGTCAATGCAAACGAGTCTTCAGCTTCGCTCTTCAAACTTGCGTCAGCAGTTTGAATCCAAGACGTTTGGTTTCAAGTCGACGGTTGATGTCTAACCCAGTTCGTTAGCATCAAATTTCACGGGCTTGACAACCTCGCACCGAAAATATTCAACAACAATAACAGGGCTCACATATGATTCCATTTTGTCTGCTGCAACTTGGTAAAGATTATGCTGCTGTCATCTTCATGAGCAAGCTTTGAATCAGATGTGGGATTGGAAGGGATTATGTCCTAGCAATAACACGCCGCTACAACTCTGTGCGTGGATATGGGTTCGAGTTCGAGGGCGCCATATTGTTATTTCTGTTTGCAGGTTTCTGATGGTGCCGAGTTTAGCTAATTATTCACAAACGGCCGTGGTTTATGACACTTAGCTCGACAACGCAAAACTCTGAGTTTCTATGTTTTTTTGCAATGTCTGATTCAGTTTGTGTCAGCTTGTAGTTGTGTTTGTCTCTCATATTTTGTCATGTTTTCAGGTGCAACAACAGTTCGGATTCAACATCGATAACCCCGACTCAAAGCTTTGAGTTTCTACGTTTCTGGCAACGACTGATTCAACTTGTATCAACTTGTAGCCGTGTAGGTTGTTAAATCAATGTATAGGTTTTTAAATCAATTAACTCAGTGGAAGTCTCAGGATTCAGTCAAAGAAGGATAGCAACTGGAGAAACAGGGTAGACGACGAATGTGTTCAATAACCGACTTTTAGCTTTTGACACAAAATACAACCGCAATGGTGCTGTCAATGTTTGGTCTTGGCAGCAACACAGAGCAAAACATCTTGTTTGATTCTCAACAACAATATCACAGCTAGAATTTTCTCTCCGACGCCGACAACCTCGCAACAAACTCATCAAATCGGCAAACAATAGAACTCGACAACATCGACCATAATAACTTTGTTCCTCACGCCTTCGGTAACATTTCGAGTCTTTCCTCTTTTTTCTGAAGTGATGATATCACTGTAAAAAACTGTATCTGTTCATAATTGTATTTTGGTTGTACCATAACAAGTTTTCTTTTTATAATGCTCATTTATAAAAATAGTGTATTAATCGAGTTTATTCATGTTGTGCTGTTAGTTCGTAATCACACTGCCATGAACAAATTGCTTGCTGCTAGTGTATGTTTAAGCTGTTGAAACTGAATTTTCATTTATAATGTTGTTCGATCGCGAGCCTAAGGCTTGAGCCATGCCGTTTCAATTTTGTTTATATTTGAGTAGATGCTCAGATCATTTTCTATTCGGTTTTATTTCTTCTGTGTATCAATGATATCGCGTGCGTATGAATCCAATCCTGATGCTTTTGTTCTATTGAAATTCTGCACTAGATATGTTAGTATCTTCTGTCCTTGTGTTGCGATTTTATGTGGAATGAACATGGTCTGGTTGGTTCTTCATTAGGAATGTTAAATGACGGTAATAATTCATGGCATATTTATATCGTGACTCTCTTTGTTCTGATGCTGCCATTATTTTGAGTAACATACCGTGTTTTATGTTAATTGCTATAGGGTGTCATGGTTTTGACATGAATCTCAATATGCTGTTATTATACTATCGGTGGCACTTTGTTATGAAATAACCTGAGACTTACGGAATTTCAACGAGTTTTTGCGCTTTAGTCAATTTTCTTTAAAAGCACTGTCTATTACCGTGGCATGAGAGTTAGCATATGTATATATATCTTAATCATCAATAATGTGAATACTGTTGTTTCATTTTCACTTTTATCTCATAATAATCATTATTTAAATAATAGTTAGAAAGAATTTAGATATTAGTTTTATATAAAAATTAAGAAAAACTTTGAAGCAATAATATTTCTTAAGTCCGTTTAATTAAATCATTTTTTTTAAAATCACGAAAATTAAACTCTTAAGGTCTAGCACCTCTTGGGTTTTTGAGTAATTATTATTGGGGCGTACGCCTTGGATAATATTGTTCGTTTTTCGTTATGCTCTTAATTATTTGAACAAAAATATATCATAGGAGTCTAGCACTCCGTGTGATATTTTCATTGTTTATTCAAACAATATTTCCTAAATTAAATCAAAATCGTCCTCAAAACCAATAATTTTTCTAATCTTTATCCAACTTATTTTTTATCAAATCACGAAACAAATTAAATCTTTAAAGTCTAGCACTTTTTGGATTTTCTGATGATCATTAGCAAGGTGTACACCTTAAATAATGTATTATCCAACCTTTTCGTTTTTTAAAACACACTCTTTTTGAACAAAGAAATATCATAGGAATCAAGCATTCTGTGGGATATTTCTGTCGTTCATTCAAACATTTTCCAAATGAAAAAGGCGTTGTCGAGATCTAGCATTTCGATAACACCCCAGTTAATTGGTTGTGAGACCGACGTCACATTTACTAAATAATTGTCATTTCCAAATTCAAATTCATATCCTTATCTCGTACATTCACAAATTATTTTCATACCCCATTTCGTTTCAAATTATTTTCAAAACGTCTTCTTTCTCGATTAAAACTCCGAAAGAAGGAGATTCTTGGAATCCAGCATTCCTTGAATCTCCGAGTAAATAATTCTCGAGGCACACCCTTTGAGCGGTTATTTACTCAACCTCTCGACTTTTTCAAACTCAATCAATTTCCAACATTCTCCTAAGTCGAATGCTCGTCCGCATTCGCAAGCCACATTTCATTCACAACTCCTCGTGGTTTTTGATATAAGGGGCACCCTCAGGGACTAATATCATTTCTCACAATCCTAACACTTGACACGTCGTCAAGTCGGTTCCATCTTCGATCAAATCCTCGACACGTCGTCGAGCCATTTTCAAACCAACTCTTTGGCCTCGCGTGCCATTTTTCGATTCGATCCTTTCACAAACATTTTTAAAACTTACGAAAGAGGGATATTGTTAGAATCTAGCATTCTTTGAATATTCGAATGAGTAACTCTCGAGGTGCGCCCTTGAGTTATTATTAGTTCATTCTTTCGATTTCAAAACATCCAACTCTTTATCTTCAACTTATTCAGTCAATCCCCGAAAGAACTAAGTTCTTGGAATCTCGCATTCCTTGAATTCTTGAGTGACAAGCTCTTGAGGCACGCTCTTGGGTTGCTTGTCAGTCACTCTTTCGTCTCCTTCTCAAACTTTCAACCCATTCAACCTCATCTTTTCGTGGTTGTGACCACGAACTACGGACGCTCTGATTCTTTATTCATTCTTGAATATAAGATACGTAGGCACAAGATTGCGATGATCTTGGCGAGCACAATCCCATCCATCTTCCGTTTCCCCCCATCCTTTCTCGTAGTCGAACTA
Source organism: Lathyrus sativus (assembly GCA_963859935.3). Classification (NCBI taxonomy): domain Eukaryota; kingdom Viridiplantae; phylum Streptophyta; class Magnoliopsida; order Fabales; family Fabaceae; genus Lathyrus; species Lathyrus sativus. The sequence goes on from OZ012737.1 coordinate 122,312,195, forward strand.
CAACGCTCTGATTTCTCATTCTCGTCCGAATGAGCATACGTAGGCACAAGGGCCCCAATCCTTAGCGAGCACTCTATCCTCTAACTACCCATCTCTCCTCTGCATCTTTAACCTATTAACCTACCAATTCTACCTTTAACGAACGAGAAGAAAACAAGTAAACCTAAACAACACTCCCCACAATTAACTTAAGAGGTTCCCGTCGAGTACGACGGACGTGAAGGGTGCTAATACCTTCCCCTCACGTAACCGACTCCCGAACCCGGAACATGGTTGCGACAGCCCTGTTCCTACCCTTTCGTTTTAAGAGGTTTTCTCGATATTTTCCTCTCCCGTTTATTTGGGAAAAATAAAGTTCGGTGGCGACTCTATCGAACCGCATTTCCGCGCCTTTCGCGCGAGGGTCGTATGTTCGAATGATCTTTCGAGGTGCGACACATACGGCATGGAAATGGTACGCGTTTTGGTATATGCAAATATGATGATATATGCAAAATGCAAAGATGCCAAGAAGCGCTTCAGCAAAAGAAATGCTGAAGACAAAACCCAATCCGCTGGGGATGAACGGGTACCACAGACATATTCCAACAAAATAAATGCTGGAACGGTGTAACCAACTCCGCTGGGGATAACCATCCTTTCAGGGAATGGCTCACAAGCTAGAAATTACGAACTCTGATGAGGATGTTCATCCTGTCGGAGGAAAAACAACCTGCTGGGGAGAAGGAAAAACAGTCCTGCGCGGGGATAATCCTTCTGAACCAAAGACGACTTGGTTATACTGCGGGAGTTACCCATGCTGGGAATGGGGTGTGCACATATTCACTGTTGGGAATGCACTTTCTGTTGGGGACATTCAGGTCCACTAAGGCAACCTTCCTGGGGAATACTCTTCTGGGGAGAACCAACCACATCCAGTAAGGGTAATTACAATCTCAAATCTCTCTGGGATAAGATGTGACTTCCATCTTCCGAGGAGTGAAACAATCAATACGTCACAGGACTCCGGCTGGGGAACACCACTTCCCTGCCTATTTGCTCCAAAGGTGAGAACCCTGCAAAACACAAACGAGACAAAAACAAATCTATACAACCAGATCTATTCCGGTTAGTATCTGTGACGTTCGTTCAGTCAATTCAAAGTTTTAGCAATTATTGGCAAGGGCCAACAAGTTTATGTACATGCAAGTTTATCAAAAACATCGGTGTTTTCACAAACAAAACAGTAAAGAACAAGCATCAAGTATTGAATAACATGCTTTATTGATAACGGGCCTGTAAATAGGCAAAATTTTGTACACTGGATGCAACTCCTGAAAAGAGGAAGTCACGCACAAGCAAAATACAAATATTACAGAAGCACAAAGAAAATTTGTATACATGTCGGCAACATGGTACAGACGAACACCATGAGTTGATCCTCCTATGACTCGCCTGACTCTGACGCTTTCCCGACACTCGATCTTCGGAAGAGATTGTTTCGGATATACGAATCTCAGGTACTCCCAAACCACTAAGCAACGCAGTATCAAACTCGGGCCGCAGTCATTTGCTTTTCCAAATCCCTAACTTTTACGTGAACCGCCCTTTGCGGGTTTTCAATTCACCGGGATACCCTTTTTTGCCGAAGTCGCCCTTTTCAAGTTTTCAACTTCGCGGGTGTACATCTTTTTCAATTTTATCCCTAACTTTTGCCCGAACCTTTTATTCCTTTTTTATGATTCGCCGAGATGCCCCATTTTTGCCCTGGACTTTCTTTTTTCTGTCCAGCAGGTCTCTTTAGGCAAAATATTTTTTAACTGCGTCCGAGTTCACAGGGGATGTGAAGTCCTCACCATCCATGGTAGACAACAGTAAGGCTCCTCCAGAGAAAACCTTTCTAACGACATACAGACCTTCATAGTTGGGAGTCCATTTGCCTGTGTGATCTGATTGTGGTGGGAGAATCTTTTTCAACACAAGATCGCCCGTCTGAAAGCTTCGAGGACACACCTTCTTATCATAAGCTTTCTTCATCCGGCTCTGATATAGCCGACCATATGCTAGAGAAGTCAGCCTCTTCTCATCCATTAAACTGAGCTGATTCAATCTATCTTTCACCAATTCTGCCTCATCTAATTGGACATCACGCAAAACACTCAGAGAAGGAATCTCAACCTCCAATGGTAGGACAGCTTCCATACCATATACCAGTGAAAAAGGAGTTTCCCCGGTTGATGTGCGTACCGTCATACGATAACCGTGCAAAGCAAAAGGCAACATCTCATGCCAATCCTTGTAGGTTACAACCATCTTCTGAACGATCTTCTTTATATTTTTATTGGCTGCTTCAACAGCGCCATTCATCTTGGGCCGATAAGGAGAAGAGTTGTGATGTTCAATTTTGAAATTCTGGCACAATTCCTTCATCATCTTGTTATTCAAATTCGAACCGTTGTCAGTGATAATACGCTCCGGGATTCCATATCTGCAGATAATATCTTTCTTGATAAATCTGGCCACCACCTGTTTGGTAACATTAGCATACGACGCCGCTTCAACCCATTTGGTGAAGTAATCAATAGCTACCAAGATAAAACAACGTCCGTTGGATGTCGTGGGCTCAATCTTTCCAATCACATCAATCCCCCACATGGAAAAGGGCCAAGGTGACGACAAAACGTTCAGAGGGCTCGGAGGCACATGAATCTTGTCCGCATAAATCTGGCACTTATGACACTTCTTTGCAAATTTGAAACAATCTGTTTCCATTGTTAGCCAGTAGTACCCTGCTCATAATAGCTTTCTCGTCATTGCATGTCCGCCGGCATGCGTACCAAATGTACCCTCGTGGATTTCTTCCATGAGCAACTTAGCCTCTTTCTCATCCACACACCGCAACAACACCAAGTCGTGGTTTCTCTTGTACAAAACCCCATCCGGATTCAAATAGAAATTGCCAGTCAATCTCCTAAGAGTCTTCTGATCACGACTGGATGCCCCAGCTGGATACTCTTGTTTCTTCAAGAAATTCTGGATATCATAATACCACGGTTTGCCATCGGAAGCTTCTACAATGGCAAATATGAAAGCGGGCCTATCAAGGCGAGAGATAACTATCCTGGGAGCCTCATTCCAAAAGTTGACCTTATACATCAAAGACAAAGTCGCGAGAGCGTCTGCCATCTGATTTTCTGCTCGTGGTACATGGTGCAATTCCACCTTGTCAAAGAAAGGTAACAACCTCCTTGTATAATTCATATAAGGTATCAGATTGGGCTGACGAGTTTCCCACTCTCCCTTGATCTGATTCACAACTAGAGCAGAGTCTCCGTACACATCAAGATTTTTAATTCTCAGATCAATAGCTTCTTCGAGCCCCATAATGCATGCTTCATATTCGGCCTCATTGTTGGTAACTGGAAAGGTCAATCTAGCAGTGAATGGGATGTGCGACCCATGGGGAGTAGTAATGATTGCCCATATTCCACTTCCATATGAATTGACGGCACTGTCAAATATCAATTGCCATTTAGAACCCAACTCTGGACCTTCATCCAGCAACGACTCCTCACAGTCCTTCATTAAGTACATGATATCCTCGTCAGGAAAATCAAAACTCATCGACTGGTAATCGTCAACTGGCTGCTCAACTAGGTATTCTGACAGAACACTACCTTTAATAGCCTTTTGAGAAACGTACTGAATATAGTATTCTGTCAATACCATCTGCCACCAGGCAATCATTCCGGAAAGTGCTTGCTTTTCAAACACGTATTTGATTGGATCCATCTTTGAAATTAGCATGGTTGTATGATTTAGCATGTATTGCCTCAGACGTTTGGCAGCCCAGGCTAGCGCACAACATGTCTTTTCGAGCATTGAGTAACGGGACTCACAGTCTGTGAATTTTTTACTCAAGTAGTAAATCGCATGCTCTTTACGTCCAGTCTCGTCATGTTGACCGGGAACACAACCCATACTTTTCTCAAGAACCGTCAAATACATAATCAATGGTCTCCCAGCTACTGGGGGTATCAATATTGGAGGTTCCTGCAAATATTCTTTTATTTTCTCAAACGCCCTTTGACAATCTTCATTCCAGGTCACAGCCTAATCTTTTTTCAACAACTTGAATAATGGCTCGCACGTGGCCGTTAGATGAGATATGAACCGGGAAATGTAGTTTAATCTCCCTAAAAAACCACGAACCTCTTTTTCTGTTTTCGGCATTGGTATTTCTTGTATTGCTTTTATCTTAGCAGGATCAACCTCAATTCCTTTTTCGCTCACAATAAACCCTAATAGCTTACCAGATCTCACCCCGAAGGTGCACTTGTTAGGATTCAACCGCAGCTTGAATTTCCTAAGCCTCTTGAACAATTTCAGAAGATTGACCAGATGCTCTTCCTCCGTCTGGGATTTGGCAATCATATCGTCAACATAGACTTTGATCTCTTTATGCATCATGTCATGAAAGAGTGTTGTCATAGCTCGCTGATATGTTGCCTCAGCGTTCTTCAAACCAAAGGGCATCACTTTGTAGCAGAACGTTCCCCACGGGGTAATAAAAGTTGTTTTCTCCATATCCTCCGGCGCCATCTTTATCTGATTATAGCCCGAAAAGCCGTCCATGAAGGAAAACACAGAGAATTGAGCAGTGTTATCGACCAGCATATCAATATGAGGAAGCGGAAAGTCGTCTTTTGGGCTCGCATTATTCAAATCTCGATAGTCCATGCACATCCGCACCTTACCATCTTTCTTTGGTACAGGTACTATATTGGCGACCCATGAGGGATAAGTTGTGACAACTAGGAAACCGGTGTCCCACTGTTTCTGAACTTCCTCTTTAATTTTCACAGCCATATCTGGTCGAGTTCTTCTGAGTTTCTGCTTAACCGACGGACATTACTCACGCAATGGTAGACGGTGAACCACCATATTGGTATCCAACCCAGGCATGTCTTCGTAAGACCAAGCAAAGATATCACTGTACTCCCGCAACATCTCGATAAGCCTTTGCTTGATATCACTTTGCAGTGCAGCCCCTATCCAGATATTCCTGACAACCTCTTCGGACCCCACGTTGATGATTTCAATTTCCTCCTGATGAGGCAGAATGATTCTCTCTTCTTGTTTCAAAAGTCGAGTCAGCTCTTCTGATAAGTCATTATCCTCAACAATCTCTTCTTCTGCTTGAAATATCGGGTGCTCGAAGTCGAAGCGAGTCATAGGAAGATCGTGATCAGTGTCATCTGAAATATGAATCCTGCAATGAGGATGGTTAAATGTTTCAAATAATGCAAACAAAGCACATAACCACGTTGCCATTTTATTGTTAAACAAAAACAGGAAAAACAAGGATCACAAAATTTGCATGAGAAAAACGCCTTTATTAATGATTAAACAAAGTACACACATAAGCAGGTAGCCCTAAAAATAGAATCACTATGCCCCGGGTAGGACACAAGATTATAAAATAATTGAGAAAACAAATCATTACTGTTTTGTAGTCACTAGGACAAGTTCCTGAATAGACCAGTTGCACAGATTCTGTCCTGGCACGCCGGGCTTGATCCACGAGTCCATATCGCAGTCACTATCACCGTCTTTAGCATCGGAAACAGCATTGATCGTTTCATAACAGACCCCACCTGGAGTGATCACCACTGGTCCTTTGAACTTTGGCACGCCTGATGCGGAAGGTGACGATGTCGGGCGATACCCCAACCCAAACTTGTCCATCTTAACCGGAATTTCCAAGACTTGGCCCCATCCTTTGGTTTCCCCAGCTTGAACCACTGCCTGAGCGTCTTTGTACGAGGACATGGCCACCTCTGGCCCTTTGCTAGGAACATGAGACTTGTCTTTGATCTGCAATCCCTTGAAGGCTTGGCATGGCGTCTCATGGATCTCCCCATCCACTTCGACGTACTTGAATGACGAAAGATGAATAACCAGAATGTCCTCCTCTCCGCAAATAGTAATAACACTGTCACCGACCATGTATTTAAGCTTCTGATGTAGCGTGGACGTCACAGCCCCTGCAGAATGTATCCATGGTCGCCCAAGCAAACAGCTGTAAGCTGGATGTATGTCCATGATGTAGAACACTGTGTCAAAAATTTCCGGCCCGACCTGGAGCGGCAACGTTATGGATCCAAACACCGACCTTCTGGTCCCATCAAAAGCCCTCACGACCAAATCACTTGGCGTGCATATGATTCCTCGGACATCTAGCTTCATCATAGCCTTCTTCGGCAACACATTCAAAGATGATCCGGTGTCTACAAGAACGTGCGACATAACAGTGCCCCGACATTCCACTGAAATGTGCAAAGCCATATTATGGTCCTGACCTCTAGGCGTCAAATCAAAGTCAGTAAATCCCAAGCTGTGTCCAGCATTCACATGCGCCAGTACCCCCTCAAGCTGATTAACAGTTACTTCCTGAGGTACAAAAGACATGTCCAAGATTTTCAACAAGGCATTTCGATGGGCCTCGGAACAAAGCAACAAAGATAGTATGGAAATTTTGGAGGGCGTCTGCTGCAAGTGCTCCACAATCTTATTGTCAATTTTGCGAATCAACCTCATAAACTCTTCTACATCCTTGACCGATGTTTCTTTCTCTTTCGACTGGGAAGGTCCTCCTTCATTCACTTTGGCTTTGCCTCTAGCAATCCTCTCAGCCTTGATTTCAGGTGACATGAAGATTCTACCACTTCGGGTCATACCTCCCGCTTCAACAATATTGCCCACTGCCCCTGTTGGCTGGCTATCCACATTAATCTTTTCCCCGTTGCAAAAAGCTTCCAACCCATAATTCCATAGAATGGCTTTCGCACTCTCATAAGGAACAGGTCCTGCTTTCGTTATCGTGATAGTTGGCCGCTTGGAGAGCGCTGATATCGTAATAGTCTTTCGTGGAATTGTGATTGTTGCGACCTCACCCTGATTTTCACATGTTACCTCATCAGGTTTCTCAACAGCAGTGCAGTCAAACTACAAAGTTCCCTCATCAATCATGGTCTGAATACCTTTCTTCAAATCAATACAGCCCTCTGGTCAGGTCCAACAATCCAAACAGTATTCGTCACATCCGGGGAAGACCCCTCCTTTCAACAATATGCTTTTAACATAACTTAAAGGTGTCTTCAGATCATTTACGTCCATAACCAAATCCAAATCCTCCTCTGTCAAAACAGCATTCGCTCCATGATTCGACATTGGTTTCTGTACAATGTTGGGACCATCATTACTGAAGTTAATGCCTTTACTATCAATCAAATCTTGGACTTTATGCTTAAAAGCATGACAACTCTCGATATCATGTCCGAGTGCCCTAGAATGAAAGTCACACTGCTTACTAGTATCATACTCGTAAGGAAGCGCTCCTGTGGGTGGGTCCAACGTTCTCTTCTCAACCAGATTCAAACTTAACAGCGTTTGAAGCAGTTCTGCATACATTGACGGAGGTGTATCAAATACCCTCTTCGGCTTCCCATTCTGGATCCTTCTCTGAGCAGGATTATACCTTTGTTGTTGTTGCTGCTGCTGTTGTCGTTGTTGTGGTATAGGGATCGTCACACTAGCAAACTGTTGTTGAAGATACTGATTCCGACCTCTACCTCGTCCTCGACCACCATACACTGCGCTGGCGTCTCCTTGCCTTTTACCACCAAAGACTTTTTTCGCACCTCCAACTGAGGTCGATTCACCGGCTTGAATCTTACCAATTTTGATGCCATTTTCAATTCGTTCTCCCATGAGTATCATGTCAGAGAAACTACCGATCGAGCAATTGAGCAATATATCATAATACATCCCAGAGAATGTTCCAACAAAAATATCAATCAATTCCCTTTCAACCATAGGGGGTGGACTCTTGCCGCCAAATCGCGCCAACGCTGGGCATACTCCTTGAAACTTTCCCCGTTCTTCTGTGAAAGACTTTGAAGCTGGACCCTATTTGGTGCAAGGTCACTATTGTATTGGTAATGTTTGACGAAAGCATCAGCCAATTATTTCCAACTTCTGACCTGTGCAGGCTCTAGTTCCATGTACCATTCCAGCGATGGTCCTGACAAACTATCTTGAAAAAAATGCATAAGCATCTTCTCATCATCAGAGTAAGCAGACATCCTCTGGTAGTATGAACACACATGAACCCGTGGGCATGTATCCCCTTTATATTTATCGAAAGTGGGAGCTTTGAACTTCAATGGCACCCTCAGCCCAGGAACCAGCCCCATGGTAGCCATGTCCAAACCTGCAGAATTTTGATTGGCTATACCTCTCATCTGTTCCTCCAGCATTTTAATCCTCTGATCACTATCAGTGGAACCCTCAAAACTCATGCCTTGCCCAGAAAAGGCATTTTCCTGACGATCTCTATTCCAGTACGGACCCTCATTACCATATCCGTCATAAGCAGCATTACGACCATGACCATGACCACTTTGGAAGAACCTGGGATCATACCTCAGATTGCCAAGCTCTTGATTAGCAGCCATTGTCCCAAAACCAGTATTGAAAGGACCCATCCCAGCACCCTTGGTATTCACATTGGCAAACCCAGCATTGTCGTAGCCATTATTACCAAAACCTTGATTGTTATCACCGAACCCTCCATTGCCGAGGCCCTGATTATTGAAACCATCATTACCATCCCGATTGCCAAAGCCAAGACCCTGATTGTTGTCACCGAAACCAGGATTGATACCAACATTCCTGTTGGTTTCCACGTTCCCATTAACATTATCAGCATTTTTGTAACCAGCGTTGCTGTTGCCAACACCAGTCTCACCAGCATTTGGTATCACTTCCTCCCTGCGAGGAGTCTCAACATGAGCAGAGTTGTATTCAGTATTACCAGCCGCTCGTGCCAGCAGCGGTTGCACCAGAGTTTGAAGATGTTCCTGGCCTTTAGCCACAGCCTCCATAGTCTGCATGAATTGGGCCAACCTATCCCGGATCTCCTGCATCTCAGACTATACCTGATCCATGATCTTCTTACTGTTGCTTCTTGTAGCGTACCGATGAATTCTCTGTTCGTCAATCTTGGAACAACCTGTAAGATGCAGGAGATAAGATTCGAGCTCGAAAAAAAAGAGTACCTGACATGCAATATGAATATGCAAATGCACACGTGTAAATATGCAACAGGTTAATTCCCCCCCCCCCCCCCCGATTCTAGTTCCGGAGAATAAGCCATAACGACAATGGAGTCCCAAGCAAGCGTAGAATCAGAAACCTCATACATAAACAAATGCCAAGAGGCAGAGTACAAAGATACAACTGAAAAGACCTCGGCCAACAAGCCTGGCGATGGTCAAAATACAAGTACGAATAACAAGAGAAAAGCAAAGATAAATCAGGCCAAATGGCGCGCCCTGACATCTTCCAATATCCTCAACGTCTCCGGATGACCTAGTCTGGAGATTAGTTCCTGTATCAGTAATGCGTGTCGCTCAACATTGGATCTCAGCTTTTTGGCGTCCTCTTCACAGGCTCCCCTGCCAAAACACTCATCAATACTGCATCTTTTGAAACCAACCTTCAATTCACCGCCCCTGGTTTCTTTGACCATGCTGCTCACTTTTGACTCAGCGTCACGTCTAAGAGATACCTCTTCAGCAATCTTCGCATCCTTAGCACTGAGTTGTTCCTCTAACTGGGAAATCTGAAGCTTCAACTCATCTTCACGCTCCTTCCGGCTAGTAAGTGTGGCATTCCACAAAAATTCCCATTTGGAGAGTCGAGAATAAGCCTTGTTCAGAAGCTCTTTCTTAGTAGCAAGTACACTACTAACACCATTCAGAGCTACTCCTACTTTCTCTCTCTTGCTGGTCTCTTCAGTCAAGTCTGAACCCAACCTATTAATCATCTCAGTCTGCTTCTTCAAAGTGAAGGTTTCCTCATTCTTCTCATGCCAAAGCTGGAAAATCTCTTTCTCTAGCTCTTCATTCGCTCTTTGCAACTCTTCCTTTTCAGCCAGCAGCTTGTTATACTTCTCAATCTCTACTGAAGTAGGTTCCTCAATCACCGGAAGATACAAAGGCTCTGCAGCAGGATATGGCATCAAAGAAGTCCTAACTCTCTCATGGATCCAGAGCTGATAAGGATTATAAGCTCGCCTATCACTCTTACCAGGCAATGGCTTTCCTCTTCTGTGAATATTACCCCAAGCACGCCTTAATCTGACCAAAACATCTCCGTCTAATAAACCCGTGAGATACAGAGATTCCTGTATCTCGTCTTCAACCGGAGAATCCCTCAAAGCATAGCCAAATTGTCTCACAAGCAGAGAAGGATTATAGTTAATACAACCTTTCCGTCCAATCAAGGGAACGTTCGGAAAGCCACTGCAACTATATATAATATCCACTCCGAGCAAGTTCTGATCAAACCAAACAATGTTCTCAGCACACAATCCCATCAATCTGGAAGACCAATCTAAAGTACCAATAGTATCAACAAAAGGTCCCTTCTTAGGAAGATGTCCCTGAAACCACCTGGATAGAAGAGGTACACAGCAAGAAACATTCTTTCCCCGACGTTTTTCATTCTTATAGTGAATAGAATGATAAACGTCACCCAAGAGAGTAGGCACCGGATTCTTCGAGGCAAGAATAAAGAAAGCATTTGAGTCAACAAAATCAGGCAAGTTAGGGAAAAATACAATCCCATAAATGCAAACAGCCAGAATAGCATTGAAGACAATCCAACATCCATCTTTCGCACACTGCGTAGCCTTCTCAACCAAGCTAGAAAGATGAAAACCATAAGCTCCATTCAGCTTGACCAAACCTCCGGGGAACTCAGAAGCATCTAAACTGACAATCTCAACAAGCTTAGCCAACTCAGGCTCAGTATCCTCATGAATAAAAGGCATCTGATCTAACACAGGAACTCCTAGCATATCAGAATACTCCTCCAAAGTAGGAGCCAGAATAAAATCAGGGAACAAGAAGCATCTCAATTGAGGCTCGTAAAACTGCATCAAAGTATACAATCCAGCCATCTCAAACACAGAAGGTCTGCACAACAAACTGAGCAGTTTCCCATAAGACTCTTTGAACTCAGCCTTCACTCTCTGATCTGCTAGAGCAACCAACTGCAATAAGGAACTGACATCTGGAGAAGGCAACCTGTAAGCAACTATTCTCTTCATGGACTCCATGTCTGGCAAGAAGAACACTAGAATCTGAAGGGAACAAACACACCTGCAACATAAATACGCGTTAATGAAATGCAGACATGAAAATGCAGATGCATATGCAACAGGGGATCAAGTGCAATAATGAAGAACTGTGTTGTGCTGTACTGCCACTTTAGAACTATCAGATCTTCTCCTCAATCCAAACCAACCACAAAAGAACCCTCTCAACCAATTCTCAATGACAGAGACAAACCAGGTGTTCTGAGGCCAGAGTTTTCCTGTAAAAAGACCCACCTACCCTCTCACAGGTATGTACTTAACTCGCAGACGAGGTGCGGCATCCTATGCGGTCATCAGCGTCACAGACTTTCAAGAGCGATGATACGATACCCAGAAGGTGTGGCATCATCATCCCTTGAAGAGGCCTCACTTAGCCGAATCCCAAATGATAGGTTCCCAGAGTCGACAACCCTCAAATCCAACAACCTGTCGAGCCCAAAGGGCCAGGCAAGATGCCATCAAAGAGAATCTCGTCTGGGTGTAAATTTCGTAGCTAGCTGGTGCGAGCAAAGCAAGCAGGATAACCACTACTCTCTACTTCTAAGAGTATGTGAACTCAAGCCCAAGTCCGGCTTATCTCTCAAACTAACCCTCTACCCACAACATAATAACAATAATATATAGTACTGAAAGTAAAGACAGAAAAATAAATACATATAAAACCCCCAAATGGGAAAACAAGCGCTAGGATTGACTCGCATAGGGAACCATTGGAGTCCCCAGCAGAGTCGCCAGCTGCTGGAGATGACCCAGACAACTAGGAATAAAACCTAAGGCGAGATTCGCATAGGGAACCATCGCATTCCCCAGCAGAGTCGCCAGCTGTCGCTACTGCGAAAATCGGCGCCGGCTATGACAGAAGAGTCGCCACCGTGCGTTATTTATCCCACAAGAGGGAAAGGAAACGCTCAGAGTTAACCTAACGCAAAGAGGGAAAGGAATGGTCGTCGCAACCAAATCCTGGATTCGGGAGTCGGTTACGCAAGGGGAAGGTATTAGCACCCCTCACGTCCATCATACTCGACGGGATCCATGCTTGTTCTCTATCTAAGGGTATGCTTATCTATCTACTCTAAAGGTCTGGTCTAAAAAGAAAAGAAAATGACTTGGCAAAGTATCGCACTTTATGCCTGTATATTCCCGTCTGGAACGAGAAATCAGAGTCAACGTAGTTTGCCTAACTACGGGTTAAAAGGGGGGAAGGTTGCTCGCCAAGATATCGCATCTCGTGCCTACGTACTTTCATACGGCATGAAAGATCAGAGCAAACGTAGTTCGGGCTACGGAAGACACAAGCTTGTCTGACAGTTTTTTATCTCCTTATGAAAGGGTTTTCCTGATTAAAGGTCCAAGAGGACAAAAATAGAGTTTGAATGTTTGTTTGAGTCTTTTACGAAAGAACTGTTTTTTAGGATGTTTGCAATCTCAAGCACTAGAGACTATGACCCAGGAGTGAACGCTTCGTATGTCACCCAAAGGGTACCACACTAACATCCAGATTACTGGAGAGAGACCCTCCACCAACCTTTTCCCAGATAGCTTAAGGCTCGTAACGCACGACTTCAATTAACCTTATTACTGTGTTTTTGCATTGTTATGAGATGAGAAAAGAAAGACACCCTAAAACTATGGTTGGAAGGGAATCTACCTACAGTTATCATGCAAGGTTTAGAAACCTAATGTCTGTCATAATTCCCTCTTGCACAGAGGAAATCAGAGATCCTAAGGGAAACAGCAAAAGAAAGCAAGCAACAAACAGTAAACAGTAAAATGCATGCTATGCAACAGTACAAGCGAGGCAAGGGAGAAAACAATAGGCAAGAGGAGACAAGATCCACCTCAAACCTAGAGGTAATCAACACAAGCAAACAGACAATACAACAAAAGAAAAGAAACAGAGGAAACAGCCCAAGCAACAACAACAGTCTTCAGCAGTCAGCAACTTCAATACTCAGCAGCAGCAACTCTAAACAGCAAAGTTGACAGCAAAAGACTTCATCCTCAAGCTAGCTTCTATCTTCAAGCTTCATTAAACTTCATCTTCAAGCTCTAGCAAGCACACTCCAAGCAGAGGAATAATCACTAAGATCAAGATTGCAATGTTAAGAACTAAATGAAAACTAAAGGAAATCATCAAGTACCAACATTGAAATGGAAAGGCATCCTCAAAGTTCTACTCAACTATGGGCATACCACACATCCCTCCAAAGGAGATATGGAGTTTCCCTAGGAGGACTTTACATCATTGGATAGAATAGAAGCACACAATGCATTCTATGTTTGATGAAAGAATCAAAACTAGTTCTAATAGCTCTTCCTAAAACCCTAATTTCCTAAGCTCCTAAAACAACTCCTAAAAGAAAAGAAAACTTCAACTCCAATCTCCAATCTTCAAGCCACAGAAGCTACACCAAGTCCAGAAGACCTCCCAAGAAGGAAACCAAACAAATCCAGCCCCAAAGTCACCAACAAAACCAAGCTAGCAAAGGCACACAAAATAGAACATCACAAGCACAAGCAACTTGCAAAATACAACTAAAATAGAAAACAAAGTTGTAAAATTCTAATACAATTCCTAGGGGAACATACATGTTTGAACAACCTAGGGTTAAAATATTAAAGTCTAATTCAACTTCTAAGTCACGTAAATAATTTCTAAGTTGAAAGGTATCGAGGTGATCCACAAGTTTGGGAATGCTCTAATCTCAACACCTAAAACAGAACCTAAAGTTGTTCTAAAATTCTAACAAAAATCCTAAGGGAACATGAACATCTACCCTAAAACATACTAAAAAACAAAGACAAATTCATCACCAATTGGAAGAACAAAATTCAACAAAACAGATGGTCAAATATGCAAAATTAAAAGAATTAAACAAAATAAGCAAAATCAAATTAAAATGAAAAATGCATGAAAATGCATTTTATTGATTTCAGAAAATCACAAATTCTCTCAAGATCGTGGAGATATTTTTAAAATAATTTTTGGATCAAAATTGAATTTATTGTGATTTTTTGAATCAATAAAGCATTTAAAATAAACAAAATGAAATAAAAAGAAATAAAAACTCAGAATAAAACCACAGCGCTTGGATCACATGACTGAGTATGCAGATCTAAGGTCATTAAGCGTGTCCACGCAGGCATCCCAGTCACACGCTGACTGGGATTAATGAAACGCCACGTTTGGTGTTGAGAGTCAAATTCTCAGATCAAACGTGAGCCATCAGATGCTCCTACTAAGTCTTCTCAACAGACTAATCCAATGGCATTGAGTCATCGTCTTCGTTCAAATCCTCAGATGGAAGGAGCTCTGTTCAGGTGGCCGGAGAAGACCTCCGGTCGTCTTCTCCGGCGAGCAGGTGGTTGCAGGTGATCAAAAACTCCAAACCTCATACCAATCTCACTCCAAATTTGAAGCTGATCACGATTATAAGCTTAGAATTTCCTAAATCCTTATGCATTTTCAAAACCGATACCAGATCTAAATTATGTCAAATTCTTGAATGTCACCAAAGCCTAAACTAAAGGTATAGATGTCTTCCTCAAGTTTCACTGATCATCCTAAGCTATTACAATTGCATTGATTCCTCAGGATAAATCATAACTGAATCCAAACAGAAATCGTGGCACCTTCTTGATCATCACCAAATGCTATCAAATGGATCCTAAATCGTTCTACAAGTCATAAGGAACCTAGCCACATGCATAATATGAACTACATCTCCCTAGATCAAGAGGAATTTTGAATTATACCAACCGTGTTTCAAGCTTCAAATGGAGATGATTCTGAATCGATCTTTGCTCCAAGAACTTCCAGAATCCTTCACTGATGATGATAGAAACCTCTTGCAACATCAATTTGATCTAAAACCTCCCTGAATCTCAAATGCGATTTTGAGTTGAAGCTCCAAAATTCAAATGTCAATCTCTCTGCTCAGCCTCCAATAACCCCCAACCCTTGCTCAATTCTTCTTCTGAACATTTATAGAATCGTTTGGGACCTTCTAGAGTCCAAGCCCAAGCCCAAATTGGAAGATCCAAAAAAACCAACCTCTCCAAAATTCTCACATGGAAAATGCACGAATTTGCTTAAACATCTTGCATTAGAAGCTTTAAATCCCTTGCATACCACCTTGGGAGTGTATTCAGACCAATAAGAACCTCCACCTTGCCTTGGTGAATGAATTGCCATGAGGTTGCTTATGTGTGAAGAAACAAGTGAAAAACTCATGAATTAAGGGTCAATTGAAAAATCTAAAAGAACCAATGTTTCCAAAACATGATTTCTGATCAAATCAAGTACTCATTTGACTTGTTTTGGTCACTTAACCAATAATTTTGAATTTTTCAACTTCGAATCCTTTGAAAATCCCCCTTATTCAAACCATTTCAAACCAAGTCTTGATATGAGCCCAATCAATCCATCATGACCTTTTTTCTAGCCTAAAAACCACATTTTGAACAACTTTCATGTTGAACAAAAATCCATTTCACAAGTGCAAGTTGGAGATTTTGGCCTATGATTGAAAATGACCTATAATCTCACTTTCCCAAAATACCCCTGACTTGTAAACCTCATAACTTGAGTTATACAAATCATATGGAAGACTTCTAGTACAATTTAGAAAGCTAAGATCATGAGGAACAACTTTCATGTTGACCAAAAGTTCAAGTGAAACCTCCTTCTAGGTCAACAATAGCTTTGAAGTCAGATGATTTACACAGACAAATTTCAGTGGCATCTGAGGACTTGTAACTTGTCTGGGTCATAACTTGAGTTCTATAAATTCACTTGAGGACTTATAGTACTCAAATTAAAGGTATTGAGATGCTCTACAAGTTTCATGTTGGCCAAAGATCCATTTGAAACTTATATCTTGACTTATGTGGTCTTGAAGTTAGGCACTAAATAGGGAATTTTGCACTGAAACCCTAATTTCGCAACTTCCCACACTCTTGACTGTTCTTGATTTGATCTTGGCACAACACCACAAATGTCTTATCACATTATTTCATGAACTCCATGACTTAAAAGTAGGCTTTGATACCCTTCAATTGCACAGTTGACCTAGAATTGATCCAGATGAAACCCTAATTGCTTGCACCTCAACTGTGGCTCTTGCATTTGACACAATGACTTGATTAAACTCTCCCATGGCCCTCTAGGAATTCTATAAGCTTCATACACATCCTCTCTTCACATTCAATACTTCACAACCCTCTGATGGTCTTCAGTTGATCCTCAAGTTAGGAGAAGATTCACATTCAAATATTTAAACTCTTAGGCACTGAAACCACCTTCTGATGACTTTGACCACTCCTCAATCTTGAATGAGACCTCTTGCTAGGCTTCTCTTGACAAGGATAACACTTGATCCCCTGCTATATGGATGACAACATGATATGCAAATGATATAACTATGCAAATGTTAATGCAATGAAACATAAACCAGGTAAGAAAAGGTTGAGCAAATTTTGAGGTGCAACAAGAAGGAACAATACAGATAGGGTTTCACAGTCTGAATTTTCATCAAGAGTGTATGCTTCTACATAAAGGTTCTATTTATAGAACCACTTATGTGGGCTGCAAGCTAAAAAATCCACTTAAGTGTATGTGCATCATATCTTATGGTGTATTGTATATCACCTAAGGGCGTGGTACCCTACCATATTATGTATTCTACTTAAGCGCATCGTGCCTTACGATGTTTTACATTTACTTAAGTGCATCGTGCCTTACGATGTTTTACATTTACTTAAGTGCATCGTGCCTTACGGTGTTTTACATTTACTTAAGTGCATCGTACCTTACGGTGTTCCTTATTTACTCCACCTTCTATCAATCTGCCCTTATGTGTGTGATCCTGTAGGTTTCCGCGACGTTGGTAATTATATTAAATCACGCATTTAACATAATAAACAGTTTGCGGTATCTAGCAACACATCACTGCTACCTAAGTCACGAAAATGTCATGTGATCAAACAAAACCTTTTGTGATAATACTTGTGTGTATAATTATCCTTTTGCCCTTATGTCTATCTTAAACACAAGGCATATACTGTGTCATCCTTGTCCAGTTCAATATTGGACCCTTAGACGTTTATCCTATTATGAAGGATGGGAAAGTTTCATCTAGGTCACTCATGTCCCTCAGCATGCTTTATGGTCATCTAGTTATGGACAATGTTAGATCAACAATAAAGTACTCGACTATCCATCTAAGGTCCATATTGGTTTTAAGTCGAAGGGTGGTAGACATCACTATCACCATGAGAGTAACTTATGACACTTTGCATAACATTTTATGTATTACTCTTAGAACGGGTCAATCCAGTATAAATGTTAAGACTTCATAACTCCTTATCCAGATCCATGAGATGTGATCATCAGTCTATCTACATAATAGTCTTAATACTTTAATGTTATCCCACTTCACAGTAAAGCTCGACTACAGATACTTTAAGAATAATGTCCTTATGTTTAATAGGATCTCATGATTAAGCCACACTTAATATTTCATTAAACTGACTAGCTATTTTAGGGACTTTATTATATTGGAAAAACAAACATAATAAATAAATTCCTTTTATTATTAATAAATAACTCGATACAAGTACCAAAAGTAATGGCCTCTAGGGCTTACACCAACAAATTCAAGGTTCTGGTTAAGTGATAAATCAAAGATAATGTGAAAGAGAGGAAGTGTGAAATTTCGCCGAGTCTAAGTCGAGGGGATAATGTTTGTAAATGTATAAAACAAATTCTCAGCTGAGTTTAAGGCTAATCACACATGTAGTTTAAACCCTTTGAAAATATTCTCTTCTTTTATTAAAATCACTAAATAAAATGTTTTAAAATCTTAGCCAATTGATTAGAGTATTGTATGATCAGTTAGAAGCATATTTTGCACATGGTAATCAATTAAACTTTTGGGATAGTTGATTATTTCACTTTGTAACTCTTAAAATTGATTGGAGAAGTCCCTTAATGGTTGGCAACGACTAATAATCAAAACATTCTATCTTGGGGTGCCATAATCGATTATGTACTTGGGATAATCGATTTTGGGAATTGAAAAAGCCATAGATTATTTCCATTTTGAGCCACCATTTATCATATAAATAGAAGATTTGTCTCTCATTTCTAACACAATAGAAAATGTATTCACATACCTTTCTCTAATTCTCTTTTTTCTTTCTTATTTTCTCACATTTGTATTAGTGCTTTTGAGAGTGAAGTGTTATATCTGCAAGGATATTTTTGACTGGTGTAGGAGTATTTTTGTAATTTCTTATTGGTTTGGTTGCGAGATAAACCAAGTAAAAAGCTTTCTTTTGGTTATTGAGGTAAAGTAGTTAAAACCTCGTATTGATTGGGGGTCTTCGTAGTTAAAACTCTTAGTCGATTTGAGAGTTTAGCCTACTATTAAAAAACTTAGTTGGTTGTGGAGGTCTCCATACTTTAAAATTTGTCTTGGTTTGGAAGTTAGCCATTGAAAAACTCAAGTCCTTGTAAAAGGAAGTTCATGGGAAGATCCTGTAAAAATCTCACATGATATTGGAAAATCTCAAGAAGTAATTTTGGAAAAGGACTAGTTCCTTTCATTAAGACCGAACCTTTATAACTCTCTGGTGCATTTTCTCATCCCTTAACTCTTTATTTTCCATTTTATTATTTTGTTGCCTTTTACTTTGTTTTACAAAACTTTTTTAAACTTAGTTTTTGTAATAGATTTTGTTTTGAAAATGTATTTTCAATCCCACACAGTTCAATCTCCCTCCTTCTTATGTTTAGAGTCTCATTTCCAACAAGAGGTATCAAAGTCTAATTCATATGTTTAAATACTAATCGTCTGAGGAGGAAAAAGATAATGACTACAAACAACTCTACTTTTAACAAGAATCTTTTATGAATTCACCCACACCGTTTAATGGTGATATGTTTGACTTATGTAAAATGAGATTTGAAACTTTTATCAAAACTAACCATTTTGAATTGTCGGGTATTTTAAAGAATATTCCATTTATTTCTACCTTCTCCTTTAATGATGAGGTAGTAAATAAACCTTATTTTGATTGGACCGAAAAGAATTTGAGAAAGGTCAAATTTAATTTTAAAGTTAAACATATGTTGATAAACACTTTAAGTTCTAAGAAATTTTATTATGTATGTATTTTTGAATCCTCCAAAGAAGTGTGAGAAACTCTTTAAATATTTTTTTTAGTTTCTCCAAATAACAAGCAAGAGGGAATGAACATAGAAATTTAAGAAGATAAAACATCAAATGAATGTGAATGTTATCTTCAAATATGGTACTCAACCATTGGAAAAATTGGAGAATATATTAGAATGTTTGTTTTTGAAAAATATATAAGAGTTAAGAATTCAAATCTGAAACCTTATCTAATCCTTAAATCAAGACAAGGAAGTGTTTGTAATTTTTAGGAAAAATAATGGGAAAAAAATGCTTGAAA
The DNA here is from genome assembly GCA_963859935.3 of Lathyrus sativus. Lineage (NCBI taxonomy): Eukaryota > Viridiplantae > Streptophyta > Magnoliopsida > Fabales > Fabaceae > Lathyrus > Lathyrus sativus. The sequence continues at coordinate 122,331,879 of OZ012737.1, forward strand.
AGCTCAACAAGTTAATTCAATTGTTGAAGAATGAAAGAATAAATTTATATGAATAGTCATCAAATTCATCAAGAGGTTATTTTCAAGAAGTAAAATCAACCTCTATGGTGGAGCTAAAAAAATGCAAAGTTGAAAGATGCTCACTTGAAAGAAATTTTCTCCCAAACATTAGTAAAAAAACTATCACACATCTTATACTAACAATATTTGTGAAACAATATAATTTTTTGTGTATTTCTCTTAAACTCTTATACTTTATTTATTTTTTAATTAATCACATCTTCTCACAACTACTCAAATAATATCTGTTTATTTTACTAACTCTTAATCTCCCAGGAATCCTTGAGAGAAAGCTTTATTTTTATTAAAGAAAAAATAATAATTTTTAAGAAGGACACAATTCAACTCCTTCCTCCTCATAACATCTCTATTCACTTCTCATGACACTCTCTTCAGTCTAAAAATAGACATTGTTAAGAGGAATATGAGAATAGTTTTAGGAAGCTTCTTCCACCAACCTCCTTTTATACAATTTCATCAACCTTCACATTAACTTCTTTATTGTTATTGACATCGTGACTAACATATTCACTTATAGCTTCATCATCTTTCTCAATGACATATTCAATGTCATTAACATCTTCACTTAGAGCGTTATCATCATTTACAATGACACTTTCAATGTCATTATAATGTAATTTGATTCATATAATCGGTCTCATTAAATGAGATAAGACTTAGTTGTTATTATATTTGAAGAAAAAGAAATAAAAAAAATAATTAGAAGAATATTTATAATTGATACTTTTGTTTTAATAATATTATAGAAAGGAGAAAATGATTTAGAAATTTGATTAAACAATCTAAAACTTTTTCTCTACATTTTTCAATTTGTTTCTATAGAAAATCATTAGTTTTATGAAGAAAAACAATTAATAAACTCGTATGAAAAGCAGAGAAAGATGGGCTACTAATACTTCTGAGTTGGAAAAATCTCTTAGGAAACTTGTGATTATAGGTTAAGTTATAAAACATAGTCAAGTGGAAGAAGACACAACAAAAAGCTCATAATATAAAAATGATAACTTTAAGAAGGCAGTGACATTTTATGCTAAACTAACTTAATTTAAAGTTATAAACACATGGCCAAGAATAAAAAAGAGAAGAACATTATATTAATTATATTTTTGGATCTGATATCAAACTGGACCCAGCTGGGCACCCAAAAAAAGCAATGGTCAAAATTATAAAGGCTTATTATTGTGTAATACATGTGAAATTCATGGTTATGAAAGTAAAGCATGACCACACATAGAGGAAACTAACTAAGGACAGGCTGCTCTAAAAGTATATTTGAGTTCCTCCACTAAAATATTTATACATATTTATACATATTCATTGAGTTTGGTCGTCTCATCTCAAATCAAATCAATAAATAGTAAAATTTAATTTTTGTTAATGAACGAGTTATCTGAATCTCTCAATCTCAAATCAAAGATTTAGATCAATTATTATGTGAACTATTCATTAATACTAATTTATATTGTTCGTACTAAAAAACAACACATTAAAATTTGTCCTTAATTTTTATCGATTTGGAGAAAACATATAATAATAGTGTTTAGAAGAATTTTGTGAAAAGTTTTAGAAAAAAAGGGGTTAGAATTGCATATATCTGAATTATCCAAAATACATATGAAGAGTATCGACTCACGTGCAGACATAGAGTAGAAAGACGAGTGATTTCTCTATTACAATAGGTTTGTACCAAGGTTCAACCTTAAATCTCTAATTTTTTATTTTAATTTTAGATGTACTAACAAAACACATTCAAGAGATATCGTTGAGATGCATGCTTCTTACAAATGATATAGTACTATTTGAAGAGTCGAAGGAAGACATTTAAATAAGTAGTTGGAGATTTAGAGACGAGTTTTAGAAATGTATGTCTTTTGTCAGAATAGAAGTAAGATGGAGTATATGAAATGTAAGTTCAACAAAATGAGAAGTGTTTATAACCTATAAATAAAAGCTAGAGATCATATAATCCCACATGTCACAAAGTTTAAATATCTTGAGTTCGTAATACAAAACAATGAAGAAGTAAAAAGGGATCTAAACCATCAAATTCATGTTGGATGACTGAAATGGAGGAGAGCTTTAGAAATTTTATGTAACTCAATTGTACTGCTCAAGTTGAGGAGAAAATTTTTATCGGATTGTGGTAAGGTCTGTGATGTTGTACGAGACAGAGTATTAGGCGATTAAGAATCAACACGAGAATAAAAAAAAGTATATCAGAGGTTAAGATGTTGCATTGGATGTTTGGTAAGACTAAACATTGTAAGATTTGAAATATTAATATTAGAGAGAGTACTAGGATATCACTCATAGTAAAAAAGATAGTGAAAAATAGACATATGTGGTTTGAGCATGTAGATAGAAAACTTATAGACTTTATAGTAAGTAGAATATATTAGATAAAGAAAAGTCAAACATCTAAAAGGAGGGTTTAAAAAAACTATAAAGAAAATTATTAAGAAAGATTTTGATATTAATGATTTGTGTTAAAGCATAGTCATTAATAGAATATTATGGTGGAAGTTGATTCATATAATCGATTTCATTTAATGGAATAAAACTCAATTATTGTTGTTGTATTATATTCTATATTTTTATGTTAGATATTATACAATAATATTAAAATTTAATATTGAATTATTTTATGTTTTAATTCACAATTTTTTCGTATTCTTTTGATTTGTTTATGTTGAATATTTATTATGTTAAATAATTTCAAACTTTATTGTATTTAAATTTTTTAAAAATATTATAATACTAAAATACATTATACTTATAATAATATAGTTCCTATATTTTATTGATAATAAATTTCATAAAAAAATTTAAATAACTACTTTTATATAAAAAATAATTTAAAAAAAATAATTTCTTTGAAGATGATAATTTATTTATAGACGAATTCAAATAATATATTTCATTTCACTTTTCACCAATTAGGATCACATTTATAACAAGAGTTGTGACTTTAACGGGGGAGACTTTCAACACTCAAGTTTTACTAATAGATTAACATGATAGTTAAAATGACTCTAATTTATTTATTTTTTAAATTTTAATATTCGATTTTACGACTGACTAATCTAAAAAAGATCAATGTTGCTTTTTCTAGTGAAATTAATAATTAAAGTTAAAATAAAATTCAATATGAATTAATTCAACACAAAAATTGTTAACACACTAAACATTTGTTACCTCTTGCAATATGTTTTTTTGCAACATGTGAAAATTATTGTCTAACACTATTTTTCACTATTTTTTGGCAACAATTTGTACTTATTGTCAACAATATAAAAGCAACATCACATAATCATCCCATAAACTCTCTATGGGTCGATTTTACAATGTTATAAAAGAAATATTTAACAATATTTGATAAATGCACCGTAAGCATTTATGTGAACAATTTTTAATTGTTGCATGATTTTTTAAAATAATTACATTTGTGAAGCGTTGCTTAAAATTTTTATCTATTATTGAAAATTTTGAAAATTTTGGCAAATATCTTTCCTCCAAACCTATAAAGATTTATTCGGGAAATTTTTGGCTAAAATTTAATCTTTAAATATATAAAATAAATATTATAAATAAAATATTATATATATATATATATATATATATATATATATATATATATATATATATATATATATATATATATATATATATATATATATATATATATATATATATATATATATATATATATATATATATATATATATATATATATATATATATATATATATATATATATATATATATATATATATATATATATATATATATATATATATATATATATATATATATATATATATATATATATATATATATATATATATATAGTCATATTACATATTGTCATATTTAATGAATAAAAATAGCTAATAATCAATATTTATTAAATTTTAAAATAAGAAAACATATTCTCCTGATACAATGCTCGCTAAAACCAAAATACAAAAACTTAAAAAAAAATATCACGTATTACTTCTTTAGAAAATCTTACTATTAGTATTATTTTTTATTTGGAATAAACATTTTTTTAATTATAGGAGAAACCCTTTTCTTTGGGTCCTCATTTGAAGCTGTCACTCACATATTAAACATAGAAATACAAATTCATTCCACTTAAGGTGAAAATTTGAAATTCTCATAGTCAAAATTGATTTCTCTTAATTTATATCTTCTCATAATTGAATTCGATTTTTCTTAGAATTTCAATCGATTTCTCTAAGAGGTAAAATGGTTCTTGTTCCTATTTCGAAGTGATGAACCGAAATCGACTTCTCTAAGAGCTGAAATCGTTTTTGTTTGTGTTTTGAAGCCATGAAGCGAAATCAAGTTCTTTCAAAGTCGAAATCGTTTTTGTTCCTGATCTAAAGCCACTCGAAATCAATTTATCTCAGAGTTGAAATCGTTCTTGTTCCTGTATTGAAATCTGTAACTACTCGTAACTGGAAATACTAATTGTATTTAATTGGGTTCTTTTTAATTGATTTTCAGGTTCTTTCTTCCTCCGACGACACACATGTTTTCATTTAAGCATGTTTATGGTCAATAGGAACAACATTCCTATAGTTTAGGGGACGTTTTAGGAAAGTTGTCCCAAAAGGCGACAAAAATGTTCCATTAAATAATAGGCAACGCTCGCACAGAGGACGTTTGAAAAATGTTCCCTATTCTTTTAGGCAACATTTTTCTAAATTCTCGCAACACTTTTCAGTTGTTGTCAAAAGAGGAAAAATGTTGTACGTATAGCTAGATTCAAACTTAAAATTTTTAAGAAGATCACACTCTAGAAATTCAAATATTGATTAGGAATGTGGAGACTTGAGCATTTATAAGTGGGAGAATCCACAAACTTATTATCTTAAAGTTTTGAGTGAGTATGTGGTGTGATTCACAGAGACTTGAGTATTTATAAGTGGGAGAATCCACAAACTTATCATCTTAAAGTTTTGAGTGAATATGTGATATGACTCACAAAAATATTATTAAAATAAATAAATTTCACAATATTCAATGCTCACTAGTTGAAAAGAAAAAAAAAACAATCTCAACCATTACAATGACTACATTTAACAGCTCTCCAAATAATACTACTCTTTTTAAAAACCCATAGAATCAAGGTTCTTAAAAAGTAAGACCAAGAATGCCAAAACATGTGAAACATAGGGAATACGTATATTGACAAAAGACCTCAAAAAATAAAAAGCATTGGTATTCATCTTTTATACAATAGTACATCTTAGTCATGCTCTTCAACTTCAACATGGGAAACAAAGTAACATAATTGTACCCCTATGGAGCCCATGTTTTATATTCCTTCATTTTTCTTGCTTTTGTTTCTTTTCTTTTCTTTTCTTTATTCTTTTCTTCTTTTTTTTCTTTATATAAATCCAATTTCTTTTTTTAGAGAATCATAGTAAAAGACAAACACACCTCTATTTTTATGCACCTTCCACACTCATTCTTTTTTTCATATCAACATGGAAAATGATGCTAATAAAAATTTCTTTAGCACATCCTCATCACCCTCCACACCAACATCTTTAAACTCAAACTCTTTCATCAATCATAACACCAAAAACAGTCCTCAAACTAAGTGTAAAAAAAGAGAGAGAAACAATGAAAATGACACAAAACACCCTACATATAGAGGAGTAAGAATGAGAGCATGGGGAAAATATGTATCTGAGATCAGAGAGCCAAGAAAGAAATCAAGAATATGGCTTGGAACATACCCTACAGCTGAAATGGCTGCTAGAGCTCATGATGTAGCTGCTTTAGCCATAAAGGGTCATTCAGCATACCTCAATTTCCCTAAGTTGGCTCAAAATCTTCCAAGGCCTTCAACAACATCACCTAAAGATATTCAAGTTGCAGCTTCTAAAGCAGCAGCTATGGTTTTTGTGGAAATTAAGGATTCTTGCCAAGGTGAAAATGGTCAAGATCAAGTTTCAAGTTCAATAGAGAATGTTCAAGAGTCTAATTCTAGTTCTCCTTCTTCTTCTACTACTACTACTACAAATGATGATGATAATGATGATACACTCTTTGATCTACCGGATCTTTTCCCTGATGGAAAAAATGGACTTGTTTCTTATTCTTCTTCTTGGCTCGATGAGCAATTTTTTTCTTCGTGGGAGTATTACTAGTTGAATGTGACTTTCAGAAATGATTAAACTTGAATTTATGAATGTTTGTTATCAATAATTAGAGACATCTTAAAGTTAAATCTTTTAATCTAATTAGAGCAAAATAAATAAATAATAGTTTAACCGTAACAAATATATTATGAGATGTTTTTTAACTACGATTTAACCTTATTAAATTTTAGATCAGGTACAAAAGTTAATAATTGTTTTGTCTAATTTTGCTTAGTAATGTTTAGATTAAAACAGAAATAACCAAAAAAAGTTATTAATGCTTGAAAATATATGAAAATGTACAAAATAATCAAGCATCTTTTATGAACTTTATGTGTGCATATGATTGAAAATTAATATTCTCTCATTATATTTACTGAGAATAGTAAATTTGCAAGATTAGGGAGAATCAGATCCCTTCAATTATTTTCTCACTTTAATAACTTAATTATTATTACGCTATTTTAGGGAAAGATCTTGTCTTAAAATTAAAGAGGAAAGAACAATATGCTTTCATCATGATTTTATATTCTCAACATATTGATGAAGGTTTGATGCAGTTGACTGTAAAGCAAGGAAACCCTCAATATTTATTACTTTTCTTTATATTTTTGTTGGAAATATACCGGTAAGATTAATTGAATTATTTGTTAATTAATCATTTCTTTTATCAATTGGATTATAAAATAAACAATCATCCAGAAGGACCTTGATGGAATATTATTTTATACTAAGCATCACTTTTTTTTTCAAGTTTAAGTATTATAAATTTCATTTGATTCCGGTTTGTAAGTAGAGGCACATGTAAGTAGGTGGCCAAAGAAGTTGGCAACATAGATCTTTGAAAATAAATTTATAGTTGGATTTTAAAAAATATATATATATTTTTAATGTATAAGTTATCTTTGTGTGAAAAAAATTAAAAATAATTTTAGATTTAAAAGAAATTGCTATTTTGATTAATTTTTGAAAAAAAAAATATTTTATAGAATAATGAAAAGCATAATTTATGGTCATTATGGGCGCATTGCTTTTAGTTTTAAAAAAATAGTTTTTTTTTTAATTTTCAAAATTAATATTTATAAAAAATATTTAAAATATTAATTTTTTTAATTTGTAATTTATAAACTAAAGGACTAATTGTTGACATCTTATAACATAAATATTACATTATTGAAGATTATAACATAGTTAGAATCCCAAATTTTCAAAAAAATGTATTTTAAAAATTATTTTTATGAAAAACTATTTGAATTTTTAATACAACAACAACCAAACCTCATCTCACTAAGTAGAGTTGGCTACATGGATCAACTTTCACATAATGTTCTATCCATAACCATGTTTCTATTCAAATAGTTAATCTCGAGATCTTTTTAAATATTTTTTTATAGTATTTCTAGATCTTTCTCTTTCTCTAATTGTTTGACTTCTCTCTGACAAATTTACTCTCATTATCACAGAATTTACATGTCATCTCTCTACATGCCCAAACCATCTAAGTCTATTTTCCACCGTCTTCTTTACTATAGGTGTTACCCCAACACTCTTTCTAATATTTTCATTTCTAATCTTATCCTTTATAGTCTTACCACACATCCAACGCAACATCTTCATCTCTGCTACATTAACTTTATTCTCATGTTGATTCTTAAGCGCCAACGTTTTATCTCATACAACATCATAGGTCTTACCGTAGTCCAATAAAATTTTCCTTTCAGCTTGAGCAGTACCTTTGTGTCATATAAAACCTTTGAATCCCTCCTTCATTTTAGTAACTCGTCTTGAATACGATGCTTTATATTCTCTTTCATTTATCCATTATTTTTTATTATAAACGCAAGATATTTAAAGCATATAACCTGGAAAAGACAAGGTCATCGCAACCAAATCTTGGGTTCGGGAGTCGGTTATGTAAGGGGAAGGTATGAGCACCCCTCACGTGCGTTGTAGTCAACGGGATCCATGCTTGTTGTCTATAAAAAAGGGTGAGTTATCTAAAAGCTACTGCTAAACGGGGGAAGGAAGAGAAAAAGAAGACTCGATAAGACATCGCCGCCCTATGCCTACGTATTCTCTCGTGCAATGGAAAAGTCAGAGTCAACATAGTTCGAAAAACAACGGGTGATGGGGGGAAGGTTGCTCGCCAAGACATCGCCGTCTTGTGCCTATGTATCCTCATCTGGTATGAGAAATTAGAGCAAACGTAGTTCGGGTAAACTAGATCACTAGTTGGTTAAGTGTTTTTTTAGCGACTTTAAGTTCCCATTCCAACAGCTAGGGTCGATGTCTGTTTGTGATAGAACAGAAAAACAACGCACTCTTTTCTAAAAATGATTTAAGACCAATCCCGAAGGATAAAAAAGTTTGAATTTGGTTTAAGAGGTTTAATGAAGTGAATTGAATTTGTTTGAGATTCACGTTGCACTAAAGACTATGACATAGGAGCGAATGTGTCGTATATCGCCCAAAAAGCATACACTAAACACTCTAGACAAGTGAAGAGAAACCCTCAACTCATCATTTCCCATATACTTAAGGCTCGTGGCTCACAACGTTCATCATTCTTTATTAAGTGTCTCAAGATTGTTTGAGATGAGAAGAGAAGACACAAAAGAAAACACTAAGGGAAAATTGAAAAACCCTAATGCTGTCATGCAAAATGGTCCTAAGGTTAGGATGAAAGGGAAGTCTACCTAATGTTATCATACAAATGATGGACCTAAAGTTGAGGTAAAATGGGCTATCCTAATTGCTATCATGCAAAGAATTGAAAGCCTAATATCTTTCCTACTTTTATCTTAATCGTAAATTAAGTGGAACTAGGAATCCTAAGGGATCATGTGAGCAAACACAAGTAAACACCATATAATTCAATCACAAATGAAAACAAGAATGAAACTTAAACAAGTTCCAAAAAGAGAAGAAAGATGAAAAAGAAAGAAAGAATGCCAGATGAAGAACATACATGAAAGTTCAAAGGCAAGGCATCAAGAAAATATCAATCAATGATCACACATGGTAAACATTACCACATATTAAAGCAATAAGAAAGAGCTCATACCATGTCAAAAGGTTTGCAAACAAAAAACACAATGGCAAAACAAAGTGCCCACACATATCTAAACATCATCAATAAGCATCATCAATCACAAATCAAGATGAAATGAAATTAAAACGGCACAAGAAATATGGTATGGCAGTAGCACAACACATCATACTTAAATCATACCAATGATCAAAGAGAGAGCATCAAGAAACAAGTCAATCATATCATTCAAAAGCAAACCACATGCTAACACAAAACAAGTATGCAAAGCAAACATCCCAAAGGCAAAGGCACAAAAACATGACATGAAACTAAGGTGAAACCACACATCAACTTGATCAACAATTTTAACATTCAATCATAAACATTAAAAAAAAAGAACATACAAGTTGAAACCAATAACATGCCTCAAGAGGAATCCATCAACCAAAACAATCACAAAAGGGAAACAACCATCAAACGAACATCCATGTCTCAAATGACTTGAAGAAAAACAGAAAGGCACCCAATCATGGATTAAAAACAAAATCACATCATTTTTACAATTTAAAATCAAATAAAAAAATAAATAAAAAGGCAAATAAAATCTATAAAAAAAAGATGGAAATTAGTTAAGCCATAAACAAAAATCCAAGAAAAACACCATAGGTCAGAAACCATCATAGGATCATGTACTAATTTCCTCATAATTTTAAATGGCTCAAAAACAATTTTAAACCAATTAATATAAAAATACATGGAAAATAGCAAAACTAGAAATAAAAATCAAAGAAAATCACCATAGATTCAAAACCATCATAGAATCACATGATATTTTTCTCATAATTTTAAAATGTTTAAATATAATTTTAAACTAATTAAAATTGGCTCAAACAAATTAAAATTCAAGAAAAATAACAAATGGAAAAATAAAAATGCACAAAAATAAAAATTAGAAAGAGAAAAATAAAAGGAAATTTTAGAAAATATTTTGGTATTTTTCTGATTATAAATGAATTTTCTATGAATTCCTGAAAATAAAATGAATATAAAATTAAAATAGAAAAAGAAAATAAAATAGAAAAAATAAGATGTGTTGGATCTCACTTCATTAAATTACGTGGCTAATCCAAAGGCCAGAAAGCGTGCATCCACGGTGGATCTGAGTCAACCTCATCATTTCCAAACAAAAAAGGTCAAGCACACATGATTAGAACAAGTGGCATGATGGACGGTGAAATCATCATCTTCAACCTCCAGCCACTTGTAAATCTCAGAGAAATGCAGAAATGCGAAGATCCACCAAACCATAACCATTGGAGCTCATAGTGGTTTCATCTGATACGTCTTTTCAAGACGATCTCAACCATATCATCGCGCCATATTTCTTTAAATCATAGCTCACTTGATTTGAAAAAAATCAAAAGAAAAAGCAAACAAGGATTTGAAAATTAAACATCAAAACTCAACCAAAACTAAAATCTAACAATCCTAACAACATCAACACATTAAGGACTACATCTTAGCAACAAATTTGAGTCAAAATGGTAAAGAATTGTACATGTTGAAGTTCAAATTTGAAGCTCTAAAAATGGAGTCCTCAAGCTTGATTCAGGTCGCGATCCTTCAAGTTCTTGAGCTGGTTAGCTTCATTGAGTATTGGTGAAGCTAATTGAATGGAGAATTTGAGTGATTAGGGTGTGAAAATGAAAATTTAAAGTTCAAGCTTAAGAGCTCAAATGAGATCTCAACAGGGTGATTCTGGCTATCCAAGCTTGTGAAAATGAGTGGAATGATTCCCTTATTTATAGGAGAAGCTTTTTGAATTCTGAAGGAGGGTGAATAATGCAATTTGAGATGAATTCATGCACACCTGCAGCATGAGCAAAGTGTGACTTAAAACTTGTCAAAACTCACTCAAAACTTGCATGTCAATGCTCTAATAAACCCTGGCAAGTTTGTTAATCATGTTTAGACTGAATTCATGGATGAATTTGATGATTAGAAGCCATTTCAACTAAATTCAATCCTGACCTGAAGTGAAATTTCAGCTTTGAAATTCAAATTTTGCCACCATGGTTCTCACAATGTAGGAGGCTTTACGAGATGATTCTTCTTGCATCAGATAGAGGATGATACAATCTTTGCAATGTGAAAAGGAAGTATTGATTTAGAAATCTAAGTTGAGAGATATGATCCTTCAAAGTAGCTTGCATGAAAAGGTTCAAAATTGCTTCGTGGCCTAAACCTATTATTGTGAAACTAACTGTGGTAATTCATTCAGGTAAAAGGGAAAGTTAGGCCTTCGTGGCCAAAACCATGAATTGTTATTTGTCTAACCCTAAAGGGATAGGAATATTAGATAATGAGTAACTTTAATGCCTTAGGATAATTGTAGGGAAATTTTTGATTTAGGGCGTGAATATGATACAGGATTGGCCTAATGAACCGTAGTTTTTGTGCCTCTATCGCTGTAAGACCTTAGGGATGATTTAGGGATGTTTTCGGGGCATTGGGAAAGTGAACTGTATGGACAATTGGGTGGAATTAAGTTCTGGTGCATAGCAGAATTTGCTGTCATCGCACTGTTCGCCTAGCGAAGAATGCTTCACACAATGAAGGTTTTGGTCCCAGACTCGCCTAGCGAAGAATCCTTCGCACAGCGAAGAAACTCGCCCCAGACTCGCCTAACAAACATGTCAGTGAACGTAGTAGAGCTTCGCGATTGTTGATCGTGTGCAGTGATGCCTTGATGTTTGATTATGTGATTTCTTTGATGAATTAACATTAGTATGACTGCGAGTTTTATGTGATGCGTACATGATTACATGATGATTTCTATGATGTATTGATTGGGAAACTATGATGATATTACCATGACTTTGATGAATTATATGATGACATGAGATATGATGATGATTGTAAGGATGATGAATATGATGAATGATGATGCACCTATGATGTTATTATGAGGATGATTATTGACGTGTGCATCATGCATTCATGTGCATCCGGACTTTGGTTCAGGACCTCGATTACATTGGCTTCAATCTCATTGTGTGGATTTGAAGTGTTTTGATGTGCTCCGATTCTCAAGTAGAATCGATCCTATTGATGGGGAGCTATGGAAGGTTGATGGCCCAGTGTCCATCGAGCTGTGATGATTGGTACCACATGCATTGAGTCTTGTTGCATTTGCATTTATGAGTCATTTGGAATAATTTATGATGTTGTGGTCTTTGAGGCCTATCGATGAATATGATGGTGTGGAATATGACTATGACGCCATTTTATATGTTGATTTTCATATATTGATTATTATGAATCGTTTTACTCACCTTGCCTGTTTGAATGTTACCTCCACGTGGGTAACGTGCAGATGACCCAGTTTAGTTGTGGATGTCGTCGAGGATATTTTTAAGTTTTGAGTCGTTAGCCTTTCTGGTTAACTTAGAGGGTCTTGCTCTGATATGTAACATCGGGTTGGGGTCCTTTGAGTTAAAATATGTTTTATTGAGTTTATTTGGATTTTCCCGTATGAGGAAAAACTTGATTTATGCCTTTTGAGTTTCGCTGCTTTGTGCAATTTGATGTATTTTGGGAAAAACCCGTTGTTTACAGAGCCTTGACCTATTTTGAGGATTTGGGAAATGTACGCCCTTTTGAGGTGGCTTTTGTTGAATTTAATATTTTACTCTGATATCTGTGTTATTTTTCCATAACAATTGTGGGGTAGAAAAGGGTGTTACAGAAGGATTCATTAATTCAACAGCAATCACAATTTTCCTGAGTGGTAACCCGGTGCCCACTTTGTTATGTGACACCTATCATTCCATCCATCGCAGAACTCTTCAAGGTAGGGGAACTATCAAATGTTGTGCTCCTTTTTTATATAGATGGTTTGTCAATCATTTACCAAGGACAAATGCCTTCAGAGAAAATCCTAATGGTTGGAGGTGGTCTCAGTGAATCATGTCTCCAACTCAAGCAGACATCCATTGGTATGATCTTACATATGACCAAGGAGTATACATTGACAATTGTGGTCCTTTTCAAAATGTACCACTCTTAGGGACACAAGGAGGAATCAACTATAATCCTATTTTGGCCAGACGCCAGTTTGGATTCCCGATGAAGGATAAGCCCAACAATAACCTATTGTCCGGTTTCTTCTACCTCAATGCCGAAGCAGAGGAAAGTTTAAGAAAAAGTACATTCTACGCTTAGAAGAATATCCGAAGAAAAACTAAGGTTGACTTGGGGAAAAGGAATTGTGTAGCTTTTGAGCCATTGACTCGGTGGGTCCAATCTAGAGCTCATGATCTCAAGATGCTCTACCATCTTGAGAAGAACACGCAAATCTTCATCGGGTCATCTTCAACCATTCCCATTGAAAATATGGAGGAGTATCAAGAGGTTCTCGAAAGAACAAAGCTTGAGAAGGACACATGGGAAGACAAGTACCATACTTTGCATGCTGAGATGATAGAATTGCAGAGAGAAGTGCAAGACAAAGATGAGTTGATTGGGTGACTCGAAAGACGCCTAACTGACGGAGATATGACAAAAGATAATTTATTTTTCTCTAGTGTCAAACCTACACAGAGCACTCATGAGTACTCAAGCATCACACTGACTTCTGGCGCATGGAAGGGAATAGTGGAAAAATTGGTGATGGAGAATACTATGCTGAAAAGACTGAAGAGGATGCGCGGATAGGATTCTTTTCAGATTTCCTAAACCATAGGACCTAAGTCTTCTCCTCTAGTTTGGCCTCACATTTCTTGGGTTATATTTCAAAAGTTGTAACCTTTCCCAACATAAATGAGACGAGGGTTTTTGCTTTAACTATCTTCTGAGTTTTGTAAAACCAGTTGCATCCTTGCATTTTTTACTAACCATTCAAGGAATTCAATATTTTTTTTACAGACATAGTAATGAGTCAAGGAAACATGATTACATTCCCGAGACTAAGGTTGGGTAACCTAAGGATTTTAAGGAACCTAGTGAGGAATCCTGCGGTTTTCATAACAAAATACGGGGATTTGTTATCTTTACTTGATACACAAGTAAACCAGGAAACGTTTCAAGCGCTCGTACAGTTCTACAACCCCATTTACCATTGCTTTACTTTCCCATACTTCCAACTACTACCAACTTTGGAAGAATATTCTGGGTATCTGAAAATCGCGATGACTTTCACGGCTAACTTTTGAATGGAGAGAAGACCAAGGAGAATAGATATTACTAAAGCTCTTCACTTAGAGCCTATCGATCTCCCGACTCAGTTGAGTGATAGGGATGGAATCACCAGAATGGAAGCCAGACCATTCATGGAGAAAGTTGAATTCTATTACAATCGTAGGGAGTTAGGAATCTTCAAAGCCATTTTATCTTTCTTGATTTATGGTTTGTATTTGTTTCTTAGCAGCCCTGAATTCATTAGTCTGGAAGCCATCAAGTTGTTTATTGCCAGGAACCCAGTTCCCACCCTTTTGGCTGACATCTACTACGCCATCCATCAGTGGAGAACATACGACCTTGGACAATTTTCTTGCTGCACAACCCTCCTGAGCAAATGGTTTATTTCACATTTTCCTACGACGTTTCTGCTGTGGAACTTATAAGACAGTGACACATGGATTGAAAAACTATCCCCGCTCTCTCGCTACGATGTCAGTTAGTACGACCCGGCTCTCGGCGAAATACCAATGATACATAGCTGTGGGGAGTTCCCCAATATACCTCTGATTGGAACTCGATGGTATATCAACTATAGTCTCATCCTAGCTCATCGTCAGCTAGGGTACTCTACCGAGGGAGAACCAGATCCAATGTTGCTAAAAGATTTCTTTTGTGAAAGAAATGACAACCCATAATTTGAAGAACGAGTCATCTTCGCCCAACGTAGCCCCAATGCTCAAGGAATGACAGTTGTGGAGAATCTTAGTTGTCTAGTTTCAAATGCATATTACTTTAGTCAAATAAAATAGCATTAAGGATGTTCTATACTCAGTCATATGACATCTCTCTGGAGCAAGATGAACTATTGACTAGAAAGGAGCTAAGGTTTTGTCTAGCCAAAGATAGAAGAGTCAGAGCAGAGCCATGTTGCAGGAGGAAGAAGGGTCGTCTTGTTAGAAGATCCTTAGCTTTAATTTTCTTATGTTGTATCCCAAGCTTATGGGAGTGTAATCTTCCCTTTCGAAGAAAACAGTTTCATTTGTTAATGAAAACTCAACGTTGTAAAATTATTTGCTAGTAATGAAATTTATGTAAGTTCAGAGTATGCCTAAGAGGGGGGGGGGGGGTGAATTAGGCTTAAGAAACTTTTTCCGATTTTTCGATATTCTTGAATTTTTCTTCTTTAAGTTCTTGGGGATGAAAGCAGTAAAAGCAGAAAGAAAATGAACACGGAGATTTATAGTGGTTCCCTTCACAATCCGAAGGTACTCCACTCCCCTTTCCACAAGAAAGAGAGTTTTCACTATAGTTTTAGAAAGTACAACCTATCACACCATCAACCGGTGAGGCCTACAATCTAACAACTAATAAAAAATTAGTGTGCAAGAACAATCCTCTTGCAAACACTAACCCTTGTGTTCAACAATCCTGAATCACAAGTCACAAAGAAATAATTCTTGTAATTTTTGTAATTTGAAAGTGATACAATGATAATATCAATCTAATGGTTGATCTTCTCCTTTTGATCAGAATTCACTTTTCAATATCAATACAAGTGTTCAAAAATCTGGATATGAAATTGTATGAACAATATGAACACCTTTTGAAAAAAAAAATTTGAAAAGTAGTGAATTTGATTCAATGAATATTTTGAAAATTATTGGAGGTTTCTTTTTTCAATTTGAAATTTTCAGAATTTATATGAGCAAAACACCATTTCAAAAAGGTATAATTGAGTATGAATTAAAACATGAAAAGGTATAATATTCAAATAACATTTGAATTTTAACAGCAATAATTTTTCAAAATTCGTTCAGTGTTATTCGGTTAACCATATAGATTAATCGGTTAACACTTGAACATTGGCCCAAAGAATTCAAAAATTAAGGTCGTTAACTGATTAACCCATATGGTTAATCGGTTAACACTGTTAAAACTCAGAAAAATGCTTGAGTTAAAAAGTGTTATACCAATTCAACTGATTTTCAAAACATGCAAATGCAATATGTTATCATTTTAAAAATATTTGAACACTTGTATATCAATTAAAGGAGTGAATATTGATATACCGAAGGTTAAGTCCAAATCTTGAAAGTTGTAGAACATTTGCACATGATGCTTGATTTGTTTGACAACATTCCATAGATGATATGCTTCTGGTTTTATCTTCAGTGTATATACCCCCACGGGTATATAGTGCAAGCAGCTTCTTAGTACATATACCCCCACGGGTATATAGTGTAAGAATCTTGATCAAATTTGAAAGCTTTGACTTTTTTTCTTGCAATCATGGAATGAGCTTGAGTCTTTGTTGACATCATCAAAACCTTTGAGATTGAAATGTGCTTCTACATTCTCCCCCTTTTTGATGATGACAAACAAGTGCGTCTTGTGCGATATCTTTTTACGAAGTTCGATCTAGGCTTGCTTCTTGTTTCTCCCCCTATGTCCAGCAACTCCCCCTATCTAAACAGAGGCAAAAAAAAATTCTGCACAAAGAGATATTAGACAACCAAGCTCTTCTCCCCCTTTGTCATTAACAAAAAGTAAGGAGCTTTCAAAACCAAACAAAAGCAATATCGACATACATGACAACATATAATCAAGCACAACAAAATTGATCGAAATAAACAATGCAGTAAACATAAAAGTGCAGCAAATAGTGTACGGTTACAACTTAAAAACTTAAACAATATCCGGAAAGAAAAACAATAAAAGCAACAGAAACAAATATTTCCTAAACATCTTCATCGGACATATCCACGTCTTCTGCTTCTTCCTCTTCACTACCTTCATCATCTGCCTCTTCTTCTTCAACAGTCCCGGGGTTGGAAGAATGAGCGGTAAGGATAAGGTTATGAAGTGAAGCAATTGCCCTGGAGGATTCTCGGTGACAGTTCATAGTTTCTCGATGTTGGGTCATCATGGTAGTATAGAGAAACTCATTTGTAATACCCCCTTCGGGAACGGGATAGGCTTGGTTTGAGGCGGATCCTTCGCCTGCATACTTATAAGTGTCGTCAACATCTTTGATAATTCAAGTGTTCTTAACAATGGTGATCTCATTTATCTCATTGGTTGTTGGTTTCATCTTGGTGAATGGTTCCCTGATAAGGTCCAAATCCGTCAACTCAAGGATTCTTGAAACCATCTTGGCATAAGGAAGACGTGTCGACAGAGAAAGCTGTTGTTGAAGATGATACATGATTGTCAAAATCCAATTTACTCTTATCTTGTTTTTGATTGCAAAAAGAAGCTGCATTTCCAGGTCATTGATCTGAGCATGATTCGAATCCTTCGGAATCAGCACATAGCAGATTATGTAATGTAGCATCCGGTCCGAAACCGTCAGATTTTTCGCATAGCAGAGCATGCGAGCCGTTCGTTGATTTGCTACAACATTCTCCTTTGGAAACCTACAGATCTGATAATAGTATTCCATTTTGTCATAGTTAGACCACGGTCCTTCCACGTGGTTAACTCCTTTCCAGAGAAAGTAGCCAGAGGATGGAACTTTCAACTTCACAGCAATATCTATCAAATTCTCTTTCAAGAAGCAATCTCGAACAGTGGTTTCCATAATGTGCTCATCGTCAGCACTCAAATACACAGATAGCTTATTCAAAAATGCTTTAACCAAATCATGATAACAATTTCCAGAGTCAGAAACAAACTTATCTATCTTCTGATACTTGAGCAGACCAGGAAAATCAAAGGATGAAGCAGGAAAAGCCTTAAGGTTTATGTAATTTACCGGCAGAATATGACGGACACGAACCTTGAAATCCATCCGGCGTTTCTTGGTTGTCTCCATAGGAATGCTGTCTCCATCTGATGCAGAGTCATATTCCGGTAACTTTCCCTTGCCTTTGTGAGAAGATGTCGTGGATGAAGTTTGAGAGATTCTGAGGGTTATGAATTCTGAAGTTTTAGGGTTTGATGGAGATGAGAGAG
Source organism: Lathyrus sativus (assembly GCA_963859935.3). NCBI lineage: Eukaryota > Viridiplantae > Streptophyta > Magnoliopsida > Fabales > Fabaceae > Lathyrus > Lathyrus sativus. The sequence goes on from OZ012737.1 coordinate 122,350,281, forward strand.
ATGGAGGATAGGGTTTTTTAATATGAGGAGTTATTTGAGTGGGTTTTAATGTTGGTAGGAAGTCCAAAAGTGTAGTCAAAGAAGAAGAAGAAGAATTCTTTGGATAGTGATTTGGATGTCCAAGAAAATATTAACCACACATAAATAACACATTTAACACACTTAATTTTCCAAAATTTTAATTAATTTTTCGTTTCTGATTTTTTTGAAAATTTTAACAGTGTTAATCGGTTAACCATATAGGTTAATTGGTTAACATATTAAAAAATTAATTTCCAAAATAAAAAGTATCAGTGTTAATCGGTTAATCCTATAGGTTAATCGGTTAACACATTAAAAATTTAAGTCAGAATTGAAAAATTAACAGTGTTAATCGGTTAACCCTATAGGTTAATCGATTAACACACGTGAATTTTGGAAAAAGCTAAAAACAGAATGCACAAACATTTGAAAACATACATTATGCAAACATAAACCAGAGAAAAATATGAGATATCACCTTCATCGAGAATCCCAAGTTCTCGTCGAATTTTGAAGAACGGTTCTTTCGCCAATGTTTTGGTGAAGATGTCAGCGAGTTGATTGTGTGTATCGATGAAAGTAACATCTACATCTCCATTTAGTACGTGATCTCGAAGGAAGTGATGTCGGATATCTATATGCTTTGTCCTTGAATGCATGACCGGGTTCTTTGTAATATTGATGGAACTTGTATTATCACATCGAAGAGGAATGCAACCGAGATCTACACCGTAATCGAGGAGTTGTTGCTTGAGCCACATAATTTGTGCATAGCAACTTCCTGCTGCAATATATTCCACTTTGGATGTACTGAGTGCCACACAAGCTTGCTTCTTTCAGGCCCATGACACTAGTGCATTCCCAATAATGTGACACGTACCACTCGTGCTTTTTCTATCGGTCTTACATCCTGCATAATCAGTGTCAGAATAACAAATTAAAGAACAAGTACTACCTTTTGGATACCATAATCCAACATTCGTTGTTCCTTTGAGATACTTTATGATTCTCTTCACGACAATGAGATGTGATTCCTTCGGACTTGCTTGAAAGCGTGCACACAAACAAACGTTAAACATAATGTCAGGACGGCTTGCCGTCAAATATAATAATGAACCGATCATACCTCGATATTTTGTAATATCAATTGGAGTACCAGATTCATCCTGATCAACGTAAGTTCCGGATCCCATAGGAGTGGACATCACCTTGCAGCTATCCATATTGAATTTCTTCAACAATTCCTTGCAGTACTTGGATTGGTTGAGGAATATGCCATCCTTTGTTTGCTTGATTTATAGTCCAAGAAAATAGTTCAATTTTCCCATCATGGACATCTCGAATTCTCCTTGCATCATAAGTGAAAATTCTTCGGAAAGCTCTTTGTTTGTTGACCCGAAGATGATGTCGTCGACATAGACTTGAACCAATATGGTGTTACCCTTGATCTTCTTTATAAACAACGTCTTGTCAACCTTTCCTTTTGTAAATCCCTTTTCACATAAGAAATTGCTAAGGCGGTCATACCATGCTCTCGGTGCTTGTTTCAATCCGTAGAGTGCCTTTTTCAGTTTGTAAACATACGAGGGATTCTTGAAGTCTTCAAAACCCGGAGGTTGTTTGACGTAGACTTCTTCATTGATGTATCCATTCAGGAAAGCGCTTTTGACATCCATCTGGAACAACTGAAAATTCATAGAACAAGCGTAAGCAAGTAATAATCTAATTGCTTCTAACCTTGCTACCGGAGCGAACGTTTCATCAAAATCAATTCCTTCCTCCTGGTTGTAGCCTTGTGCGACCAATCTTGCTTTGTTACGAACTATGATCCCATTCTCGTCAAGTTTATTCTTAAACACCCATCTCGTTCCTATGATGTGCTTATTGTCTGGTTTTGGTACGAGATTCCAAACTTGATTCCTTTCGAATTGGTTGAGTTCTTCTTGCATCGTTACAATCCATTAGTCGTCGCCTAAGGCTTCATCAATCTTGGTTGGTTCAATTTGAGACACAAAATCCATGTTGAGACAAGCATCCTTAGGATTTAGTCGAGTTGCAACGCCTTGGATAATATCACTAATAACTTTATCTATCGGGTGATCTCTATGCATTCTCCATTCCTTCGGAAGATCTTGATGTTCTTCGATGATTTGAGTGATATCTTCTTGTGGTATTGCTTGACTCTTTGAAGTCTCTTCTTGTTGTTGAGAAGAACCTACTATATCATCATCATCATCCACAATAATATTATCCTCTTTCGAGGGGTTAGTCTCATCAAAAGAAACATGAATGGATTCTTCAATAGTAAGAGTTCTTTTATTAAAAATTCTAAAATCTCTACTAGAAAGAGAGTAACCAAGAAATATACCTTCGTCGGACTTCTCATCAAACTTACCGAGATTGTCCTTATTGTTGTTGAGAATAAAACATTTGCATCAGAGTATGTGGAAAAATGCTATGTTTGGTTTCCTACCCTTGAACAGCTCATACAAAGTCTTCTTGAGAATTGGGCGAATATTGACACGGTTGCTTACGAAACACGCCATGCTAACCTCTTCTGCCCAGAAATATTTAGGAAGATTCAAGTCGCTAAGCATTGTTCGAGTAAGCTCCACCAGTGACCTATTCTTCTGTTCTACGACACCGTTCTGTTGAGGAGTCCTTGGTGCGGAAAAATTGTGAGAAATTCCATGCTCTTCGCAAAAATCTTCAAACTGAATTTTGGAATTCTCCACCATGGTCGCTTATTATGGAGGATATGGTGAGTGACTTCTTGTTTTGAATTTGCTTCGCATACTTCTTGAATGCGTTGAAAGCATCATTTTTCTGCACTAAAAACAATGTCCATGTGTATCGAGAGAAATCATCAACAATAACTAAAGCATAAATACTACCTCCAAAGCTTTTCGTTCTCGATGGAACAAAAAGATCCATATGCAACAATTGAAGTGGTCTTGATGTAGAAACCACTTGCTTGGATTTGAAAGTTGTCTTGGTCTGTTTCCCCTTTTGATATGCATCGTATAACTTATCCTTGATGAATTTTATCTTCGGAAGACCAACAACTAGGTCATGCTTTATCAACTTGTTTAAATGCTCCATGTGAATGTGAGAAAATCTTTTATGCCAAAGCCACGCCTCGTTGTTGTTCGCCATTAGACATTTTACCTTCAAGGAAGAGTCATCAAAAGAGATCATAAAAATATTATTAAATCTTTTACCTTTTAGCAAGATGTCATGGGTGACTTCATGTTCTATCAAGCATTCATCCTTTGTGAAGTTGATTCAGAACCCTTTGTCACACAATTGACTTATGCTAAGTAGGTTGTGTTTAAGGCCTTCCACATAAAGAGCATCTTCGATGATTGTACATGGAGGTGCACCAACAGTTCCAACTCCAAGAATTTTTCCTTTATTATCATCACCGTAAGTAATGTATCCTTTGGCCTTTAATGATAGACTTGAAAATTTGTTTATGTCTCCCGTCATATGCTTCGAACAACCGCTATCAAGATACCATTGATTAGAATTTGTCTTCAAGCATACCTATAACAAAAAATCAAGTAGTGTTAGGTACCCAAATTGCTTTGGGTCCTTGATAGTTAGTATCCTTTTCAACCCACACATAATGCCTTTTAGCAACACCAATGTTGCGTACATAGCAAGCATTAGGTGTATGGCCTTTGATTCCACAATAAAAACAAGTAGGTTGAAAGTGACTTCTATATCTAGGAACATAATTCTTTTTCTTCACAATTATTTTCTTTTTATGACTTTGATGCATAGTTTTAAAATTGTTTGCCTTTTCTTTAACAACTTGTTCACTTGCTTTCACAAAAATGGTTTCATTTGTGCTTGGTTTGGAAAACTTAGAATATCCTAATCCACTTTTATCATTAGAATATCTTTGGTGCCTAAGAATTTCCTCCAAGCCAATTTGACCTTTTTCGTACCTTTCCAAAACTCTTTTAAGTTGAACAATTTGAAAAGATAAGGATTCACAATTTTTGCATACAAGACTTTGTTTTTCATCCACCAATTTTTGTTTTTCATTTTCAATATTTTTTATAAAAGCAGTATTTTTTTCTTCTAAAAATGAAATTCTTTTCTTTTGGGATGAAATGCTTTTACACAAAGTCTTGCATTCTTTTAGAAGTTCATCTATGACTTCTTGTGCATCATTATCATAAATAGAAAAATCGTTACTAACCTCATCAATTTCTTCATCGGAATGATGTGACGCCATAAGAGCCATATTTGCACATTCATCGCTTTCTAACTCCGATGATGAACTTATCTCGTTACCGTCCCAAGCAACATAAGCCTTTTTATTTTTGAAATCCTTCTTGCCTTTGAATCCTCCTTTCTTTGCAAGTTTCGGACAATCCGGCTTTATGTGACCTTGTTTCCCACATTCGTAGCATATGACTTCTTGGTTCGATGTGGATGCATCCTTTTTCCTGAAATGTCTATTCTTTTTAGGAAAAGAGGAATTTTTATTATTATTAAAAAACATACCAAGCTTCTTTACAAGAAGTATGAATTTTTCATCTTCGGAAGTCTCGTTGTCTTTCTCATCCTTTATGTCAATCTTCAAGGCAATTCCTTTGGACTTCTTTTCTTGACTTTCGTGCTTCTCGGGTCTTTCAAGTTCCGATTCGTGCTCTTGAAGTTTGCCAAATAAGGATGCATATGTCATCGTTGAGAGACTCTTCTTTTCCGAAATAGCGGTCACCTTTGGTTGCCATTCTCTTGTCAAGGATCTTAGGACTTTCAGGTTGAGATCATCATTGGTGAAGGTCTTTCTGAGAGCAATCAAATGATTTGTTAGATGAACGAATCTCTTTTGTAAGGCAACAATAGATTCACCGGGCTGCATACGGAACATCTCATATTCTTGACTTAAAGTGCTGAGTCTTGATCTTTTTACTTCAGCGGTTCCTTCATGCGTTTCTACCAAGGTGTCCCAAATCTCTTTTGCCAATCTACACTGTGATACACAAAAGAATTCGTCCATACTGAGAGCGCTTTGGAGTATGTTGATTGCTTTCTTCTCATCAAGAATCTTTTTCTTATCATTTTCATCATACAATCTTTTCAACTTTGCGGTTCCAACGCCATTGACCATATTTACTGGATTGTGTGGTCCTTCTTAGATTGCTTCCCATATACCTTCTCCTTGGGCTTCAAGATGTGCCTTCATTCTGATTTTCCAGAAATCGAAATATTCTCCAGAGAACAATGGTGGTTTGTTACTACTTCCACCGCCTTTGAAAACTGGGTTGGTGCTAGCGGAAGCCATACTGAATCATTCGGAACAGGTTACCTTAACCTGCTCTGATGCCAATTGTAAGTTCAGAGTATGCCTAAGAGGGGGGTGAATTAGGCTTAAGAAACTTTTTCCAGTTTTTCGATATTCTTGAATTTTTCTTCTTTAAGTTCTTAGTGATGAAAGCAGTAAAAGCAGGAAGAAAATGAACACGGAGATTTATAGTGGTTCCCTTCACAATCCGAAGGTACTCCACTCCCCTTTCCACAAGAAAGAGAGTTTTCACTATAGTTTTAGAAAGTACAACCTATCACACCATCAACCGGTGAGGCCTACAATCTAACAACTAATCAAAAATTAGTGTGTAAGAACAATCCTCTTGCAAACACTAACCCCTGTGTTCAACAATCCTGAATCACAAGTCACAAAGAAATAATTCTTGTAATTTTTGTAATTTGAAAGTGATACAATGATAATATCAATCTAATGATTGATCTTCTCCTTTTGATCATAATTCACTTTTCAATATCAATACAAGTGTTCAAAAATCTGGATATGAAATTGTATGAACAATATGAACACCTTTTGAAAAAAAAAATATTTGAAAAGTAGTGAATTTGATTCAATGAATATTTTGAAAATTATTGGAGGTTTTTTTTTCAATTTGAAATTTTCAGAATTTATATGAGCAAAACACCATTTCAAAAAGGTATAATTGAGTATGAATTAAAACATGAAAAGGTATAATATTCAAACAACATTTGAATTTTAACAGCAATAATTTTTCAAAATTCGTTCAGTGTTAATCGGTTAACACTTGAACGTTGGCCCAAAGAATTCAAAAATTAAGGCTGTTAACCGATTAACCCATATGGTTAATCGGTTAACACTGTTAAAACTCAGAAAAATGCTTGAGTTAAAAAGTGTTATACCAATTCAACTGATTTTCTAAACATGCAAATGCAATGTGTTATCATTTTAAAAATATTTGAACACTTGTATATCAATTAAAGGAGTGAATATTGATATACCGAAGCTTGAGTCCAAAATTTTGAAAGTTGTAGAACATTTGCACATGATGCTTGATTTGCTTGACAACATTCCATAGATGATATGCTTCTGGTTTTATCTTCAGTGTATATACCCCCACGGGTATATAGTGCAAGAAGCTTCTTAGTACATATACCCCCACGGGTATATAGTGTAAGAATCTTGATCAAATTTGAAAGCTTTGATTTTTTGCTTGCAATCATGGAATGAGCTTGAGTCTTTGTTGACATCATCAAAACCTTTGAGATTGAAATGTGCTTCTACAATTTATTTCAGCTTTCATTTGTCAATGATAAGCGACACGTCATTACGTGTTAATTTAACTTTGTTCGTAAGCAAAACTTGTTTATTCCTTGAATGTATGGTTTGCATTTGCATCTGCATCCTACATATCATTTTGCATTTCATTGGTCCTCTGAATTATTATGTGTTCCATTGCTATTAGAATCACATTGAACTCCCATCGGTATAACACAAGAGCCTATGCTCAAAGGAGAATGGCAGAACAAGACCAGAGGTTTGATCAGATTGACAACAACGTTGAAGGATTGCGTACCGACGTCAGCCAAATAATGGAAGTTCTTCAGGTGATTAGCTGCAGGTCGAGATGGATATAATGGCCAGAAGGATGAAGGCCATAGAGGGGAATAATGTCTTCGGTTCTGACGCAAAAGACATGTGCTTAGTTTCAGGCTTGGTATTTCCACCAAAATTCGTAATGCCTGTATTTGAGAAATACGAAGGGGCTACCTGCCCGAAAGTCCACTTAATAATGTACTGCCGCCAAATGGCCCCGCACACCGAGAATGATAAATTGTTGATCCACTGCTTCCAAGATAGTTTAAAAGGCGCCTCCGCTAAGTGGTATTTAAGCCTGGATCAATCCAAAATCTACTTTTTTTAGGACTTGTCCGATGCGTTCATACAATAATATAAATATAATATGGACCTAGCACCAGACCGACATCAACTTCTGAGGATGACCCAGAAAAACTCGGAAACCTTCAAAGAATATGCACAAAGGTGGCGCGAGACAGCTGCCCAGGTAGAACCGCCACTAGCTGAAAAGGAGCTTGCCGATTGGTTTGTGGACACTGTCATACCATATTTTTATGAGAGAATGATCAGCAGTGTCACAACAAGTTTCTCTAATATCATGGCTGTCAGCATAAAAGTAGAAGTCAGATTAAAAAGCAGCAAGGTGACAAGTGCAGCTAGAACTAGCACAGTGAAGAAACTGCCGAGTCATCTCCATAAGCAAACGGAAGGGGAAACAAATGCCATAATGTATGAAGAACGAATTTAGAATAGAAGAAGCCATCCGCAGAATCAATGGTCGTCTTGTCTGCAACCTCAACAAAATTATCATCAACAACAATATGTGGCTGCAGTCACACCGATTTTTTTAACCAGACCAAATCCACAGAATCCTCTGTAGCAGGCGCCTAATATCTATCGACCGAACAATAATCAGCAGGTACGCCCACAGCAAGGAGCACCGGCTTCGAGGGCCGCTTTCCAAAACAGAAGACCAAAAATTTGACCTATCCCTATGAGCTATACAGATTTGTACCCACAACTGGTGCAGTAAGGGCTAATCCAGACCAGGAAGTTAGGTCCCCCTTCGACTCTACTATCGTACTACTACAATCCAAACGTACACTACACGTTTCACGAAAATGCCGTCGGGAATGATCTTGAGAGCTACAAAGCCCTTCAACACATCGTGCGGGAACTAATTGAAAAGAGAATCCTCTCATTTGAGGATAATCAGCCAAATTTGGAGAGTTGTCCCCTACCAAATCACGGTGGCGTTCATGCTGTGGAAGAAGATTCCGACATAAGGGTAATTTCCGAGGCATCTGAAATCAAGACTCCATTGATTGAATTACACAAAAAGCTAGTGAAATCGGGTCTAGTCAAGAGTCCCCATGAAGGTTGTAATGATTGTCATTATAAGCTGCAGGGTTGTAACCTTATGTAGTGAGATATTCAATCAATGATTGATGAAGGCATACTGCAAATATGTGGAAAGAAAAAGAAGGAGGATGTCTCGGTAATTGAGCCAATCTTCAACCTGCCGAAGAAATATGAAAAAAGACCAGTGTTCAATACTATGAATAAAAAGTCTGCTCCTCCCGCTACGGCCAGACCTTTTTTTCACAACGGTCTCGCGCCGACTACATACCAGCCTAAGCCTAAGTACATTCTAAGGAGGGAACCAGGTCCTCATCCAAGAGCTGTAACTTGGAAACGCGACTACTCATGGTACGACATGAACGCCGGAAGGAAGTAGGAAGATGTTACTAACATTGTTGGCGGAAGCAAGATGACCCACAATGGTCGTGCGTATCAACCTAAGGCAAAATTCACAGTTCCTCAGGTTGCGGCCGCTATCCCCAAAACAACCCACCATTCCTAAGGAAGTTGTTCCAAAGGAAATCACCTTCAAAGAACCTATAATTGAAAAAACCAAGGGAAAGAAGTCTCAAAAAAGGATAAGGAATAATTTTTTAGAATCATTCGCCGAAGTGATTATCGGGTAGTGGACCAACTCCACCAAACACCGTCCAAAATCTCCATCATGTTATTACTGTTAAACCTTTCTGTCCGTTGACAAGCCCTATTGAAGATATTGACACGGGCCCATGTCATAAAAGACATCAGCGTGGGGCAGTTTGATTATGTGGTTGCCAACATTACAACCTGTAACACGTTGAGTTTTGACAACTCTGATCTAACTACTAAAGGTTTCAAGCACAACCGTGCCTTGCATGTGTCGATAAAATGTGAAGAAGATACCCTTGCCAGAGTACTTGTTGACAAAGAATCGGCTCTTAAAGTGATGCCTAAGAGAATTTTGGCCAAATTGGCTTACAAAGGAGCAGCGATGAAAGCAATGTCATTGATTGTAAAAGCTTTCGATGGATCAAGAAGGACGGTGATCGGAGAAGTCGACCTACCCATCATGGTATGCCCTCAAGTTTTTGAAGTCACTTTCCAGGTGATGGATATAAACCCAGCTTACAACTGTCTTTTTGGAAGACCATGGATACCCGCGGCAGGCGCTGTCACGTTCACTCTGCATCAAAAGATGAAATTCATTGTTGAAGATCAATTGATCATGGTACACGACGAAGATGATTTGATGGTGAGCAAGTTATCCTCTTTCCGATATATCGAAGCTGATGAAGACGCGTTGGAAACAAATTTCCAAGCGTTGGAGATTGCACATGCTATGATGGTGGTGTCATACCCTAAATTTGTCCTCCCCTTTTTGAAAATATTTTTGCATTTTTCGATTCTATTTTTAATTTTGCATTGCCCGCTGATTTTAGTTTCTCTTTTTTTCTTTTTAAAATATCAATATTTTGTACATATATTGTTTGTTAATAGATTTTAGAAATGAATTTATTTATTTAGAAATTACATAGAATTTTAATAGATTTTTTTTAGTAGTAGAATTAATTAATTAGTCTAGTATAAAATTATTATTAATTAGATTTAGAAATTTAAATAGAATTAGCATAGAATTAGATTATTATTAGAATTAGTTTAGAATTTTGGTTTTTATTAGAAATTTAGGATAGTATTTTTTTATAGGAATTTGATTAGTATTATTATTAGTTAATTAGATAAGTTTTTTAATTTAGAATTTTAATTAAATAGATTTAGATTTTAAGTTAGAGTTATTATTAGAATTAGATTTTTTAATTTTATTTTATTTTATTATTAGAAATTAGAAGTTATAATATTAATTAGTTGGAATTAGATTATTAATTAGGGATTAGTTTAGATTAATTAAATTAATTGACAAAAAATTAAACCAAAAAAGCAAATGCAGTGACACGTGTTAGTTTGAGTATAAAACACTATTCATTGTCTTCTTGAAGGAGACCTAGCCGCAAAAATCCTGTTCACCTTCCCATCCAAAACCCTAAAACGCCAATCTTTTCCTCTTCTTCTCACGCCGCCGGTTTTTCTTTCTCCTTCCCTGCTTGCCTCTCACCGAGCCTCCTTCCTCCTTCAACTCCTCCAAAACGCACCCCCTTCACCTTCTTGCACTTCCTTCTTTTCCTTCATCAAACCAACACACGAAACCCACCTTCCCCTAGATTTCCGCCGCTGAAATCAACAACCATCCAAACCTTACTCTCCTTTAAATCATCATCCTTCACAACCCGTAACCCCTTCCTCTTCTCATCCAAAACAAACCCATTTTCGAAACCCTATCTTACAACACTAACACCCATTCTTCAACACCAGCCGCACCACCCTCTCTCAATAACCCTAACCTTCTTTCAACCTTTTCAAACTCCAATTCAGCAAACCCCAAAAAGGTTCCAGTCTTTCACTTACCCAACAAACCAAAACCAAAAATGAGTCTTTTTCTCCCTCAGAATCTTCTTATACCATTGAAGAAAGTTCAATGTCTTCACTGTTCATGACGTTGCAAATGAAGAAAGATGAAGGGAAATCGAGAATCAAAACCAGATCTCAGAAATTGAACCCTCCAAGACACCCCCCCTCTCTTTTTCTAAAAAAAAATATAAAAAAAAATATAATTTCTAAACTCTTAACCAGACTTGTAAATATATATTTTCTAAAAAAATAGTTTTAATTTGCAAATATTTTTTAATAAACTATTTATTTGCATTGGTAAATATTTTTTAATAAACTATTTGTTTGGATTTGTAAATATTTTTTAATAAACTAATTTTTTAGATTTGTATATTTTTTAATAAACTAATTTTTTTGATTTGTATATCTTTTCATATACTAATTTTTTAGATTTATATATTCTCATAAACTAATTTTTAGATTTTTATAACATTGTTTAGAAGTTTTATATAATTATTTTCTAGATAGTTTTTAGAATTATAAATATATTTTTCTAACTAAGTTCTTTAAAGTTTTGTTTGTATACATTTTTTTTCTAATTTCATTTCTTAGAATTTGTATATATACTTCTCTAAAAAATAGATGTTGGATTTCTCATTTATTTTTCGATATTTTCACTTCATTTTCATTCTCGACTTTTTATTCATCTTCATTTATTTCCGTCGCTTTTAGGTAGATGACGAGACTTCCGTAAATCGTTACTAGTCAAACTATTGATAAATAATGTTGGATCCGAGACCGCTTTCTTTCTCTCCTATTTTCTTCTTCGTTTCGGTTTTCATTTAAGATTTCCTTGATCTATGAAGTCTTTTATTCCTAAGCGTCGGTTTATCGATGTCGATAACCTTCTCGATTTCAAATCTATGGAAAATGACCATTTGGGTCATTTTCTTTACTTTGGGATCGTGATAGGCTACCTTCGATTAATCAACATAATGTTTGCGATTAAGACGATATCCCACCTCTTTGGTCCGTGTAACACGATTAAATCAGAGAATGATCCTCAATATCATTTCTCTATCTTGTTCATAGCACGAATATCAATTATGGGACCTCCTATAGTTCGACTTCCATCATAAGTCGAGCTATGATGGTTTAGCATTACGTTTCGCCCCAATTCAATTTACTAACTAACTAACCACTAACTTTAATTTCTGTCAAATATACACTGTTTTATTTTCAGTCGATATTATCTTGTACATATTGTTATATTATGTATAGTCCATATCTTGTAAATATTCAAATTGACTTGTACATTCTTTTAAAACACCTAATCAATATCAAAACCATAAAACTTAAATTGGTGGACTATTGGTTATATATCATGTATATTATATGTATCCTGTATATATTTGAATTCATTTCCTATCTTTTTGACATCCTTTTCAAAACATCTTTTCAAATCTTTTTCTCCTAAAACCTCGGTCTCGTACCGAGCGCATTTTCAAACTCTTTTAACAATAAAAACTTGAATGGTTGTGGAGTGGTTAGGCGTAGGCCTTCTTCTATCCCAAGTGCTTGACATTACCTTTAGGGTTCACTGTCGCAAAGCACTTGCCATTTAAGATCAAAAACACTTCTGATAAGAGAATGAAATTCTCTTTGTATTGAATTAAAGAGAGAGGATTGATTTTAGACTTCTTCCTCTCCGAGTGTCAGAATACTCATTATAGAGTGTGTGGTCTCGATACTCGTCTTTCAATACGAAGACGCAGTTGTATTTGTTACACCTTTTCATAACAAAACTTTGAGATAAAGAATTGTGTACTACCCGCAAGGGGTTACTATCCGAGGACCTATTTCGCCCCTAAAAATAACTCCCATAAATCAAATGTGAAATCTTGCCTCGCATGGCAAAAATTAATATTTTCAAAAAGGATATGTTACGTCTGTTCTACCGCAAACAGGTAACGCCTAAGTCTTCAACGAGCGAGCAACAATACACCTAAACTGCTAGAATGCGCACAATAGCATCGTTTACCAGAACTCACCCGTTAACCGTAGGCCGAACTACAACTGCTCTGATTCTTTACTTCTTTTGAGTAAAGATACGTACGCACAAGGGCCACAATCCTTGCCGAGCACGCCTCTATCTCTTCTATAAGTGGTTCCCCGAACTACGTCGGCTGCTCTGATTTCTCATACTAGATGAGGATACAGAGGCACGAGACAGTGATGTCTTGGCGAGCACACTTTCCTATATATACTTGTGGTTCCCCGAACTACGTCGACTCTGACTTTCTCATATCTATTGAGAATACGTAGGCATAGGACTGCGAAGTCCTACTGAGTCTCTTCTCCCCCTTTATCTCTCTTTTCCCTGTTTTCATCCCTTCTTTCTCCCCTAGGAACACTCATAGAAAGCAATACCTTTTAGCGAATACATTCACACGTAGACAAACAAATGGTTTCCATCGAGTACGATGGATGCGAGGGGTACTAATACCTTCCCTTCGCATAACCATCTTCCAAACCCTTTCTCTTGGTTGCGAGACCATCTTATCTGTTCCTTTCTTAGGTTTTTCTCGATGTTTTCCCTTCCCCTCATGGGATAAGTAAAGTTCGGTGGTGACTCTTCTGTATTTCTTTTTGCCTCTCCGTCGTTGCATTTTTCGAGTAGCGACATCTAGTGCCAGACTTGGTGATTCCCTCCACAAGGCGCCAAAATTCCAATTTTTAAGGTGTTAATCGATTAACCAAATGGTTAAACGATTAACCAAAGAAAAATCAAGCCAAATTTGAATTTTTGAAGGTGTTAACCGATTAACAAAATGGTTAATCGATTAACCAGTGCAAATTTCAGCTCTGCACGTGAGTTTTCAAGAGAAGTCATTTTCGGGTCCAAATTTGTTCACATGAGAAGTTGATTTTACACTTAGGAAGGATCTAGAACCACTTCAAATTTTGGTTAATTTCATTTTCCCTCCAAATTCCCATTCCTAATCCCATTCCATGTTTTCACAAACCACATTCCAAACCTCATTTGAATCCAAACCTAAGGGTTATTTAATTGATTTACTCCAAACCTCACAAGGAGAATCCTCAAAATTTCATTCTCATTTCAGAACTCACACTCATTCTCTCAACTTTTTCTCACCAAAACTCCATTAAAGTTTTTTCTTGGAATTCTTTGATTCTCCATTGGAATCAATGAATTCTTGAGCTCAAACCTTCATCCATCATCCTTATTGAATCCAATTCTCCATTCAATTTTCGTGCAAGTTTGGATCTGAATTTTGAAGTTGATCTAGAGGAGCTTATTTGGATAATTCTTGCTTAATTTTGGCGGATCTTCACTTTTACTACAAGAACTCAATTGGATCTTGAAGGATTTCCGGATTTCTTGCTTAGATCTACTCAATCGAGGTTGAATCAACAATTACCGAAGCAATTCTCCGCTTCGTAGGTTGGAATTCTAGATCCATTGCATTTCGAGCTTGTTTTGCATATTTGATGTGGATCTTCATTTTTTATTGACTTTTGGATGATTTGATCCATGTGATTTGTGATCTGGTTGTTTAAATGTGTTTACATACTGATTAGATAACTGATTTCTAGTTTAAAATTTCGTGCTTAATTGATTGTATGATCATTGGAATGATTGCACATTGGATAAGTTGCTGAAAAGTACTTCTGAATTGTTGTTTTCTGCTGTTGACACGGTGTTAATTGGCTAACCAATTGGTTAATCGATTAACCAATGTAAATATTCAAATTTTCCAACATTTTTAAGTGGTTAATCGATTAACCCCTGGTGTTAATCGATTAACACTGTGCCAGCAGACCTGTTTTGCTGTTTTTCATGCTTGTTTAGTATAGTTTCACTTCGAATCTTCACGGATCAGTGTGATGCATTAGGAGTGAGATGTTTTAGATATATGTCACTGTTCTTGATTGTTTAATCATGATTTCTTCGACACACGTTTCAATTTCCACTTGAATGCATGCTTATGGATGTGGTTCAAAGTGATGATCATTTGCATGTTTGAGGTTGAGATGTGCTTGTGGAGGCTATTGCCCCACACTTTGTTCCTCCCTCTCTTCTTTATACTTATTTTGCATGTTCTTATTTGCTTGAAGAGGTTGAGATGAGCTTGTGGTGGTTGTTACCCCACACCTTTTTCCTCCCTCTTCATCTTTGTGTTGCATTGCATGTTTGCATCTTTTTTCTTTTTCTTATGCTTTCTTCTTCTTCTTCTTCTTCTTTTGTCTTCCTTTGCCATGTTCCCTTAGGACCTCTAATCCTTCTTGTTTAAGATTGATTATGATAGACATTAGGATTGAAACCATGTATGATAACATTTAGCTAGCATTCCCTTTTCATCCCAATCATAGGTGCACTTTGTATGAGAACATTAGGTTGAGCCTTAGTCTCCCTTTAGAGCGTGTCTCTCTCTTCTCATCTCCAAACAATTCAAATTATCTAATAAAGACTAATTTGTGGTGTACGCTACAAGCCTTAAGTACTTGGGGAATGATGATTGAGGGGCCTCCTCTCAATTGTCTAGAGTTTTTAGCGTATGTCCTTTGGACAATATGCGACGCATTCGCTCCTAGGTCATAGTCTTTAGTGCAACATGAGTTTCAAATTATAACTCAAGACACTTCTTTGTCTAAAAAACACAAAAACAAACTTCAAACCTTTTTTTATCCTTCGGGATTATTTGGAAGACTTTTTTTCATAAGGAGAGTTTCGTTAACTCTTGGTTCTACTGCAAACAGGTAACACCTAAGTCTCCAATGGTCAAGCTGCATACACCTAACTGCTAGAACTAAGTTTTAACCCTACTCGGGCCTAAAACATTTTGAACCAACCGGTGTTCTTGTTAGCCCGAACTATGTTTGCTCTGATTTCTCATACCAGATGAGAATACGTAAGCACAAGACAGCGATGTCTTGGCGAGCAACCTTCCTCACCTTTACCCGTAGTTTTCCGAACTACATTGACTCTGACCTTCCCATTACACGAGGGAGTACGTAGGCATAGAGCGGCGATGCTCTATCGAGTCTCTTTTCTTTTCTTTTGTCCCTGTGGCCTGTAGCTAGATAGATAAACACCTATTAGATAGACAACAAAGCGTGTATCCCGTCGAGTACGACGGACGTGAGGGGTGCTAACACCTTCCCCTTGCGTAACCGACTCCCGAACCCGAGATATGGTTGCGATGACCTGTCTTTTCCCTTTTCATTAGGTTTTCTCTGATCTTTTCCTTTCCCTCTTTTGGGATAAATAACGAACAGTGATGACTCTTCTATCATTTCCGGCCCCTCTTCGCAGCTATGCGACAGGTACTACCCGTAAGGGGTTACTATCCCAGAGCCTATTTCGCCCCTAAAAACAACTCCCACAAATCAAATGTGACATCTTGCCTCGTACGAAGAAAATTAATCTTTTCAAAAAGGATATGTTACGTCCGTTCTACCGCAAACAGGTAAGGCCTAAGTCTCCAACGAGCGAGCATAAATACACCTAAACTGCTAGAATGCGCACGATAGCATCATCCACAAAACACCGGTTATTCGTAGTAGGCCGAACTACGACTGCTCTAATTTCTCACATCTGTTGAGAATACGTAGGCATAGGGTTGCGATGATCCTAGTGAGAACTTTTCTTTCTTTTACACTCTTTCCCCAGAAAAACATGCTACATCCGTTCTACCGCAAATAGGTAACGCCTAGGTCTCCAACGAGCGAGCAACAGTACACCTAAAATGCTAGAATGCGCACAATAACATTGTCTACCAGAACTCACTCGTTAACCGTAGGCCGAACTAAGGCTGCTCTAATTCTTTACTTCTTTTGAGTAAAGATAAGTAGGCACAAGGGCCACAATCCTTGCCGAGCACACCTCTATCTCTTCTATACGTGGTTCCCCGAACTACGTCGGCTGCTCTAATTTCTCATACCAAATGACGATACGTAGGCACGAGACGATGATGTCTTGGCGAGCACACTTTCCCATCTATACTCGTGGTTCCCCGAACTACGCCGACTCTGACATTCTCATACATGTTGAGAATACGTAGGCATAGGACTGCGAAGTCCTACCGAGTCTCTTCTCCCCCTTTATCTCTCTTTTCCCTATTTTCAGCCCTTCTCTCTCCCCTAGGAACACTCATAGAAAGCAATACCTTTTAGCAAATACATTAACACGTAGACAAACAAATGGTTCCCATCGAGTACGATGGATACGAGGGGTGCTAATACCTTCCTTTCGCATAACCGACTTCCAAACCTTTTCTCTTGGTCGCGAGACCATCTTATCCGTTCCTTTCTTAGGGTTTCTCGATGTTTCCCCTTCCCCTCATGGGATAAATAAAGTTCAGTGGCGACTCTTCTGTATTTCCTTTTTCCTCTCTGTCGTTGCATTTTTCGAGTAGCGGCAGGTGGAAGACGCTGTCGTTACACATGGTCCGTCCTTTGTCTCCGCTCAGAGTATTAACAATTCTATGAAAGAAGGACTCCCATAAGGATGGGGAGAAGTGATCAAAGTCAATGGACGAGGAAAGAATGACCGACGAGGGTTGGGTTACGAACCAACTCTAGACGAAGAGTCAGAAGTCAACGACAAGCGCCTCAAGACTCTAGATGAATTCTTTGCAAATGGCGGCATTCAAGTCAATGCTATTGAAGAAAACAATGAAGAAAGCTGCATTGACGACTTGGTGTTCCAAGACAAAGCCATTCTGAGCAACTGGGAGGCCATCGAAATCCCTGTCTTGTTGCCTCTTGTTGAGTAATTTGCTTTTTTTACTTGTTAGCATTTTCTATGTTTAAAATCCTTGGTTGTACCCAAGGCCATACGGGCCACACTTTGAAATATTAATTAATGAATGAGTGTTTTGTTAAACTCCATTTTTTATGTTCATTGCATTTTTATTGTTTTCACTTTTTTATAAAAAAGGAAAATATCAATATTTTCATAACACCTAAAAAAAGAATCATCTGCATCCCTTTGTGTGTGTGTTTTCTCATTTAGACCTGTTTAACACACGTAGAGAACCTCCATCAGCTCTTAAATTCGATAGTCATCTGATCCCGTATAACTTCAATTCGGCGGTGTTCCAAGTTGAAGAAGACAATGATGAAGATTTCGAAGTTCCAAAAGAACTAACCAAAATAACTGAGTACGAAGATGCCTACCTTCAGTCGTATAAAGAGCAGATTGATGTCGTTAACTTGGGCTCTAAAGAAGAGAGAAAAGAGGTCAAGATTGGAGCATCTCTAGGGGCAAACATTAAAAGTCGTTTAATAACCCTTCTCAAGGAATATACAGAGTGATTTGCTTGGTCTTACCAAGACATGCCTGGGCTGGATACTGATATCGTAATGCACAAACTTCCTCTTAAACCCGAGTGCCCTCTAGTCAAGCAAAAGCTTCGAAGATCCCGACCTGACATGGCTTTGAAAATCAGGGAAGAGGTTAAAAAACATATTGTTGTGGGCTTCTCGGCAGCCTCTAAATATCCTAAATGGGTGGCTAATATTATACTATTTCCAAAAAGGATGGCAAGGTTAGAATTGTGTAGATTATAGGGACCTCAACAAAGCCAGTCCAAAAGACAACTCCCTCTACCGCATATTGATACTTTGGTAGATAACACGACCAACTTCGTGGTGATTTCATTCATGGACAGTTTCTCCGGTTATAACCAGATAAAAATGGATCCAGTTGACATGGAAAATACGACATTCATCACCCTCTGGGGCACCTATTGTTATAAGGTTATGCCTTACAGTCTGAAGAACCTTGGAGCTACATACCAACGGGCTATAGTGGCATTATTTCATGATATGATGCACCGATATATTGAAGTCTACGTTGATGACATGATTGCTAAATCTCAAAGCGAGGAAGATCACCTGGAGCATTTGTTAAAATTGTTCAAGAGGCTTAGGAAGTACCCATTGAGGATGAACCCCGCCAAGTGTACTTTTGGGGTAAGATCTGGCAAACTACTCGGTTTCATCGTTAGTCAACATGGAATCGAGATGGACCCCAAAAAGGTACGAGCCATTCAGGAGATGCCTGCGCTATAAATCGAGAAGCAAGTTAGAGGTATCATTGAAAGGTTGAATTACATCTCCAGATTTATCTCCAACTTAACTCCTACCTGTACATCAATCTTTAAGTTGTTACGAAAAGATCAAGCAGTTGTATGGAATGAGAATTTCCATGAAGCATTCAAAAAGATCAAAGAATATCTCCAAGAGTCTCCTATATTGATCCCTAATGTACCCGGAAAATCGCTCTTCATGTACATGACAGTGCTTGAAGAATTAATGGGTTGTGTTTTGGGTCAAACAGATGAGTCAGGGAAGAAGGAGCACACAATCTACTACCTGAGCAAGAAGTTTACCGAGTGCGAGAGTCGTTAATATCCATTATAAAAAGCTTGCTGCACGCTGGCATGGGCAGCCAAACGTCTGAGACAATACATGATTTTCCATACTACTCTATTGATATCCAAGATGGACCCAATAAAGTACATCTTTGAAAAGCCTACTCAGACAGAAAGGCTCGCTCGTTGGCACATGCTCTTGTCAGAGTGTGATGTCTAATATATTGCTCAAAAATCGATAAAAGGAAGTGTCTTGTCAGACTACCTTTTTGAGCAACCTGTTGAGGATTACCAACCGCTCAAGTTTGACTTTCCTAATGAAGATGTCATGTTTCTTTACCAAGATAAAGAAGAACCTGGTCTAGAGGAGGGTCTCGAGCCTGTTTTCCGTTGGAAGTTAATGTTTGACGGAGCATCCAATAAGAAAGGCCATGGAGTTGGTGCTGTGTTGGAAAATACAACTGGAGGATATACAGTCGTCACCGCAAGACTATGTTTCTCATGTACAAATAATATATCTGAATACGAAGCCTGCATCCTGGGGCTTGAAGCTGCCATCGACCTTCGCATCAAAATCCTAGAGGTGATCGGCGACTCCGCTTTAGTAATTTACCAACTCAAAGGTGAATGGGAAACTCGAGATGAAAAGTTGATTCCGTACAAAGACTACATTTTTGAAATAATCGAGTACTTTGACGAGATTACTTTCAAACATGTTTCGAGGGTTGAGAATCATATTGTAGATGCTTTGGCCATGCTAGCATCAATGTGAAAAGTCCAATTTGTCAACGAGGCTCCTTTGGTCTGCATCGAAAGAAAGATCGCGCCAGTATACCTCATGATGACAGAAGAAGAATCCGATGGAAGACCTTGCTTTTCTGATATCAAGAACTTCATTCAGAATCAAGAGTATCCGGTTGATGCCTTTAAAATTGACAAGAGGGCTATACAAAGATTGTCATCCAAGTTCTTTATCAGCAACGACGTTTTATACAAAAGAAACCATGATATGGTCTTGCTCCGATGTGTTGACAAAAGAGAGGCCGACCTGTTAATGACGGATGTTCGCGAAGGCACCTTTGGCACTCATGCGGGCAGCCACGCAATGGTCAAGAATATCTTGAGAGCGGGTTATTACTGGCTGACCTTGGAAATTGACTGCATCTTGTTTGCCCAAAAATGCCAAAAATTCCAAATTTATGTAGACAAAGTGCACGTGCTGCCTCATCCTCTGAACGTGTTATCGCCACCCTGGCCGTTCTCTATGTGGGGCATCGACATGATTGGGGAAATAGATCCCAAGGCGTCCAACGGTCATCGGTTCATCCTCGTCACCATTGACTACTTCACCAAGTGGGTAGAATTTGCGTCCTACGCCAACGTGACCAAACAAGTGGTTGCCCGGTTCATCAAGAAGGAGATCATCTGTCGACATGGAATCCCCAATCAGATCATCAAAGATAACAAGACAAATCTAAACAACAAAATGATGAAAGAGCTATGTGAAGGTTTCAAGATCAAGCATCACAACTCCTCTCCTTACTGGCCGAAGAGGATTGTGTAGAAAATGGTAGTGACCTACAAGGACTGGCATGAAATGCTGCCTTTCGCTCTACACGGATATCGAACCTCTATTCGCACTTCAACAGGGGCAACCCCTTTCTCGTTGGTCTACGGGATAGACGCAGTATTACCCATTGAGGTTGAGATACCTTCGTTAAGGGTCTAGATGGAGGCCAAGGTCGAAGAAGCTGAATGGGTGAAAGAAAGTTTAGATACTACGAATCTCATTGATGAAAAGAGGATGACAGTAATGTGCCACAACCAGCTGTACCAAAAAAGGATGAAAAGGGCCTTTGATAAAAGGGTCCAGGTCAAAGAATACAAAGAAGGTGAATTGGTACTTCGGAAAATTTTAGCAGTACAACGAGACACGTGCGAAAAGTGGATGCCGAACTATGACGGCCCATTCATTGAGAAAACAATGTTTTCTGAAGGTTCCCTAATCCTTACCATGATGGATGGTGAACAACTCCCACATCCTATAAACTCAGATGCAGTAAGGAATTATTATGCCTAAAAAGAGCTCGCTAAGTAGAAAACCTGGAAAGGCGATTCGGGCAAAAATGAGCATCCTCGTGGATCACAACCTATTAAGGAGATCCAGACAAAAATTAGGGATAAAATGAACGAGAAACCTCGCTGAGTCAAAAAACATGGAAAGGAAACTCAAGAAAAAATGAGCGTCCTGGTGAATCGAAAACCCGAAAAGGGTGATTCAGGCAAAAGTTTGGGGCATAAACATTTCACTGCACCAGGAGTTATTACGACTGTAGAAGGTTGTCAAGAAGGCTCACTTCCCGCTACTCTCGTCAGAAGCAGCACTTCAGGGCCGACTTTTAGCTAGATAGGACCAAATGATTATTGGATTTTTGTAACCCTATCCCATATTGCCATTTTCTATTCCAAATTGTAATTATTCACTGGGACTTTTCCTTCGCAAGTTTCCATCTGCAATAAAATCAGATTTGAACCAATCTTTGTTTGTGCTTTGTTTTTTATGCTCCACTTTATTTTTCATGCAAAACATCACTTATTCGTTAATAATGATTTTTGAAAACAAAAGTTTTATTTTGAAACTAAAATTGTTTTAAAAATTAACAAGCAAATAATAGCGTCGAATGTGACATGACAGTGTAAAGTAAAAACTCCTCTCATGAGAGTAAAATGGTTGAAACCTTGATACCATCATCTCAACAATACAAGGTTCGATAAAGATTTCATTCCTCATGCTGTCGTGCTACAAATCTAGCCAACTGTATCAAAGTCGTGACTTCTCCCCAGCAAGTTTGCAAGAAAAGAGATTGTTGCCCAAGAAGAATCGCCAAAAGATTAGTACCGTTCTCCGGCAATGGGATTCAGTATGATTCTCTTTATTTCCCCCGTGATAGATTGTTATCTTTTCTTTTGTTTCTTTCCCCTGCGTTTCATTTGGCGTTGCATCTGCATCATACCTTTTGCATGTGTATTTTTCAGCATACCTCGTGTTTAGGGTCGTTTTGGCTTTTGTCTTTGTGATCCAGTTGGGCGGTTTTTTTTTGTCAAGAATTTGTCAGGTGTTCCATCCCCAGTAGTTACTGGATGTCGTCTTGAGATCCTTTGGTTGTTACCAAACCCCTTTGCTTCAAACCTGTTCTCACGGGCTTACCTTTTAGTCGTTACTTTAACTTTGTCAAGTTATCTGGAGTAAGTACTATTGTGATAAATGCTTATATCCCCAAGCAGTCTATTTTAACTAGCAATACCTGATACTACTTATTGGTGTTTACTAAGATGCTAGTTGTTACTAATACCACAGTTTGTCTTTGAGATCAGGTGTTTCCTGATGCCTGACCCCAGCCGATGTTCTGTTAGTTAACGACACTGCTGAGACATAGTAGTTACTATGTTTTCAAAATCCAATTGTTATTGGTGCAAGATATGGTAGTTACCTATCTCCCGTTAGAAGTCCAGTAGATACTGAAATCGTTATAAATCCAATTGTTATTGGTATGTGGCTCGGTCGTTACCGATTTCCCTAGTTAAGTCCAGTAGTTATTGGCATTGCTTGATAAATCCAATTGTTATTGGTATGTTGACATTGGTCGTTATCTGTCTTTCCAGTGGAAGTCCAGTAGTTACTGGCATTGCTTGATAAATCCTACTTGGTTGTTACCAATCTTTTTTTCTAAAGTCTAGTTGTTACTAGCGTCATTTAAAGCCTGTTGGTTATTGGAAATGTCCACCTATCTCTAATTTTAGTATGGTGAGGTGTTACCAATTTCCCCGGTGAAGCTTAGGATGATTTGTTGTAACCAATATCCATAGATACCCCTAGTAGAGTCCCGGAGATATGGTGGTTACTAGCATCCTATGTGAGTCAAGTTTTTCCTCCAGTTGTTTCTAGAAGATCCCGTTCGAACTCTTTACTATAAGGAAACTCTCTATGTTTGATTTAATCCCCAGGAAGGTAGTTTTTACCAGCTCCCTATTAGTTTTACTTGACTGGTGGTCACCAGATTCCCCTGTGAAGTCTAGTCGTAACTTGCAATAGGTCGGTCACCGACCCCTATCTGATACTGCTATTGGTAGTTACCAAACTTTAGTTATTACTGATGTTGCAACTTATCCTTGAGATATGGTGTTTACCTGAATCTATCTCCCAGTTGGTTTACTGTTTGTTAACTAACTCGGTTGAAAACCAGTGGTTACTGGCATCTTTCCTAAAATCCAATCCTTATTAATATTGTTGATTCGGTTTTCACCATATTCCTTTTGAGGTCTAGTCATTACTAGCACTCCCCAGAGAGTCCATTTGTTATTGGAAAATTTCATCCAACTCTGCTATATTCTTTGAATGTTGTTTGTTATCGACATTTCCCCAAGAAGTCCAGTGGTTACTGACTTTGACTAAGAAACCAATCGTTATTGGTAACTCTAAATGTTGTTTGTTACCAACATCTCCCCTTGAAGTTTATTTGTTACTAACACCTCTCAGAAGATCCAGTAGTCACTAGTGTTGTTTAAAGCCTAATGGTCATTGGCAACGATCTTCATAACTTGATTTTAAATTGTCACCGATATCTCCCTGGAGAGTTTGGTCTTATTTCTAGTCATTTCCTGAAGATCTCGTTCGAACTTTTCGTTGCGAGGAAAGTTCCCATTGGATTCTTCTCCAATAAGCATTGTGTCTCTGGTCTTTTGTCCCCCCAGTCGGAGTCCGAGTTTTTTTGGCTTTTGTCCCTCTACGTGGCTTCTTATCCCTTGTCTCCCTTGATGCAACTCCTCAGTGAAGATTTTCCTCTTCCCCAGTGAAGATTTATCTTCCCCGATGGAGCTTGTGTCCCCTGTGTGGAGGATCCCCTTGAAATACCATCATTAGTCATGTCTGAACTACTGATTGTTTTCACTTCAGATCTCCTCCCAGTGAGTCTTGTTTTCCCAGTGAATGATTGCTTGTTATTTCACTTTTCTTTTTCTTTTGCTTGTGTGTCAGCATTTTTCTTGCACTCCAGCATCATGAAGCATCATTCTCAGAATTCATTGCATATTCAACATTTTTCCTTTCGCATACCGTCGTATCTAAGGGACAAAATTTTCGATTTGCTATATTTAAATAACTTTCACCATGATTCTATGGAGATCTTCATCACTCATTGCCATCTAGTGAAGATATTTAAATAGGGGCAATTGTCATACCCCAAATTTTGACCCCTAGATTCCATTATCATTCTAGGAGAATCAGCGTTGTTTACCTAACCTTAACCTATTTCAAGTTTGTCTTTGTCAAGATGCAAATGAATCAGGGTTCCATATAGTCAAAATCAAGGTTTCTAGGGATTGATCAGTCACGGTTTTGGATTGATCCTCCACATAACAAATCTTTACATCATCAAGGATGTCACATGTAATAAAAAATGAGTCCAATTTGAGGTTGTCACCAAGAGAATGAAAGTAGTGCAGTGCAAGAACCCTAATTAGGGTTTCTTGTTGGAAAAGTCAATTGTAGTTTGACTTTTAGTCTAGAAGGCTTTCCAATGAGGGAATTATGGTTCATAAGGTTCATATGACCCAATGAAGTATACCCAAGAAGTTTCAAGGCCTCAGGGAACCCAGAACATCAACAGTCGATTCAGAGATTTTCAACTGTTTGGTTTGTCTATCCGAAAAGGGAAAAAAGGGTACAGTGAAAAAAACCTAATTTTGTTCAAACTTCATATGGTCATAACTTCCTAACTACACATCCAATTAGAGTGGTTCAAAGCTTGTTGGAAAAGCCTTGAGGAGCCTTACAAAAGTGTCCTACTGAATGACCCATGAGCAAAAAATAAATGGATTTGGAGTTATGAATCCATCAAGTTGTGAAGGGTTTCAAACATTTAGAAATTTTGAGGTTTCTTGACTTGTAAGTCAAGAACTCAGCATTTTCACAAGAGTTTTGACCTAGTTTCAAGTGGAATGATTTCCTAACTCAAACTTCAATGTTGTATTACCTAATAATGGCTTTCTAAAAAGTACAAGTGGGTTCCATAGCTCCTCATGGTTAGGGAGAACCAAAGCTCACAAGTTGGCAAAAACTCACTGATGCAAAACCAACTCAGCATGGATGTCTTCATTCCAAAGCTTCTCAAATCAATTCTAATCAAGGTTTAAGCCTCATTTCTGATCTTCACATTGATAATGGAAGTGTTTA
Organism: Lathyrus sativus; assembly: GCA_963859935.3. Taxonomy (NCBI): domain Eukaryota; kingdom Viridiplantae; phylum Streptophyta; class Magnoliopsida; order Fabales; family Fabaceae; genus Lathyrus; species Lathyrus sativus. Next base: position 122,375,596 of record OZ012737.1, read on the forward strand.
GCACCATATCCCACGATTTTGGCATAAGAAATGAAGAATATCATTGTTTAATGCGAGTTGCAAGAATGAATAGTGAAGAAAGAGAAAAATGGTGGCTGCCCTCACCCAATCACCAACTATCCGGCAACCAGTCACCTCATATCCCCTCAAACATGATGAAAATGACCTATAGGGCATGGAGAATCTCTTGTTAGGGTGGCTTGAGGTCAGAAATGAAGATTGCATTAGTTACTCCAAAGATTTCCAAGTTGAAAGGCCAAAATTGGCATTTTGAAGCAATCTGCCCATGCCTCTTCTTCAAGACCTCTTGCTATAAATAGAGCCTCATTGTCACATTAAAAGGATACCAGTTGATTGCTAGAAACCATCTAGAACTCTCTCCCCCACTCAATCACTAAGTTTGTGCAAGTTGCCACCAAATTTCCAAAACCTCCCAAAATTAGTTTTGCTTTTTCACATCCCAAAACCTTTTCCAAACACTTTCCAAATCAAACAAAACTCCAAACACTTCACAAATGATGTATTAGAGTTGTCTAAGACCTCACTTTAGCCAGAAAACCATCCAAGCCAAAAGTAAACTTCCAAAACCTCATTTGTTAGCTTTTTTGCATTTTGAAGGGAAACCTTATAACCGTTGCATTTCATTGAGTTCCAAGACCCCTTAGACTATACATTTGAAATATACAAGCTTTCCAAAGTGATTCACACTTCTTTAACAAGATTTGAGCAAGTTCGCTTTGGAAATCTTTGGATTTTTTGGTGTTTTCTTCACTATCAAGGCATTTTGTCCACTAGCTTGCTTGGAGGTAACTTGGAGCATATTCTCATCATCCTTGTAGAATTTATAGACTATCAAAGAGCTTGTAGGATCTCTAGTTTTCTTGCTTCCCAATTTTGCATCACAATGCTACAAGAGGTAAGCCTACAATTTTCATTTCTCATGCCATCTTGAGTTCTAGCCATGATTTTGTATTGAACATTGCTTAGACATGTTTTATGTATGTTATATGTCATGTGAGAACCATTTCTTGCAGTAAAATATGTATGTTTTGGACTGTCAAAATTCAGGTCACAAACTAGGCCCAACCTTGTCACTTTTTGCATTTTGATTCCAATCTGCCAAACCACTTCTGAATTTCTTTATTTATTTTATGCTAACCTTTATATATGATGTATATGTGATGTTTGTACACTTTTTTCACAAAGCGCACCACTAGACAATGTTGTTCACATGTTTTTGCATTTGGTTGTAACCAAACTTGCCTTATCATTGATGCCATCGGGTTTTCTTATGGGTTCATGGTATGGAAAAAAATTGTACCATTGAATTCATTGTTCAAAAATACATAATTTTCACTTTTATTTCACCTCATTTGGTTAATTTTTGACTGAGTTCCGCTTCTTCATGCAAATGGCCTTAAGTCGGCTTACCTTGCCTTGACCTAGTTTCTCCCTCTTTGGTGCACCAACTTTCCGTGATCATAACTTGCTCACTTTTTATGCTATTGATGCCATTATTTTTGCAAACTACTCCTTAACATGTCTATTTTCATTTATTGAAGAAATAATTAAAGGATTGTTATCCTAGAAATACTTCGGTCCACTTGAATAACATGTGTTTTTTTAGGGTTTTTACCTTAGTGTTCTTGAACGTTTTCAACTTGTAACTTGATTTTTCTTGTGAGATTTGTCTTTTATTATTCATATATGTTGGTTAACATTTTTAAGTGTTCAAATTTGTTTTATTCATTGCCTTTCTATGTTCATGCTTGCTTTTGTAAATGCATACATGTGAAAATAGCCTGTTGAACTTCATTTGTGACCTATAGCATGATTCTTGATGGTGTAACCTCTTGAATGTGTTTATGATGTCTTATTCTACTTGTTTATATGTCTTGTTAGAACCATAACATGTTTAGGGTTTGTTTCTTGCCTTTATGAATGCTTGAATGTGAATGGTATATCTTGAACTTCTTTTTGATTCATAACATGATTCTTGATGTTGTAACCTCTCGAATATGTTTTTCATGCCTTATTCTACTTTGTTATGTGTCTTGTTATAACCATAACATGCTAGGTGTTATGGTGAGAATCATGATATCAAGCTATTGATTAACTTAAATCTTTAATTCATTGAATTCACAACCGGACTTTAATTTATCCAAAGGAGAGGTCTAAAGAAAGAAATAATCTTTTACGTGATGTAACAACAACGCTAAGAGATTCGGGGATCGGGGGTTAGTTATGCATAGGGTAGGTATTTCACATCCTAAACATCTGTAGTACTCTACAGGAACCTTTTGTTTGTTTGTATGCTAAGTTTGCTAGGTGTTTGTTGTGGATTGGGATTGGTGTAGGTTAAGACCTAAAGATATATATACTAAATTGCTCGCAAAGACATCGCGTCTTCTGCCTACGTATCCTAACTAAGATAGAATCATAGCAATCATAGTTCACCTCACTAAGTTTGAAGAACACTCGATTACGATCAAGGTTCAAAGGGGAACAAACATGACAATTCTTGTGTAAAGTTTAAGAAAACTCTCTAGATCTAAGTTGAACACTCAAGAAGCGGAAGTAAGTAATCATGACGATGATTCTTACATAGAGTTAACAAACAGAAACTGGTATGGTGTGTGCAGCTGTGGTAATGCAAAAAAAGCTGTTGAATTGATGATGCATCATGGTAGTGAAAGATCAATCTGAAGGTGAGAAAATACTTAGAAGGGGGGGTTGAATAAGTATGACAGAAAATAATCAAAGATAAAAACTCAAGTATTTTTATCCTGGTTCGTTGAACTCAACTACTCCAGTCCACCCTTTTCAAGAGTGATTTGCCTTTCTCAACAAGGACTTAATCCACTATTCAAATCAACTGATTACAAATAGCAACACCTAAGAACAACTGTTCTTAGTCTTCTCAAGAGCTACTGATCTAACCTAGATCCTCTTAAGGAAAACTTCCTTTACAAATTAATGTAATACAATGTAAGAGTAATAAATTGCTTCTATGAAAGCTATAAACACAACTGTGTTATTTCTCTAAGTTTAGAACAATGTATGAACAGCAAAGAATATGAGAGCTTGAGAGTTTTTCGCGTGAGAGAGTTCTTGCAATGATTTTCGTCTTAATTCGTCACTTGAAGAATGAGCTATGATATCCTTTATATAGCCACTTGAATATTGGAGAGAATATTTTACCGTTAGAGAAGATATTTCCAATATCAAATAGTACTGTCCTTTGTACTATTGCAGCAGAGAGACGGCGCACAAAATGTGGGTGTAGCAATTGTCTGCTGAGCTGTGAGTTTACCATATGTGGAATGTATCAGAGGAATAATCTTTTTGCAGAGAATTGTGTCTATCCCAATTAAGGAAAGATTTGCTGGCATATTCCAACGGATATATTAAAATAATCTTCTTCAAATAATTCTTCAGATAGTTCAGATCAACAATCAATATCAGAGTCTTCAGTCTTCAGAATCTTCTGGAAACTTCAGAGCCTAAGATGTTCTTCAGATGTTGATGAATCAGAGTCTGGTGCAGCTGTGTGCTTGAAGCGTAACATGCTCTTAGATCAGAGTCTTCACTCAGATCAGAGTCTTCTGTCTTCAGAGTCTCTTCACTCAGAGTCTTCTTTCATTCAGATTCTTGATAATATATGCAGCGTGTTGTATCTTCAGAATCTTGATGACTAAGCTCTTATACTTCAGATTCTTCAAATCTTCAGATGCTCTTGAGCCATTCAGAATTTATTGTTCACATCAAATTTGCTCTTTAAGATTAAAATCTTTTGTGCCTGTAGAAAACAGTTTAGAACAAATTTAGAGAGTATAATTCTTGTATACAAATTATCATTAATGTTATCATCAAAACATAGAGATATTACTAAGACACAATCTGTGCTCTTACAATCTCCCCCTTTTTGATGATGACAAAACATGAGCAATTTGTTCAATAAAAAATATGAATTAAAATTACTCCCCCTGAGATTAACAATCTCCCCCTGAAATGAATACTCTAATGGAATTAGATACTTCCCTTTCTGGTTGAGTACATTTCAGATTCAGAGCCTGATTACATTTCAGATTCAGAGCCTGATTGAAGCCTGGTTAACATCCTGATTGAAGCCTGGTTGACATATGTTTGACTTCTAGAGTCAAAGCTTGATGCCATATTAAAGCTTGATGCCAGATGAACAACTTCAGAACACCTGGTTGTTTATCTTGCCATTTCCTGTCTTGAGTTATCTTTTAGATCATAGTACTCAAGGTTAGATATCAGAGTCTGGTCTACTCAGATTTAGCTATTTTTGATCAGGTTCTGAAAAGATAGATCTCAGGAAAAACTTCAATGAAATTTGTCAGAGTCTGGTTAGATTCAAAGAATGTTAGTAACATGTCTGACTTAGTTCAGATAATTGCTTATAGATTTGAACAATCAGATTCTATTTTGTTTCTCCCCCTTTTTGTCATAATCAAAAAGAATCTTAACAGACAGTAAAGATGCAGAAGAAACACATATCCAGATAAGCAAAAAGATCATTGTCATTAAGTCAAGAGAACATTCAGATTCAGATAAAAACAAACAAAACATATCAGAAGAAAATCAAAACAAAGCAAAACATGAAAAGCTTGTGCAAAACATCAAGTAGGTTTAGCAGATGAGGCTTGTTGAGAAGCAATGAGTTGCAGCAGTGCTGTAATCCTTTCTGAATTTTCATCTTGCTTAGCCATCCAAGATTTCATTTCTTCATTTGTTTTCTTTTGATCAACCATAAAATCCTTAAGTTCTTTGACATCCTTCTGAAGATCTGTAGATTCTGAAATAGTAGATTCTGAAACAATAGATTTTGAAACAGGCTGAGTAACATCAGGTGCAGGAATTTCTGGAGGTGGAGGAGCTTCTAGAAGAAGAATAGGAGGAGGGTTTCTCTTAATCTGTTTTTGATAAGCAGCAAGCCTTACTTTTGACAATCTAAGACATTGAGTCTTGATTTTCAAAGCCTCCCTATTCAGTCTGTAAAGATATTTCTTCCAAACAGCATTAGCAGCCTCTTTGTCCATAGTAGTCATGCAAACATCCATAATGTCAGCAAAGTCTGAGACATTATCCTTATCAAAATTTCTTAACAGAGTATAAACACTTGATCCCAATTCTGCTTCATCAGGGATTCTGGGTTGGGTTGGTTGTGTTTGTGGTGTTTGTTCAGAAGGTTTAGGTTGTGAAGATGGATGTTCAGATGTTTGTGGTTCAGAAGGTTGAGGTTGTGAAGATGGATGTTCAGATGTTGGTTGGTTGTTTTGTGGTTCAGATGTTTGTTGGGTTTCTGTTGGTTGTGGAGTGTTTTGAATTTCAATAGGTTGTGGAGTGAGAGTTTGAGTTGGGGAATTTTGTGGAGAGGGTGGATGTTCAGAAGTTGGAGATTTAAACAGCTGTTTCCAAACACTCTCAGAACGAGGTTGTTTGAGATCATTCAAGCATTCATTAATGTAACCAGATGATTCATCATCAGATGATGTATCAGAGTGGTTAGATTTTTCAGAAGTTGAAGATAAAATGACAGACTGGTTTAAAGGTGTGACATCTAATATCTCATTAGGATCAATGAGATTTTCAGGTTGGTCAGAGTGTTCAGGGTGAACATCCTCTGGAATGGTATATTCTGGGATAGTGTTTTGTGGTTGTGGTGTTGTTTGTTGAGTTTGTTGAGGAATGTTTGTTTGAATGTTTGTTGGTTGTGGTGTATGAGTCTCAGATGGTCTAGATCTTTTAAATATAAGGGGTGAGTCAGATGGTGTGGGGGTAGCAGAACGATGAACAGGATTAGAATCAGTGTTAAATACCTGTTTCAGAGTATCTCTAATTTCTTCAAAAGTTGCTGCAGGAGGATTTGGTTGAACCTTCTTCAGCTTCTTCCTTTTCTTCTTCTTTTCAGCATCTGAATGCTTCCTTTTCTTCTGATGACCTTCACTATCAGCTTTTCTCTTACGTCTTCTTTCCCTTGTTAAATCAGGAAGAACTTGGCCTTCCTTCTGCACAAGATTGGCAGGAATCTCAACACCATCTCTTATGCAGCGAGCAACATACTCAGCAATAAGTTCTCTAGGTTCATCTGAGGTGAATAAAGGAAAATCCTCAACAGGAATCCTTCTTCCCCTAACTTCTTCAGAGTTAGTTTTCCTTGGTTTCTCAGATAAATCATCAACCAGTTTCATCCTTCTCAGAGTTAAACCGTTTATTTCAGAGCCAATGATATAAGTCAGATCTTCTGTCAACCCAGCCTCTTGCAGATGCGCCACAAGTTGGTTTTCTATCAGAATATCTGAAATCAGCCTTCCCATAGGAATCCATGTTCTGACTTTTCCAGATTTATCTCTGGCTGTTTCCCTTGTTTCCTTGACGTGAGATACCAGATGATTAAACAACAGATATGGAAGATCAATCTGAATGTTTTGGTGTAAACAATACATGAAGTAAAGTTGTTCAGCATTAACATAATCAGAAGAGTTTGAAGAGGGTCTGTGAAAGATGGTGTTCATGAAAATCTTAGCCCATATCTTGTAAGTGGGTTTCAAGAACTTAACCTTCTTACAAGGTTCACCAGTGGTACAGATTTCTTGACAAACATCTTTCAGATCTTCACGCGCAGAAGACAGAGAGGTTACTCCATCTGTTGCCTTAAAACCTATGAGTTTCCTTATCAGATTTTCAGTGATAACAATCTTCTTTCCCAGCACAGAGGAGTGAATGAACTTTGGAGTAGCAAATGCATGAATCCAGAACTCCTTCACTAACTTTGGATACACAGGACCCATAAGCCTGTCAAAGTAACCATCCCAGCCTTGTGCTTTGATTGAAGAAATCAGATCAAACCCATTTTCAGCAAGATCTTCTAAGTCCACGAAACTTTCACACAGCACTTCTAGTGAATCAACAGGAGTTAGGAGAGTGCGTACTGGTTCTATGACAGTGGTAGCATTCTTGGTAGTAACAGCTTTTGACGTAGATGCCATTGTTGACGATGATGAAGAAGATGAAGGTTTCTGGGTTCTTTTAGGGTTTGCAAAGAGAGAGAACAACAAACAAAAACGCATATGTGTTTGAGAATGTGAAAAGTGTGAATGTGTTATGAGAGTGGTTTAAATAGACAAATAAAGCAAGCATGGGAAACACAACAGACACACATAGGACACATACGCACGTTTGCATTAAATGAAAAGTAATCATTTTTAATTATGATATGACATTTGGGGGAAAATCAAGACAGATTGAGATTTTCAAAGCAATACCTTAAACGTCATAATCAGTAGGTGTACTCCATCTTTTCAGATTCTGAGTGACACGTGTTTGCTTGCATGTGATTCTATAACTCTTGAGAAATGAAACGTTTTCAACTTTCAGATCCTCTGAGATGGTCAGTACAGAGTTTCACACAAAAATAATAATTCACAGATAAATTAAACAAGCAAGACAGATGAAATACTTCAGAGTGTTAAACACTTAGCATCTGAGAAGTTGACTCTGAGAAATATTACTCTGGACAAAAATCCATACAAATATTTTTCAGAATAAACTTAAACCTATCTTCAGCAAGGGGTTTTGTGAAAATATCTGCCCATTGATGATCTGTATCAACAAAGGCTAAATTTATTACACCCTTCTGAACATAGTCTCTGATGAAATGATGTTTAATCTCTATATGTTTGGCCTTAGAGTGTAAAATTGGATTTTTGGATAAACATATAGCAGAAGTATTATCACAGAAGATAGAAAGATTACTCTCATAGATTTGATAATCTTCTAGTTGACTCTTCATCCAGAGCATCTGAGTGGAACATCCAGCAGCAGCAATGTATTCTGCCTCTGTGGTTGATAGTGCAATTGTTGGTTGCTTCTTGCTGTACCACGAGATCAGATGACTTCCAAGAAACTGACAGCTTCCAGAAGTACTTTTGCTCTCAACTCTATCTCCAGCATAGTCAGCATCACAGAATCCAACTAGTGAATATTTGTCAGATCTTCTGTAACACAAACCAACATTAGCAGTACCTTTCAGATACCTTAGAATCCTCTTAACAGCAGTTAAGTGTGATTCTCTAGGATCTGATTGGAATCTAGCACATAAACAAACACTAAACAGAATGTCTGGTCTAGAAGCAGTCAAATAAAGAAGAGATCCTATCATACCTCTGTAGAGTTTCTGATCTACCTTCTTACTTACCTCTTCCTTACCTAGAGTGCTTGTAGGATGCATTGGAGTCTTTGCCATTTTGCTATCCAGCATGTTAAACTTCTTCAGAAGCTCTTTAACATACTTGGTCTGATGTATGTAGGTGCACTCTGGAGTCTGATTTACTTGGATTCCCAGAAAGAATCTCAGTTCTCCCATCATGCTCATCTCAAATTCTGCCTGCATACATTCAGCAAACTCCTTTCCAAGCATAATATTTGTTGATCCAAAAATAATATCATCTACATAAATTTGACAAATCAACAAATCTTTCTTAATGGTTTTACAAAATAGTGTGGTATCCACTTTTCCTCTGATGAAATTTTTCTTCAGAAGAAAATTACTCAACCTCTCATACCAAGCTCTGGGAGCTTGTTTTAGTCCATAAAGAGATTTTTTCAGTTTGTAAACATGATCTGGAAAATTTTCATTTTCAAAACCAGGAGGTTGGTGGACATACACTTCCTCTTCTATAATTCCATTAAGAAAAGCACTTTTAACATCCATCTGATAAAGAGTGATGTTATGTTGTGCAGCAAATGAAATAAGCAAGCGTATAGACTCTAACCTTGCAACAGGAGCATATGTTTCTGTGTAGTCTATGCCTTCTTGTTGACTGTAGCCTTGAGCAACCAGTCTTGCTTTGTTCCTTTCAACTTCTCCTTTCTCATTTAGTTTATTTCTGAAAACCCATTTTGTTCCAATGACATTTAAACCTTTAGGTCTTGGAACCAGATCCCAGACTTCATTCCTTGTGAATTGATTCAGCTCCTCTTGCATAGCTAAAATCCATTCATTATCTTCCAGAGCCTCATCAACAGATGTTGGTTCTATAATTGACACTAAGCCACAGAAGGAAGATTCAGAAGTTCTGAGAAATGCTCTTGTCCTTATTGGATCATCTTTCTTTCCAATTATCACATCCTCTGGATGAGAAGCTTTCATTCTGGAAGAAGATCCTCTGACTGTTGGTCTTTCAGAAATATGCAGATTGTCAAGTTGGGAAGTTAGAGGCGTAGCATCTGGATTTGCTTCAGAGTCTTTGTCTTCAGTCTTGTCTGCCTCTGAGCCTTCAGAGTCTGTGAGAATAACTTCTCTATCTGCAGAACTTTCAACTTGCTTTGGCTTTTCAGAGCCAAGCTTATCATCAAATCTAACATGAATAGATTCTTCCACAATCTGTGTTTCAGTATTGAATACTCTGTAGCCTTTAGAGCGTTCAGAATAACCAAGCATGAAACACTTCTATTGTACCAGAGCCAATGATCTTGCCCTTCTGGTTCCCTCCAAATTTCACGTCCCCTCCAGATCTAAGTTCCAGGCTTTGGAACATAGACCTTTCGCCCGTCATATGTCGTGAGCATCCAGAGTCCAGGTACCATGATTGGTGTCTGGATTTTGCTGCTAAGAACATCTGCAACAGGTATAATTTTACTTTTAGGTACCCAGATCTTCTTGGGTCCTTTGGGGTTAGATGTTCTGTGGTTTTGCCTAAACTTCTGTTTTTCAACATAGTGTTTATTCTGGCTAGCCCTTGGCTTAAACACATAAGTACTCTTTTCAGAGCTTGTATGTTTAATATCATTCAGATGACCAAACTTAAAATGAGAATACAAAGGAGTCTTCTTGATGAAGAGTTTATCAACAGACTTTGGATTGCTTCCAGAGGAGGATTCACATCCAATGCCTCTTCTGTTGTTCCCACTAACACCATAGATCATAGAAGCCATTTTGCTTCTGTCTATGCTTTTAGTGAGGAATCTTTTAAAACTGGAGTCATATTTTTCTAAAATATTTTCACTTGACTCTGTTTCAGTATCAGATTCTTGTTGAGTTGTTTCTAAATCATTTTTGAGTTTTAAATTTATTTCTTTCTGCTCAACAAGTTCTGTTCTCAGAAGATCAATCTCAGATTCAAGATTGCTTTTCAGCTTCTTGTATTTGAGTTTAATCTTGCTGTAGCTTTCCAACATGTCAGATAAACTTTCAACAAGTTCAGCTCTGGAGAGTTCAGAAAATACCTCTTCAGAGTCAGAGTCTGATTCTGACTCAGATTCAGATGATGACGTTCCTTCATCTTGATCATTTGTGTTGGCCATCAGCGCAACATTTGCACATTCTTCCTCAGATTCAGAAGATGATTCAGATTCATCTGAGTCATCCCATGTAGCCATCAGAACCTTTTTCTTTTTATCAAACTTCCTTTTGGGTTTTTCCTTTTGAAGTTTGGGACATTCACTCTTGTAGTGTCCAGGTTCTTTACATTCAAAGCAAGTGACCTCTTTCTTGCCAGATCTTCTGTGTCCAGAAGATTCTCTCTTTTGATCAGATCTTTTGAAGTTGTTGAACTTCTTCCCTTTGTGCTTCCAGAGTTTGTTGATCCTTCTGGACAGCATGGATAGTTCATCTTCTTCTTCAGAAGAAGATTCCTCAGAGCTTTCTTCATTTACCTGCAAAGCTTTAACAGATTTGTTAGATTTAAAAGCTAAGGATTTACCTTTATCTTTCTTCTGGGGTTCATCTTCCTCCAGCTCAATCTCATGACTTCTCAAAGAACTAATGAGTTCTTCTAATGAGATTTTGTTCAGATCCTTGGCCAGCTTCAATGCAGTCACCATAGGTCTCCATCTGGTAGGAAGACTTCTGATGATCTTCTTGACATGATCAGATGTTGAGTAGCCCTTGTCCAGAACTTTCAACCCAGCTGTTAGAATCTGAAATCTGGAAAACATAGTCTCAATGTTCTCAGATTCTTCCATTTTGAACGCTTCATACTTCTGTATCAGCGCCAGAGCCTTTGTTTCTTTCACCTGAGAGTTTCCCTCATGAGTCATTTTGAGAGACTCAAACATATCATGAGCAGTTTCTCTGTTGGTAATCTTCTCATACTCTGTATGAGATATTGCATTAAGAAGTATGGTTCTGGCTTTGTGATGATTCTTGAATTCTTTCTTCTGCTCCTCAGTCATTGATTTTCTATCAATCTTTTTGCCATCCTTAGTAGGATGTTCATATCCATCAATGACTAAATCCCAGAGATCAGCATCATACCCCAAGAAAAAACTTTCAAGTCTATCTTTCCAATAGTCAAATTTTTCTCCATCAAACATTGGAGGTTTGGTGCTGATTCTGTCTCCTTCATATTTGTTGCTTGATGTAGGAATATCACCCATATTAGCAACCAAATAAATAACAGAGTATTCTTCTCACTGGATCTTTATCTGTCACGGTTAAGTGAATGCACACTCAGAACCGGAGCTCTGATGCCAACTGAAGGTGAGAAAATACTTAGAAGGGGGGGGTTGAATAAGTATGACAGAAAATAATCAAAGATAAAAACTCAAGTATTTTTATCCTGGTTCGTTGAACTCAACTACTCCAGTCCACCCTTTTCAAGAGTGATTTGCCTTTCTCAACAAGGACTTAATCCACTATTCAAATCAACTGATTACAAATAGCAACACCTAAGAACAACTGTTCTTAGTCTTCTCAAGAGCTACTGATCTAACCTAGATCCTCTTAAGGAAAACTTCCTTTACAAATTAATGTAATACAATGTAAGAGTAATAAATTGCTTCTATGAAAGCTATAAACACAACTGTGTTATTTCTCTAAGTTTAGAACAATGTATGAACAACAAAGAATATGAGAGCTTGAGAGTTTTTCGCGTGAGAGAGTTCTTGCAATGATTTTCGTCTTAATTCGTCACTTGAAGAATGAGCTATGATATCCTTTATATAGCCACTTGAATATTGGAGAGAATATTTTACCGTTAGAGAAGATATTTCCAATATCAAATAGTACTGTCCTTTGTACTATTGCAGCAGAGAGACGGCGCACAAAATGTGGGTGTAGCAATTGTCTGCTGAGCTGTGAGTTTACCATATGTGGAATGTATCAGAGGAATAATCTTTTTGCAGAGAATTGTGTCTATCCCAATTAAGGAAAGATTTGCTGGCATATTCCAACGGATATATTAAAATAATCTTCTTCAAATAATTCTTCAGATAGTTCAGATCAACAATCAATATCAGAGTCTTCAGTCTTCAGAATCTTCTGGAAACTTCAGAGCCTAAGATGTTCTTCAGATGTTGATGAATCAGAGTCTGGTGCAGCTGTGTGCTTGAAGCGTAACATGCTCTTAGATCAGAGTCTTCACTCAGATCAGAGTCTTCTGTCTTCAGAGTCTCTTCACTCAGAGTCTTCTTTCATTCAGATTCTTGATAATATATGCAGCGTGTTGTATCTTCAGAATCTTGATGACTAAGCTCTTATACTTCAGATTCTTCAAATCTTCAGATGCTCTTGAGCCATTCAGAATTTATTGTTCACATCAAATTTGCTCTTTAAGATTAAAATCTTTTGTGCCTGTAGAAAACAGTTTAGAACAAATTTAGAGAGTATAATTCTTGTATACAAATTATCATTAATGTTATCATCAAAACATAGAGATATTACTAAGACACAATCTGTGCTCTTACAATCTCCCCCTTTTTGATGATGACAAAACATGAGCAATTTGTTCAATAAAAAATATGAATTAAAATTACTCCCCCTGAGATTAACAATCTCCCCCTGAAATGAATACTCTAATGGAATTAGATACTTCCCTTTCTGGTTGAGTACATTTCAGATTCAGAGCCTGATTACATTTCAGATTCAGAGCCTGATTGAAGCCTGGTTAACATCCTGATTGAAGCCTGGTTGACATATGTTTGACTTCTAGAGTCAAAGCTTGATGCCATATTAAAGCTTGATGCCAGATGAACAACTTCAGAACACCTGGTTGTTTATCTTGCCATTTCCTGTCTTGAGTTATCTTTTAGATCATAGTACTCAAGGTTAGATATCAGAGTCTGGTCTACTCAGATTTAGCTATTTTTGATCAGGTTCTGAAAAGATAGATCTCAGGAAAAACTTCAATGAAATTTGTCAGAGTCTGGTTAGATTCAAAGAATGTTAGTAACATGTCTGACTTAGTTCAGATAATTGCTTATAGATTTGAACAATCAGATTCTATTTTGTTTCTCCCCCTTTTTGTCATAATCAAAAAGAATCTTAACAGACAGTAAAGATGCAGAAGAAACACATATCCAGATAAGCAAAAAGATCATTGTCATTAAGTCAAGAGAACATTCAGATTCAGATAAAAACAAACAAAACATATCAGAAGAAAATCAAAACAAAGCAAAACATGAAAAGCTTGTGCAAAACATCAAGTAGGTTTAGCAGATGAGGCTTGTTGAGAAGCAATGAGTTGCAGCAGTGCTGTAATCCTTTCTGAATTTTCATCTTGCTTAGCCATCCAAGATTTCATTTCTTCATTTGTTTTCTTTTGATCAACCATAAAATCCTTAAATTCTTTGACATCCTTCTGAAGATCTGTAGATTCTGAAATAGTAGATTCTGAAACAATAGATTTTGAAACAGGCTGAGTAACATCAGGTGCAGGAATTTCTGGAGGTGGAGGAGCTTCTAGAAGAAGAATAGGAGGAGGGTTTCTCTTAATCCGTTTTTGATAAGCAGCAAGCCTTACTTTTGACAATCTAAGACATTGAGTCTTGATTTTCAAAGCCTCCCTATTCAGTCTGTAAAGATATTTCTTCCAAACAACATTAGCAGCCTCTTTGTCCATAGTAGTCATGCAAACATCCATAATGTCAGCAAAGTCTGAGACATTATCCTTATCAAAATTTCTTAACAGAGTATAAACACTTGATCCCAATTCTGCTTCATCAGGGATTCTGGGTTGGGTTGGTTGTGTTTGTGGTGTTTGTTCAGAAGGTTTAGGTTGTGAAGATGGATGTTCAGATGTTTGTGGTTCAGAAGGTTGAGGTTGTGAAGATGGATGTTCAGATGTTGGTTGGTTGTTTTGTGGTTCAGATGTTTGTTGGGTTTCTGTTGGTTGTGGAGTGTTTTGAATTTCAATAGGTTGTGGAGTGAGAGTTTGAGTTGGGGAATTTTGTGGAGAGGGTGGATGTTCAGAAGTTGGAGATTTAAACAGCTGTTTCCAAACACTCTCAGAACGAGGTTGTTTGAGATCATTCAAGCATTCATTAATGTAACCAGATGATTCATCATCAGATGATGTATCAGAGTGGTTAGATTTTTCAGAAGTTGAAGATAAAATGACAGACTGGTTTAAAGGTGTGACATCTAATATCTCATTAGGATCAATGAGATTTTCAGGTTGGTCAGAGTGTTCAGGGTGAACATCCTCTGGAATGGTATATTCTGGGATAGTGTTTTGTGGTTGTGGTGTTGTTTGTTGAGTTTGTTGAGGAATGTTTGTTTGAATGTTTGTTGGTTGTGGTGTATGAGTCTCAGATGGTCTAGATCTTTTAAATATAAGGGGTGAGTCAGATGGTGTGGGGGTAGCAGAACGATGAACAGGATTAGAATCAGTGTTAAATACCTGTTTCAGAGTATCTCTAATTTCTTCAAAAGTTGCTGCAGGAGGATTTGGTTGAACCTTCTTCAGCTTCTTCCTTTTCTTCTTCTTTTCAGCATCTGAATGCTTCCTTTTCTTCTGATGACCTTCACTATCAGCTTTTCTCTTACGTCTTCTTTCCCTTGTTAAATCAGGAAGAACTTGGCCTTCCTTCTGCACAAGATTGGCAGGAATCTCAACACCATCTCTTATGCAGCGAGCAACATACTCAGCAATAAGTTCTCTAGGTTCATCTGAGGTGAATAAAGGAAAATCCTCAACAGGAATCCTTCTTCCCCTAACTTCTTCAGAGTTAGTTTTCCTTGGTTTCTCAGATAAATCATCAACCAGTTTCATCCTTCTCAGAGTTAAACCGTTTATTTCAGAGCCAATGATATAAGTCAGATCTTCTGTCAACCCAGCCTCTTGCAGATGCGCCACAAGTTGGTTTTCTATCAGAATATCTGAAATCAGCCTTCCCATAGGAATCCATGTTCTGACTTTTCCAGATTTATCTCTGGCTGTTTCCCTTGTTTCCTTGACGTGAGATACCAGATGATTAAACAACAGATATGGAAGATCAATCTGAATGTTTTGGTGTAAACAATACATGAAGTAAAGTTGTTCAGCATTAACATAATCAGAAGAGTTTGAAGAGGGTCTGTGAAAGATGGTGTTCATGAAAATCTTAGCCCATATCTTGTAAGTGGGTTTCAAGAACTTAACCTTCTTACAAGGTTCACCAGTGGTACAGATTTCTTGACAAACATCTTTCAGATCTTCACGCGCAGAAGACAGAGAGGTTACTCCATCTGTTGCCTTAAAACCTATGAGTTTCCTTATCAGATTTTCAGTGATAACAATCTTCTTTCCCAGCACAGAGGAGTGAATGAACTTTGGAGTAGCAAATGCATGAATCCAGAACTCCTTCACTAACTTTGGATACACAGGACCCATAAGCCTGTCAAAGTAACCATCCCAGCCTTGTGCTTTGATTGAAGAAATCAGATCAAACCCATTTTCAGCAAGATCTTCTAAGTCCACGAAACTTTCACACAGCACTTCTAGTGAATCAACAGGAGTTAGGAGAGTGCGTACTGGTTCTATGACAGTGGTAGCATTCTTGGTAGTAACAGCTTTTGACGTAGATGCCATTGTTGACGATGATGAAGAAGATGAAGGTTTCTGGGTTCTTTTAGGGTTTGCAAAGAGAGAGAACAACAAACAAAAATGCATATGTGTTTGAGAATGTGAAAAGTGTGAATGTGTTATGAGAGTGGTTTAAATAGACAAATAAAGCAAGCATGGGAAACACAACAGACACACATAGGACACATACGCACGTTTGCATTAAATGAAAAGTAATCATTTTTAATTATGATATGACATTTGGGGGAAAATCAAGACAGATTGAGATTTTCAAAGCAATACCTTAAACGTCATAATCAGTAGGTGTACTCCATCTTTTCAGATTCTGAGTGACACGTGTTTGCTTGCATGTGATTCTATAACTCTTGAGAAATGAAACGTTTTCAACTTTCAGATCCTCTGAGATGGTCAGTACAGAGTTTCACACAAAAATAATAATTCACAGATAAATTAAACAAGCAAGACAGATGAAATACTTCAGAGTGTTAAACACTTAGCATCTGAGAAGTTGACTCTGAGAAATATTACTCTGGACAAAAATCCATACAAATATTTTTCAGAATAAACTTAAACCTATCTTCAGCAAGGGGTTTTGTGAAAATATCTGCCCATTGATGATCTGTATCAACAAAGGCTAAATTTATTACACCCTTCTGAACATAGTCTCTGATGAAATGATGTTTAATCTCTATATGTTTGGCCTTAGAGTGTAAAATTGGATTTTTGGATAAACATATAGCAGAAGTATTATCACAGAAGATAGAAAGATTACTCTCATAGATTTGATAATCTTCTAGTTGACTCTTCATCCAGAGCATCTGAGTGGAACATCCAGCAGCAGCAATGTATTCTGCCTCTGTGGTTGATAGTGCAATTGTTGGTTGCTTCTTGCTGTACCACGAGATCAGATGACTTCCAAGAAACTGACAGCTTCCAGAAGTACTTTTGCGCTCAACTCTATCTCCAGCATAGTCAGCATCACAGAATCCAACTAGTGAATATTTGTCAGATCTTCTGTAACACAAACCAACATTAGCAGTACCTTTCAGATACCTTAGAATCCTCTTAACAGCAGTTAAGTGTGATTCTCTAGGATCTGATTGGAATCTAGCACATAAACAAACACTAAACAGAATGTCTGGTCTAGAAGCAGTCAAATAAAGAAGAGATCCTATCATACCTCTGTAGAGTTTCTGATCTACCTTCTTACTTACCTCTTCCTTACCTAGAGTGCTTGTAGGATGCATTGGAGTCTTTGCCATTTTGCTATCCAGCATGTTAAACTTCTTCAGAAGCTCTTTAACATACTTGGTCTGATGTATGTAGGTGCACTCTGGAGTCTGATTTACTTGGATTCCCAGAAAGAATCTCAGTTCTCCCATCATGCTCATCTCAAATTCTGCCTGCATACATTCAGCAAACTCCTTTCCAAGCATAATATTTGTTGATCCAAAAATAATATCATCTACATAAATTTGACAAATCAACAAATCTTTCTTAATGGTTTTACAAAATAGTGTGGTATCCACTTTTCCTCTGATGAAATTTTTCTTCAGAAGAAAATTACTCAACCTCTCATACCAAGCTCTGGGAGCTTGTTTTAGTCCATAAAGAGATTTTTTCAGTTTGTAAACATGATCTGGAAAATTTTCATTTTCAAAACCAGGAGGTTGGTGGACATACACTTCCTCTTCTATAATTCCATTAAGAAAAGCACTTTTAACATCCATCTGATAAAGAGTGATGTTATGTTGTGCAGCAAATGAAATAAGCAAGCGTATAGACTCTAACCTTGCAACAGGAGCATATGTTTCTGTGTAGTCTATGCCTTCTTGTTGACTGTAGCCTTGAGCAACCAGTCTTGCTTTGTTCCTTTCAACTTCTCCTTTCTCATTTAGTTTATTTCTGAAAACCCATTTTGTTCCAATGACATTTAAACCTTTAGGTCTTGGAACCAGATCCCAGACTTCATTCCTTGTGAATTGATTCAGCTCCTCTTGCATAGCTAAAATCCATTCATTATCTTCCAGAGCCTCATCAACAGATGTTGGTTCTATAATTGACACTAAGCCACAGAAGGAAGATTCAGAAGTTCTGAGAAATGCTCTTGTCCTTATTGGATCATCTTTCTTTCCAATTATCACATCCTCTGGATGAGAAGCTTTCATTCTGGAAGAAGATCCTCTGACTGTTGGTCTTTCAGAAATATGCAGATTGTCAAGTTGGGAAGTTAGAGGCGTAGCATCTGGATTTGCTTCAGAGTCTTTGTCTTCAGTCTTGTCTGCCTCTGAGCCTTCAGAGTCTGTGAGAATAACTTCTCTATCTGCAGAACTTTCAACTTGCTTTGGCTTTTCAGAGCCAAGCTTATCATCAAATCTAACATGAATAGATTCTTCCACAATCTGTGTTTCAGTATTGAATACTCTGTAGCCTTTAGAGCGTTCAGAATAACCAAGCATGAAACACTTCTATTGTACCAGAGCCAATGATCTTGCCCTTCTGGTTCCCTCCAAATTTCACGTCCCCTCCAGATCTAAGTTCCAGGCTTTGGAACATAGACCTTTCGCCCGTCATATGTCGTGAGCATCCAGAGTCCAGGTACCATGATTGGTGTCTGGATTTTGCTGCTAAGAACATCTGCAACAGGTATAATTTTACTTTTAGGTACCCAGATCTTCTTGGGTCCTTTGGGGTTAGATGTTCTGTGGTTTTGCCTAAACTTCTGTTTTTCAACATAGTGTTTATTCTGGCTAGCCCTTGGCTTAAACACATAAGTACTCTTTTCAGAGCTTGTATGTTTAATATCATTCAGATGACCAAACTTAAAATGAGAATACAGAGGAGTCTTCTTGATGAAGAGTTTATCAACAGACTTTGGATTGCTTCCAGAGGAGGATTCACATCCAATGCCTCTTCTGTTGTTCCCACTAACACCATAGATCATAGAAGCCATTTTGCTTCTGTCTATGCTTTTAGTGAGGAATCTTTTAAAACTGGAGTCATATTTTTCTAAAATATTTTCACTTGACTCTGTTTCAGTATCAGATTCTTGTTGAGTTGTTTCTAAATCATTTTTGAGTTTTAAATTTATTTCTTTCTGCTCAACAAGTTCTGTTCTCAGAAGATCAATCTCAGATTCAAGATTGCTTTTCAGCTTCTTGTATTTGAGTTTAATCTTGCTGTAGCTTTCCAACATGTCAGATAAACTTTCAACAAGTTCAGCTCTGGAGAGTTCAGAAAATACCTCTTCAGAGTCAGAGTCTGATTCTGACTCAGATTCAGATGATGACGTTCCTTCATCTTGATCATTTGTGTTGGCCATCAGCGCAACATTTGCACATTCTTCCTCAGATTCAGAAGATGATTCAGATTCATCTGAGTCATCCCATGTAGCCATCAGAACCTTTTTCTTTTTATCAAACTTCCTTTTGGGTTTTTCCTTTTGAAGTTTGGGACATTCACTCTTGTAGTGTCCAGGTTCTTTACATTCAAAGCAAGTGACCTCTTTCTTGCCAGATCTTCTGTGTCCAGAAGATTCTCTCTTTTGATCAGATCTTTTGAAGTTGTTGAACTTCTTCCCTTTGTGCTTCCAGAGTTTGTTGATCCTTCTGGACAGCATGGATAGTTCATCTTCTTCTTCAGAAGAAGATTCCTCAGAGCTTTCTTCATTTACCTGCAAAGCTTTAACAGATTTGTTAGATTTAAAAGCTAAGGATTTACCTTTATCTTTCTTCTGGGGTTCATCTTCCTCCAGCTCAATCTCATGACTTCTCAAAGAACTAATGAGTTCTTCTAATGAGATTTTGTTCAGATCCTTGGCCAGCTTCAATGCAGTCACCATAGGTCTCCATCTGGTAGGAAGACTTCTGATGATCTTCTTGACATGATCAGATGTTGAGTAGCCCTTGTCCAGAACTTTCAACCCAGCTGTTAGAATCTGAAATCTGGAAAACATAGTCTCAATGTTCTCAGATTCTTCCATTTTGAACGCTTCATACTTCTGTATCAGCGCCAGAGCCTTTGTTTCTTTCACCTGAGAGTTTCCCTCATGAGTCATTTTGAGAGACTCAAACATATCATGAGCAGTTTCTCTGTTGGTAATCTTCTCATACTCTGTATGAGATATTGCATTAAGAAGTATGGTTCTGGCTTTGTGATGATTCTTGAATTCTTTCTTCTGCTCCTCAGTCATTGATTTTCTATCAATCTTTTTGCCATCCTTAGTAGGATGTTCATATCCATCAATGACTAAATCCCAGAGATCAGCATCATACCCCAAGAAAAAACTTTCAAGTCTATCTTTCCAATAGTCAAATTTTTCTCCATCAAACATTGGAGGTTTGGTGCTGATTCTGTCTCCTTCATATTTGTTGCTTGATGTAGGAATATCACCCATATTAGCAACCAAATAAATAACAGAGTATTCTTCTCACTGGATCTTTATCTGTCACGGTTAAGTGAATGCACACTCAGAACCGGAGCTCTGATGCCAACTGAAGGTGAGAAAATACTTAGAAGGGGGGGTTGAATAAGTATGACAGAAAATAATCAAAGATAAAAACTCAAGTATTTTTATCCTGGTTCGTTGAACTCAACTACTCCAGTCCACCCTTTTCAAGAGTGATTTGCCTTTCTCAACAAGGACTTAATCCACTATTCAAATCAACTGATTACAAATAGCAACACCTAAGAACAACTGTTCTTAGTCTTCTCAAGAGCTACTGATCTAACCTAGATCCTCTTAAGGAAAACTTCCTTTACAAATTAATGTAATACAATGTAAGAGTAATAAATTGCTTCTATGAAAGCTATAAACACAACTGTGTTATTTCTCTAAGTTTAGAACAATGTATGAACAGCAAAGAATATGAGAGCTTGAGAGTTTTTCGCGTGAGAGAGTTCTTGCAATGATTTTCGTCTTAATTCGTCACTTGAAGAATGAGCTATGATATCCTTTATATAGCCACTTGAATATTGGAGAGAATATTTTACCGTTAGAGAAGATATTTCCAATATCAAATAGTACTGTCCTTTGTACTATTGCAGCAGAGAGACGGCGCACAAAATGTGGGTGTAGCAATTGTCTGCTGAGCTGTGAGTTTACCATATGTGGAATGTATCAGAGGAATAATCTTTTTGCAGAGAATTGTGTCTATCCCAATTAAGGAAAGATTTGCTGGCATATTCCAACGGATATATTAAAATAATCTTCTTCAAATAATTCTTCAGATAGTTCAGATCAACAATCAATATCAGAGTCTTCAGTCTTCAGAATCTTCTGGAAACTTCAGAGCCTAAGATGTTCTTCAAATGTTGATGAATCAGAGTCTGGTGCAGCTGTGTGCTTGAAGCGTAACATGCTCTTAGATCAGAGTCTTCACTCAGATCAGAGTCTTCTGTCTTCAGAGTCTCTTCACTCAGAGTCTTCTTTCATTCAGATTCTTGATAATATATGCAGCGTGTTGTATCTTCAGAATCTTGATGACTAAGCTCTTATACTTCAGATTCTTCAAATCTTCAGATGCTCTTGAGCCATTCAGAATTTATTGTTCACATCAAATTTGCTCTTTAAGATTAAAATCTTTTGTGCCTGTAGAAAACAGTTTAGAACAAATTTAGAGAGTATAATTCTTGTATACAAATTATCATTAATGTTATCATCAAAACATAGAGATATTACTAAGACACAATCTGTGCTCTTACACAATCTAGGTAGAATCAATTCATGTAACCAATACACACATATTACAAACATGATAGCAGATGATGTTATGCTTAAAACTCAATCATATCTCTCTCAAAACAGAATCTGGTATGTTGATGGCAAGCATAAATGAAAATGTAGTGTTGTTTGGAAAATGAAAAATGATTTTGAATGCAACATGGTACATGGTATGAATCAAGTCAGTTTCAGATCACACAAACATCACATACCAACCCTAAACATGCTAACTAGCTTCAAAGATCAATGAGAAACATATGAAAACAGGATTTGGCATGCTGTTGCAAACACACAGTTGAAAGTGTAAAACTGTTTTGAAAATGTAGGACATGCTTGATCATGCTAAAACCACACACAAATTACAATCATGTTATCTAATGGTTCTAGGCCTAAAGATTAATCAAAAGCAGCTTAGCACAGAAATTGGTATGCTCATGGAAAATGCAGGGCTGTTGAAAATGGAAAGCAAGTTAATGATGCAGCTAGGTACAGGTTAGGTGATAACAATCATCCATATTCCAAGACAACAAAGATTCAACATGTTAGGGCATGATTCATGGTGAGTACAAAAACCTCAATAACAAATTCCACATCAAGATTCAAACAGTTTCATTTCAAATAGGACATTTTGCAAAAAAATCTTGACAAATGCTAGATAATCCAATACAGTAGCAGCAACTTAAAACAACAAAGCAGTGGAACTGACAAGCTTTCTTTCAAATAGCTTTGGCATCCAAAAAACATGATTTTAATATCACACATACCAAAGCTTACATACTTCAACAATCTAACAGAAACACTAGAAACTACATTGCCCTAGTGGCAATCTCAATCAGTTGACAAACCTAAAGGAACAAATCTAGACAGAAACAAAACAGTTGCAAATCAACAAATCCAAGTTTCATGTTAAAACTCCTAAGGCTACTATTGTGGACAGTTTTCTCAAAAACAATTGGAACAATATATAAAGAAAAATCTTGATAGAATATCATCAACACATCACTTTATAAGCATCATACTTCAACAAAAGCAATGATATTGCAACAAAGACAAACTCTTGACAAAGATCATTTTTGGGACAGCATGAACATTATTTTCAAAACAGAACTTGATCAATCCCTACAACTACAAAACATGAAATGTGATGTATAATGAGGAGGCTTAGCATTACATACCTCTTGTAGACCTTCTTGAGCAAGCTTAATAGCATAGAAACTCAGAGATCCTCTATTGACACCAGTTTTGAAGCTTACTTCCTCTTGAAGCAATAAGTAACTTTTGTAACAGTTTGAGTAAACAAACTTTCAGCTGGTTTTTGAGCTTTTAGACAGTTAAAGCAAGATGGATATGAGGTGTTGGGGGTGTTGAAGTGGTAGGAATGGACTTAGGTAGTGAGTTGGCTCTCAAAATGCATAAAAGTCAAAATATGGAGATATGAAGGTTGACTTTTAGATTGATGGATTTTTTGAGGAAAGTAATGATGGGAACAGTTTCAAATGGTTATTTTAAGGGTATGTATGTGGTCTTTGAAGTGTTTTGGTGTTTGGAACAAGAAATGGCATGAAAAATGCAAAATGGTGGATTTTGGTGATTTTGAGAAGTTATGCACTTTCATGCAAGGAAGGAAATGATAGAGCTATGAGTTTCTGTGTATTCTTGATAGCTCTGGTGTGGTTTGGAGAGTGTGAAGAATTCTCTATTTATAGGCCATGAGAAGCTTGGGGCAAATTTGGTTTTTTCACTTTTGGAGGGAGATTTTGAAGAAAATCTAGCCAAGGTCATGTGGCAGGTTTTCTCATCAGTTCTTGGGCTCAATGCAGGGCAAAACATCAAGTGAAGTGAGGGGGATGAGGTGACTGAAGTGAGGCTAGCTGAGTAGGGAACTGCAGCTGCAACCTTCACTCAAAAAGTTTCTCTTTCTTCTTGTTTATTTGAATATTATATTGCAACTTGCTCCTTTCTTCAATTTCTGTCATTTCTCCTGCATTTTCATTCATCTAAGCCTTATATTATCAGAATGAAACATAATCCAATGGCTGAGGATGGTTCAAGTTGTTGAAATTTTGATTTGGGAAAAAGTTGAAATGGTGACTCAAGTGTTAAAACACCATCTTGTTAAATTCACAACTCTCAGCTCATAAGGGCTATGGAGGAGTTCTACCACATTTTAGAAAGCCCTCATGTATCTCTACAACGTTCATGTTTTCATAAGTTTCAGATTCCCAAAGGAACTTGGCCAAATGACCTCTCAAAGTTGTTGAAAAACAAGCCTAAACGTGAATTTTTCTAAGTTATTTTTCCCTCTTGTAATGAATTTGGTCATAACTCCAAATCTATGCATTTTCTGACCATGGACCACTTTGGGACTTTTGTAGGACTTGTCAAGGTATTTCCAATGAGCTTTGAACCAACTCAATTGGATTTGTGGTTAAGGAGTTATGGTCTTGCCCCTTTCAAAACCCTAATTCCCGACTTTTGCGATTACTCCTCAACCCTTAATCCAATGGTCATGAAATTTTATGGGTAGGTGCTATATGTCATTAGGAACATTTTTGATTCACATCTTGAGGTCAAATTCCTTATGAGTGAAGAGTTGACTTTTCAGTCAACCGAACGATCGATCGGTGACTATCGAGTGGACGGTTGATACTCCGGGCCTTTTGAGGCCTTGAAACTTCTTGAATAGACTTTACCAAGCCATATGAACACTATGGAACATGATCCCACCAATGCAACACCTTTTAGATCAAAAGTCAAACTAGAGTTGACTTTTCCTGCTCGAAAACCCTAATCGGGCATCCTAAAATGCACTATTCTCAATCCTTGGGTGACAACCTCAAATTGGATTCCTGCTTGATCCAATGGAATATGTTTAATGATGTGGAGACCCAATTCAAGGAGAACCAATCCAAAACGTTGACTAATTAACCGTTGAAACCTCGATTTCGGCTGTATGGAACCCTGATTCCTGTATCTTAACAAAGACAAACTTGAAACGGGTTAAGGTTAGATAATCAAATGAGTATGATCCTAAAATGATGATGGAGATCTAAGGAGTCAAAATTTAGGGTATGAAAGTTGCCCCTATTTAAATATCTTTCACTGGATGGCGGTGAGAGATGACAATCTTCGCAGAATCGTAGTGAAAGGTATTTAAATATAGCGAACCAAAAATTTTGTCCCTTAGATCCGATGGTATGCAAAAGGAAAAACGCGAATATGCCATGAATCTAGATGATGTCTCATGATTCTTGAATTCAAGACAGGTGCAGACACACGAGCAAAGATAAAAGAACGGCAATACAACGAGTAACTACTCATGGGGGACCCACACACTGGGGAAAGATCCAAAAACAAGCAGAATAGTTCAAACGTGACTAAAGACGCCGCATAGAGGGAATCTCTCATACAGGGGACACAGATTCCAACAGGGAAGACAAAACTTCATTGGGGAAAAGGAGACAACACTCCGCTGGGGAAAAGGCCAATCTTCCACCGGGGAAACGAAAGAAAAGAGACACAAACCTCACTGGAGATAATCAGATGAGGAATTTCCTATAATAAAGAGTTCGAACGGGATCTTCAAGAAAAGAACAGAAACAAGACCAGACGCACTGTGGATGCTAGTATCCACTAGATCTCCGAGACTCGAATGGGAAGGCAACGCTTTGCTGGGAGTACTGGTGATGACCAGAACAACAAACATTTTCAAAGGGTGCTAGTTTCTACTAGACATATAGGGGGTGATGGTGACGACCAAGCCAAATAATTGGGAACTCCGAATTGAATTGATACAATACAGGACTCCGACCGGGGAAATAGGTAACAACTAACTCTCGGTACTAATAACGATTAGCTTTCAAACAGAGCTAGTAACCACTGGACCTTTAGAAGATATGGTAACGACCAAAACCAACGATACTAATAACGATTGGATTTTAAACAGTGCCAGTTACCACCGGACTTCCAGGAGATATGGTGATGACCAAACCAAAGATACCAATAACGATTGGATTTTAAACAGTGCCAGTTACCACTGGACTTCCAGGAGATATGGTGACGACCAAACCAAAGATACCAATATCGATTGGATTTTAAATAGTTCCAGTTACTACTAGACTTTCGAAAAAACTGCCAATTACCATTGGACTTTAAACAATGGGGATCGCTAGTGACGACTAGACTTCAAGGAGAGAAACTGGTGACAACCAGGCAAGCGATATCAGAAACAATAGGACATCCAAAGGCACTAGTAACAACTAGGAACAAGCGGGGTACAGGTGACCACCTATAACCATAAACAATCTTAGTAACAACTGAAGTAGAGAAATTGGTGACGACCAACACCTTAAAGGACAGAGGATGCCCAAAGAATAACAAGCAAGACCACTGGTAACAACCAAGAAACAATCAAAACAAAAGGTAACATCCAAAGACAACAAAGTCAAAACAGATGCACATGATATGCCATAATGCTAATGATTAATGATATGCAGGAGCTGACTCTGACGAGAAACTGAAGAATCTGGAGACTCAAAGGGAAGATAGATAAGCACTTCAATCTCACTGGGGACGCAATGAATCACACTGAATTCACAAAACAAAGGTGTCCGTAGATCCTTTTGGGGAATAAACCCACTTTGCTTGGGAAATAAAGCTTCAGGGAAGCTGGCCAGAATTGACAACGTACTCTAAATAGGTGTTCTAAATGCTTCTACTGGGGATGAGCCCACCATTACGAGAACGTATCTCATAAAAAAACTGGGGAGAGGGTCTTCAATCTTGGTGACTACACACGACCGAATGAGCAACCCAATCAAATCAAATCAACTGATGTTTCAATGGGAGATGTGTCGAGATTGCACATTAAAGCTTCTGCCACGTTAAGACTTCCAAGAGATGTGATTTCCACCAAATCTTTCCGTGAGCCAAAATATTTTATGTATCGTTAATCTTCAAAATTTATTTTTAAATTCGAACCTAATGCTTTCAAAATTATCATTGATCAATAAACGATGTTTTGCATAACAACAGAAATAAAGACAATAGTAACTTGCAAAAGAATGGTCCAAAAACTGATTTCATTTAAGAATGGAAGTTTGTCAATGACAGAACTCCGTGGAACTTTTACAATTGAAAATGACAATATGAAAAAGGTTACATTGAATCCACTGACAATTCTACCCCTAATGACTAAAACTTTCCAAAACCTTGCTTCTGACAAGAGCGGTTAAAATGGACTTCCTGTAAGATCTTCTGCAGAGGTGACAACCCATCTGATGCAGTGAAACACCTTTGTCCCTAACTTTTGCCTGGATTGCCCTTTCAGGTTTTCAATCCACCGGGACGCTCTTTTTTGCCTAAGCCGCCTTTTCGGGTTTTCAACTTAGCGAGCTCATTTTCTTTTTATCTCATCCCTAATTTTTGCCTGGACCTCCTTCATAGGTTATGATCCAGCGGGATACCCATTATTGCATAAATCTCCCTTGCGGGTTTTCGACTTATCGGGTTCTTTTAGGCGTAATATTTTCATACTGCATCAGAATTCACCGGATGTGTAAGCTGTTCCCCATCCATTGTTGTGAGATTTAACGAGCCTCCTGAGAAGACTATTTTTACAACAAATGGGCCATCATAATTGGGCATCCATTTTCCTCGTGCATCTTTGTGAACTGGAAAAATCTTTTTGAGTACAAGCTCCCCTTCTCGGAATTCTCGGATACAAACCTTCTTGTCAAAAGCTCTCTTGATCCTTTTCTGATATAAATGACCGTGACATACCGCGGTCATGCACTTTTTGTCAATAAGGTTCAACTAATCAAATCTTTCCCTCACCCATTCTGCTTCTTCAAGCTCGGTTTCCATTATGACTCTTAAGGAAGGTATCTCAACCTCAATAGGAAGCACTGCATCCATCCCATATACTAAGGAAAAAGGGGTTGCCCCTGTTGAAGTGCGAATGGACGTTCTATATCCATGCAAGGCAAATGGAAGCATCTCATGCCAATCCTTATAATTTTTCACCATCTTTTGCAAAATCTTCTTGATGTTCTTATTCGCAGCTTCGACCGCTCCATTCATCTTGGGACGATAAGGTGAAGAATTGTGATGTTCAATTTTGAAGTCACCACACAACTCTTTCATGGTTTTGTTATTTAGATTAGTACCGTTATCTGTTATGATTCGGCGTGGGATTCCGTACCGACAGATAATCTCCTTTTTGATAAAATGGGCCACCACTTGTCGAGTAACATTGGCGTAGGATGCGGCTTCAACCCACTTTGTGAAGTAATCAATAGTGACTAGAATGAATCAGTGTCTATTAGAAGCCTTTGGCTCGATTTCCCCAATCATATCAATGCCCCACATAGAGAACGACCAAGGTGACGTCAACACATTTAACAATGTTGGAGGCACATGCATCTTATCCGCATAAATTTGGCATTTGTGACATTTCCTGGCATATTGAATACAGTCGGTTTCCAAAGTCAACCAATAATACCCAACCCTCAAAATCTTCTTGGACATGGCATATCCATTGGCGTGAGTGCCAAATGTTCCTTCATGAATATCTTGCATTAACAAATCTGCTTCTCGTCTGTCGACACATCGAAGCAGGACCATGTCATGATT